>CM021769.1:43558528-43688388 GCA_011076525.1 Nettapus auritus
TTTTTTTTTTTTTTTTTTTTTTTTTTTTTTTTTTTTTTTTTTTCTTCCCCACAGTAGCTGTGAAAGACAATGTTGTTGGAAGTTCAGTGAAGGTTAAGATTCATTAGTGATTTTTTTGACTGGTGATTTTCTTGTTGGCAGGAGAGTGTGGGAAAGGAAGCGAAGTCAGGGGGAACAGGTTATGATGTTATTGGCAGAGCAAAATGTAGTCAACTCTATAGGAGCAGTAAGGTGAAACTGTGCCAAGTCTTCAAGAAAGATTAAAGTGCAAATAAAAAGAAAAAAAAATTACAAATTTTAAAGCTCATTGTAAAATGAGTCAGAGATGGATGAACTTATTGCTGATATCCTGAATGGAAAAGGGTGAACAGAAAGGGAATGCTGTCTGGAGTAGAGGATTTTGCAGTAGTCAAGACATAAAGTGATTAAATCTCAACTTTAGACTAGATGTGTGTAAGTGGAGAGGAGACATGGGAAGATATGTGCAGGGGGGTATATTGATCAACAGCTATTGCTTTAACAGTGGTGAAAGCACAACTGTGACCTCCGGTGCTGCCTATTATAGCAAATGACAGAGTAGGCAAGTTGTAAGTCTTCCGAACTTTACTGATTTAGGAAAGCTTAAGTTTTAATAGAAGTGACTGGTCTTTCTATTGCAGATAGGTTGTATTTAGTAACATTGAGAGAATACTGTCAAACTCTTTTTACTCATTTTTCCATATGTTACTCTAATAAGCTGAAGACCTCATAGGGCATGTTAATAATATACTTCTTGGGTGGTTGAAGGCATGAGACCAAAGGAAGACAGAAAACACCAAAGTCTATTACTAATATACAATATTCTATGCCCTGAGGTGTTTCAACACTGTAGTAGTTGGTCCTGAGCTAGACCACAGCACCTGGAACTTGTTTCTCCATCTGAAGAACATCAGCTCATTAGTGGCTGGCAGAAGTTACTTGCATCCCTGCTGTACTCTTTCTGTGTATTGGGAATGGGGGTGCTGCCTTGCTTTTTGGCACAATACATTGAGTCTTAAATACAGTGTAAGATGGAGTGAAAAGATTTTTATTCTACCATGTGGATGTAGAAAAGAGATGAATTAAACTGTCTGGTTTGTAGCGTTACTGTTGTCTTTTATTATATGTACTTGACTCCTTTTTTCTTAATTTGTGAAGTTGTTTCTGAATAGAGTACCAGGTGTTAGTACTGGATCCATTAATGTTCTTGAGAAAGAAGCAGCAGAAGCGCTGTCACTTCCAAAGCTGCTAACCTTCAAAAAGGTGATGCAAAGCGGCCCCATTTACAGAGAACAAACAGGCTCTTCAGCCTTTTAATCCCATGGCCTCTGTGGAGACCAATGCCCTGATAGAAATCCAGTGACCCCATTCCCCTTCAGGCCATAGTAACCAGTGGAAAATGTGCATCTTGTAAATAAGGACTTCCCTAGATCCTGACTTGGTATGAAGAAAGAGCTCCAGCCTGGGAGAAATGTCTGTGGCCCTGGCTGGTGCGTGCAAGATGTGTAATTGCAGGAGCACTGCTGCTTGTTCTGCTCAATGCCAGGCATGACAAAACAGTGGATCTCACATCTCTCTCTGAATGGAGCAACAAAAACTAACTGGATGACCTTGTGACAGAGCAGAAAGCATCCCCTACCTACAGCACTAGGTAGGTGTGTGCTTAGTGAGTTTAGTTAAGGCAGGCTGCACACCTGATTAATCTTTGCAATGTAACGTTCAGTTAATGGAGTCAATTTGATGGATTCAGTAAGACTTAAATTTATACCCGTTTTCTTTGGAGGAGAGGGGTAGAGCTATTATCAATGTATACGACCTCTGCTCTTCTGATGGTGCAATGGGAGCTGTGATATATAGCTGTTTGTGTTAAGGCAAACCACATGCAGAATCTGGGAGATAAGCTCTTGAACTGGATTGCAAAATCTTCCTGAATGAGTGACTTTCTTGGAGTATTGTTATACACCTACTAATCTGTTGTGCATCAGCATTCAGTAATTATGGTTTTGCTTTTTCTGTATTTTTTTTTTTTTTTCTTCAATTTAGAGCCTGCCTCTGGCTTGTCTGGCAGGTAATTCAGAATATGCAGTTCTCATTTCCTTAGCCAAGAGAAGCACACCGAAGTACCTATCAGGGTAGGGTAGTTGGTGAAAGGTAAGCGGCCATTTCCTGCTGTTTGTTTGGGGCTAGGAGCCCCAAAAGGAAACATCTGGATTTTTGCAGAGAACAGGTCTGCAATGGCATTTTACTTTGTTTAGCTGTGTTTGTGAGTTTGCTCTTAATTCATTTTCTTGAATGTAGTTAAATGGAAAATAAATTGTAGTGGGGTTTGGCCCTGGTTTATTACTGGTCTTATTGAGAGGAAACAGAACTTTGTCAAGTTAAGGCACTGACTACTTACAGGGTGGAGACTTGCTTATTGAAAACTTATGTGGATTATGCTACACATTGTTATCCTCATAAATTGATAGTTAGGGGGAAAAAATGGCAGTAGTAGAAGAAATTTTTCTTTTTCAGATCAAAATCAATAAAACTTCTGTCCTTCAAATCAGAAGATTGCAGGGGGAACACGGGTACAACATTGCAGCTTGTGTTGGAGAGGAAGAACGTGATTAATAAAAAGTAGACCAAAATCTTTCTACTTTGTTAGAAAAAGGCACAGCTTTTGGCTTGAAAACCTGGTGGTGATGCATCAAAATTATGATGGTGTTTGTGGGGTGGTGGTATGGGTTGGGTTCTCTCCCCATCTCCTGTTTCAGCAAACCAGAAGAAGGAATGGAAAGTAATTTTAAAGCTTAGACTTAAGAGATGTCCATCCTGGGTTGGGTGAAAAATTACACATATTTTTTAAAATAGTGTTTGCTTTTTTTCCTCTTTACAAAAAATAAAATCAGCTGGAGTAGTTAGGCCCAGCTCCCTCCCTCTAGATTTCCAGCCTTACAAAATGGGAAACAAAACATTTAAGAGGTTGCGAAGCTTGTGGGCTTTACCTGCGGTACTTGTAAGGTAGAAATTCCTTTCTAGCATCTGGAGGTTGCAGTCCTTCACATAAAAAGTCATTCTAGTACTATTTGTAGCACCTATGCAGAAAGTCCTTGGTCTGTGCTCTGCCTGGGACCTTGTTGGCATGGCTGTGTTGTGCAGTCTGACGCTGCCCTGTCTCACTGAGGATGTTTTTTGAGAGGAGGGAAAAAATAAACAACCCACCACAGAACAGACTGATATTTAAAGAATGCCAAACAGTCAAAAGTCAGGAAAATCACTATAATTTTGCCTCCTTTTCTGTATTATCATTTGCATCTGTGAATGCACAGGCTTGGGCAGCCTGCAATTGACAGCAAATAGGCAGAAGCCTGGCAGAGATTGATGTTCCCCTGATGCTGCTGCCTGACCCCCTCCTTGCCACACGAGAGCCCCGGCTGCTATGTCAACTGGATTATTACTCCTGGCTTGCTGCAATGACAATCCTGAACTTTGTCATTTTTCTCAAGAATAAACAAAAGCTCACTGGTCCCATTTGGTGCTCCCATAGCAGTGAAAGTAATAAAACTTGTGCCAACGAGCAATCGGCAAAAGAGAAATGGTTCCTTTACGTGAGTTTCAGGAAGCTGCCATTTATTTGGACAGGGTAACATTCAGCGAACAGTAAACTTTACAAAGTTTTAATGACATCTCCTAACTTTTATGTCAGTCCAGTCTAAATCATATTTCAGTAGGGTTGTCCTCTGCTAAACTGTGGGTTATAGCCTAAGGGACTTAAGAAAGCTCTTAAAAAAACAATCTAGAAATAAATCAACTATCACTCTTTTGTGAGTAAAACTTTATTATGGGTCAGTAGATGCAATTTGTTAGCGAGTTGGCTTGAGAGCTTTATTTCTTGTTTGGACTGGTGTAGGATTAATGTTAAAACAGTGTAAAAATGGGAACATACAGGGCGAAGAGATTTGGTGCTACTTAGGTTGAGATATTTCCTTGTTTTGTGGAGAAGCTTTGAATTCAACCATTAATCAAAAGATTTGAATGTTGTCTTTTTTTTTTTTTTTTTTTTTTTTCCCCAGTGGGTCAGAGATATAATTACTTCAAATGGTTTCCTCTAAAATCAAAGACGGAAAAGAGATTTGTTCATAGACTGAAGTTTAATGGTTTTATGTGCTTCAGTCAGTGCCAGTGGTATTTATCGGCCACCTTCAGGACACTGAGGTTTCCTGGGTCAGGTTTGGCTTTTGTGTTGCTCTGGGCCTCAGCATATTGAGTGCATGGTGCCCAGCCTTTTGGGTGCTTTTCCGACCACGTAGAAGGGATTGTCATGGCTGGAGAGAGGAGTTTTTGCCAGAAACTTTTCTCATCCAAGTAGAACTGGCGGGTAGCCAAAACCTGTGCTGGTTCTTCTTCTTTTAATTTCTAGACAGCTCTTAATGCTTTCTCACAGCCTTTCCTCTTCTCAGCACCTCTGGAGATGATGGGGGACAAGTGTGGGTTGCTGCCTTTGGAGGTGAGGCTGATGGGCTCAGCCTCCCACCGCAGCCCCTGGGCAGGGTACGAGGTGGCTGTCCTCACGGTGGCCGCCCTGCTGTGCCTGGCAGGTGGGCATGCAGCAGAGCCCTGCCAGGCACCCGGCTCACCCGCAGCTTTCGGTCCCCCATGGGCTGTCTGCCTGATGGGCAGATGAAAGCCCGGCTACTCAGCATGCAGATGGGAGTGTGGGTCGCCCTCCAGTTGAAAAATGATAAGGAGATTTTTACTTGGTTGGCTAGAAACTTCTTCACACTCTTGTGAATAAAAAGCCTTTTTTTAAAACTCATTGTCATTCACCCAACAGTGCGAAATGTGATCGCTTTGAAGTACCGGGTGCTTTTTTTCCCTGGCAACGAGATATTTTTTTTAAATGACAGATTGGATGTAGGAGCAGGGTGGGGCAGGGGGAAGATGCACACTTCTTAAAATACTGTAAAATAGCAATCGTCTGTACAGCGCTGGTGTTTAAAAAAAAAAAAAAAAAAATCAAACTACTGACTTTATCATTGAAGAGAGCTTTATTTAAAGAAATTTGACTGGTAAAATTTGTCCTTAAATCGATATGTACAATATTAAGTTTTAAATATGAGAATCACGTGTGGCTCACACATTGTGATTCAGTATCACCATGCTGGAATAATTTGTTGAAAACGTTGCTTGATAAAAGGCGTGTACTTGAACATGGACTCCCAGATCCATGGCACAGTACTTTAACAGCCTGTTTGCGTTTTGTCTGTTTCTTTAAAGGGCTTCCGTATTGTCTCGGGCTCCCCTGGAAATGCAGTAAGGATTCGTCTCACATCCCGGTTGCCATAGCAACAGCAGCCTTTCCCATAATGAGCTGCATCATCTGAACTGATGTCACAGCATCATGCAGCAGGTCACACAAGGCACCTCCTAGTATTGCATCCTACAGATGTGCCGTAAACATCAAAAGAGGATGATTTGAGCAGGACACGGTAAGTGCAAAATGCTGTGCTGGTCTTAATTGCACCATTATTTTTCCTGTTTTATGAGGTTTTCCTAATATGAGAATGTGTGGGTTTTGCCTTGTAAAAATCATGCCAAGAAAAGATGCTGCATGCCTAAATATTATTTTTCAGGCAGACAAGCTAAGACAAAGGCCTACAGAAAACGCATTCGGTCTGAATATTTAGACTTGTCTTTGAATTTGCAACGTTACACTGAAGATTTGCAGAGAATATATTTTAATTTCACAATCCAATTGAAGTTGTTACAGTCTGATATGCTTAAATGGAAAGAATAGCTGTTTTCAGTTTTAATGCCATAAAGGTAGCTTGTTCTTTTCCCTGTCTCTTTATTTAAGTATTTCTTTTATGTGTAGCTCTTCTCTTAACCTGCTGTCTTTCGATACCATGAATATCACCTATTTATTTCCAGCGGCCTTCCATTACCAAAATAGTCCAGAAAATACTTCATGTATCAGTGCTGGTGACTGGCACTGTATTGATTTAAAACATGGTTCAGTACTATCCTATTTCTGTTAGTATCCTTAAAAAAGCAAAATGTTGATATGGTTGTCAAACAATAACCAGGTGTTCTGAACGTGCAGTAGCTATTAGCTTTTCTAGGGTTTGTCTTTCCATCTGTTTGTATAATGCTCTGTAATAAGAGCTTAGTGAATTTCAGATCTATTACTGGAAGGAAAGCAAGTCTTTTTTTTTTCTTCTGCTGCAACTGCAGTAAAAGGTGCAGCCAAAGATTCAGACATGCTGAGGGCTTTTACTATTCATAAAATAAGAATATAAATAATTATAAAGGCTTCCACCTTTAAGATGGGAAAAAAACATGTATCTTTCATGTTTAGTGAATCGGTTAGGAACATGCCTGTGATATTTAGCAACTCTTTACAATGTCTGATATTTATTTTTGTATTGCTGTATAGCTTCTGGAGGCCAGGCTAATTTTTCCTTTAACTTAATCTTGCTGGATGGTGTATAACACTTGTTTTTGCATGTTTAAAAGATTCAGTCTTTCAGCTGCTTGCTGTTAGAAGGAAAGAAAAGACCAGACACGTCATTTTAATTGATCAATATGTCCACTAGGAACTAGGGAGTGGTCTCTGCCTCTGTTCTGCCTGTGTAGTTTATATTTGAAAAGTGCAGCAAGAAAAAAATAGCAATGACTAATCTTTTAGTGATGTCTTTATTGTGGCTTTTAGTCCCTTATACTTTATCAAGTATGGAGTGCTAAATATAATGATCTGATTATTTTTCATAGGGATAGATATGGTCTTGTCTGGCACAAGCTGGAATGGAGTTCCTATATTTTAATCAGTCTACTCTGCATCTCGTGCTAATTTCAGCATGGTCTGGGTACATTAATTGCTTTTTTGTTCATTTTTCCTCCTATACTGAAAAACACAAAGCAGATGTTTGTAAATGAACGTTAGAATGATGTTGCTTTATTTATCAGTGAGGTGTTCTACAGTATGAAAGCAGTGGTCTGCTGCGTTCTCATCAGGCAAATGCGGAAGGTATGAGTTAGCAAGAGGGAGGGCGGGACAGCTGATGGCACAATTACAGGTGCGGAGAGAGCTGGTGAGCAATGCATTGAGCTCCCAGCTTTAGGGAACATCATGGAGTGTTAATAAGGGGTGAGTGTAAGACATGCTGGGGTGACATATTATGCCATTATTGATATTGGTGCATTTTATATTACCACAAAACTTGGCATTTTTATCTTGTGGTAACCACTGAGGAAAACTTTTAACAGTATTTGTGAACAAATGATTTGCCATGAAGCCTCTGGGGTAGGTTGCCCCCTCCGCCTCCGTAACGAAGAAGGAAATTGTTTTTCAAACATATATTATATAAATGTGTATTTTATATTTTATGATTTTATATTTTATTATTTTGTGTATTATATAAACATATATATATAAGTTCCTGTTACTCTTCCACTCCCTTCTTTCACAGTATTGTTTGCCCTGGTAAATACCCACTAATAATGGAGCTGCAATGACATTATTAGTTTTTTGGTGAACATCTCAGCTGCTTCGGACTCCAGCTGAATGCCTTGGTTAGAGGATGCTTCATTGCCATATGGGCCCAAGTATTTCACTGAGGTCTGTGTGGGAGGCTATGGAATTGTGTGGAGTGATGAAGAGGGTCTTCCGAGGAAAAGCAAACCTGATTGCCTGAGTCAGAGTATGACTGAAGGCACAAACACTTCAGATGTAACAGTTTCAATTCCTGTTGAGGTGTATTCATGACTGAAATAGTTCTGTGTGAGACTGCATTCAGCAGTAGGAAAGCTGTGTTGTTTTCAGTTTTGTTCCACTACAGGATTTATTGAATCATCCTTACAGAAGGTAAAACATTTTGAAAATGTGAGTATTCCTCCCCTGAATAGCTAAGTTTGGACACTTGATGTGGTAGGCAGGTCTTTGTATATGCAGTTTCATGCTGACAAGTGGCTGGAGATGGGCGTATACTCATGAACTGAAGGGATGTAACCCTTCAATCTTCGCTTTGCTAAAGGATTTTATCATAGCACCAATTAAATGGTTCCTACATAGGTTAGCACTGAATGTAGAGAGAAGCATTAGATTGATTCCTCCCAAAACAGCTGTGGGAGCCGGTGGCAAAACCCAACTCCAGCAATGGAAGTTGGTACAGTTTTAACACTTTGTGGATTTCCTTTACCAGAATACAACGATGGAGTCTCTTGAGCAGGGATCAGAGCATGTCCTCAATGGAGGGAAGCCTTCTTTCTTATTTAAAGACAAGATGAGGGAACCCTGTGCTCTAGTCTTTACCTTCTGTATGTCATGTAGCAGTAGAACAGCGGTGGGTCTGTCATCATAGTAGGTCTGGAACAGGGCTGTGCCCAGAAACTCATCCCTGGCAAGTCCAAAGCAAAGGAGTCTTTATTGGAAGTGCTCAGGCATTGATTAGGACTGGTGGCCTTCCCAAATGCCAGTGAAATATTTTCTTAAAAGTTATTTAGGAATTCAAAAGACAAATAAATCCTTTGTGTCTTAGTTCTGTAAAAATTACTGCTCTGTCATGGAAGAAATACAGCGTTTTGGGCTTGACTTGTTTTTATGATGTGCTTGTATGTCCTTTTTTTTTTTTTTTTTTTCCTTGACTAGCTTCAGGGGGAGGTTCTGCTGGTCAGAATGGAAAGAAAAAAAATAAGGTGCTATGTTAGTATTTGGAAATATAGTTTTATTTTGCATTTCAAGTATGGCCTATGCTATGTGGTGAAGTAAGTGTATGTAGACTGAGACATTACACTGTTACTGGGATAAAGCTAAATGATAAATTCATTTCAAGATGATCTCTTAGCCATCTTTGCGTTCTTATATGTCGGAGTGTTAATATTTTGGTGGATGAGAGGGGAGAAAAGTGCTTTCTGCTTGCCCTTTTGCTGGAAGGAGCCTCATATTAAGGCAGATTCTAGCAGCAAAAAATAAGAACTGCATATACTGCCCCTATCTTAAAGGCTCCCTGTCTGTTGAGTGGGCTCCCATGTTATTACTCCTTTCTCTTATGTAAAAGGCATATGGGGCATTTTCTTTTCCATGTTCAGTTTTATATCTAACGTTTTGTATTGACTTTAAAATAAAAATACCTAACTGCCCTTTGCTTCATCACGTGAGGTGTAAAAACACTTAAATCCATTAACTGGCTTGGTATGGCCATAGTGGTTTTAACTACATCAGTGGTTATGCTAGTGATATGTGTAGTACATAGGAAGGTTCCTCCCAAAAATTTCTGAGTACCAAAATGTGCGTTCCTGAAGCAAAATTTTCTTAATTCCTGAAATGTCTTCTGCAAAGCTTTGCTTCATGAGGAAAAGGGAAGGGGGTGGTGAAGAAGGATAAAACTACCAACCCACGGATAGCTTTTCCCTTCCTGTTCTATGGCTGAAGCACACGTTTCTAAATCTAAAGTCGGGTGCTCTGAATCCTAGCAAGGCTGACTCAGCTTTGCATCCCTCCAAGGTCAAAAAAAAATCAGTTCTGTGCAGTTTACAATGTCTGGCGCTTCCAGACAAGACGTTTCAAGCCAGAAATCCTCTCTGCTCTGCGTGAACTCTTGATTCTCACGGCATGTGTCAGATATGGGCTTGCCCTGACCAGCTTGGCTAAAATGCCATCTCCTCCTGTTTGTCCAGTATTCAGTCCTTGTGCCAGTCAACAAGGAACTCTTGTCTGATGAGTGAATGTCTCTAAAGCACCTAGAAATTAAGATATTTTTAAAATGTAAGTGAAATGCTCTCCAGCCCTCTCCAGGGTGTACTATGTGTACATTGTGTACTATGGAAAGCAGTGCCTTCAAAGCCAAGGGTGGAGGATGAATCCAATGGATTGTAATGACACCTTCCTTCCTTTTTCAGCTCTGTGGCTTTTAGAACTGTTATGAGCAAGTAGTCAGCTCTCCAGATGACTATTTGGGGTGGAGCACTACAAAACAAAGTGCAAGGGGAACCACAGGACCCCCTTTGCGGAAGCCCAGCTGCCACAAAATTGAGCACAGACCCAGAAAGGCCGGTGCACTGATGACACAGCAAGTCAAATAACTTTTTTACACACACCAAGCATACTAAGCATATGGCCGAAATAGCTACCACTTAAAAATGTGCTCCGTCTCTTTGGCAAAGAGATCTTTCACCTGAGAGTGAATTCTAGGAGGAAATAACTCCGTGAAATAGATTTCTCAGCCCCCATGGTACAGTGTCCTGGGGGAGCTGACACACTTAAAAAGACAGCCGTTGTTAGCCTTAGGTTGTACTAAAAGAGGTCCTGGTTTTCAGGTGAGGAAGCATTCAACTGCAATGACTAGTTCTGTTTTCAGTCAAGCTATAAATCTATTACGATTGTAGTGATTGTCTTGTAAATGGGATATTGTCATAGTTTCAGGATTAGGATGCAGACATGAATTTGCTGCATGAACTGTCAGAGAATAATATTAATTGTATTCCAGTTTGGTGTATGGATAAAATAAAGGAGGCATGTATCTGGATAGAAAGCAAGTTGTTTTCCTCTTTGCTGTGACTTTTTGGTATGGTTCATCCCCCCCCCCCCCCCTTTTTTTTTTTTTTTTTTCTGTGTCATTTTCACAGCATTTTCTTTCTGGGTTTAAAAACCTGTATCCAAGTCATTTCTTCAGTATTAAAATTCACTCCACCTCCATAGCTCCTCCTTGCACATTACATTAGACTTGCATTTCTCATTTTCAGCTCCCGCTCAATTCTATTGCCTATTGGCTTCATCTGTATCTTGCTACTTCAGCTTTCTTTTCCTGAATGTTACGCCCAAAATTGCTCTTATACCCAGTTTTTTTTTAATCCCTCAAGGGGAAAAAAAAAAAAAAAATGCATTTCCTTTGGACTGTCTCTGTATAACTATTCATAAACTACTTTTTAGAGAGAGCTATGGGACTTGGGGTGTATTACTATATTTTAAAATAACAAAACAGTTCAGGTATCTGCACCAAAATTTGAGCAGGACCATTATAGTGCCAGGGGCTATGCATACATATTATGTATAAGAAATTATGATCCCTTTCCTGAGTAGACTGCATTAATTTTTAGGTTAAACAGAGTAACTGTTTTGTGATTTCTTTTATAGATGTGGAATTTGTACTCCAAGGGACTTGCCCAAGTTTCTTTGGTAGACCTGGGAGAAGCAGCTATTTTTCTTATTTCTACTGTAGCTCTTCAAACAGAAGAATCTCTTATCCCTGTCTTTGCACTTCCTTGTTTGTGTTTCTGATTTTCTGTGGGTTGACTTTTTTTTCCTTTTGCTTTTCCAGTTAAATGTCCTGGATAAGACTACCCATATTGGAGATGCAGAAAAGCTCAGGGGACTTGAGACAATGATTGTTACCTGATCTAAATTAGGTTGCATCTTAACA
The DNA here is from genome assembly GCA_011076525.1 of Nettapus auritus. Taxonomy (NCBI): domain Eukaryota; kingdom Metazoa; phylum Chordata; class Aves; order Anseriformes; family Anatidae; genus Nettapus; species Nettapus auritus. The sequence goes on from CM021769.1 coordinate 43,569,946, forward strand.
TGATTAGCTTGGGGGCATTCTAGTCTTACAAAGCAGAGAACCTGCTTGCCAATCGTTTTAGGCAAATAGCTTACTGTTTCAAACCAAGAGAATAATAAAAATTTACCCCTTTGTTGCTGGAAGTCAGAGCTTCCTATGCTTGTTGGCAACAGAAAAGGTTCTGCACACTGCTTATTTAAAATAAAAATAAATGTAGAACACTTGTTTTACAAGTTGTAAAAGTGTTTCCTTTGTCCAACTAGATAAGTGCTTGTCCTCTGTTTGACAGGTTGCTGTGGTAGACTACTGCCAAGGGAGTAAGTAAAAATATTTCAACAAAATAGATATTAAAGTGTAAGAAAGCCAAATACCTGCCTAGTGAAATGTTAGGTTTGTTAGGTAGGAAGTTGGAATGTAAGGAGAAATGTTTGGTTTGCATAGCAAAGTGCAACCTTAGATGCTTGTAACTGAGCCCCTGAAAACTAAGGCTGAACAGGCAACTTTTGTGTTTTTTGTTCTTTCAATAAACAATTCCAGATTTCCGACAGGTATTTGTTAAGGGCTGATAGAACTTGTACTGAATACAAACAAACAACAACAACAAAAAAAAACAAATATTGCCTGAGAATTGGGTAATATGGTTTTTAATTTGATATTGCAAGATATTCCCTTCAGGAAACTCAAAATATTAGTTAGCATTGACAAAAGTAATGAGAGACTTTTTTCAACACTTGTTTTCATCATGGAGAACTGCACTTGAAAGCTGAGTGCTACTGACAGAATGTTTGCAAATGAGGATATCTTTCAAAGCTGTTTAATGTGGCTACTCTAGGCTGCTTACAATTTTCAAGTGCGTTAGATCACGTTTAGAAACAGCTATTCTTGCTGAGGAGGCCAATTCCCTGGCCAGGGCGCTTCTGGACCAAGAAGTATGTATCCTTCTTGCACTCCAATCTCCACTGCTAGACTCCCAAAACAAAACAAATCTTATGAGAATAATAAATTGCATTTTGATTGCCACACACAAACAAACCCACGCCAAACTGATGGCTTCAGGCAGAAACAGCTGCTGTCAGATTTCAGCATGTCTAGGGGGTGTTGCTGAGGCAGTGACACAGCAGATAAGGAAGTTACCATTTTAAGGGTCAGTTGTTAAAATATGCAGGGTATTATATTTTATAGGTCCTTGATGTGCCATCTAGTCTTGTTCCTTCTCAAAACTTTGTCTTAAAATTTTACTAGGTCATTAACAGTAACACCCCAGTTTAGTTTTTGCTGACCTCATATGTTGATAACCTGGCAAACAAATTAGGGCACTTTCATTTTTCTTGCATCTGGAGAAAGGGAGTCCAATTTTAACCCTACAAGTGCTTGGCACCTGTTTACAATGTAATAATTTGTTTTAAGTAACCCTTTAAATTAACTGAGAGGCTTGTTTCTGGTTTTCTGTGAATTACACAGATCACATTGTAATTATTTGTTTTACTCAGTTTTATCATGTTATTTTGAATTAGATTGTGTCTCCAGTTTAACTTGTTGGTCCCATATATGTGATCTTTTACTGTAACTTGTAAAGTCACTTTGATCAAATGAGATAAATTCTCCTTAAATCCCTATTGTTCCCTCTAACCTTTGAAGGAATGATGTGGAGAAAGGAGGAAGATGTTAGCAAGATGAAGGTCTACATAGTGAGTTACGTTGAACACTAGTACTAGATTAACGTTGGAGTGAGCTGAAGATCTCGGATGCTCTCCCTTCTGTACTTGTCATGAAAATGTACTGAAATTGGTATGAGGACTTGCTTGATTTGAATTTTAATGTAAGGTGGCATACAGTAACAGCTGGTTGGAGAAGTGATGTTAACAAGAAACGCAGGCTTGAGCAGCAAGCATCCTGTGGTGCTAGAAGCAGACCCAGAGTCTCTTTCTGGCTCTGATAGTGAATGTGCCCCTTGCAAATTGTTTCTGAACCTGTGCCTCCTGTTCTTCACCTGCTGAATGGACATAGTGATACTGATCCCCTTTGTAAAGCACTCTGCAAATGCTGGGTGACACTATGATCAAATTAACTATGCACATGTGTGTATACAAGGCAGGACAGTAGCAGATGCCAGCCAGAATGGCCCAAGGGAATCTTGACAAAGAGCAGGCAGATGTGGGTGCTGCAAGTAAAATGAGAAAATCTAAAGGAAGGAATCTAGCTTTTGGGATTTTTATATATTTTTTTTTTTTCCTGAGATAAAGGATTGCACAGGAGAAAACTTACCAAAAGACAGTCTGCTGTTTTTTGGCAACACAAAAATTAGTTTTTGTAAGTAGTGTTTGTCAAACAGTTAACCCTGCTTAAAGACAATGTAAGCCTGATCCCACAATTAAGTTTGAAAAGACTGGGCATATATCTCCACTGTCTGAGTTTAACTGATTTCTATATTAATAGAGAGGTAGCAGCACCTTCTCCGTAAATCTTGAGGCCATACGTGCATATTATTTTGCTACAAAAGTAAATTACTCCTTTTTGGGGGAAGAAGGGAGATCCACCAGGCTTTTCCATGATCTTGAAGGGCTTCTTGCCATAGTTAGAGCTTGAGAAGAATTATTGCGTAAAAAGCTGTCTTCTCAGTTCTCAGTCATTGCTGACTCATTTAAAATGTCACAGAAAAAACAACCCAAAACAGCTAATGACTGATGGATGTGCGTTAACCTGAATTGTACAATGCACAGGGCTAACATCTGTTCCAAATTAGGCTGACCAGGGTTCTGGAGATAGCTCTCTCTCCAGTCTAATAAATATATATTTATTTATAGAAACCTGATTAGCTGTAACCATCAAGCGAGCCAAGGATGTTAAGTTTCAATTCGTGTGCCAATAGGTCAAGGAAGAGAAACATGGCAGGAAAGGCATCTCGAGAGTGGTAAAGAGTAATAGTAGACCCCATGGTTGACCTGTATTGTTTAGAATTCATTCCGTTTAGTCTTCCTTCACCTGTGTACTGGCATGTAGCTTTGATTCACATATTCATCTTTAAAAAAAAAAAAAAAAAATAAGGGTGTGTGTAATATATTAGCTTGCTTTATTTATATAGTCTCAGCACCTAAAATTAGTATTAAACACTTTTCTAACAGTACTTTTTTCTTAAGCTTTGTTTGAATGGCTTTTAAATTGAATTGTGTGTTTCTCAGTGTTCTCATTGGGTGCCAATTGTTGCTGCAGTATGAAAGTTTTTTTTGTAGCGTTTTTACAAACCACTATCTTATGGTTATAACTAATCCCTAACAAGTTCAGACTCTGGGCAGTCAAATTAATCAAGTGTGTAAAGATGAATTACAATTCTGAGAAACGTTCTTTGATTTGTCTGGTGTTTTCATTGTTATGGGAGAACCACAGTGAAGGTAGAGTTGTTCACAACCTCAGCAAACTGTGAATCTGTGAAGGGGTATTTCCCACTCCACACACAATCTGCAAGCTGAAAGTGAAACTTGATAGCATTTGGAGCCAGGAAATATGCTGGTATGGGGAGGGCTCTGATTTTTTTTTTTTTTTTTTAAACAATATTCTCTTAGACTGGAGAAAGCCTCAGGGATTATAACTAGCCTGTCTTGGGCTGATTAGCATTTGTTACTTGAAAATTGTTGGATCAGCAAAATAGCATATCCTGACAGCCTAGTGGAAGGAAGTCCATGATTCCCCTCCTCCCTGCAGGGAGCCAGGAGAAGAAACATTTTGGTAGATTAAACCCTTTTATGAGAAGTAATGATCTATGCTTAGAATCCTTAAAGGTGGTAATCTCCTGAGCCAGGATGCACAGTGCTTTTTAACCCAGCCTTTCAAAATGCTCTACTGAAAGTGAGGGAAAATATGACCTGTGCTACAAGACTCTATTCAAGCCTTCCTCTCCTTATTTGTGGTTCATAACTACTAGTTGCATGATAATAAAAAGGCTGAGTTTGGATTAAAGCCAAAAGTGAACATATTTATGTTTACAATTGAAACTTCACACAGAAATGTACTGATGATTAAAAGGCCAAATGAAAATATATATTTTTTGCTATTGTTTAGTTCTGTTCAGACAAATAGTAAACAAGCTCTTAATTACATGGGTTAAATGTATCATTTAGTAAATGAGTTTATATTTGCTAAAATAGAAATGCAACAGTGCTCAACAAAGCCTAGAAAATGAATAGGTAAATGGACTATGGAATGTGTGTCGTAGAAATGGTTCAAATTTCCTTCTGAAAACTGTTTCAAGAAATCCTGAAATATCTTCACAGGGAACTTGTACTTAAAAATACTTAATTATATACTATTCATACGTTATTGTTTGTTAATGAAACCTCTGTGAATCATTGCATTACTTGTAAACAGGACTCTCCCAGGTTGGTTAAACTTCAGCAACAGTTTGCTGCAGTTTGCCTGCAGCATTTTAACAGTCTCTTCCAAGATGTATCTTTCAAATACTACAGATCAAACTTAGATTCAAATGGGCTGAAATAGGCACTGCTTCAATAACAAACTTTGGTTCAGTGACTCTTTAGAAGATACGTAAAAATGTAGATGTAGCTCAACTTATCAATTTGATATAAATATTCATGTTTCATAGAATGGTTTGGGTTGAAAGGGACCTTAAAGACCCTCCTGCTTCCATCCGCCCTGCCATGGGCAGGACACCTCTCACTAGACCGGGTTGCCCAAAGCCCCATCCAACCTGGCCTTGAACACCCCCAGAGATGGGGCCTCACCACCCTCTGAGTAAATAATTTCTTCCTCATATTTAACCTAAATTTACCCCTTTTCAGCTTAAAACCATTAGTCCTTGTCCTATCGCTATGCTCCCTGACAAAGAGTCCCTCCCTGGCTTTTTTGTAGACCCCTTGAGGCACTGGAAGGCTGCTATAAGGCCTCCCCAGAGCCTTCTCTTCCCCAGTCTGAACAAACCCAACTTCCTCAACCTCTCTTCATAGGAGAGGTGCTCCAGCCCTCTGATCATCTTCGAGGCCATCCTCTGGACTTGTTCTAGTATGCCAATGAAACTTGCTTCAGGTGTTTAGTTCTTGGTGCACATCTAACTCTGCTCCTGCTGACTTCTCGTGTTTCACTTAAAATGGAAAGATAAGCCTGTGGGTCTTATCCAAGGCTTATTGGAGTCATTAATGAGTGTCAGGCCCAGAATCTTCTCATATTGTGGGGATGGTTATCTTTTTGTTTTATTTTTCCCTTAGGAAAGTGTCATGGGGTAAAGTGAATGACCGGAAGCAGAATCTATAGAAGGGGAAAAACAGTTTGAAATGCATGTGCCACATGTGAGGTTCAAAGGTTTGAAAAAGGGCTTGGTGGCTGTCAATTTCTGGGAATAAACTTGCTCCTCTGTTTTCTGCCGAAAAACAAAAATGTTCTTGGTATCATTTGTGAAGTTCAGGTTGCTGCTGTAAAGTTCTGGAGTGCTAGGGTATTTCTTATGTGCTAGAAAACTGGTTAAGAAACGAGCACCAGTAATATTACACAGCTGGGTTTTAAATTCATTTTTTCAAGAAGTCAACATGAATTCTTCGCCAAAATTTTACCAAATTTGGAATATTTTATCTTGGCTGAATTTTTGAAACATAGTGAAACTAAGTTTTCAGGAATGTGCCAAGAGCTTTAGGGATGGATGTATTTATTTTCTGGAAGGCCAAGTAAGATTTCTGTGGTTTGAAAGTGAAATTCAAAAACTCATTGATTTTTTTTTTTTTTTTCATAGAAGGGCTAGTCTGCTTGATATTGTTTTTGCTCTTATTTGAAGTGTGAAAGCTTTGTAGTATCAAATGCCAGATTATGTTTCTTGTACAGAAAACCAATTTTCACATCAGTTGCTAGTGAGTTATTTGAGTTAAAGCTTGATTACAAACTTAAAATTTGAATTTACAGGAAATATTTGATAACCTCTGAGAACAAAGTCTTATTTAATGACAAAGTGGGACAACAGTGACAAAATAAGTGGGTGGTAAAAGCACTAGTCCTAAGTTGCACAGCTCCATCTGCTAAGGTAGTTCAACACAATTTTGGACATGCCTAGCAATAGGTCCAGTCGATGTTGGCTACTTCTGTAGACCCTAAGAGCAAATAAACTGAACACATTATTTGTGATCTGTTTTGGTACTGGTTTTATATTGCTATGGTTGTTGGTGTTGTTATTCTGAACACTGTTTGAAAGAGAGACTTGGCAGAGGAATGCAAATGCCCCCGGAAGTCCCAAGCATCTTCTCCCTGCTCCCACACACACCGTGCGTGTCTGAGTGCAGGCCTGCAAAGGAACGACCCACACTGTCAGGTGTGTGAGAGGATATTCATGGTATGTGATGTGAACTCCTGTGTGATCTTTAACAACAGCCCTGTTAGGTAGCTGCTCTATCAGTTATTGACAGGTCAGCTATTTTATTGCTATTACTTTTTTATAAAAGAAGATTGTCTCCAAAAATTTATTGCAAACATGAATACCCTGACAGCAAAGGAACTTGTGCTCTCTCAGAGACACAGGGAATTTCAGCTTTGAGTCCATCTGATTTGTCATGTGTTTTCAATAGTGTGTGAGAAAGTTGCATTATGTATACAAAGAAATAGGACCCAAAGGAAAGTGTGACCTTTCCTATGAGTACAGAAACCAGTTGCTTGAAGAAGGGACTTGTAACATCCTTCCTAGCTGTGACAGTGGATGGTAGCTTCCAAGTCCCTCTGTTAATGCAGGAGCCAGGGGATGAAATGTGTCCTCTGACATGAGTTCTTTCCTGGTTCTGCTTTGAAGAGAAGTCTGCCTTGTAATGTTGTTTGTTCTAGTGGTTACTGAAAAGATTTCAGTGATTCTTGCCAAACACAGGAGTTGGTGCCTTCTGGGTGCTTGGACAGGCAGGGCAGGGGGCTTGAGGCGAACCCTGTACTGGGGCACACGGGCACCCAGCTGCCCAACACGACACAGGAGGTGGTTGGGGGCAACCCAGCTGGTGAGGGTTTTAAAGGGAAAGGGAAGAAAGAAAGAGCTGGGTAAGAGGTAGCTCAAGTAAAAGAGAGGGGAATTGGGTTGCTGTTGGCTGAAGGGGCTTGCAGTAACAGGCCGAGGGAGAATGAGTTAACAGCTGATACAACCAGGCCACAAGTTAACTGCTGCTCAAAGACTCCACAGGCTCCGACTTCCATTCAGCTCCTGTCAAAATAACGTGAACATTGCGAATTCTTCTGTGGCCATCTAATGGGTATGATGCACTATTTCCAGTCGTATTGGGAATAAACCTAAGAAGTTTAAAGTACAATATGCAACAAAATATATCTGATGGCATTATCCAGTATGGCTACAGAATGCAGAAAATGAATCAGCAGCAATTTAAGAACATAATAATAAATTTTACTTCAGCTAAGTAAGCTCATTTTTTAAATCCTTGGAGACTCTGCAGGATGTTTTAATGGGTCTTTTGTGATGTGGATATTTCCTCAGTTTAAAAACTGGACTAAGTAGGTTCATTTTGCATAACTTAGAAAGGAGCCTTCATACGGTAATGATTTTAGGTCACTGCTAAGCTACACCAGATGTGGATGAATGGTTTAAGAGTGAAATGCTGCATATCCTATTACAAAGCTTTTTAGGCCTATATACATAAGCTTGCAATTAATACTATGTCTTTAATATAGTAGTTATATATCAAAAAACAAAAACAAAAAACAACCGTGCTTCCACCACAGTTCCCATTGATTTGAGGGATCCTTTGAAGCCAGTCATTGAGAAAATAAATTGTTGGAGTCATCTGTAATTAGGAGTAAGTTAATCAGCATATCACTGCCACCCAGACAGATATTGCCATCTCCCTTTGTGTTATACAGGTTAACAGAGAACCATACTGAAACCATAAAAGAAACCTATTTTCTGGGTGGAAAGAAGGAAATGGTGTGATGTAGAAAGCTAAATAAGGAATGTTCTCTCTGAAATACCCTCGGTAGCCTTTAAGATATGAACAGCTCTTAGCTAAAAGGATGACACTATTAACATTTTCAGATCTCTGGAAGTCAACTTTCCATTGCCTGAAATAACAAAAAAATAACAAAAGGTAATTTAGCAACATTTCATCTTGCGTTTGGTACCTTGTCCTCTGTTCTTCACTTCTTTGTTTAGACATGTTTTGCAGTCAAAAATACTACATGAACTCTTAGACAATGATGGATCCTCCGCTGAATTTTATGGGGGTGTTCAGTGAATTAACTAATGAATATTTAATGGTGGAGAAAATACATGCAATAAATTGTCTATATGGCAGTGCTTTGCTGTAGATGAATAAACCAAAATGTAAGTAGATAAAAATGAAAACAGATAAAAATTAAACTCCATGCATCTACAGAACCATTATCTTTGATTAATTGTTATCAGTGATTCTGTACATATCATGAAACAATAGATTTGTGCTATATTTATTCCAGCATCAGTCTACAGAGCAAGATCTTTTGTAAAGATCTGTGCTGTAATTTTTAAAATGAACTGAAAAAAAGTTTTTTTCTGGCTTTGCAACAACCAAAATACTAAATGTAAAGAATAGACTGTCTGGATCTGCAAAACCACAAACTACTAATATAAATTGTTGTGTTATTTTCTGAAAATAATAGCAATTTCCTTCTGGCATAGAGCTCAATTTAATCAATGCTGACTTTGCATCCTTTATTAGGAACTTGTTTTCCTGGACTATTAGATCACTGTACTGAGTGATGATCTACTTAATAAACCCAAATATAGTAATATGCTTAATAAACCCAAACATAATAAAAGTAGCTTTTTAAACAGCCATTGAAGATAGAAATTAAAATTCTGTCATAAGACATTTTGTGTGTGTGAAATTGAGATTCAAATTTTGTATGTTTTTTACCTCTGGAGTGTACAGGTTAGGCATGCATCTCTCAGCAAATTTTGTATGCAAATAGGCAAGTGCTTTTCTCTTCTCTGGGGAATAATCCATTTTCTTCAATAGCTTGAAAGCTACTCTTGTTTATAAGATATCAGAGAGGACGTGTATTGACCTAGTATCAGAAGTCACTAGTAAAACTATCCAAAGACCTAGGATTTCTTTCAATGCATTTGTGTGCCAGAATTTAAAGATCCTTATTCCTTCAGAGGTAAAAAATAATTGCTTGGAACAAGACTGAAAAATGTTTCCCAGTAATTAAATTTTCATATGACAAAGTTTATTGCAACTTGTTCATTAACAGGTATGTACCACAGCTAAATCATCTCAGTGCATTTTATATAATTTCATTTTTTCTTCAGAAATATATTCAGATATTTTGTAGGGCTCACACAAAACCTTAATCTACTTTATTCAGAGAAATGTAGGTACAGAGCTGATACCCCATTTTGGCATTTTTGTTCCCTAGTACACTGACTTAAAAATAAAAGTTGTTTTATAAATGTTAAAGAGCAAGGGAGAATTATTTTCTTTATTTTCTGACTTTGAGAAATTTCTGATTAGTGATGAGGAGACTAAAAAATTCTGACAATTCAGGGATCAATAGATGATATGTTAAGTGACATGAAAGTGGCAAAAACTGTATAACACTGGCTATGTATCTACAACCCCTTTCACTCAAATTTTTGAATCTTTTAGGAAAAAAATCTCCCTATTTCAGAACTGTCTATGTTTTCTAGGAGTATAAAGTTTTCAGAATAAAATATTTCTAGACTATAAAAATCAGCAGTAATAGTAAAATTAAGAGTGGTAGCTTTTAATTCTGTCATTGCATTTTTATTTTGGAAACTTAAGTGACAAATTGAAGTACAGCTAAAAATTAGTAGCTTTGAAGTCCGCAGCTTCAATGTATGCAAAAAGATACTGGTCTTCTCAAGCTATTTTGTATCAAAATAATCAGTCTTCTCAAAAGGGGAAAAAAATGCTATGGATGATATGTGGATTAGCCTAAATAGTTGTTTGGGCCTCAAAATAATCAGAGGTGTGAATTTCTGGGAAGTTTTGTCCTACTTTGCTCTCTGTTTACATTTTTCTGCATTTGGAAATTCTGAAGTACTATGGGAGCTCATTCATGTGGCATTTCTGACCAGTCTCCCTTGAAAAATTAAATACTAGAAAAGACTGTTTAACTTCTTGTGTCTGCTGCTATATATTAGCTCTGAGATTTGCTACCATCATAAATTTCTTAAGTCAATGAAACCCTTTATCTCGGGAATTACTGTGGTGGCTACTGAGCATAAGAAGGATTGTTTCTAATGTTACGCTCCCTTGAAGTTTAGGTGAGACAGTGGCATTCACCAAACTTCAATTCTGCTAAAATGTAAGTAGCAGGCATAACTTCTGAATGATTGGAATTTAACTTGCAGATGCCTGCTTTATTTTTTTTCACTACTGTTACCTTTCATTCAGAGTATCCTTGGTTTAATTCCATGAAGAAAGGAGTAATGGCTGCTGCTCAGTGAATGAGTTGGAACTGGCACAAAATGCATTACAGTCTGGAATTAGAACCACTGATAACTGAGGTAGCAATCTAAATCTCTACAAGGCATTTAGCTCTTGATGACTTCCATTACTGTCAATAGAATTAATGCAGGTTTCACTGCATTGTTTTTTTGGAGATCTTTAAGAGTGAATTCCTTTAGGAATGTTGGAGAACTGGATCATTAGGGAGGGTCCTTTAATAGCTTGCTCCTAAATTACATTAATCTTCAGCTTCTTGCAAAACTGATAGTCTGAAATATCCAAGCTCTAACCAGCCACAGCTTGAATATTGCCCTGCTTGGAGCATGTGGCTTGGGCTAAAATATTTGTTTTATGTTTTGGCATTTTTTAAAAGATGCACATCTGTGAGTATCAGGATATAAATAATTCAAGTTAGAATAATGCTCCATGGTTCCTAAAACCTGGAATACATATTTGTAAGAGTCCCAGGACAAGTCTGGCACTGGCATTTTTATAATGAAATGCAATATAGAAACCCTGAAATAACATTAAGTGGACTTAATAGGTTTGCACTATATAATAGGGTGAGATCAGGCCGCTAAAGCAGTAATGCTGTGTTACTGGAGTACTCTACTTAAGGCAATAAATTTATTTATCAATGGGACTTATTACTAGGGGAATATGGCTACCTTTGGAGTAATCAAACTTACGAGCTTGAGATTGTGCAGCATGGGTGACTGGAGTGTCCACCTCATAGTTAACCAGATGTGGTGCCTGCAAAAAACTAAAGTAATGACAAAAAATCTTGAAAACAATGACTAATTGCTTTAGGTGAAGAATTTACACTTTGTGTTCTATTGGAAAAGAGGAATTTTCAGTTGCAGGGGAAAAGGTTATCATAGCACAAGCCGATAGAAAACTTACATGAAACCCCAATGAATGCACCTATGCATATATTTGTATATACATGTAATATGGAAAGTTCTGGTGTACTGAAGTTTTTTCCTTCTTTAAAGATCTTTGCTCAATGAATCAGTTAATTCTGCTTTGAGAATATCTCTTTGCTTCTTCTCATAGAGGGGTGACAATGCTTCACTTTACCACCTGCAGTTTGGTCACTGGCAGATGGGAAATGGGTCAAACTCTCTCAGAAGCCATATGTTTGCTCCCGGTGGGGAGCTCAAGGAAAAAGGATTAATTTTAATCCTTATTACTGCCAGAGCAGCAGTGTGGAAGACCACGGATTTCTCTTAGGACTGTGAAAATTAATTGTTATTAAGGTAGAATGTGAATTGGAGGTGTGATACAATAGCATAACCCTGTCCTATTTCATCATGGTGGGTACTTTCTGCTGCTGCCTGTTTGCTGCCAAGCACCTGCTTCAGCATTTCCTTGGGTTGCTGTTTCCGCAGCTGTTGTCAGCATTGCCTTCCCTCCTCTCCTTCTCCTTACTGCGATAAAGGGCAAGGTGGTTTTGCTACATCCTCCTGCAGCACCCTCTCAGCTGCAGCCCAGCCCTGGCTCCTGTGCTGCTCCAGGAGCTGGTTTGACTTGTTGGCTGTTCTCTTTGTAGCTCCTGCAGCAGCTTGCCTCTAGCCATTTTTCTCTTCTCAAAGCACTCTTGTTCCTGTTGCTGACACGCTTGGTCCTGTAGGCACATCTTGTTTGGGCTGGAGCAGGGTTTTGTGAAAAGCAATGTAACAGAACTTTCTTATTCTGTCTGGAAGAGGAGGAGAAATACTGCCCTGTGATTTTACTGTGCTCCAGCAAAGAGGAAATGCTGGCTCTTTATTTACCTGGGATGTAGGCTTGGACTCTGCTCAGAAACTGCTGGAACCAGTTTGACCACAGAACAGGATAAGAGATTATAAATGAAAATCAGGAACGGCTATGCTGGCAGCAGTGCAGGGACCCTGCAGTAGCCAGAAACCATCCTGGTGGTAACTGAGGCACTAATCGCATTGTGTGACCAAACTGTCATTTTCTGTGAGTTCCAGACTGGAAAAAGATAGAGGCTTTTCAGGAGTCTCCTCTGAAGTGTTCAGTATTTTCTGATAACTTACACAGAGATGAATCCATAGGAAGTTTTGTGAGTTTAATGGAAAGCACAAAGAACCAGTGATGAATGGTTCTGTCATGTCCTTTCAACATGCAATGGTTCTGTAGGCCTGTGGTACTGAGATCTGAAAAAATCCTGATATGAATACTGGCATAGGTGATAGTGGCCTTAATACATAGAGTCTTTCTGAAAATGCCTCAGTACTGGTGTTGATTTCAGAAAGCGCACGTACTGAATGCATGAGCCTGTATACCTGTATTTGTACCTTCTGCTTTGTTTGTGCTACTTAGTGCATGTGGTTCTGCATAACACCAGCAGTTTATGCACCTATTTTTTTTTTCTAGATTCAGTTCTCTCTTGATATTCTGGAAGGCAGGAGTAGAGAGCCATAATTCTCCAATCTCTAATTTCAACAACAAAATGAGATTATAACAAAAGCAGGATTTGCTTTCCATTATAATTTAACTACTAACGTACTTACTCGTTTCTTAATTTGCTGCAGTAACTAATGCCTTCTAATTTTTCTCCCTGTTATTGTATTCCTCAAATATTCTCAGCCATGGGTCTGTCAGCACGGTGGGTATGGGCACCAGTCCCGGATGTTTTTCTTAACTTGTTCTTGGAGTGTGGTGAAGTACTAACTTCAGTAAGAAGGGTTTGTGTTGAACAGAAGGTATGTTTGGATAAAAGCTATATAAAACCTAAAGTAACTCTCACCGAAAACTGTTTTTAAGAGGGAATAAGTGTTCTTTATTTCAAGCTTTTACTTAATTCTTCCTATTTCCCTCTACTGTAGCTGTGTTCATACTAGCATTTATAGGAACATCGGTATAGACTAGCAGCTAGCAGTTTAATCAGTAATATCTATGTGCTATTTATACTAGTGCAGCACAAGTGGTGAAAATGCTGACAGCATATGCATATTTCTGGTCATGTTAGATAGCTACATGTGCAATAATGGTGATCCCAAAATGCTTTTTCTGTGCTTAAGCTATGCTGGAAACCTATTCTGTTCAGTTCGCAGGCTGGATACCACCCATAGCAGCGGTCTCTGACTCATCCAAAGAGTCAAGAACTGAGAAACTGCTGAAGATGGTGGTGTGTGCAGGCTTGGATTTGCAGCTAAAGCTATGATGCAGAACAGAGAACCAGTTCTGCATCTGGTTTTGTCTTTCAGAGACTGGAAGACAAAAAATCTCATTTCCCAGTCTTAGCGGTAGTGATCTGGGTAGTTCTCAACTCTACAAGAAGTAGTGGTAATGTTGTAGTCCCAGGAGAGCGGTGCATGCTCATCACTGCAATTTTAGCTAGGAATGGGGTATGATTGGGAACAAGCTCCAGGTAGGAACAAAGTTCAGTGTGTTTCTCTTGCACCTTTAAAGACAAGCTTGAACCAGTTCTGCAAGTGGAGCAAATCAGTGTGCCTCCATTAACTTAACCGTTTCTGAGGATTAACCTCAAAGGGGCTTGTGGTTTTTTTTTTTTGAGCTTACTCCTTCTCTTCACATTCTTGTATGTTTAGCTTGTAGTTTTGCAAAAAATTAATAAAAAGCCTAGTTGTTTAATTTTTCATCCAGTGGCGATCTGGTGATTGTGCGGAGTACGAATAGCCAGGTCGCAGTAACATACTGATGTTGAAAATATTGCAGATATGTAAGTTGTGACCATTCAAGCAAAAATACAATATATCTATATGAAAATCTAAGATGTTAACCTGTACAAGACCTGTTTACTTGTGCCTGGATGGTCACATGAAGATATAAAAGCATTATATATATATATATATATATATGCAGGCAGACTTGTCTGGTTATCCGTGTGAAGTGGTGTATAAAACATTGATGAAAGTTCATCATTTTGACGTGAAGTTTTCCAGATGGATAAATGCCTCAGACTAAACTTTTTCTGGATTTTTTTTCTTTTTGGGGGGTGGGGAGGGGGAAGGAAACAGCCTTTTTGAAAAAATGAAATCCTTGTGAAAGAACATACAGATTTTTCTAGTGCTAATAATAATAAAAGAGAATTTCTTTAAAATGTTTTAGTGTATTTAAAAATACTTGAAAATAATATTTTAGCATGAAAAAGTAAGAACGTGATATTGCAGGAGGCTTATCATTATGTCATAGATACTTTTTTGCTTCCATAGTTGGTCAGGCAATATGGTCTTGTTGGTGAAATTTAAGAGTTAGTTACAGTTTGTCACACATTGCTCCTTGAAATTTCCAAGGCTAATTTTTGCTCTCAGCACTAAAATGAGAGCAGGAATGTCGTTTCTTGTGTTTTGATGATCCCTTTGCAGTTGTGTAAACAACAAAGAGGAAAAATCAGCTCACAAAAAGCACAAGATTTCTTGTATCAGGAAGCATTCTAGCCTCAGACTACGTGCTTCTTGACAGAACATTCAACTCCCTAAGAATTTCTTTTTTATGCAAGTATTTAAGCTCAAAATTATTTGTCTTTTTTTTTTTTTTTTTTTTTTAAGTAAAACCCCTTTTATCATTCCAGATCATATAACCTACCCCAAACCACCTTCCATAGAAAATACAGCTGAAATAGTTCCTGTGGCTTATTTCATTCTCTACCTTCAGCCAATTTCCAAAATTCAGATCCATTAAGAATTAGACAAGCATGATATGTGCAGATATCCTATAACTCTTCTTTAGACTTAGAACCAATACTCGTGTTGCAAAAAAGCTGATTATATAATCTCCTTACCCTCTTCAGAAGTCAGAACTTCCAAAAGCATTCTTGCTCTCAGAAATAGGTGATTAATTAGAAAATTAATGAGAATAGCAATTGTCATAAATAGTACTTAGTGGAATTAAACCAATTTTTTTTTCTGTGATTTTTAGATTTGATGAGAAAAGGAAGAAAACTTTATGCTGAAGATTTAATGGAAATACTAGGTCATTATTCTAATAGCTGGATTTCATGCCCTGCTGCCATAAACATTTTGTGCTATTCCATAAACTTGTTTGGTTAGCGTTCATAAGTAAGGAAATGCAATCAGGTTAGAGCTGTTTGTCAGCTGGGCTGTTATCCTTTCTGCACGTGCCCCTACAGACTGTTCTATTTGTGGAGCGGGCTGAGTTGCTTTATTTCACAAACAACAGGTGAAGAGCACGCGTATGTATGGGCAAGGTTGTGACACGTCAGCTTCATTTTTTTTTTTTTTTGTAAGAGAAGTCTTTTTTGGTGGAGTTTTCCTATACAAATCTGAATGCATTTTTCTTCTGCCTGCCTTTTTCTGCCTTTCAACCTCTGTTGAAATACCAAATATTGAAACAAAGAAACTTGAAATGCTCCAGTGAAATTTGGTTAAACACACTTAGAGACGTGGTCCCACTTTTAAGAATTATGCTGTGCCTAAGGGAACCCATGGTGAGGATCTGTTCCCTTCTTTGTAAAGCTGAAGTTGGCATAGAATTTCTTTGCCTACCACCTGTTATTTATCTAATTGGTATTACAATGTAGTGTTCTAGTTCCAGTATCCTTACAGAAGTCTTTTCCCCCCCCCCCCCCCAATCAATTCATTAGTTGATCTTGATTGGTAACTGCTCATAAAATGAACTATCCTTATTGCCTTGAATTCAAGTTGTATGTATGCAGGTTTCTTGTCTTAAATTTCATTTTGATGCAGATGATTTATATGCAAGCAGCTTATAGTTATAAAGATAAGGTGCAGTTTGATCAGAGAATGACCTATTTGCATATGAAGCCAAATGATGCCAGTTTGAGGATTTTTTTTCTTCATTGGTGTGTTGCATATGTGCTCTAGTGGCCCACTGTTTCTTGCCTGATAGGGGTACATTTCAAAGAAAGCAAGCTAAGGCTTTTAAGAGGTTCTGTTGTGTTTGTGTGAGCAAAATGTACCAGCTATGTGAGGCTTGGTATGCTTTCTCCTTAAAGCTTTACTGCAAACAGAGACCAGCGTGATGCTGGTTTTGTGCATATTGGAAAGCACTTACGAAAAGTTTTGTCAAAGCTATGTTAGTCAGACTTCTGTTAATCTAAACAAACAGATTTGTCTTTGTATTTGTACTTAGGGAAAAAAAAAAAATGGCATTGCTTAACCTGTTTTACATACACAAACACAATGTTAATGCTGGCAAACTGTTTGCATATATGATTCTCTTCTCTTCAGATCTTCGCAATATGCCCCATTGCTCTTACCACTTGCATAATATATCTGTTACTCAGAAGCAAGATCCATGGCAGGGTGTGCTCCTTTCTGGCATGCTGTGGCCTCATGCTCAGCTGGTGTTTCCGTTAATTTAGAAAAAGCATCCATATTTCAGAGAGCATTCTGAAACCCAGGAATAGGAGGAACACAAATTCCTACCTGGCTGCCACAGCTGGCTAACTAGACCGAGTACCAACACCATGTGTTATTACTTTGGGTCTTACGGGGTTGCTCTCCATCCCAATGTTCAGCTGTTACCTCCCTGCAGACCTCAGCCTGTCCCTGAGGTACAGTGGGGCCTGGCAGAGCAGTTAAAGCTGCCCTTCAGTGCAATTGTGGTCTCCTTTTTCCTTCTCTCTCTGAAATTCCATCTCTCCCAAACAGTGACTCCTGTGGTTCTTCGTCTGCAGCTGACAGCTGAGTTTTTAGCCTTATCAGAACGGAGCTTTATGAGCCATGCTTCCAAGTTGCCTGCTAGTACTGTTTCCTGTACAGATTTTTCCCCGAAAATGACTGTCACCTTTGCTTCCACTGTGCTCTGGCCCATGCAGGGTATCTTGCATATACTGTCAAAGGACAGCTGTTTGCTTTGCATCAGGGTTTTCTTACCTGCTTCACTTTATTGAAGCTGAAAATGCAAGACAGTCCACAGAAGTAGCGAGCCAGGCAGTTACAGTTCCTTCTTTTTAGAGTTAAAGGAGCTACGTTATTTTGCCTAGAGCCTCCTAAAAAAAAAACTTCACTGCCTGAGAAATCGGCCTAAGCTTTTAAAATTACATATTTTTTTCCCTTGTTTCTGTTTGTGACCATTATGATTCTATTCAGAAAGAAAGAATTGTTCCTTCCACTGAAGAGCATCTGCACCGCGCACTACTCACTTCTGTTTAGCCTTTTGGCTATTCCATTTTTACTGGTGTTTAAAAAAAGGTTAAAAAAAAAAAAAAAAAGGGCATACATCAAAATAATAAACAAAAAAAACACTACCACAAAACACACAAAAAAGAAAATACTAGCACACTGCCTACACAGTAGATACTCCTCTTATAAACAAAAAGACTGATTTTAAAACAAAATAATCTCCATCAGATACGTATAGTTATGATACTTCTACAGGATAAATGAACAGTTGAACAAGAAACCCTAATTAAGTGAAAGGAGCAGAGATTACAAAGCAGATGCTCTTTACAGGTGGCAAGAAAGGCTAAAGAAGGCAGTGCTTCAGCTCAAAGGCATGCTAACGTTTGTGGAGTGGCATGCACAGTTCTGGTAGATATGACCGTGGTTGAGGGTAGCAATAGGAAGGTTTTCAGAAACCAGAATGTATGTACTTCTTTGAATAGGGCAGTAGTAAAACATACAAAATTTTACAGCATTACTTTCTTTGTGTCATAATGAGGTGTCTTTGCTTATATATATATATTAAACTTTTATTAATTGTAATTATGCAGTGTGCTTCTGGGTATGAAAAGAGTTGTGGAGAATGAAAGAGGCAGGATGATGGGAAATGTTAAGTTACTGGACCGCCTGATAATATTCAGGGAGAAGTAGATGAGTATTAAAAGCTTTGAATAGCTGTTTAATTTCTGATGTTTATCTTGATCTACACAGAGATTGAAAATATATTTGATGGACTCCAGCATGTTGAGCAAGGAGCTGCTTAAACAAAACAACTTCCAAAACAAAAAGTGTGACAAAAATAAAGCTGTAACTTAAATGTGACCTCAGACTCTTTCCTTTACCTCAGAGTTGGATGTCTCTGTTCTTAGAGAGTCATGACTTTGCATTGAACAATTATTTTTTCTGTCATGGAATAAGGTGATCACTTCTTCACACTATGTGCAAATAATCACACTGGATGACTGGTTGGAATCAATTTCCCAGGGAGATATTCTAAGCATGAAGCTGGAAGAAGTGAGCTAAAAGATTTCATGATGCTATTTCCACTTTTTTTTTTTTTTTTTTTTTAATCTAAATTGAACCATGGGAATGAAATACAAATCTTCAGTTTCCTGTGGGTTGTTTAAACTTTTAGGTTGAAGAGTTGTTCCTGTGCTTCATATAGCTCAGTGTGTATTCAGTTATTACAGCCAGATGAAACAGCTCGAGAAAAGGAGCTCAGATTGCAAGCCAGTCACCAGAGAATAAGATACCCAGTGGGAGATCTGCCTTCATGTTCCTTCCCCACTATGGACATTTTAAATCTCAGTTCCCAAGAAAGCAAAAGCTATCACCTTTTGTAAGTTCAAGCTTTGATTAAAATAGTCCTCATTCAGCCTCTGAAACTTTTGACCACCTGGTGCAGGTGCTACATGGAGGACCCTAGAGAATATCTACGTCCTGTTGGGGTCTGAGATGACTGACCTCATTGCAGCTCTCCAGTACTTGAAGGGAGCATATAAACAGGAGGGGGAACACCTGTTTACATGTGTTGATAGAACAAGGGGGGGGAAGGTATTAAACTAAGACAGGGGAGATTTAGGTTAGATATTAGGTTAGATGACTGCTCAGCAGCTGAGCGCTGTACAGAGTGAGGTGGCTGTATATGTGCTCAGGAACTGGAATGTAGCTATCTGAGACTACCAGATGCTAAGGATTTCAGACTCCTCTAGAGCTGGGTTAGTTTGATGCAAATTAGCTGCTAGGTGTTGGAATTTGGCACCCGAAAAAAGACATCTCTTGGGAATCTTACTTATATGAATGTATGCCAAGTACTTTGCTCTGAATCTCATAAACTTCTGAGGGAGCTGGAATACTTATAAATCATGTTAACGGTTGTGTGATTTTTGTATAGTTTCATGACATCAGGCAATCAAAAGCTGCTCATCAAAATGCTATTACGGCTAGAAGCAGGTATGATAATCTCATTTTGTTGGCTTATTGACCAACCCCTTTTTTGGTCTGTGGGTAATAACTAACCTCATCTCTGACTGAGGGTACAGTATGACAGTTTGGAATTGACTTATTTAAACTTTCTTTTTCTTTTTTTTTCTTTTTTTTTTTTTTTTTTTTGCTTCTGTGTCTTGTATCCAGTAGTGTCCATCATCAACATTAAAAAAGTAGGGTGTTGATCAGAAGTGTTTTGTTGTAGAGCACAGGTGGCATGATAAACTCAAACTGTTGAAACAACAGATTAAAATAAAAAACAGAAATTATTATTGTATAAACATTTAGATCTGATTTTTGCTGCAACAGGAGTTTCTGAAACAGGAGTTTGCATCTAAGGGCACAAACCGTAGTCTGTTTAAAAAAAAACAACAAACAAACAAAAAAACACACACAAACACACAGACCCCAAACAAAAAAGCAAACAAAACTACACAAAACAAGACAAAAAACCTGTCTGTTTACTCCCCTTTCTGTAACAAACTTCACCTCTTCGAGGTGATGTGATCACCTCAAGACACCTCAAGAGCTAGCTGTGATTGATGGAGTTGGTAGTTGACAGAACCCAGCTGTGGATGTGAGTTACATTAGAAAACGAGTTCAGTTAAAACATGTAATAAATAAAAGTAACTGCAAAAGAAATGTATTCATTTACATCTTTTTTTTTTGCATGTGCACCAGTGAAATTTTGAATGAAAGCTGAATTCTTTCTCATTACTGCCCTTGCTTGTTTTTACTCACATCACAGTATGTAGGCAAACTGAATTCTCTTTTCTCTAGTTCGCTTTATCTTGTGGTATCACATAAAAGCACACTTATTAATTTTCTTTTTAATAGCCAGGAATTATTTGTTTGCAAATGGGATGAAAATTAGAGCTGTGATGCCTGCTTATGCCTCACATCTGTCGTAGCTAGTCATTTATATAGTGATGCTTGCTCAAAGATTTTAATTTCTGGTTATGGAAAATCTCATTTGGTGAACCATGGTCCTATGTATAAAAATAACCTAGCATACAAATTTCACCCGCACTTTTTTTTTTAATCTAATGAAATTGGCGAATAAAAAGCTGAGTGCAGGTCAGCACTCAGGACCAAATGGACCAATTTTGAACATGATCAAGTTCAGTCTTTGGGTGTTTGGTTGTCTCTGGAAGATGGGGAGCAGGGATATTTTCAAACATACTACTTAAGTGACTGTTGTTGTTTCAAATACTCTCTAGTCCTACCTTCTATATACAGTAACTTCCTTCCAACCAGCAGTAAGCAAACAAGAATGTGAATTTCAAAATTAGCATAGTTTTTTGGCCCTTATCAGTATGGTAATTTCATACACACGCATGTTCTTTAGAATGTGAACAAATGGGAATCGTTAGTAATACCTTCTGCAAAAGAGAGAAAAAAAGTGTCACTGTATTGTTTTAATGAGGAAAAAAAGTTTCAAGCAAACAACAACAACAAAAACAAACATGACAACAAAACTGAGCTCCTGAAGTTCTCCAATACTGCATAATATTGAATGTTCTTTGGAACAAGTACACCATAAGGTGAAAAAATAGATTTCAGAAGTGACTTACCCCAAACTCGTATCTTGGTTTATACACTTCAAATCTATCCACACTGTATATGTAATACACTTTAAAAAAAATTATATTTGTCATCACATACAGTTACACAGGAATAGGAAAAACCATGGTTAAATGTTTATAAATAAAATATTTGCAGTCTGGAGGAAGGATGAAGGACAAACTTTTGCTGCAGATCAAGGTACAGTAATCAAGATACAGTATTGTGGGGAAAACAGTGTGTGATGTCCAAGGTGGAATGAGTAAGGGATGAAAAAAAGCAGTGACCAGAACACAAGAACAAATTTGTATTTATGCAGGTATACACCTATATATGAATTTTATTCTATTCTAAATATACCATTCTATGAATGTAGACATGTACACAAATGTGAATTCATGAAAAGGAGACAGTCCAATGCATGTTGTTGGTGTATAATACAAATCAGCTATGATTAGCCTGGCAGCATGACTTTTTTTATCAGCTTCATCTTCAGATAACTTTTATGCAGCACTCCAGCTTTCTAGAGTTTACTATAGCAATTACTATTTTGGTTACACATGTTTTATTTTACACCAATTTTGCAAAATTACCTTGATTTACATTGCATTACAAATCAAATTGTACAAATTATGTAAGGTGGATACTGTACTTACCATCTTACATCATAAATGGTGGGGCTTGTTCAGATCAGTACAGAACAGTTTTTCCTTTATATTTTTTGTATATGCACTATCAATCCTAGTGACAGGTTTATCACAATTATAGTGACAGAACAGAACTTTCTCAGTTTCCTTTTCAGACAAACTTTGTAGGAATAACATTCTGGAGGAGTATTCATAGATATGAGACATACACAGATAACCTGTCCTGATTTTAGAGCTTTTCTGACACATTTTGTTTTTCATGAATAAAAATGCATATTTTCAAGGCTTGTTTGCAACATCTGTTTTGTAGAGGAGATGCATTTTTATTAATGTTTGTTTTAATAATGAGCCACCTAGGTGGACAGACAGCTTTTGCATAAATTTTAAATGAGGATTTTTAAGCAAAATGTGTGTGGAGGAAACAGTGATTAATAAGTTTATGGTGCTAAGGGCACTTTTTAGCTGAACATAGTAAAAATGGTTGCATTGTGTTAAAGAGGTATAATACATCACGAACCTTAAAATGTGCCAATTAGCTGATAAGGAGGACTTGTGCTAATGAGCAAATAACATTCTGATGTGTTGAAAGTGATAGCTGAACAGCTGGCAAAGGTGGCTATAAAGGGCCTTCAGATGAAGATAACAGTATTATAGAAAAATTAGGCAATGGCAGATGTTAGGACTTTGCAAAGCAATGTGGGTTTGTGGTAAGTTTAGGGTTTCTGCCTGCAGCAGGCACATGCTCTCAGTTCCTGCGGGGGTTTCCTCGGGGTCAGCAGCTCTGCTGTGGGCCATGGCCAACAGCCTGAGTACAAAGCTTCCAAACTCAGGATGCAAAATGCATCAGGGCTGTTTATACCTGCAATTGTATAATAAGCAATACGGAACTGTCAAACAAAAGCTGCGGTAAAGGCAGCTGATATAAATTCTTACTGTTTGGCCATGCCAGTGTTCTCTTGCTTGGTGTCAGCTCAGATCTTGTATAGATTGCATGTACTTTTCCCCCAAGACAGGGTCACGTTGTTTTTTGAGGCTATGAGTCATGCTTTGCTATTCGTTTTTGTGAAGCTCAGTGGAAGAGATCCAATGTACAGTTCATGCAGCGTAGAAGGGAAGATACAAATTCCTCATTCTGAAATGGATTAAACTGAGCCTATATTATATATGGTGGTTGGGAGTTGACAACAGTCACATGGTGTGTCATAGCAGCTTTACAGGAACTGCAGGCAGGATTGCTGTTCCTAGAGTTGTATTTATATAAACAAGTCTGCAGCTCTTCAAAGATGGAGCAGTTCTGCGAGACAGTGAATTTTGAAGTGCTTCTATGTTAAATGAAAAAATGTCTAGCAGAATGAAACCTTAAGTAACATAGAATGCCGTGATTCCCAGAAGATTGTTGTAATTATAGAATATATTTCAATGCCTTTGAAATTATAAGTATAGCATTTTCAGAGTCCATTCAGAAATGTTTTGAACTGAACAGCAGCATTCCATGAGCGTGTCCCATATGGAGGAAAAGAAAAAAAGAAATAAATACTGGGTGTAATTGTAGTTTCTTCTTCATGGAAGCATTGTTGAGGTTAGGTTCTGTGAAGTTCAATACAAGTCATTTTCCTTCCCTTTTATAAACTCATTTCTTCATCCTTAAAGAAGTGAGAAGAAACGGAATGAGAGATCTCTTTACTCCATCAGTGATTTCATAGGATATGATATGCAGACTAACACTTCCTGTCTGACTCTGCGCTTCTGGAAGCAGAGCTATTCTCTGCAGTTATAAACTGTATATTACAAATAAACATGCTTTTTGAAACTTGTTTTCAGTGTCAGGAACTTAATAGTACTAATGGGCTGAATCAAACCACAGTGTTGCACAGACAGAGTTCAAACAACACCATCCAGAACAGGCTCTCACTGCACTAGTAATTGTGTTGTTTCAGCAAAGAGTATTAGAAGGCTATTGTGAAGATAATACTTTCATTATCTATTTTCTGAAGTTCTGGAAAAAGTAGTGCTTGGAAGTTTATTGGACTATTTTCTTCTGCTTTTGTATGTTATAAAGTGTACATTTTTTTCCTAATCCAGACGGTTTTTGGTTCTGGCAGAGTTAATACACATAGCACATGTGGGTGTTTGCTTGCTCTATCCAAAGAAAATTCTTAATCCAGGTCATTTTTTTCCCCCATTATATTTGGTCATAGTGAACTTTCCAACTAAGGAAATAGAGAAAGATACAGAGAAAAAAACAACAACAAACATACTAAAAAAAAAAAAAAGCAAGCAACCAAAAAAAAAACAACCAAAACAAAACCAAACCAAAAAAAAACCAAAAAACAAAACAACAACAACAAAAAAAAAAACAGACAAACAAAAACCCCAAACCCTCCTGCTTTTCATTTTAATCTCTTTTCTTTTCAGAAATGCTTTGAAATTGAATGCTCTCTTTCCAGCAAAAGAAAATATTTCAGCAATGTTACCAGATGGCAAAACCCATTGTTTACAAAGGATCATGTGTTTACTCATGGATATTTTCAGTTGGTGGGGGAGAGGAATGACAGAACAGAGAGGGTTTCAGCTGCTCAGCACAGTAATGACAATAAGACAAGAACTCTATAGAGTCTTATCAGAGGAACTCAGGTGCTTTTTTTCCTACTAGTTCAGCATACTCTGCCATAGTGTTGTGAAACATGGTATGGCCTAGGGCTTCAGATTTCTGTATTCAATGTTCATTCTTCTGATTTAGCATTAAAAAACAATTTCAGAAGACAGTCTGTGACAGTCTTTTCTGACGCTTTTTTGTTTTCTAAATAGTTCCTAGGTTTTAATGCTGCTAGATGTTTGCAGGTCTTTCAACCAGCCAACTCATATTTTCCATTCTTGATCAGCTTCAGGCAGAGAACCCACATTTTTCTCAGTAGTTTATCACAATAAATCACCATTACTGGGGGAGATTCATTTACAGTTTGAACCTGCCGGGCTTCAACCTTTGAACCTGAGTTCTGCTTTTTAATAGGAAGCATATTATTTCCGATGTTCATGTGCTCTCAGTAGAAAATGTATTGCTGTTTGTCTGTTGATGCACTAAAGAGATACATCTTGAGTCTTCCAGTTTTGAACACCTCTCTCATTCCAATAATTTCAATTGGTTTTGCCACATGCATGCCAGTTTTTCAACATTTTTGAAATGTGTATGCCATGCCTTCCCATAGTGTTCCATTACAGGTCTCACTATTACTGTACTTGGAAGTAGGGCTAATCTTTTTTTCTATTGTTTCTTGCACCTGTTTTTTTCCAAAAATCCTATTAACCCAGATTTTCACACCATAACATATAGTACTCATTTTGTGTTTGCCCTTTGCAACTCTTACTTTCATTCCTGAGTTGAGATTCCCCCATATGTTAGTTATTAATTTAATTCCTCGATCTTGGATGTGAAATTACATTTCCTTGGACTAAAATACATTTTATTCAATGGGGCTGGTTTACAAAAAGTATTACCTCAGTCACCAGTGAGGCGCTCTTCTTTGCAGTCGTGTAAGTGTGGAAACACTCCTTGCTGTAACAGAACTGTACTCATCCTTCTTCAGCTTTCCATCAGTCTATCTGCAAACATTGTCTGCAGTGTTTTTGTATTTGCTTTCAGATGACTGATGAAAGTGGTAAATAGTACTGGGCCTTGCACTAATCCTTGTGGAATCTCACTTGAAACAGCCTTGTTTGATTCCCCACCAAAAGCTTCTTCCCAAGATCCCTCAGCTATCCACCTGTTTCTTAATTCTTTTTAATATAAGCTTGATTCCTATTGAATAAATGCTACCTGCTTTATCACTGTTTAGCACAGTGCTTAATCATCTATCTTACCCAAGTACATTATTATTCTTGACTTATAATTACCAGTTAGTGTGTTATATCAGCAGAGCATGGAGCTAAAATTGTTCACAGCCTTAGAATGAGTGCTTTCACATCCCGCCTTTCAGTAGGCTGGGAACATAGCCTAATCAGAAGCAATAAATGTGATAGATGGCATAGTCAGTTGTGCAGTCTGCTTTATTATTTGAGGTTCTGATGTCATACTTAACATCACTGCATGCATTTTTCAGTGTCATTAGCCAAGGGAAATACCTGCTTGTCGTGTCTAGTGTGTTCTCTCTCCTTTGTTCCATCAGGGAGAACTAAGGTAGTGGAAGACCTGTTTTCTTGCTTTAAAAGCAAGAGAAAAAAGTAAACGTGGCTAGTACTGTGTATATGAGAAGGTGTGCCTTGCCTTTGAAAAAATATCAAGGCCAGGCATCATAGTGGTGGGATTAACTCAGTCTGTCTTAGCCTAAGGAAAAGTCCTGTTGTACACAGAGATGAGTTTTATCTTTTCTGTAGGGTTCTGCTGCTCTGGAGAAGTTGCATGGTCTCCATCCCAGAGCTGTCAATAGTTGCATAGATGCCCTGAATCTCATTTATGGCATGCTTCAGAGATGAGACCAAAGTCTCTTCTGAATGGGAATATGATATAAATTACTCTGTCTGGAAGTGGTGATACAAAACTCCATCCTTCTTTTTCCTCTCATCTCCCTGCACATCCTGTCGAGATAGGAGGGATTCAGTGCTCTACCCCTCCTCGCTGTAAGCATGACCTTGGGGTTAACAGACCTTCACTCTTCCCACAGGAAATCCTGCCTACGTGCCTGAATACAAGTAGTCAAAAAGTGGGTAGGTTGTTATGGGAAAACTTGCATTATTTCAGCTTGTTTCTTCTTTCCTCACTGGAGAAATTAATTTTCTATCTTCAAGCCTGTCTTGCGTCTGTTAGAGATGACTAGATCTGTTCAACCAGAAAGAAACTCAGAGCAACAAAGCAATGGAAAAGACTGTCGCTGCTTGTTATTTTAAGGAGTTACTGTTTCAGTTAAAATTTTGTGTTAATATTGAGTACTATCCCTTATCTCTGGTAAACAAAAATCTAGTTTCTATACTGATTAAAGCTGTTTGGCAACATCAAGATAAAATAAGGTCATTAGTGTGGCAGAAGAGGATGCCAATTGCTATCATGCTATGGTAATGTAAAATTATGGTTTCACAAACAACCGAAGATGGTTGAAACAAGATACACAGTGAAACTTTGGCAGGGAGTAAGTGCAAATGCCAAAGTTTACCTCTTTCTTTGGCACAGCTACATCCTTCTGATTGTTTAATGTGAATTTATATTTGAAGAATTGAAGTTGGCTGATACTTGTTCAGCACTGTTCATCCAGCGTTTAGCACTGAACAGAATTTATCAGTTCATTATATCTTTGTATTTCATTTATGTGTTTTGGTGACTTACGTGCATGGACTATGTGAGTGAGTTATTTCAGAATACTCAGTGAGTTTGGATGTTGGTGTAATTCAAAAAGGATTGCATGGCTTGCATATCTGAAAGTGCTGTAACTGTGTTCTGCTGTGTGGGTTGGGACTTCCTAACCTTGTATGACATTTTTCTTTCCTGTACAAAGTAGTAAGTTGGAACTTGGGACATTTTTGTAGGATGACTGTTCA
This sequence comes from Nettapus auritus, assembly GCA_011076525.1. Lineage (NCBI taxonomy): Eukaryota > Metazoa > Chordata > Aves > Anseriformes > Anatidae > Nettapus > Nettapus auritus. The sequence continues at coordinate 43,597,198 of CM021769.1, forward strand.
ACTACATTCAGTTAGTGTTATTAATTAACGAACATCCACGATGCAATTAATCCACACCATTTGATATACACATAATATTTGTGATTAAATAATTTAAAACTACACCTCTAATTTACCAAATAGAAGACTTCATTGTCAAATCCTTGCATGCTTTCCTCCCTGGCTTGGTTTGTTTGTTTATTTTAACATTAGTGACGTTAGTTTCTTCATTTCTCTTTAACATTCACTCTTCACACTGGTTATTCACTTTCTCTCCAAGATCAGTGTGTAAATAATTTAGAAACCTTTGCTATTCAAGGAAAAGATTATAAAGCCGTCATGAAAATATTTTTGACAGATTCAACAGCTTTGTAACACAAAGGAGATCTTCTCAAGTTTCTGTTAAAAGATATTACTCAAAATTTCCAACTTATTGTATTGTACTGTTCATCCTTCTGAATAATGGTTCAGACTGAATTAAGCTGAAAAGTGTTTTTGTGCTTGTCTTGGCTGCCTTTAGTGTTCCATGTGCGATCAGGATAGAGTATGAACAGGACAGCATACCTGATTTGAAGAGACAGCAAATTCCTTAACCAAAAGTGAAAGCAACAATAGGGAATAAGGAATTTCAGACAGCTGAAATAGGACCACATTTCTCTAAACTGAATCTGTCCATTAGCAGAACATATTTAATTGTTCATAACGTTATATCCGAGGAATGCGTGTTTCTCAGTGATTGCTGAAAACACAGTTCTCCTAAGTTTTGATGAAGATTATCTCCAGCTGGACACAATTTGCAAGGAGGACTCTTATTTCTCCTGAGTAGGAAGAGACTCAGGACAAGACTCAAGACGTAAGGCTGCAGGGTCCTAGTCTATGATTCAATTAGGATTCTAATTATGCTGAACATAATTAGAAGCCAAACACAGCTGAGCAGAAGAAAAAATGCTCTAATGAGAGGCGTTAGGTGGGCACACAGCATTAGGGACTGTTTGGGCTTCATTGCATTGCCAACAGGTATTTGAGAATGTCGAGAGCAGCACCAGCTCCAGTGCTTGTAGCTGATGGGCACCTCAGCAGACAAGGACAGAACACTTCCTCTCCTGGCACGTCCTGCTGCTGCTGGCAAGTTGTGCAGGGCTTGATGCTGGCATGGGTGCAATTCATAGTGCTAGGCAGGAAATAATTTTTTAGCAAGGATTATGAAGATACAGTGGAGAGGGACTGTCTCCAAGGTAAGTACAGCCTCTGCTCTGAAATACCCTGCGTGGCCTCTGGCTGGAAGATGACAGGTTTCCCATAGCTCTTGTGTCACGACTATCAGTCCCATCCAAATAGTATCAGAGATTAAAGAGTATGGTCCTAAGTGCTGATGTTCAAATGAATGAGTTGTGGTTCTTCAAATCAATGGGATGCAACAGCTAGGGAAACTAGTTGGACCTTAAGAATTACTGGATACCAGGCTGGTTTCCAGGGGGTTTAAGAATTTAAGAGAAATTAACTTTAGGAGTGAGAAGTTAACTCAAACAGATATGAGCGTCCAACCAGGGGAGGGACAGAAAACTATTTAACCACAGACACTTAATGAGGCTTCAAGCAGTCTGAACGAATTCTTGTTGTCACTGTTGGAAGCATAGGAATAACTGAGCTTGGATAAAATCACATGGGGAATTTTCAGAATGAGTACAAACATAATAAGTTTAAACTATATATGCAAATTGAAACTTTACACACCTGGTATGCTTCCTAAATATGGTAAATAGTTAATTGTTATGAAAATTAACTGTTTTGCTATCAAAGAAGAAAACTCTATGGGAAGTGACTATTAGAGTTGCTTCTGAGACTCACATTTTTTACGCTATTTTCCTTCCATCCTTCCAAGACTGATCCTTTTTTCTGTTACTTACTGGCCACATGCTTACAGACCTTCCCTTTATATGGCAAGCAACTGTTTGGAAAGGAATTGTTTCTTACTGCTGAGCTACTACTGGATGGCAGATTTTATAACTGCCGTCTTGTTACACATATTGTTATGGCTTGTATAAAGGGATGTTCAACTAGCTTGTGATATCACTATTTATCTACGTTACAGTATCAAGTATAATCCCTGCCAAGATCATAACACTATTACATTATGTGCTCTTCAAAGGAACAGGGAGAGATACAAGAGCACAATCATGGTATGGCTGAAAATAAACACCTAAGAAATTACAGTGTCAAATAAATCTAGAAGTTACTTTGCAGTTCTGGTTCTTTCCTGGCACCCCGAAGAAGGAAACATCTAAATTTGCAAGTAACAGACTTGTAAAAGGTCTGTGTAAATTTTACTATCATGGATATTTATTAGTTTTTGTATAAAGCAATATATTACTTGCTTATTTACTATAATCCTCCCAAACAACTCCGTTACAAGTGATTGCGATGGTTTAGAATGTCAAGTACAAACACTAAACAACTTGTATAATAAATCCCAGTAATTACCCTTTTAACTTCACTTATAGGTATTGAGTCACTCTGGATGTACCTGAGAGAACAGAAAATATGAGGTGACATACTCAAAAAACAAAACAGAACAATATGGATCTAATTCTCCTCACCCGATAAAATCTTCTCAGTTCAAAAGGCAACAATGAAGTGATGAATCTGGGTGATTCTTTAGCTATAAAAATGCTTTGACATGGCCAAGTAGTTAGGCACATAAATAGGTATCACATATAAGTATAGCTGGATGATTTATGTAATTAAACATGATTTGGCATTTCTTCAGAACAGCTTCAGCATAGGCCAAAATTCTCATGAAGCCAGATAAAGTAATGAAAATATTGAAGGGAAAATAACACAAAGAAATTCCTGGTCTAGATGCATGTTAACATTGTACAGACTTGAAAATACAAATCTGAATACAGATGTGATCAAACCTATGGGAAAACCCTTTGCATTCAGGTTAGATGATATATTCTAGCCTTTGGCAGAGTGATTTTGATAAGCTAAACAGAATAAACTACTTTCGTAACTTGCAAAGACAAGATGACTTCCAGGAAAAAATCAGTTCAGATAGTAAACTAGACGTAATTTATGACATGTACGCAAGAACACTCATATTCCCAGTTTGGTTCAAACAGATTGCAAAGTATATTACAGTAAAAAGGAAAAAAAAAATTACTGAGTCAAGAAGGGTGGAGTTAAGGTTGGAGGAGCTGACAGTTATGTTCATAACTTCATGTTACTTCTTAAGGAAGTGGTAAGGGATAGTCTTCTCCCAGGAAAAGAGCCCTGGAAACAGTTGCTGTTTAGCAAATGGATGTCTTCCATTTTAATTATTTAACAGGAGTGAAACTGGGTTGCCCTTCATATATAAGGTGTTCCTGCTTCTCTATTCAGTGTGCCACTGTTGTGTCATTGCTACTAGAGAGTCAACTCGGGCAGCCTGGAGGGAAGATGGTAAGTACTGTATGCTCAGGGCAGTTGTTAGTTTGCTTTTCTTCACAGCAAGTTAGTATTTATTACCCATCATGCTTAAAAATTCCCAGATAAAATTGGGCTCCATTTTGTTACTGTTGGTGCATGCTAGAAAGTTTTTTGATTTGAGGACCTTGTTTGTCAAAGCATAGAAAAGAACAGCATGGAGAGGTGAATTGCTTATTCAACAAACTGCTTAACTGGGAATGGAATGACGGTGTCTGACAAGGCTCGTTCGTCATCTGAATGAACAATGTAGATGAGCAGTGCTTTGAATGACAGCACTAGTGAGAGGGAAAGTATTTTCCATGTTGCAGAAATCCCTACCTGACAAACGTTCCTTATCACAGCACGTTTTGTTCCTCCTGAAAATGTTGATCAGGGAGTGAAAGAACAAGCTTGATAAAGGCAATTATTTTATGACACCATCCATCATAAATGACTACTCTAAGCTTAAAGAAGCTCTTTTTTAAGCAGTCACAGAGTAACATAGTTTTCATTCCACAAAGAATCATCTTATAACCCTTTTAAATTCACATTTTCTCAGTGTAATGGACAAACAGATCCATTCATCCATGATGCAGTTTGCCTTTCCAAAATAAATTTGTTTAAACCAGAAGCATCTGTTCCTTTTTAAAATATCATCAAGGGGTGTAGTTACCAATTCGAAGAAGAGTGATGCAGAAAACATCCATGTCATCTTAATTTTATCAGATTTTGGCAACTGCAAAGAAAATTACCTTCCCAACAGGCTGTTCATCTCTCCTTCCCTTTTAGCTTTTTCACTGCTTTCAAGATTTTTCTGGAAAAAATAGCATAATCTGTGACAGGTTCTATAAACAGCATTTAATTCCACAGCTGAGAACACAGACGTTTCCATCACTTTCTATCACTTCTGCTGGTAGTTTCTGGCAGCTGGAACATGTGTGTTTGTTGTTTTCTATTACTAGACTTCCGAATATTTGAAGTTCATTACAGCCTCTTCTGTATTTACAAGACAGACCATGGATCTTTTTTTTTTTTTTTTTTTTTTTTTTTTTTTTTTTCCTTCCCTACTGTTCTGCATCCACACTTCACCACTGAATAAGTCGGTCATCAGGGTCAGGTGCTGCTCATGCATTTCCCAAACAGCAAGATGAATATCCATGGACAGCACAGGACAGAAAACAATATACCCAGAACGTAGCTTAAGTAGGCCATAACTTTTTAATGAATCACACCTAGGAACAATCCAGTGATACTTATTTAGTACAGGTATCTCCTTACTGCTACTTTGCTCAAGCAGTTAACCAAGGGTTGTTTCTATTTGCTTCATCTGCTAGCGCTGAAGGATGCTAAGGACAAGAACGTATCTCACATCTTGTCCAAATTAAACTAGCCACAATCACTCTACAGCTGAGGATTTCAAGATTTTTTTTTTTTTTTTTTTTCCTTCCAGTTCCACGTTCTGTATGAAAGAATGCAGAACATTGTTTTTCCTGTATGCCTGACCACTTTTCTGAAGGCTTGGCTACTCAGTGTACATGAGTAAATAACACATGCTAAATCTGAGGGCACGTGCCCAGGGGAGAAACACTTTCTCATGTTCGGTAAGAGAAAGCCATGCTGGTGGTTTTTCCTCCATACACTGATGATGATTACAGAAATCGTAAACCAAGTGGGAGGTTTACTTTTTCCTCCTTCTTGGACGTGGCATCCACTGGCAAAGAAAGAGCTTTAAGCAGAACTTTATGAGGTGCTTTGGGTCGAGATTGCTCAGTTGTTCTGGTTTAATTGTACTTTTTATATACTTTCTTTTCTTCAGTACAGTGGCTAGAATACAGATCTGAGCCTTTCCAAGTGATTATATTAAACATTCAAGGTACTGTGCAGTCTGTAAAATCATATTTGCTTTTTTATCTCTCTGGAGTAGCCAAAATTTTGAGTCAAAAAGTCAATATTCTAATTTATGTTGAAAGAAGCCCTTAATGGTAATATACAATTAAATATTTAAAGTAACACTGACTTTGTTTTTTTGAAATTTTGTAGTAGGAGTGAATGAACTAAAGGCTTATGTTTGTTAATTTTTTATATAGCCTTGAGAAAACAGTTCCACAGGGTTTTGTTTGTTTTTGAGGGAGGAGTTAAACCTTTTACGTTCCTCTGAAATCATTGGTCTAGTTCAAGAACAAATAAGTATCTTAAAAATATTCCCTTTTGTGAATGTTACCAACCTAAAAAGGGGAAGATCTGGCTTAGGGGGAGCTTTATGGAATTTCAATCCCAATTCCCAGACTAAAAGCTATTTATAACAGATAGATATATAATATTTTAAACACAGAATTTGCTGTTTGACTTCAGGAAACACATGGGGAAACACATTACTTTGTATGAATTCAGTTGAGCTTCTCACGTGAGAAATTATTACTGTAAATCCACCTGGGATAAATATATATATATATATATATATATATAGTTTGTCTTCATGTACAATGCACACAACTTTCAAATGGCCATAAATTATTATTATTATTTTTACTTTTTACCAGTTTTCCATTATAATATTTCTCTGGATGTGTGAAATATTAAACACATTCTTGCATATGTACAGTTCATAGCTGTTTACCTAGATTCCTGGATAAATTCTTCCTGTCTAATTTGCTTTTGTGGTGTAAAAATGTCTGAATAAAATGCAGACATAAACTGAAGACGTGATTGACTTGTAGCAGTATGTTCAAAACAATGATGAAAGGGTACTATTTGAAGTATGCACTATCCCATCGTAATAATGTTTTTAACAAATATTTAGAAATCATACAAGACAAAAATATCTAGAATAAAACTGTGAAAGATAGCAGTGGGAACAGTGTTTCTCTGTTCTGCCTTTATATAATAGTCTTCCCCTTACATGTACTACACACTTAATTGGTAGTAGGATGAAAAAGTCTGAGTTGGAACTACCTGAATTTGCACACACACACACAAAGAGACTTGAAATATAACCAAAGAAAAGTGCTACTTCATACTGGTATTTCCTTAGAGTGTATAAAGATCCTATGGTTTGTGTAGGTGCCTGATATAAAATTTAAATTGTATATCAAATTGCATGGGCAACCTGTGGACTGCTTTATGGAATCTGTTTGTTTATTCATATTAGTGAATTGTTCAGTATTAGAAAAATGAAAATATTAATAAAATGATGGGAGTGTTAAGCAGATTTACCGAAAAAGCATGCTATCTATGTGCAAAGCTCAAGGAGTCTGCAGCTCATTCGTTCATAAAATGTGTGGATGTCAGTGTTTTACCTGCTGGTGGCAGCAAACAGGGTAAGATCCATCATTCTCCAGCTCCTCTTATGAAGCAAATTGTACCTACTTGGACAATACAATTAATTCTGACTCTTGAAAATTTAAAATATAAGTCCCTGGTCACGTTGCTAGGAGAATCCTCTGTACTTAAAAACGTTCAGAGAAATCTTAGAACTTGTATCTTTTATATGAGGAGAAAAATAAGAAACCTGAATGAACACAACTGTCTGTACAAAATAAGCAGAGCCCGTGAGTAGCGCAGCAGTCAACAAAGACTATGCTTTATGAGTTGTTAGGCTCCAAGAATCTGAACCACAAATATCCAAAACTGTTTATTCCTATGTAAAAGTAGTTTTAGTGGCTGGAGACTGCCATCTTTCTTTATGATAAAAGAAAGCATTAGGTAGCTGAGAATGACTTAAAAGGGTAGAAACATTTGCACCTTAATTTTTAGTATTTGGCTGTGAGAGCTCTTGAAATCAGCTTTCTTATTCCTTTCATGTTATTGACTTCTATAAAGCTGGCTTTAGTAAACAATAATCAACGATCAGAATTGGAATTGCTTGTCTCTGGAGATGTGGTCCGTAACAGTACTGATGGGTAGCCTTGGTGTATGTTCTGTGCTTGTGTACTAATAAAAGTGTGTAAAATGAATGTTTGAGAGATTTTGATACTGAAAAATGTCCTGGAAGCTATCAGTGGTGTTGAAATGGATTTTGACTATAAGAATAAATTTCTCCAATTGCCAATGTTTTTAAAGTTGACAAAAATTCAGGTGCAAAATTAGATTGGAAAGATGTTTGAACCCTGCTTAGAGATGTCCATGATACTGTTTACTGTGTAGCTTTTCTTCCAAAATTTGTAAGGTGCAATGAGATGAGAAAATTGGTGGTATTTTTGATGGTGAAACTAGAAAGCTCTGTGTATAAAAACAGTATTGATGTATCTGGAGAAAAAGAACTTGTCTCTGTCACTTAGTGTAATCCAGAAATAATAATTCTGCATGGGGATGGGCAAATGCCTCTGTGACACTAATGAGTCAATTGTAAATGACCTTTTGAAATTACACACGTGAAGAAAGGGGACAAAGCAACTGTACTTGTTATCTTGGGTAATGGTGTCATCCAACTGATGGCACAGCACAACCAGGTATCTATTTTTAGGTGACCAGTAAGTGAACATCAAAGGTCAGGATTTTATCCAAGTAGTAATGGAGAGAGAAAGTGTATGCAAACTAGCTACCCAAGCCATGGTTCCTTCTTGGAGTACAGGAAGTGTATTACTTTCATATGTATTAAAAATTAATTCCCAAAAGAAAAAAAATGTTTTACAGTGCCCTGTTACTTTAATAACTGAATGTCTGAAATAACTGAACGTGTGCATTTTATGATGTATTATTGTTATTAGATACTACCAGGAACCAAAATAAGGGAGCGGAACCCTCTAGAACAGAACCCTCGCTATGACTCAGTACAGAAAGCAGTCTGTGCTCCAGAGAGCTTAGTTGTCTTCTGTGAATCCCCATATTGAAACAAAAAGAATGCCTGTGGTGTTCTTCAAGTTATGGTGTGAAAATATTATATTTAAAAGCTAGATTATCTACAGTTAAACTTCGCATGATGGCAAGATCTTTCAGGGTCGGTTGGCCACAGTCTCGAAATACAGAATAATGATTTTCAAAAGGATCAGGCATTCTGGTCTCAGCAGCTGCATCGTACCTCTCCCCCAAAAGGAGCAGTTGCTTAAAAAATCTTTATTATAAGAAAATCAAATTTTAGTGTAGCCAAACCAGTTGCATTAGAAGAAAAGAAATGATGTAGCTTGAAAATGGGCTACAGTAAGGTTGTCCAGTTCTACTTGCATGATCTCTTCTGAGGTCGTGTTGCTTGATACAAGAAAGGAATTGCTTATAATCATCTTCCATGATAAAAGGAATATACTTGTTTTACCTCTGGATAATTTTATGTGAAATAATAAGATTTCTCTTAAGTGATTACCATGTATTTATTATGGAACTGGAATATGGGATTAAAGATAAAGATGTTATTTTTATTTAACCTAACTTTGAACTAAGATTTGCATCAATACCTTCATTTTGCTATCATAGGAGAAATCATGAAAGTGCTGGCTTTGAGGAAAGATCTAGAAAAGAGCAGGGTTGGCTTAGTGAAATTTGTTTGCATCAAGATACCGAGTTTTTCAACTGCCAGAAATTGTATGGGGGGGAAAAAACAAACAAACAACAACAACAAAAAGAAAACAACAGCACAACCACCCCATTTTTTTTTTTTTTTTTTTGGGTGGGGGGAGGGGAGGAAGAAATACTAAATATCTAAAATAAAGAGAAGAATGTAGATCTTTCTAAACCAGCAGAAAAAATAGGCAAATCCAAAGAGCAATTAATGACAGCAAATTTGAGAGCTTTGCTATGTATGGAGCTTGATACTTCAGAGAAGGAGGTGCCTCTCAGCATTGGCTAAGCAGCTTATGGGCATGTAACAGAGGTCTAGCTCAGGGTCAGTGCTGGAAAAAATGACTTTGCATGATACACCCTAATGCTCCTGCTTCCTAGAATTTCTGGTGGCACTGTATGAATGTAGGTATATTGCTTATGAACTATTGTTGTTTTATTCACTGTATTAAAATGTGTAAGCCTTGCTGTAAGCAAACACACTGGAGAGTGAAGACATGGTCTGGTTCTAGTTTCACTGTGGAAGCAGTAGCACTATATAGGCTTTTCCATTTATTTCTATCCCAATTCTCAATTATCCTGTGCAACAAAGTGCTCACTATAGCAATTTGATAAACATTTAGTTAAATTTAAGTATGCTGTTTAAAATAGACATATATTATCCCCTTTTCAAATGCAGGAAAAGGGAATCAGAAAAGCTATTACTTAATGTAACACAGCGTATCTCAGTAAAACCAGAAGTGATCAAACTGTTGCTCCAACATCTACACATCCTTACATCATGGTCATGGTTACAGCGGGTATGAACAGAGGATGATGAAACTGTTTTCCGATGTCTTTGCAGGATATTTGTCTCTTTTAGGTCTTTGGCAGTAATGCTGTTGGGAGCAATTGAAAAAGATGCTATAAAATTTAGGGACTTGATTTTAATTTTAAATTTCTCTCTCAATATAGGTTAAAATAGAAGGAGATACTTGTTAACAAACCTCTGTGCATACTAAACCTAATCTGGATTTCGCTATCTTCCAAATTAGAAGACCTTTCATATCATCTCTCTGGAGGAAAAATTTGGAACCAGGGACCACCCTGAGTATTTATTTTGCACCTTTCATTACCTGACTTGTCGTATGTTGCTGCTGAAAGGAAAAAATAAGTTATGACTGCAAATGTTTTTCTTATTTCTGGCCACTAGCATGACAAGCAAGTGTGGTTTGTCCAAGGAGGCAAACAAAAACCAGCCACTCACATGTACTGAAGAACTGGCATGTGAAACTTGCCTATTCTATGCACTGACATTCTGGAGTGAAAATCAGGACAACAGATGCCTTCAGGTGGTTGGGTGCAGTTAGCTAATAAAGGCTGCAGAAGTAATGATGAATTAATATGAAGCAGCTAATTTGTCTTTGTCCATTTTAATGTTAATCTCTTCCCACCACGTCACACAGTCACTGTTTCTTACTGCAGGGCAAACCTGTGCTGAATCAGAAATGAACAGGAAACTCTACTACTCATCCCAATATGTTTAATTTTCTGAGTACGTCATTATATCTGAATAATTCTGGCACTAGACAACTTTATTTCAGTGTCTATATATATTGTAGCATAGTTTTTTTCTGATATACCTCATAACAGTTGCCAATTAAAAGATTATTTTCATCTAATCTCCTTGCTCTTTCTTAAGGGAGAACATAAAATGATATGAGCCTGGAGAGTACAAATTGAAGCAAGACTTTGCTATACATTACAGTATTTGTTTTTACATAAGCACATATGGGATATTTCCATCAGTTTCAAAAGGAGCCAGGTATTCTTTCTCTTCATGGTGCTTTATGCACTTAGGATTGTTTTTTCTCATGCACATTACATCATCTCTACCTTCAGTGAGTTTCATCTGCTTTCTTATTGCTTGATTGGAAGTTGTCTTGGAAGTTCATGCATTTACTCAGAGTGTAAATATTCAATGTTTCATACCTTCTTCAGATTTGCAAGTTTTACATTTTCCTTCACCTTGCATTAAAAAGAAAAACAGCAGATAGCAAAGAGCGTGCTGGGTCATTGCAGTGTCTTAGTTCCTGATTCAGAGATGTAATCAGGAATTTAAACATCCATGGTGGCATTTCCGCAGCTAATCCTTGGTGGTCTGGCTTTGCTACCCTTGAAACATTTGGGATGGGCTATTTAATGAAATTCAAGTCAGTCACATTTTAAATTTTAATAACGTTTTTCATTATTGTTCAGGCTTAATATTGGCATTACTATACAAGTCTCTGGTCTGTATCCTGCATGAGTTCAGTCGTCATCATCTTCCTTTTCAGATACGCTCTGTAAGAGTCAACACACATCACATAGGAGGCCCAGCAATGCAAAATGAAAAGTTTTGTGCTTCCTGTCCAATTTGTTCTGATATTTGGATATAATAGCAGGATAATGGTAAAAGAAGAGTTTCAGAAATGTGTTCACAGAGACTGATGTGAAGAGAAAAATACAAACTGGCCCTTTTAGAATTCAGTTTCTTGAAAGCTTTGTGAAATTTTTGCATTTCTTAAATTGTTTATGAAATCAGCAATGGAATCAGTGTAGCATGGATAATGTTAATGTGAGATTAAATTGAATTTGCTCTCTATATAGTTATTGACATAATGCATTTTATTTTTTTTGTTATACCCATAATTTTTCTGTGGAAGATACAGTAGATTACGTCTTTCCAGTAAAGATGTAGTGAGCCTTACCACTTGCCAAGGAATTCCTGATACTATTGAAATGGAAAAGAAATGGAAATAAAAGTTGGCTGTGTATCTGTTTAACTCAACATCAATGAACTCATGATGCTAAAATTATATTTCATTATATTTCAGTCAGCAAGCAGACATAATTATTTAATGACAGAATTGTTGTTTTCTCTTGTCTTCTTTCTTTGACATTTTGTAGAATTAAATGTATTTTTTACTTGACAGACAGGTGGCTGTTTAATGCTTATGGCCGATTTTTACAATAAGTGACAGTAAGAAAAAATTAGAGCTCATTAACATTCGCTCGACCCAGTGTCTGCACCACTGATCAATGCTTGGACTACTGTATGGCTTAAAATGCTTAATGAATCTTTGTTTGACAGGAACTAACTGCTACTGCAGGAAAACGTGGATGATCTGATAGCTGGCAGAGTGAATATGCACCACACTTTATAAACAAGGAAAATATGAATAACTGGGAAGCAGAATGAGTGAGAGAAGTCTTTCAAGGATTGTGATGATTGATGAACTGTATTATGGTTGACACATGCTCAGTGTTTTGCATAACAGTGTTAGCATCTGATTGAGCAGAAAACCAGGGGAAAGTGAGATTGCCTATGTGATTAGTGGAAGGTAATCAGCCATCTGTTAGGCATAATGCGTTTTACTAAAGATGAAGACAGAAAGCATATGTGTGCATGTGCTCGCACAGGATTTCTCACCTTTATACAAGGATCCATGAAGATGGATAGAACTGTATCTGAAGAACTAAAAAAAACTTAATTCATCTGTGTGATTTTTTTCTACCACCAGAAAGAAAGAGTACAAGATTGTAGCTGTTTCTGAATGTTGTGCCCTTTCAGTGGACTAAAGCAGTAGCTTCAGAAGTGACAGAAACAAATATATATATATATATATTAATAATGGCAGCAAAAATCTCTTACACTCTGATTGTGATGGTGAAAATACGGCTAGACTCTGAAAATATTGAGATGCACTTTTATTGATCAGGACATTTGAAAATGCATTTTCAGCTGTTCATGTGCAAGTTTAAAGCCATCCTGTTTATACAACTATTCTAGGTACAGAAAGGATTTGGTTTACAGGGAAGCTAGGCTCTGATTTTGCATTGCTTGCCCACTCAGAACTGTTATTGATGCTAACAGGATTTGGTGATGTAGCAAACAAGACTGAACTTAACTATTCACCTTTATAAAGCACTTTACCATTAAAAATAGTCCTGGTTAGATGGAAACGTATAGCTTCTTAACTTTTTTTTTTTTTTTTTTTTTTTTTTTTTTTTTCATAGGAACATATAAAGAGCAACTCTAAGAAGTGTTTTCAGTTTTAATAAGTGTTTTAACACCTAAGATAATTGTTTACAGTTCACTACCTGTGCATCTCACAAAATCTGGAAAAACAAAATACTCCAGAAATATAACAAACTGTAAGCTGAGCATTTAAAGTCAGTCACTTGAAATGTCAAACACTGCAATATATGACCCTAAAGCATTGTTTGGCTTAATCATCCATTCATACACTTTTTTTTAGCGTATGTTTAATCCACTAGATGTCTGTGACAGCTTAATATATGCACTATTGTTCTCAAATGCACTTCTTCAAATCTCACAATTGTTTTTGCTGAAATTTGATATATTTTTGTTATGATGATTTATTTAAATAGTGGAAATGTTAAAGCAGGACGTCTACATCCTATCTTGCTCGTTTTGGCTTTCAGGTTTGATATAAATTAATATCCTAAATGCTGCAGGGGAACAGATATATAGCCAGAGGTCAGTGGATGTGTGTGTGTCTGTGTGTCTGTGTGAGAACGGTGTGGAGAGCAGATCAGGTAGTGATCTCCAGGAGCTTAACAGACTCCTGTGAATGCAGCCCCCTGCAAGGCTGCTGACCCGCTTAGAAGCATGGCAGCCAAAGCTGCGCACAGTCAGTGATCCAAAGAGCAGAACCCCTTGAGTGTTGCAGCATTGCCTCTGTTGGCTCCTTCCTTCCATCCCCGTGGCCTGGAGTTGCCCGGCGCATGTGGGCACGGTGCCACCCCACAGTGCTTGCAGTGGGGCTGGGCCAGGGCTGGGGCTGGCTGGGAGGAGCTCGCTGGTCCCGCGCTGGCTCCAGGAGCCATCTGGGGCACCGCTGCAATAGTGCCCAGTTTCTTGGAGGGAGTGGGAGAAGCTTTCCGTTTGCCTTTCTTGCAGCGGCATGGCATGACGATGCTTTTTTATTCTGCCAAGAAACGTTATAATGAATGTGCCTAGTAGTGTTCAGATTTGGTCAGGTCTTGATGCAACAGTTTCTCCTTTCAAGCATGCGTGGGCTTTTTAAAATTGTCCCAGACCTTGCTAATTAATATTCACAGTATGTTTTATTTTGTAAGCTTTTTATTTTTAATGTGCAAAGAGCGATCTATTTAAAATTTCTCCTTCCTACTTGAAGTGCTGCAACTTGCTGTGATTTGGCAGAAAGAAAAGATTCAAAGGACTTGACTTTAAGAGCAACTAGGATTAAGGAGTTATTAGCTGTAATGCTGGAGAGCCAGTTTACAGAATCAAGCACGTCGTAACAACAAACGGGTCAGGAAGTTCCAGATGGTTGCTAATTGCGAGCTCAGCATATCAAAGCTAGAGCTATGCTCTGCATGCAGCATGGGCTAGCTTTTGTTTGCTTCTGCAGGAGCATGTTTTAATTTCTGTTTGCTAATTGCTGTAATGTTCTTACTAGAGCTGAGTCATGTTGGAAAAACTCTCACAGAGCACCATTTATTTATTTATTTATTTATTTATTTTGTGGACAAACTACAAAGCAAGTGCTACACTTCCCGTGTTTCTGCATCATTTAGCAATTCAGGACCAACTATTTTGTTGGTGGGCATGTTTAATTTGTTGATGGTAAACATAAAGAAATAAAGACCACATGCGCTTTAACAAAATATCATTATTTGGGGGGAGGTAATAATGTGAAAAATATGTTTAGAATAATGATGTTTTTTGGCTGTTGGAACAGTTGATTTGCATGCTATAAAACTGGGCTGTGAGCAGTGGTATCTAAAATAAAATGTTTTCAATTTGATTTATTTGTCTAGCAATATATTTTGAGAATGTATGGCAACAGTGTTCAAGTTGAAAAGCAGGTGGTAGAAAGAGATGCATGTGAGAAATGCTCAGTATCCTGAAATGTTAATTACATAGGGTCTTGTTGCAGAGCTTTTTATTTGACACCATCTAATTCTAAAGTGTTTGAAAAATTGAGCTAGAAGAGCTGGAAATTGTGCAGCAGGCACTGAGAGTGATTGGAATCTTTCATTCCCTTCCTTTGATTGCACTGATAGAAATTTTTGTTCTGATGTGCCAAATTAATATTTAACAGCTTGATAGCAGTTCCAAATATTGTTTTGAGCAGGTGATAGATGTGCAAAAGATAATTTACTAAGTAGTAGCAGGATAGGAAATAAAATCAAATGAACAGTAAATGTCTTTTGTGTCATTCCTGGCTTTTAAGAAGTAGAGTGATGTTTGGATGCTTCTTTGGTACTCACTGCCTGCAAGAATAGTCTTTGGATACTGAGAGTCTACCTGAAATGTAGTAGTTACGTTTTGTAGTTACAGTGTAGTAGTAGTGAAAACACTGGTCTTCTTTCTGCTGTCTTATTGCTGTTATGCCAAAAACTAAACTGCAGTCTTTATAGAGGGGGAAAAAAAGGCAAAGTAAAACTATAAAAACTTGGAATGCTGCCCAAAGTAATATCTACATAGGCAAGTTCTTTTGTTTTGCAGTACTAGCATGATGGAAAGAAAATGCAATCAAAAGGTTGTTAAAGTATAGAAGTATTTCTAATGTGTACTGGCTAAAACAAAGAAAAGTGACTTCAAAGGATCTGTTCTTCTTAATCCTCTTGGAGTTGTCTTACTGAATACAGGTTAGGGTTTCGAAGTATTGAAGAAGCAAGTAAGTGCTGGTATATAGTGAAGTTGTATGTCAAAGGCAGGCATGTATCAAATTGGGATAAATTATACCTCCTACTAAATGAAAGTTTTCATAATGCTTTAGGTACTTAGTTCCAAACCTGGCTCCTTGCTATTGAGCTTTTTTTTTTTTTTTTTTTTTTTTTTTTTCTTGGAGATAGTTTTTACTTCAGCCTTCTGTGCTATATGTAGCTAGACCATACAGAGAAAGAGATAAATGAAAATGTTTAGACACAATGGAATTCTTATCCATAAATTCTCATAGAGAGTTGTTGCTTATTGCAACAGTTGTTAATCTAACAAAATTACAAGGACTTTCAGAACTAAAATACGCCTACAATGGATAAACTAAGAGTGTCCAATAGTTGCCTCAAATTTGCCTTAAAAATGTTTGTTGTATGTGACCAGTTGAGTAGGCAGTTGGGAAAAGATTTCCATAAACTTGAGATAATTTGTTTGGTTATAAATTTCAGGCCAGGGAATATGTTCTAATAAATGCTAGTTTACAAATATGAGACTTTTATTAACTTGTGGTGTTCAGCAAAATTCTGCTAGCTTTGTCAATGTTCATCTTGTTTACTTATGTTGCAGTTGTAGAAAATCAGCATGCTTTTCATTAATGAAAACTGTAATTTCCAAGGTGATTGTCTGCAGTAGGAAGAGAAACAAAATACTGTTACTCTTTTTAAAGAAGTTGTTTGTTCAAATTATGAAAGATGACTGGAAAAATCTATTTATTCTTAAAGTTCCAATATGGTGAAGACAGGGTGAAGAATTTGTGAAGTATAACTCTCATATGTTGCCCATTTACTCCTTGTCTTGTGAACACTTTTATGACAAGTATGGTCTGATAACAGCAGTCTCTTTTCTTTTTATCTTTGCAGATATGTTGGAAAGAATTACGGTTTAGATCTTCCCATGTTAGCCATGGATGTAGCGCTGTCTCCAATGAGAACACAAGACCTGGATCCCATGCCATCTGATGCATCTCCCATGCTTATAAACATGACTCCTACAGTGGACAGAGTGGGGGATGAGGATGTCATGAAGGAGCTTGATTCTGGCCAGCAGTATGACAAGCCGCCTCCTCTACACACCGGTGCTGATTGGAAGATTGTTCTCCATTTGCCAGAAATTGAGACATGGCTTCGGATGACATCTGAAAGAGTCAGGGATCTGACTTACTCTGTCCAGCAGGACTCAGATAGCAAACATGTGGATGTGCATCTAGTACAGCTAAAGGTAGGTTGAATTTTTTATTGCAGACTTTTATATGAAGGTGGTTTCTGCAGTTTTGCTATTGGCAAAGTAAACAAAAGGCCTTTTTGTGATTGGTAAAGCGTATCATTCTCAGATTTTTATTTTTTTTATTTTTTTTTAACGTAATTTACTCATTACTTAATTCAACAGTTGTAACCATGTTATTAACATGTTCAATCTCTGAGAACAGCTAATACAGCACTAAAGGTTATCTGACTGGAAATTTTGAAAATGCCCAGAAACATTCCCATTGATTCTTATGGGCTTCAAGCCCTAAAACGCCTAAATCTGTGTCCTGATAAACATAGCTGCTCATTTGAAAACTAAATGTAGTTTCAAGGGCAATAGAATAGGATCTAATGTCTGGTCTCTCCATCATGCAAAGGTTACGTTCACGACTGAACTCAGGTGGGACTACATACAAAGTGGTAAATGCGTAGATTTTTTTCATTGTTGACTCTTGAAGAAATATGAAGCGATAAGATCTGAATAGTCACAGTCAATAAATCAATCCCTTTTTTTTTTTTTTTTTTTTTTTTTTTTTTTTTTTTCCCAACAAAAAAACCCATTAGCAAGACTGGACTTTGTCAAAAAATAAAATGAAAAAAAACCTGTTCTGTGTAAAGCAGAAGAGCAACAATCTTCCTTCCACCAATTCAACAACTGAAATCAAGTCTGTTTATGTAATTATTGCTGTCTGGGTTGCAAATTTAAAATTCAGTGCTGAAATCTTTAAACATTTCATAGAAATACAAGGTGAAATTCAAGCAAATATTCTCCAGGACTGTTTATGCATGTTTGTTTGCAAGGCTTGGTTTGCTGCAGTACATTAAGCATGCTTTTGAAGGCAGCAAACAACTTCTAAAAATAGCAAGCAAATATTATCTCTTCAGAGCGAGCTGTCTTCAGAGTCCTGCATTCTGAGGCCTGTTTATGCAAACATAGTTTTCCTTCATACTCAGCGCAATGGTATTTTATTTATGTTTATTTTTAGGACTGGGGCTTTAGGATATCTTAAGATACAACTCTGTGTATGAGTGCTCACCACAGAGCAATTGTACTGTAATCAGTCATAACCAAAGGTTGTTATGATCCTGCCATTTTTCTGAAAAATTTGGGGTAGGCTTTGCCAGCCTTTGAACCTATGCTAGCCTACGTCCCCAACATGCAGGAGCCTCTTTGAGAATGTGCTTTTTACATAATGCAAGCAGACATAAAAGATCTTGCTGGATATTGCCACACTGATCGGGGATTGCTTGTGGCTGAATCAGTGCAGAGCTGAGCTGAAACTGAAGAGTGGGAGAGCTTGTGGATGGCATTTGCACGCAGCTTTGGGCCAGGTTGGGGCACAAGCAGGACTGAGCCATGCCTGCTGGCAAAATGGGAATGCTCTGTACATACAGTTCACCTTCCATAAAATGTTTTATTTCCAAATGGAGGTCAGTGAATTAAGAGTGTTCCTCATAGTTTTCTCCTTTTTAGAGTCTGTGAAGTAGCAAGATTCAATGGTAGTTCATTGTGAAAACTGTGAAAGCAATTGCTGTAGCACCTAGGGATTGTTTGGGTCTTGGAAGATATCTGGTTAATGCAACCGTGAAAAAAGGACAGTGTGAAAGAATCTCAATTATGTGCAGTTACGTGGGCTGTCAAGTAGGGTAGGGGGCTGGCAGTGAGGCTGTCAAAAAACTTTTGTATGGACCCTGGATTCATGGGGTGCTGCCCTTCTGCATATTTATATGTATATGTATATATGCATTATATGTATCTCTGTGTGTGCAAGTTAATGATTGCATTTTAAGATATTTTTGAAATATTTGATATATTTTTTTAATTATTCAAAGAGTAACATAAGTAGTAGTAGATTTTTAAAAAATCTGAACTGGTAGTAAAAAGCTCAAAAAAAATCCTAAAGACATTAGGAATACAGATCTTGTGTAAGCTGCTTGCCTGTGTACAGGCAAGAAAGAAATAACACTTCAAAAAACAAATGCTGTGGAATTGCTTTTATTTGGACTTCAGATATAATTCAAATCATTCATTGTCTTTGTATCATTTTACGTTATAATACATAATGAACTGATACTGCTATTAAACATTATTTCTAGGGCTATAGCTAAAGGTTTTTTATACTAGAGTCTCAAGAGTATATGGTAAATGGAACTACGATAATCTGTTCTTTGTTGGAAACAAGTGATGTGTTTGGAAGAGGAAGGAGTGGCCAACATGAATACAGTTATCTCATTGCATCTAAGGATAACTGACAGCTATAACTGCAAATGCACCATGAAATGTGTATCTTCTCTAGGCTGTTTTGTTGCCCTAGGAATCAGAACCAGAGAAACAAAACACATAACTAATTTTAAAATTATATAACTATTTTTCATAGTTCACATTTTGAGTAAATGGAATTGAAGCAATTATGCAAACTTCATATGAAATTAATACATTTACAATATAATGTTACTAATTTTAACAGCAATATAAGATTCCTTTTATATGGTAGGATTATGACCAGCATGATGTACATTAGATTTATCAATTCTTCACATTGTAACCTGCGAATTACTAACATCATACACACACACATGAATATGTATATGCGTACATATACAGGTGGAAATATCAGCATAAATATGCATGTAAAAGTCTTTTTTAGTATCACTAGTAAAAAAAAAAAAGTGCTCTATTACAGACCTGATGAAGGGTCGTTCCTAATTTGTGAACCTACCCCAGGGCATGTTAGATCCAGTTTTCTGAAGTTTTACACTGTGTGGTTATAGGAGCCAGTCTCATCTTGTTTTGTGGTCACTTCTAGCATCTGAAGTGAAAAGCACTTTTTTTTTTTTTTTTTTTTGGTCGTCTTTCATTTTATGCTTATTTAAATACATAAATCGCTAGGTGTTTTTTTTTCCAGCTTAACCTCCAGGCCTTGCTTTAAAAACATAACCTCCTGTAAGGTTGAAACATTTTAAATGTTACATAACATTTATAAACATTGCTATGTTCCCTCTAGATTTTTTAAAATGTATTTTGTATTTGTATTTTACAGCTAGGGATGGTCTTATCATTTTGTGCTTGCACAACACCCAGAATACTGAGTTCTTGATCTGTAGCTTGGGTTGAAAGAACGGTGTTCAAGTGGCATTTGGAACATCCTTAGTAACATGCTTTAACTTTTGTGCTTAGGAAGTTGGCCTCAGTCTTTGTAGGTCCCTTCTAACTGTACTTACAATACTGAAAAAAACACAACCTCATACAGGTCCTTTTTATTTATTTATTTATTTATTTATTTTATTGTATGCTATAATAATTATCATTTCTCCCTGAGGGATTCCTTCCATTTGATCTGGGTCCTTCTGGAAATGATGTGCCCAGGCTGGACACAGGGCTTAGTGTGAGGCTTCGCTACTGCTGAGTAGAATGGAAAAAGTATTTCACATATCTTTCAGATAGATGATTTGTCCCAAATTAGTATTTACTGATTTCACAGCAGCAGGAGATGGTTGATTCATGTTCAGCTTGTGATTCATCGTACCTCCCAAACTCCTTTGCTGCACTAAGGCTTTTTCATCTCTTATCTATTTTATCTGCACTATTTTACTTGTAGAATGTTGCCTTTGTACAGCTGTTTTTCTTTCTTTCTTTCTTTTTTTTTTTTTTTTTCCTTTTAAATCTCCCCACTATTTCTCGTGTCTGTGACTTTTTCTGTTCCAAACCTTCTGGTGTGTTCCAGAAGCATCTCCTCCCAGCACACACATGGCTGTCATCTGCGGATCGAATAAGCCTTCTCTCTACTCCTTCATCTGAATCAAAGACAAACAAATGATATAGACTCAGGGTAGAAGTCTGTAATATAACAGCTTCTGAATATCATTTTTTTTTTTTTTTTTTTTTTTTTCACTACAATGTGGCAGCAAGACAATTTTTTCATTGTTTGTTTTCCTCAGCCAGCAGAGGTGCAATTGCATTTTTGTGCTGTTTTCTATTTGTTTCAGGTGCTTAAAGTTGATTTCCTCCCTCTGGCTGTCAGTTGGCTCATGGTGATGATGGGCTGGTTTGACAATCAAGCCCATAGCAGCCTCATGTTATTCCTTGGAAAAATTGCTCAGCAAACAGATAATCTTTCTTTTGTGAAGGCTTGCTATGGGTTCCTGATGCACATCTGTCTGTACTTGAGCTCTTCTTGTAATCAGGAGCTCTGTTTCCTGTGGCTTGTTTGGGTGTTTGCTGCCACGCTCTTGTCTTGCTACATGACTTAGAACTTTATTAGCCATTGCCGCTCCTTTGAAAATTCTTGCTTCTCTCCATTTTGCAATGCCCTCTCTCAGAACTAGCTGAGCAGCAGGAGTGGGAGTCTTGTCTTATGTCATCCCTTGGGAAATTTCCTGGAAAGCTCAGCTTCACATGAGTGCTTCACTATGCTAGATGCATGAATCATAACTCTCCAGGGTCTGGAATGTCTTATATTAGCCATTTATCTGGTCATCAGTCTTAACTCAAGCTGTGCTAGTATGCATTTACATCTCTCTAATGCATTCATTGAAGCTCTTAACAATTGAAAATATTTGTAAAAGAGATGGAAAAAAAAAACTTGTTTTTACTACAAGCTAATCTAAAAGTGCCTGCTCTCTGCCCTTGTATTGTGTTAACCTGCTGAGATGCTTTCATGATCTGTTTGGCTTTTTTATTCTGAATGTTTGCTTTTACAGTAAACTCCTTCTTGGAATCCTCCTGTGGCCTGACTTGGATCTGTCTCATTCTTCTGTTTTACTGTATATTCCTTAACCCTCTCAGGGAGGGTTCTAGCATTTCATCTCACTGATTACTGCTTTTTTTTTTTTTTTTTTTTTTTTAGTCTGTTGCTTTGGAAAACCTCTCATTTTGCATGAAGTATCATTTTGGATGATAAAATTCTGTATTTCTGATGTCAAATAGCTTTTTATTGTGGAGTAAAGTACTCCACTGCCACTTTGTGACTTACAAGTCTGACCCACATACCTTCTGTTGATATATAAGCAGGAATAGCATAGCGTAGCGTTTTGTGCTGATTATGTCTTTAGATATTTGCAGGACGTGGCTCTTTTCTCTCTGAGAAGAGAGATTTCAGTCATCTTTCTCCAAGATACCTGAGCCAGCCTCAAACATATCTTGACTGGATCTTCTGTCTTTCCTCCTAACACCTCACAACACAATTTTCATGAACTTTGAATGGAGGTTAAAGAGCACGTAGCCATTTTCATTTTGCCACCTCTGTTTCCACCTTTACAGGGACAAAGAATTTTTAGTTGCCGTTCTCTTCATACTTAAATTCTGGATAAGAGTATA
This sequence comes from Nettapus auritus, assembly GCA_011076525.1. Taxonomy (NCBI): domain Eukaryota; kingdom Metazoa; phylum Chordata; class Aves; order Anseriformes; family Anatidae; genus Nettapus; species Nettapus auritus. The sequence goes on from CM021769.1 coordinate 43,619,408, forward strand.
AGGAATTACCAAATCAAGGTATTAAAGGATATTAGTTTCTAATATATCTGCAGTTAGTAATTCTTTTTTTTTTTTTTCATTCCATTACAAACATTTTGCAAAAATGTAAAACCCAGGGTACTGTAGGTCTCTCTCTCTCATCCCCTCCACTTAAATTCAGAAGGCTTTTATTGCCTACATGATACTAAGTATTGCTGCTTTTATTGAATAAATACTGGAGGCTACACCAAATTACTTTTCTCAGTCTGAGTTTGATTCTCAGCAGCTGTATTGTTCTGAGGCTTGTGGCAGCATACCTTGCTGCTGCAGCTATGTGGTCTTTGGCTGTGCCAAACCACCTTTAACCAAGGGTGCTATGTGCCCATCTCTGTACTGTACAGACACCTCTGTATATTGTAAGCAAACGTGGAGAGGCAGTAAGCCTCTCCATGTTACCATCACTGACACTTTAACATTTTCTGTGACCATTTGCAGTGACGATCTTTACAGAAGGCTGTGTATAGGAAGCTCCTAATGGAAATGCTGTGTGGAATGCTTTATCTTGATGGACAGAAGTTTGCCACAAGAGAGAAATGAAAATAAAACCTTAATTGCAGAGGCTGATGGCAACTAAACTCAGCTGTTTTGCTTGTAGGCAAGATATGACCTTGGTACTTAAAATGAATTTTGCTATGCAAATTTATGAGAGTAGTTATTCAAAAGGAGAAGACAAAATAATAACTTGCAACTGCACAGAGTGATTCTTGAGATTTCTGGGTGTGTTTAACACCTATGGTTTATGAAATAGATTTCTCTGACAGACTTTTATACCTTCCATGTGTGGATGTTAGTATTAATGTCTTTAGAAGTAAACATTTGGCTATAAAGTGTGACTCTTTGCTCAGCAGAGGCCATTGTGTTTAGATCTGAGAAGCAAAAAACTGTTGTTCATAAATGCATGGCAGTGTTATTTGTGGACTCTCGTGTCTAGCAAATAGGGTGAGAGCAAGTGGTATGGTAATTTGTTGATTTTTGGCATCATTAACAATTTTGTAAAGGTATCACCTTAAGTTGCATATGAAATAAAACTAGGTAAACTTCAATGAAATGAAATTCAGATTAAAAAAAAAAATAAAAAAAAATTTAAGGCTCCTCTGTGCAATATGATAACTGTTTCTGATATGATTTTGTTTTTAAGAACTATTTTAGACAGTCTACAACTAGTGTGGGGATTTAATGCACATATCAAAAACTCCTAAAGTGAAAGTGGTCCATACGTGTAGGGAAAATGTAACTTCATTTATTCTCAACTAGTTAACAAGTCCTAAATGTATGAGACTGTATCTTAAAAGGACTCTTTTAGACTAATAGCACTTGATAAATTTCAGTTTCTCTAATCCTGTTAAAGCTATAAGAAAAGCTCACCTGCAAAATCTAGTTTGAAAGAGCTCCAATGTTTCAGTTGAATGCTTAGGGGGAAGGAAATTCTTCGTACTCTCAACACGCAGAAGTAAAAACCAAATTCACTGAAGAATTTATTAGAGCTTTTTCTTAAAATAGTTGACTTGGATGTCCACTGAAGATTTGAAGCAATTATGAAATTATTCAGAATTTTCAAATTCCTTATTAACTTCAGATAGAAAAACAAAGTGCTAGCTGCAGGAGTAGTACAGATTCAGGGTTCTGAGTATTAGGGACTTCCTTTAGGCAAGTTTGGTAATAACACTTTAGATCTAAGTTTTCTATGTAAAGTATACTTGTGTATTAGATAAATCACTTCAAGGAAAACATGTATAAAATTACTTTGCTCTTATTCCTCAATTTTCCATTTCAAAATCCAACCCAAAATCCCATCTGTTGACAGATCATATGTTTTTGAAGCACTTAAACACCAAATAAATAGTGATTTGACTATAAACATATCAAGTGTTCCACTGTGCTTTCTGCATAGAGATTCCAAAGATTTGACAGAGTCTTTGTGGATTACAATCTAAGTAACTGCAGATGTGAGTTTATTTTTTTTAGCCAGATGGCTTAATATAAATACAGCATAGGCAGAAATATGCTACCTGACTGGCTGCAAATCAAAAACAAGTTTGCTTATGAAAGTATGGTGAAAGACTGGTAATAAATTTATCTATACAGAACATTGCCAGTGGAATATATTTATATAAATAACATTTAAAATATTTCTATATTCCACTGGTACTTGAACATCAGGTGGGTTTATTAGCTTTACATATTATCTGAGTAGTTTTGTGCCTTTATTTTATATATAATATTATATAACTATTATATATAGTTACTATTTTGCTATCTGTGTCCGGAGTATTCCTGTTTTGGAAAAACACAAAATGGAAAACATGGAGTACCAGAAATAAATCTGACTTTCTCAAAATCTATTTCATCAAATAACTTCACTGTTTAGAAGCCTTCCAACTTATATAGCATTTCTACAGTCTTGCTCAGATTGACATTTTTAATTAAAAGATGTGACTTATTTACCACATTAACATGCTTTACTACAGTAATATCACATGTTCTCTTTTACCAAGGTTATAAGATTAATCTCGTCTTTGTAAATTTTAGGCTAAATTCTCTTCTGCCTGATGAAAACAAAAACACTTCTGCATCCCTCAAAATTGTATCGCCTTGGCTGCATGCTATCAAACAAGCAGAAGCCAATGCTCTGTTCTTTACAGAACACAATGCTGGAGGTGTTAGGCATGCTCTGGGCTCACCTACTAGGTCAGTGCCTTCAAGGTGAAAATTATGTTCAAGTAAACATAAATGTCTATTTGCTAGATGCTAGGTTTAGAAATTAGGTGCAAAACTGTTCAGACTTGCCAGGACTGGTGCAAATCTGAGTCCAGAAACAAGTTCCTAGTTCTAAATAAAGGAACCCCAAAACGCAACAAAACCAAACACACACCCTCCAACAACAACAAAAACCCCACAAAGTTCACTCCCACTGAGATGTCTACACTTCCGAAATATATACGTATTCCAGAACTTCTGGTTTAGACTTCAGCAATGCACAAATGCATGGAAGTGCACTTTGACCAAGTATAATGATTATTTTTCCGTCTTCTCACTTCATATTGCTCCTACGTTAAACTACACTAACACAGGCTTTAGGAACATGAGCTAATGTACTCTGCGAGCAATCTCTAGAGAAATATTACAGTAAATATCAAATTTCTGCACAGATGTTACTTATTAGTAGTCTCTAGTCTCCATCCTAATCTGACTCAAACACAAATGTTTACTGGATGTAATGATACAATATTTCTCATCATACTGAAAAGTATTTATATGTTAACTCATCATGCAAATTAATTAATGAAAACATTTTCTGGGGAGCGTATTTTGTTGTTTAGTACACATAGATGTGATGAGAATTATACTACTGATGTCCAGACTTAGTGGAAAAAAATAAATTGATATTTTGAAAGTATGAGTAAGAGTTAGCAATGTCAGCCTTCTATGTTAAATCAGTGACACTGTGTCATTATTCTTACTTGAAAGTAAGAATGCCAGTGAGATTTTTTTATTAGAGTACCTGTGACTGTTGAAAGAATTGATTTTTATAAATATACATATTTATGTAGTTATATATTTGTATATATACATCAACATACAAAAAGCAATGCCATATAAATCCTCCTGGTGTTTTATTTCTTGGGAATTAGTTTGAGTCTATATATAGCTTAGAAGGAAGGATATTATTATGTTTTATAACATGCATCTGGTTCTGATCCACATCATGAACTATTATGTTTACACATGTTTTTTTACTTTGCATATTTTAGTAGGCTTTGTGGACGTATTTCTTATCAGCTGCTATACTGGTAGGGTTTGTTTCTTTTTCAATTTGTAATTACATGTCCCTTATAGTAGCTACGTAAAAACTATAACTTGACTTAAGGGAGTAGTCAAAGAACGGACACAGAAAGTTGCACAAAATGTAAGGAATTCTTTTGTTTGCTTTATTATCGTCAAAATTGCCTGATGAGCTTGTATAATGAGAGAGTTTAAAGAAATTTTGGGTTATGGGATGATTGCTGTCTCAATGTCAGAAATGCAACATGCATATTTCAGTAACATAACCCTCAAATTTCAATAAGAAGCAAAAACAAGTTCCACAAGTTTGTAGTTTTTAAATATCCTTTAGTACTTGCCTCTTGAATTAGATGAATTCTTCCTCAGAACCCCTTAACCAGTAAACCAGTTAACCAGTAAAGAGTGAATCTTCTGTGAACTGCTGTGATTTCTTTGCAAATGGAGTAAATTCTCACAGCTGATAAGCAAGAAAGCACAGCAACAAGGTGTTGTGTGTTTTCTTGGAGAAGGCAAGTGCCTGTCTTTATAGGTGTGTTTATCCTTCCAATTGAGCTGTTGCCCTAAAGATGGAAATACTCTTACTGTGCCCCATTTCCTACATTTTCTATTCACAGCATCAGCTGTTTTCCCATTTCTCTGACACAGCTCCCATCCCGTAACCATCCCATAACTGACTTGGGTATGAGGTGCCTTCTGGGGAATTGAGCTGCAGTTGGCGTGGCCTTGCCCACTCCTGATCTGCCTGCCTGGGACAGCCTGGGAACCATGCTGAGCCCTGAGCTTTCCCTAGGGATTCTTCCAGACCTTGGCCCATTGTGTGTATCTAATGAATACAGCTGGACTGCACAGCTAGGCGAGAGCGTATCTTCAGGCTTGTGTCTGACCGGCAGTGTCACTGTAGTGATGTCCTCTTTGTCAAAAAGGTTGTAAAGACAAACTAGATTATCTTTCTTGGATTGTTTTATGCTTCCCTGCATTGTGGGTAAAGAAGTGTTAGCAGTGTTACATGTGTTCGTGCAAAAGATCCAAATACTTGAATGCATTCCACGTAACTATCTCTGGTGAAGTTGTGCAGAATCAGAGACAGAAGAGCAAGCTTTTGTTTTGAACAGGAGCAGAACCAATGGAATGAGCAGAAATGGGGAGCAAAAGGAGAATTCATATTTATGGGTTCTATCTGTTAAACCTTTATGAATGCACTCTCTTCTTTCTCCCTGTGAAGGACTCCCTGGAGGAAAACAATAGCTTTTGTGGAGACAGTTATAATTCTAGGCCTTGCATTTCAAAAGGTGGAACACTTACACTTTTTTTTTTTCTTTTTTTTTTGAAATGTTTCCATTTCTTTTGGGGAAATGTGGAATGCAGAAGGCCTAAAGCAGCACTTCATTAGATGTTGTAGTACTCCAAAACTGACAGACCTTTCATAAGTTTTCATGAAACAGAAAACGTACAAAATCTGTTAATGCATCCTGACTTCCCCTTGCCATTGAGCAGTGCCCATACTTCTCATAATCTGCACTGTCTGAGAATACACATTTTGCACCTTTCAGTAAAATTTATTGATCCTTTTCTCCTTAGTTAGCCCCACAACTGTACCTGCCCTTATCAGTGGTTACAAACTTCAAATGGGACTTCAATCGAGTTTCAATATACAGTCTTATCTTTTGGTAATGCCATCTATCTGTTTGTGATGAGTGCATTGGCTTCTGGCCATGATTTATACAAACATTCAAAAAGAAAGAAAGCAAGCAATCTTTCTGTGGTATAGGTTCTTCAGATTTTATTATAATTTATATGATAATGTATAGGAAATTGGTTTTATATTTGCATTTCCAATGTGATTATGATTGGACAGTCTGAAATATGTTCTTATTAATTAACATATGTATAAGGACATACATGCATAAATGTGTGTGCATATAGCATGCTTACAGTACCATAAGAGAAATTTAGTGCTACCACTACCTCAGTATTTGTATATCAGCTTATTCCTCGTCCGAGATTCTTCTGATTTATCCATCCTAAAGTGTCTGATCTACTGTGTTACAACTCACCATAGTACATCACTTAATCCATGTGTATTTGTAAGAGCTCTGTGCTTGCCGTTGGCCACAAGCTGAACTGTAATTCAATAACTGGTCTCTTGTTCTCCATAGCTGTTGAGGGCTATTCTATGCCTATGTGTCTATTTAGCACACTGACAGAAGAAAAACATCTGACATTACGGAATATTGTTAATGTCCTTTGGGAAGCAAGAATTGTACTTGAGGAGCAATGTTATATTGTAACTCTAGATATGCTAAAATTATGCAAATAACTCCCAGAATAATAGGGACAGATTTTTTTTTTTTTTTTTTTTTTTTTTTTCCCGAAGCTATTAAACTGTGCAGGATGAGCAGAACAGTTCATACACCATTCCATCACCTTCTGTGAAAGGCACATCTGGAATTTGTCGCTATATCTCAACACTGTCCAGCAGCTAGGATACAAAATCATCAAATGGAAGTCTGCAAAATCAGTAGCCAGCTATGCTCTATAATCACAGAGCTGGAATACCAAACTGACTATTCTTATTTGCTCTTCAACAATTATCTTGAGGCTATATTTTTAAGAATAGAAGGGCACTTAAGACTATCATCACATATCGTTAGACTCGGGACAAAAGGAGGAGGGATATTCCCAAGGACAGTGCAGTAAAACTTGTCTGTGTGTGGTACCATTTAAGCTAGCTTGTGTTTTAAATATCCTTTTTGCCATTAAATTGTTATATTTGCAAGTAAATAATGAAGATAGAGTGACTTGAAATGTAAGATTTAAGAATTTCAAAGAAACAGATGATTCAGTGGAAAGGTCAAGAGCACGTCAGTACAGAAGTGCACCAGAGCAAGCATAGGACTGGCTTGCTAAGGACTGAAGAAGCAAGGAGCTCCTTCAGAGGGGCGCGCGCTCGGCCTAGGAAATGATCTGAGCCAAATGGCTCCTTGCAGAGTGCGTAGATGCCGTACCCCCGCCCCTTCCCCGCCAAGAAGGGCCAATAGCTGCATTCGCTGTGCTTGTGAAAATGTTCATATGGTGATGCTTAGAGATGGAATGAAACCTCAGGAGAAAATATTTCTTTGGTGAGGTCACGGGAATTCTTTCATACAGTGTTTATAGGGACTTTCTGAAAGTTCAGATGCCTGTTTTCATGGTGGAGACAGAACAGTTTATTACACATTTTTTCTCACTCCCATTAAGAGGTACAGGGACCACTTCTGTACCTATTTTTCATATAGGGCTAGCATCACATCTTGCATTGGATAATTTTGGTACATTGTGTTGAATTAGCAAATGTTACACAGGGTATAACCTGTAAATGTGTGTAACCTGATATGAATTCTCATGTATGATGCATACAAATCTTCTTTTCAAGGAATAGTTTAAGCATCCACACTGTTTACAAATATCAGCCAGCACCTCAGCATGAAGGATTAATGCAGAAGTAAGAGAGAGAAAAGCATACAAGGGAAAGGAGCCAGTCTGTTTTCTCAAGAGGGTCATGGCATCTCTGGGTATGAAAAGCATTGTTTTCCTTCAAAGAAACCCAAAATATTGACAATCTTATATTATTTTTCAAACATCAGGTAGAATAAGTAAGAAATGCTGAAACCATGCTTTTACTGCATTACAATTTAAATTAGATTCTTTTGCTTTTATCTGAGATCTGAAGGGATAGCTTTCCTGACTCAAATTTGTTCCAGATTTTGTTGATCCTAATTACAAGTGAAACAATTACAACATTTTTTTCTCTATATCCATTCCCCTTTTCTCCCCTACTTCATGGTGATCTCCACTGCAATTTAAACCACTGTTCTCAGTTTTATGGTTAAAATATTCAGGACTGATCTGTGAATTTTGCAACAGTTCTTAATTGTAGTCTGGCTTGTACTACTCTGTTGTCCCATGCAGGAGATCTGAAAAAGATATTGAATGAGAATGACAATGTAATACTCATCTTTCAATTATTGTAGAGGTAACTTGAAAAGTTACCAGGGAATAACCCACCTTATGTAGGTACCTTCGAAAGTGGTGAAAGAGATTTTTCCTCCGTTCAAAAGAATACATAGGGGTTGACCAGCATGGAGCAACTCAGTTTTGAAGTTCCAAATAGTTTCTTCACACTGCTAGCTTTATTTTTCCAGCTTCTGTTCCAGCTTCCTTTTGTTTTCTTTTCCTTTCTGCCTCCCCCCCCCCTTTTTTTTTTCCAAGTGCTCGTGATTTTTCTCTTTCCAAACTCCCATCTGATTCTTGTCCTTTTTCATTTCATCTTCCTGCTTGTCCTTCACTAAAACACACTGCCGAGTCATCTGCTACCATGCTGAATTGCTATTTTAAAAAGCAGTTTTCTTTCTTTCCTTACCTGGACCAATGCCATGTTCTGTGGAGAGGGCAAGAGCCTGCCAGAGTGTGTGTTTAAGGAATGCTTACTGCATTGGAAATGAAGCAGGGAAGTGAAGGACAATGCCAGTCTCTGTGCATGGGCCATATTTCATTCTAGTAGGCTTTTTTTTTTTAAAAAATAAGAACCTGATTTTGTTCATTTTCTATGACCATAGGAATGTAAATAGGAAATTCAGTTTAAAATCTTTAATTCATTCTCCAGTATGCTGAAATAAAAAATATTTTTTTTAAAAAAAAAAAACAACCAACCAACAAACCAAAAAAAAAAAAAAAAAAAAAAAAAAGATTTTTAGGGTGTAGAACTTGGTTCTGCTTCAAATAGTTCCTGGTAGGATCGTGGTATGTCCCTGCAGCATATCAGGTAGCCAAGAGTGATGTGTGTTTGCACTGTCCTGTGCTACTAGAATCCACTCTATATGGGACTCTAACAGGGCTTTTATGCTTCATCTTGCATCTTCCCTTATTAGAGACCAAGGGTCAGTTATTTCAACAGAATGGATGCGGCTTTTGTTGCCTTGCCATGTGAATAACCTGTCCTTCAATAAGAAATACATTTATAGAAAGGAGGCAGCTTAATTTAGTTGGGCAAAATGGCAGTTAAGAAGCGAATATACATTAGAAATAATTCATCCAGAATTCTCCATTAAACTGGAGTTGCTGAATGCTTCAAGTCCATTTTAAAAGCCTCCCTTCATCAAGCTTCCGTGCCAGTGGGCTTCACGCTTGCAGAGTCCAGCTTCAGCTGAGAAATCACCTAGCACGTGGATGTCTGCCTGTCAGTGCCAAAATGAACAGCAAAAATGTTACATCGATAACATCTGTAAATCTATAAACATCTATATTAGTAATACTCAGTAAACTGGAGAATTATTTTGTGATTAGGACACAGTTTTGCAAACATACTTAATATTTTTGTTGTTGTTCCTGATTAGCGCTTTAACTATATAGGACTACTTAAATGTGGAGTTTAGTAATGTACATTTGAATGTTTGCCTTTTAGCATGAAAATAACACATTTATAATGTCGTACCTTGTTATTTCTACAAAGGATTAAATTGACTTTCTTGCACTATACCCCCAATAGGGCAATTACTTTTGCAAGGTTTGAGTTTTGTTTCATGTAGTATTGTAGAAAATCTTTGTGAAAATTCTTGGTTCATTGTCCAGGAAGACTTTCTTTTAGGGAGATAAATTGTTTTAAATAATATTGGCGTTGTGTGTAGTTAACTGCATTTGTTATGTACATTTGTTTTCTTTTATTTCTGTTCCTAACACATTTGTGAGACCACAGTAAATGTGGTGACATTGAAAGCTAGAATTTCTGTAAAAATGAAGCAAAACTTGAAAACGCAGAGCCTCTGTGTACTAGCCTTTAGTAATAATGCTTAGTGAGTTGGAATAGCCAAAAAGCCCTGCGCAGCTGTGGTTGTGTTGCAGCACCACCTGGTGCTCCCGGCGGCTGAGGGAATGAATGAATGTCTGAGCAGCTGCTGCTGCGGCAAAAACCAAGCAAGCAAAAAGCTGGGCTGGTATCGCATGCACACAGCTTTGGAGCATAAACAGTAATGTGCAAGTTTTTTTTTTTTTTTTTTTTTTTTCCCAAGATTTCTCTGAAAAACAAAAAAACATGTTTGTAACATGTCAAATTAGCATACTAAGATTTACAAAATAAAATGCTTGGTCATGCAGTGGTAAAGCTGATATAGAGCCTTTAGGGAAGCATGTCTGCATTTATGTATGTACTTATATTTATAAATATTTATACTGATAGTCCCTTGAAATATTACATTTCCACCATGCTTTAGGTGAAAAAATAGCTGCCTGGCTGTGATGTTAATGGGAGACAGCGTGCAGCTTAAAGATGCCCCTGAACAGAGGGCCCCCTGTATAACCCAACAAGTTCCTTTAGAGATTACAGAATTACAGCTTCTCCAGTTCTGAGGTGCCACTGGAAAAATTGATATCTTAGTAGTTTTTACACACTATTTTTAAGTTGTTTACACATCATGAGTTAGCATGCTTCCCTCTCCACTGCGTACTTGATATAATGCAGACCAGACAGACGCAACAAGACTTTCACTGAAGTCCAAAATAAACTGGTAGCAATATCAGGAGCAAGAACAAGTCCTTTCAGTCCCACCAATCCACTGGACTGCTGCTGTTGTCATCACCTCATCCTCCCTGGCTGTTCCTAAGGCAAGCTTGTTCTCTTTAATAGCACTGCTCTTTAACTGTGTTGTTTACATTTGACAATGTATTTTAATCAAAATGGGCTTTTGTAGTAAGCATTATTACAAAGCAAGTTTTCTGTGAGAAGTGCAGGCATCAATATAACAACATCCTGGTAATAGAAAGTATTCCAGCATGATAACATTTCAGCAGGAGAAATGCCCATACACATTAAGTAGACCGTAATGGATTTTGCTTAACTTCTATCCAAATGTGTTTGTTTTCCTTCACTGCCAAAAAAAAAAAAAAAAAAAAAAAAAGGCAATAAAAAGACATAAAATAAACAGCCTCTTTTTGAGCTTCAGGTTCAGCCCATATGAGCTGGCACATATCCTCAGAAATTTCTGCCCTCTGCCTTAAAAATGTGTGAGCTTTCTCTATTTTTTTCCTTCTATGAAGTCCTATAAGAATTATTCACACATAACATGTACAGCTGTGCACATCAAATGCTAGTAAGAAGCAATGTGAACTATGCAACAAAATAGAGTACTCATTTTCAGTGTGGGATGAATAAGGGACTAGTAGTCCGCTGAAGCAGTGATACGACCAAGATTTTTGTATGTCGCATTTCCCCTAAGCTCTGTTTTCTTTCTCTTGCTTTAGAACAATATGTGCGTTCATATAACTGTGAAATAAAACTGTTTGGTCTTTTGTGCAGTTTCACTTCATTGTAGCTCAGATGGACTGAAAGAGCAGCTGAATAACTTGATATTGAAAACTTAAAGGTCATGAATATTGGATATAACAGCTGTTTCCATTAAAAAAAAATATTGAATGATGTAATCCTATTGCCTAGAAATGTCTGGAATGTGACAATCAGTCAGTTGGAATAGGAGAGGGAAAACCAGTTTTAAGCAGCCTTTCATTTCCTAGGAAAAAGCATATTTAGAGTTTCGCGTGATTAAATCCTTCAGGGCAAAAGCTGAAACTGTCATTTGTCTAGCCATTTATTCTCTGTGAAATATTAGAAATGCAGTTTAGACAAAGCATTCCTCTGCAGTAGCCTTACTCAGCTTTTGGTTTTTCAGGAGGGTGATGAAATGTTGTAACAGAAAAGTCTGGCTCCATTTAGCATCTTTCAATTACATTATATATCTCTGAATATGTCAAGTCATACTTTGTAATGGTAACGTATTGAGGAATTTTTAATAGAATAATCGGCTTGAAAAGTGTGGGTGAAACCTGCAGCTTCATCTGTTTTCTGTGTGCTTCTTTAATAGAATAAAGAAGAATAAATAGGAAGCCAGCATGTGTATCCTAAACACCGCTCTTAATTTCTTAGATTCTGAAGGAAAGAATTTGAAAATGTAGGGAGGAATAGATTAAACCTTCACTTTTTGCTGTGTGCAGAAGGAAGATATGCTGTAACAAAGGGATACAGGATAGATATGGAGTGAATAAAATGATTTAGTTTCTCAGTGATTCTCAGTTAACATACCAGCAATGAAAATGCCAAAGGCACTATTCACTGGTATTTTCTTAACCAAAAGGAGACTTTAAAGTCTGCTACTTCTCTGTGCCTCACATAGGTGCATTTGTTTGCATATTTTTTCAGAAGATGTTAAATAAATACAGATACATTCAATAGGACCAGCAGTTAGGACAGATTTGTTAAATTAATTTTTGAATTAAATTATGATGATGCTCAGACTGCAAAATCTGCCATGCCAGAACTTATCTCTTTTGTTTGCTTTGGTCTATTTCTTGCTTGTAAATGATATGTTTTCCCCTTTCCATTTATGATGATTTAGAGGGGTGCTTAGGAACAATGTAGGTGAAATTATGAGCAACCTAATAATAAAGAAAATATTAGTTAATTTAAATTTCATTAAATTTGAACATGTCCATTCTGGTATTTACACTCAATTATATTATGTGAAATAATGTAATGATGTACTCCACATGTAGCTGCACATGTGAGAATCAGTAAAAGCCAAGTACAAAAGAGATTTTAATTTTGGTCTCTTGTATCCCACTTGAGAATCACAGAAACATATTTGGCTGTAAAACCCATTTTTTAGATCATGGGTGATGAGTCACATATATAAACTGGGTATCACGGAGAAAAAGTCTATGCTGCTTTTGAGCACTTGGCTTTTTCCAGTCAAGTGCTTCAGAAGTTTATTTACAAAATTTTGATTTAAAATATTTTTTTCCCTGAATATTTATATAAATGGAAAACTTGAAACAAGATGATCTCACATTCCCAACTCCATTCACCCACCCATGTTTCTTGATTGTCTGCAGCTCGTGTGTATTTACAATCTCCTTTAGAATAATTTTTTCTCTTAATGGTGTTCCTGCTTGTGGTGCTTTTCTAAAAGCTTGTCCTGTGTGTGTGCGCACAAGTTGGCTGACTATTATAGCTGTCATCTGGGACGGTCGGAGGAGCATGTCATGGTTGCATCTGTGAGGTTAGATCTGCCACTATTGGAAGTATGAGAATGGGTGGGAGCAAGAAAGCTGATCCAGGAACAAAAAAGAAGAAAGGAGGGGGGAGAGGAATGGGAAAGAACAGCGAATGAGGGTGTGGAGATATGACTGAGCCTTTCGACATGACTTTGAAATAGTTAGACAGCTAGGGAATTCGGAAGGAATTCAGGGCAAATGGGGGGGAAGCTGAGGCCCTGTACAGAAGAGGGAGTCCTCTTCAAGAGAACTAAGAAGGTAAGAGAGTTCTTGTAGTAAGAGAGTTACTTGTAGTAAGTTCAGCTCTTTAAGTGGTTTTCTCCTCCCACCCAAAACATAATAGGTAATGCCTGCAAATGTGACCCTCCGTTTTCTAAGTGATGAATCACTCCATTGGGGAAGTTATAACTTCCTATTAATACATTTGTTCCAAGCAGATGATCTACCAGGTCCTAAAATAAATTCTAAACTTCCTAACATTAACCCAGTAAATATTTCCATCCTATTCAAAGTTTAAAAATGAAAATCAGAATAAGCTGGGGGCCAGATATTTACTTTTACCCTGTGAATTGGAGGCTGGCTTGTCTCTGTGATCAGCTTTATGGGGTTACCAAGTGACTGATATCACACTGGATTCCTTCCTGTCATAATGCCATGAGCATTCTGCTGGAACTTAGGTCACTGCTTAAAATAGCCTTGCTAATTGCAAGTCTACAAGTGTGGGATGAAATTTCAGTTAGCTGCCATACAGCAGACTGGGATGCTGAGAAATCACGACTGTAGCTCCGAACATGCAAGGGAAGAGCAGGCAGGCCTAAACTTGATCTGCACAGTCGCTCAGGTAGAGGCAGCAGATTATTTGCTGTATTTCATGCAAGACAAAAGCTGTTGACTCGGCACTGAAGATGGTTTGGGTAACATATCATCTATGGCTTACATGTCTGTCTTGTAAACAGACCCTTTTCTTCTGAATTGCTGGTTGTGTGTAACTCCTTTAGCTGAGGAAAAGAAATGGGACAATCATTTTTTTGCAAAGCTGATACCTGAAAACTTTCCCTCCAGTATAAATGAGGTAAGACATCGTTAAAGTGAAAAGCTTTCCAAAACATAGGAAATATTTAAAGCAATAAACTATCCATTTGCATTTTTATTAGTAAAGGCAGTTTTTGTTTTTTAATCCATAGTTTTTCAAATTCTAAAGTATTGCAGGACTTAAATGTGTTTGGTTTGAAATAATGTTTCATTTCCTGTGCACTGTAAATCTAACATGCAAAATGGACAGATCTTTTCCACAATGGATGTAGACTTCTGAATATTGAGAGAAGTGGTTTTGGTCACTTCACTCCTTGTACTACATCATGTAAACTTTCTGTAATTGCAGTCTTTTGTTTGAACAATTTAAGTCATTGACTTCTGAAGGGAAAAAAAGATGTTTGTTGTTGTGTAAATGTTTCAATGTCATGTGTCCCTTGTTTTGATGGGGAGTTTATAACTTTATTTTTTGTAGTTGAAACTTAATGCTCAGTCTTCTCTATTCCCTGAGACATTACTCAGCTAACTTTTATAGGTCATAGTATAATTAGAAATAGACACTGTAGGATTATAATTACATTACTTTGATGAAAACTTTGACCTATATTGTGAAGAGTTGTGTTCAGTGAAGTTTCAGGAAACATACTGAATATAGCATTAATAATAGAAAATATTTTATCACTACATCCATATTTTGCTATCTGTGTTGAATTCTCATTGAATTCTGTGGCTCTTCACAGGGAGACTGAATGTGACCTGAACAGTGGCCAATGAAGTACGTGTTGTTGTTTAATACTGTTGTAGTCCTTTAGGAGACCTTTTTCAAAATATTCTGTGAACTGTGACTTTTCCAAAGGCCCTTTGGTTTATTCTTCTTCTCAGCTCACAAAGCTGAATGCATGCCATGTCTGGAGGAGTATGTTCAGACTGCTCAGAAGTGTCTGTTCCCTCCACATTCTTTTGAAATTGCATCTACAGGAAAAGTTCAGGAATTTTTGGTTAAACAAGGTGGTTTTCTTAAAAGATTTGCATTGGAATAAGATGATAAAGCCTTTTGACTTCCCAGAAGCAGAAGTTGGCACTGGATGGGAAATTGTTGACTGGTGTGTTGTTTTGTACAAAGTGCCAGAATAATGGGAAATCAGCCATAGATTATGAAAACTGTTTCAACTGCTGTTTGGGTAGGAATTTCTCACTCCTTTTAAAAGTTTTTTAGTTTTGCTGTTTTGCTGCCCATGCATCATCTACCAATTGCTCTTGATTAGACTGCTGGCTAAGTAAGTTACAACCTTCATCTCTAATGGCTCATCTTCTAAATGTTGTTGGTGACAGTTTCAAGCAATGGAAAATTCTGCTACAGCCAATGTACTTAGCACTGGAAGTGTAGTAGTGGCTTTTTACATAAATATTATTGCCCCATTTCTTATCAGGTTCTGAATGGGTTTAAATGTATAAGTAAATATTTAAATGTTTAAATGTATCAGTAAAGGAAGAGTTGGAATCTATTCTGTTTCATACAGGAACTAGAAAGCTCTTTTTTCTCTTCCATGGTTATTTCTATATAACCATTTTAGGTTGGGTCAACAGCGTGATTTCAATCAATCTGCTATTTTTCTCTATTCTGCTGTCTTGTGTTCATGCTGGAGAGCAGACTCACTGTGTGCAAGCTGCTTGCTACTGCTGCTACTGCTCAGTTATTGCTGACTAAAGGCTTCTTTTCTTCCTTTCTTTCCTCAGTCTCTTTGTCTTCATTCGTGTTTTATTTGTTGTTGTATTTGTAGTGATATTCTCTTTTGCTTTTTATCATTTGACACTCTCCTGTACAAGTAGTTCTTACATGTAATGGATATGTAATTGCCTTGAATGAGTTAGATGTACACTTAGCAAGTATAGGATTTCCATTGCCATATTTCTTGTATGTGTTGATAAGTAAAGAAACTTTCTCATAAATTAATATTATTATTTTTTTTTGATTTTACTGTTTTTGCAGCATGTTTGTCTCAGAGACAAAATCTTGAAGTGGAGAGTCAAGTTCATTTTTTATTATTACCTGAGTTTTAATTTAAGTCTGCATAATTTCTATAAATTCAAGTTGTAAATACCTTCAGGAGAGGTTTTTTAAATTGTTTTTATCCTCCAAATCCCATTTTTTTTTTTTTTTTTTTTTTTAAGTAATAATAATGAAAGATAAACAAAAATGGTAGTTTGAAGAAATTCTTCACACTGAGCTTCAAAAGAAGGTATGGCTGACGTTTGGGAAAGGGTCATTGCAGTGAGCAATTTTGTCATCTTTAGAGTTCGTGCCTCAATCTCAGGGTGAGACAATGTTCTGGTCACTAAGAATTATGGCCTCCTTCAGCCTTTTGCTAAGAGGGCTGAACAGCCAGTATGGGTTTTAGTACGTTTTCTTGCTGGAAGTTAATTGATAGTAATGGGTAAGAGTGGTCATTATGTCTGACTTAAAACGTTAGTGTTTGGTTAATATATTTTTTGAGGACAGGATTTTGAATTATAGGCAGTGTTAGAATTTTAAGAGTCCTGATTTGCTGACAAGTTTTCTCCAAACTTGTTTTGATGACGTGTTATCATGTTATTGCAATGTGCTCCATACACAGTTCTCCTGTATATGTATGTATAAAAATGTGTTCTTCAAAATGTGGTTAATGTTTGGGAAACTAAAATAGCAAAATAGCAGAGATGTAGGTGTGAAGTCGAGTGCGCTTTTTTTTTTTTTTTTTTTTTTTTTTCTGTACTAAATCTCAGGTTATCTACAAATAAATACAATCATTTATTTATTAGGTCCTTTCTACATTGAAGAATAATAAACTAATATTTCTTGTTGGTGAGGGCATGGCTGTTGTTAATGATGACTTCTGGATAATGGACAAACTATGGAAATTTCATTCTTAAATAAATGGTGATGTTAAAGAGGAACACTGACCACTCTTGTAGTGCTTGGCTATCTATATCAATGTTACCCTATAGCTGCAGATGTGTTTTCATTATCAGTATGAGCTTGTTTGGTGGATGGCCTCAGTTGATATTTGCACAATCATGTTTGCTAAATGGGAAAGATGTCCCAGAAGTGATACCCCTTTCACTACAATATTCTTACACTTACTAGAACAGTGGGTAGAAGGCCAAACTCTAAAGGTTTCAAAGTTATCATACTATGAGTTTTGCCATAACCTTTCAATTTCAATCTTCCTGATTTCAGAAAATGGGAAGTTGACTGATAGCTGGTGGCAAAGTTCCTCATAATTTTTACAAGAATAGGACTTGAACATGAACTAGGATTTAGTATAAGATGATTGGTATCTTTTTTTCTAATTCAGCTGGATGGATAATTGCTATATCCCATATATTTATTTGAAATTAAGGGTAATCTAGAGAAGTAAAAGTGGCTAATTACTAAAGTCGATAAAATAAGTTTTAAGTTATTACATTTTGATTTTCTTGTTTCATTTCAGAGCACAAACTTTAAATGTTCTATTTTGTAAATTAACAGAGCACAAGTGTAGAGAGACATTTACAGTAGGACTTCCTTCTCATCAGAACTACTTCTATGCGCTTCTTGGTTTACTTCTTCTCTGTATATACTTCAGGCTGCCATAATCTAAGGGTCCTATGCCATTGTTTGTGAATCTTATTATCTGAGAGAGACATAAGATTTAGCATGGCGTAAATTCAGGATTCAATAAGCTAAATTGATTAAGGCTATTTTTGCAGGAAATGTAAATATATACAAGTGAATAATTAGAAAAAAAAATGCATTTGAAGCTTGAAGTCAGATAGGTTCATTAACTTCCACACAGACAAGTTCGGCTACTGAATTTCAAAGGGATAGTTTACAGGTCCAGACAGGTAGACAGCCTTTCTTTTTCTCATTGCTCCTGCTCGGAGGTAAGAGTTACACTCATCACTGAAAGCTACGGTCTAGACAAAGACAGTATGTAACTTATCTGTGTACAACTAGAGATCAAAATGAAATGACATATAAAGAAATGCAAGACTGCTGGTAGATAAAATTGTTCTTTTCTTCCTCAGAGTAACAATTTGTCTCAACCGCAAACACGGGTCATGCTGACTTGCTTAGAGATGTGAATGACACTGACTGTGAAGTGCTTTATAAATCAAAGATCCTATTCCGGGTAACAACGTGTAATAAAAACATTTGCTTATACATACTGTGTATACGTATAAACGAATAAATATTTAAAAAGTACTGTTCATTTACTGCTTCTTTCAAGGTACTTCAGTCCTACTCTGTAATGCACAAGTGTACTTTCTCAAGCAGCATGAGCATCTTAACAGCCATTAGGCCTGCCAGTGCTTTTCACCAGGAAGTTTTTTTGTAAAGCTAAAACTGGCACTTTTAAGAGAATTATCCTGCTAAAGCACAAATTGACTTCCTGGAATTACTGCATTGGAATAGGCTATGTACGAGCATAGCACAGACTCTACAGTCTTGTAACCTGTTTCTAAATTTAAGTACTTATAGCAGCAATATTTTGTCTGATTTTTAAATAAAATATTTAGTTCTTGATACAATATTAAAATACTAACCTCTAGCACACTGAATCTTATAAATAGCCCGAACAAACATCCATTATTAATGATACTGAGTTTTAGATTCTGATTTAATTGGAAATACATGCTTCATTGTGTGTATTTTTATTGGATTATGTTAGAAATATTTTTGTTAAAGCACTGCAGATATGGTATAAAATGAGTTTTGGTCATTTGATATTAATACAATATTCTGTTATTTACATCTAATCAAAACTTCAAGATTTTTATGGCTTATTTTGTTGAAAAGAAGCACACACAAACCTTTAAATACAAATCTTTACTAACGACAAGCCACCTGTGGGATGCCAATGAGATTTGGAATTGATCAACTAAATCAAATAGTAAAAACTACCAGATAATGTATATTAATTGTTTTTATATGCAAAGTCTACAGTAAGCATTTCAATACTTGCCTAAAACCAATTAAAGTAGTTCGGATATTTCACACGTTAAAATCTTACCTATCCCATAACTCCAGGTTTCCAGTTCAATCTCCGCTATATTCCTTCTCAAAAATACCTACCATATTTTTCCCTCTGTAGACTTAGATTAGGGTTTTTGGTTTATTTTTTATCTTAATTACATTTGAGGCCAAGAAACACAAGAACATTCTCTGTGTGTACATGACCTATATTGTACCAATTGCACACTAATGAGTAATGATTCCTAATCTGTTTTTTAATTAGTAACCATAGTACAGGGTTTGAGTTACTTGTTAGAACATTTTCTGAAGTACATCAAAAAATTCTTTGTGCACTTTAATTCAAATCAGAATAAAAATATTAGTAAATTGTACATTTTAGATGTCTTTAAGATTAAGTCTGCTCTCCTTTTGTCTTTTTTTTTTTTTCCTAGAACTTGCTCTTTTATTTCTTCATTCGCTTAAGACTTTAAGTTTGTAAAATAATAACTTGTGCTTTATTGCAGTCTTTCAAAATGCTCTTCCTGGATGTAGCCAACACTTTATTTTTATTTTATTCTATTTTACTAAAAAAAAAAAAAAAAAGTAGCACTGATATATCTGTGTGTGTGTATATATATATATATATGCACATGCACATATATCTATTCTAACCTTGATTATTGTAAGAGAGAGTGAGTGATACCCAGGGTGCAACAGTCCTCCTGGTACACTGGGTAGGTGGTAGCTGTTTCAGACTACTGGAAGTGCATCCACACACTTGGAGTGCTTTGTACTTGTCACTAACTCATTGGAGGATCTGCAAGAGTTTTCCAGCTGACTTGAACGCTTGTCATTCTGAAGAGAGGGCAGGAAGGTCATTTCCATGCGAGCAGCCTGCAGTACAGTCTGTAACATTATGATCTTTCCATATTTCTGAAACAGCAAAAGAAAAAAAAAAGTCTGTGATCCCCATAAGGGTTCATAGATTAAATGTTGGCTCTCAATGAACAACCTAAAAGGGAGCAACAGTATTAATAAAGTAAAATCTGCCCAAAGACAAGAGTTGTATCCTTTTTGCTGTCCTCAACAATGACTGTAGGAAAAAAACTTCAAATTCAAAACACATTACAGGAGCTCTTGGATGTTTAGTTGCACTGAGATAGCCCTTATCTTGCAAACTTCCTGCCATGCTATCAATTTTCATTATAGAAAACTTGGCAGCTCTTCACTTTTGACTTGTTCCAGAAAAGAGCAGTCACCATATTAAGTGTTTGACAAGGGAGTGAAAAGTCTTACTGTCCTTTCTCAAATGCACTTGGAGCCACCGAGCCTTAGTCAGAGTGAACGAGGTTACCGTTCTTCGGCTTGAGGAAGTCAAAATGTTTTGATTAAAATTTTTTGCTTGTGTTCTGCATGTCTGTACAGAAGGACTGGTTTATTTTTCCTGTGTGAACTTGCAGATCCTTTCATTTATTTTTATGTGTCTTGCATTTCAGTAGTTTGTTGGTGCCTAAAACATTTTGTGCTATTTGTGGGATTATGCTTTGTTATTTGAAACTTAATTGTTTCAAGACTGAAATTTCTGTATTTCACCAAGAAATGTTTTTCTTTTGTCTCAAATGGAAATTTCTCTTTAGGAGCAGCTCATCTCCACTGAAGGCCCTAATTAAGCTTAGGAAGAACAGGAATCTTTCTAAAAAGGTCTATAAACTGAAAACTGTAATAACTATTTTAAGAGAATGGCACTCACTTATTTTCTTATATGAACAATAGAAAGAGATTTGCTTATCAGGAAATAGAGCTTAAACAATGAACATTTTAGGGCCTTGCAGAAACCTTGAAGACTTGTAGAAATTAGCTTGTTCCATGTTGAGGGTAATTCCAAATATTCAAATTAAAAATGAGGAGAGAATAAGAACAGGATATATTTAAAGCTGAGTTGTCAGAGTAACAGGCTAGCTGCATAAAGCTTTGAAAACCTGGTGTTTTCAAAAGGACAACCATTTCACTGAAAAATTATTGAACTGTTAGTGCATTAACTTTGAATTCTGCTAGTTATTTACAGTTATCTGCAGATCAAATGATGAGAGTTCTGATCAAATAGTAGGAGTGCTCTTCTCTCTGCTTCTTCATGCAGCTGACATGATTATTTATCACATTCAAGTTTTGTATCTCTTCTATGAAATGACAGGGAAAAAAAAAAAAATAATAATTGCCTGGCCTCAGCCAGACTACTATAAGGCTGTTGTAGCTACAACACAGTGTATATGGCTACCATGAGTAAGATGCCCTTCGATTTGCATCTTCAATTTTCATGTGCAGTTTTCATAGTAATTTGAACCTGTCTGAATTTTTTTTTAACTTTCATTTAGTATATATGGCTTGACGAGTGCAAGGAAGTGCTCAGTAAAGAGAGTTAAAACAAAACGAACAAACAAAAACGTAAAGGTAGTCATGTATGAGAGTTGCAAGACATGCTCTGCATATTTCCACTATTGTAGAAAAAGTACAGTGTTGTGTGAAGAGATCTGTAAGGTATTTGAAGGATGTATTAAAAAGTCTTCACTTTCCCATTTCAGTAGATATGAATATATATGATGAGTGTGCTTAGTATAAAGCTACCTCATCATTTTTTTCTCATATATTTGCCATCTTAAATGTTCAGTGCAAGATAAAAATGCACATATATTATTATCAAAGTCTGATGAGTAGGCATTTGGAAAATTCTTACTGTTTTTCAGAACTTGACTCTACTATCAGTTGCTTGACTAGATTTTCATAAAGGCTGATTTATTTATTTATTTATTTATTTATTTTTTCCCCTTCCCCAGTAGTAGCAACTATCTTTCTTGCAGGAAAAACCGCTCTAGAGTAGCTGTGCCAGACTGTCTTGCAGCCTGCAGTACAAACAGATTTCAGTAAGCACAACTAACCACCTTTTATACCAACTTTCTAAACATTTGTATACACTATTAAAAAAATGAGAAAGTTTAGCCACTAAAAATCAGTATGCTCTACCTGCTTGGAGTAAGGTAAGTTGTATGTTAGTCAGCAAAGATATATTGTACAGTGATAACTTCAGTGGGTAGAGTCTCTGATTTTTTTGGTCTTGGCTGATGATGGGGTGCGCACAAATATTTCTTATTCTGAAGGTTTTAATTGGTTTGCTGGCCATAGCTTTAGGGACATTGCACAGTGGAAACAGTGAAAAAGCATTGGAAAAAAAAAACAAAAAACAAAAAACATTGAAAAAGCATTACTGGCTTATAGATGTCACATCACCTTCCACATCAGATTATTTGTCGTATTCAGTTAATATATTTGGTCTCCTACACAAATGAAATTCACGCATCAATTTTACAAATGTCAGGAACATCCTGGAAAGGTCTAACCTGAGTTTATTACATGCTACTCTTTCAGAAGTTCTCAGAGGTCTCTCATTTTACTGCTGTAAACTCTTGATATGGTTCTCTAGTTCCATCATGTCCCAGGCTGTATTTTTGTGCGTCAGCTATCTGGAGCTTGATGGGTGGACTGAACAATGCCTTATATTTAAGAATCTCGCCTGTGGTGAATGCTGTGACCAAAAAGTCTTTTTAAACCGAAGCTTAATAGGGGGATAAACATTTGAAAGCAGTCTATCTCGTTTGCAGCCATCCCCTCCTGCAGTAAAGGTATAGGCTAGCCTAGGTTTTTAAGCGCTGCAGCTGGTCCTGGAAGTTAGCTGGAATATCTTCCAGCAGCAACTGCCCTCCTGGACAAAAGAATCCTTTTGCTTCTTCATGGTATGTTTGAACCCTTGGCCCCAGCAGTGGCCCATATGGCAACACAAATGCAAGCTGCTGGAATCCTGAGACAGGAGCTTCACAATTAACATTTCAGGCATTGTTACTTAGCAGCCTGAAGTGTTTAGAGAGTGATAGCATATCTTCCCTTCTTCCTGTCATTTTCTTTGCAGACCGATAGTAGACTGATATACTTGCACAATAAACACCCTAATAACATAAAATGCATAAGCTACTAATGAATTATTACAGGACAGCTCCATGTCTGTTACAATCCAGGCAAACCATTACTATTTCAGCAGCTCTGTGAAAGAATCATTGATTTGACATCTATTTCACATTATTTTGAAACACAGGGATATGAGAATGTAACTCAATTGAATCAGGAGATGACAGACTACAGTAGACATGTGCCTGCTTAGAGGTCTCTGGACTGGATAGTTAGTTTGAAAACTTTTTTGAGCATTTTGTAATAGTAAAGTTTGCACAACAGAAAATGGATCAAGTGTGTCAAGGCAGGCAGGCACCTATAACACCTGATCATTTATGTTGAAGCAATCTGTTTTAAAACAAAGCTCTTTAAGGGGGGGGGAGGGGCACAAGATTTTTCTGCGAGGAAAAGACATCTACCAAACTATTAGCTTTGCCATATTTCAGCAAGTTTGAGAATTTTAGCAAAAGGTACTTTTGCTAAAAGTAGACTACTTACTGGAATTTTGAAATGATGAAATTCTCTCTCACTTATTATGACAGTAAATTAAAATAAAAGACAAATGGGAAAGAGAATAACGTTGAGAAAAGAATGGCACTCTAGAAGAAAGTTACTTTCAGTAGTAGATAAATTATGAGAGTGAAGAAACTTACTTTGAGGACCACTATGTTTCCAAGCTGCCAGTTTAAGTGGAAGGCAGGGTCAATGATCTTGGAGCCTCCTGGTAGCTCTTTTGCTCTCACACTTCACATCCTTCACCTAGTAAATTGTATTCATTTCCCCTAGCCCCTGAATGCTGCAACAACACCAGCTACCATGCTTAAGCACTTCAACTATCTGACTTAAAACTTGCAGTAAGTCTAGAGCTTTCTGTGGTAGTTGTTTTTGCTTGGTCAAACTCTGGATTTGTCATGCACGGCTATTTCCTTCGATTTACTCATATGCTTTAAAACATCTGCAAAACAGTCCAAATAGTGTTTGCTCTTAAGGTTTCAATAATAAAGCAAATTAGAAGAAAACAATTTTATCCTTATTAGAAAACTACTTGGAGGTATGAGCAGGTAGACATGAAAAAAACTTTCTTGTTGTGAAAAGGGTATATTTTTAAAGGAAAAATAACTTGATGAAAGCTATAAATTTTTATTTGTTTAGCCATGAAAACTCATTTGTGTTCTTTATATATGCATATAAAATCCTGCAGAGTGAGTTTAATTCATAATTTGCAAGTACATTAAAAAAGGAAATCTAAAAATTCATTGGCAGATTCTTTTTTTTTTTTTTTTTTCTGAAGGAGAACATTTTTACATTCTGATTAGAAACTTTGTCTTCTGAAGAATTAAAATGCACTTAAAAGGAAAGACCAAGTGAATAGACATTTTCTTAAATCGTAGTTTTTGTTTTGCATGTACAGTAGTTGTAAGACTGAATGGCAGTCTGTTTTTTCTACTGAGGTTTTATTGAGATCAAAGGAAAGAAATTGTGTGCATAGCTTCTCTGTTGCTGATATTAACTCCAAAGCAACATATTTGTAATCTTTCATCTTTCTGTAGTTTCATGTATGTTGTAACAGAATTTCTTGAAGAGCAGAGCATTTTTTTTTTTTTTCCAGTTAACATCAAAGCTTAGCTTTCATCGACTCTGAAGGGTTTGTTTATGCACTTTTTCTTTGTCTACTGCAATGTTTGCAGTTGAAGCTATTTTAGTTGACGTGGAGAGCTATGAGCTAGCTGATGGATTCAGCAGCTGCAAGTTCCAGGATCAGCTGTCTGGAAGACTGAGTGAAGTGGGCAGTTGGCAGCCAAATGGATACAGCCCCTGTAGCATAAGAAATTCCACAGTCCATGCTACAGGATAGTCCATGAAGGATGACAAAACCTTTACCGTAACACCACTCTGATGTTGTGTAAAAATAAAAATGCATAGTGGAAGTTTGAGATCAATAATTGCAAAAAGTCCATTTGGAAATGGCACTATCTAAAATTCAGGCTATAACAGCTCTTAAAATAAAACTACCTATTGATAAAATAGATAAGAATTTATATGCTTTTATTTGTAGGCTATATATCATTGCACTTCATGTGGAGCTATGTGTATTTAGAGATAGATGCTAGCAGATAAAACATGATTTTCTCTTTACTTAGAAGTATATGGTTTATTTTATCTACCTGCCACTTCTGGTAATAGCCACTGGCAATTTTTACAGCATTTCAGTACCATCTTATGATATTGCTCTTCTTTGTTTATAAATACAAAGTGTAATAAGGACACGTGACAATGTTCTGTGTTTTTTTTGTTGTTTTGTTTTGTTTTTTAAATGCTAAATCACCTACAAGGAGTTAGAAAGAATGAGGACAATGAGGCCACATTGTACCAGGTCTTAATTTTGAGCCTCAGTCAATTCAGGGACTTAAAACAAGTACACTGTCGCTTATGTACAGGTGAGTGTCTGTGGCAGGATGAGGCCACCATTGTGTTCGGTCTGATACAGACTTGTGCAGCTGACTGGGTGTAAGGTGTGGAGGGGATGAAGCACCTTTCACTGTGCAAAAAATTGTAGCAGAACACCATTACTGCAAAACTGAACTAACGGCATCAGAAAAGGATGTCCCTAGGCAATGGATGAGTAGTGTGGTCTATAATAGTTGTATGCCAGTTGTTTGAGACAAAGGACTTCTAATAAGTTGTCATTTTTGTTTTCAAGTTTACCATCTTTTGCAAGATTTTTCCTTATCACAGTCAGAATTTCTCTGAAGCATTGTTTCTCCCCCACAGTTTTACTAAGTTGCACTGGCTTCTTACTCATCTTAAAAAAATTCTTGCCATGAGCATCTCTAGTTTTCAAAAGTGCCACTGCTGAAGACAAGACTTGAATAAAGTCTGGAAATATCTTTCCTCCTGCAGTTTTAACAGAATAGATGCTGACCTTGAATTCTCTTGAAAGCAAATGACTTACTTCTACTCATAGCAGAATTGCTGGTGACATTTCCATGCAGTATTTAAACTACATTCATTATTAAAGAAAAATATTAAATTCATAGCTGTGCTAGATTTCATTTTCCTGAATTATATGCAAATCTAAATACCACACACAGTAATAAGAAAGTGTACTAGGTATTACCAATTAAATTTGAGATTGTTTCCTCTCAAGATGCTATTTTTGCCAGGCAAGTATAAAGAAAAGGCATGTAAATAGGCTACAGACTTACTAGTGCTCTTCTGCAAGGACTAAGCAGCACTAATGTATATGGTAGAAGTCATCATTCTTCATAATCATTTTCTATTGACAAAGGGTTGATGTGAGCCTTAAATAACTATTCCTCTGTCCTCTGTTCAGCCTTCACCTTCCATCATTATAAGACAGTTACAAAACAAGGAAAGGGGGATAGCAACAGGGGACTCATTTTGCAAACCTTGTGCAAGATGGAGTTCCAGACCCAGTTTTCATCCATTTTATCCAAGAACCTGACCTCTGGTGAAATGAAATGCAATTCATGTGAAAATGGCCACAGACCCATTTGAAACTGAAGAGTCACCCACAAAAACAACACCGTGTGATGTGGGAACAGGAAATTATGGCTCCTGTGATTCTATTCCAGAAATACCCAATAGACTGGCCAAGTATATGGTCAAGTACCTTGTGTGCAGGGGCTGCAGATCTACCACAGGGGGTTAGTTTGTGTTCAGTAAGACTGTTGGGTTGATGCTACTTGTCTGTAAGCACACAGTAAATCCAGACTGTTCTTGCTAGTCTTCAGATTTGGAGTGCGTGTGCAGGTGGACTGCACAACATAAACATAATGGGCAATGTGACCCAGATGTATTTGACTTGTGCATGCATTGTAGATATTTGTCCAGGACTTCTGGACATTGAGTATCTGGAGCTATTAATAGGGGAGTTAGATCCCTTTAAATTGATGCCTGGCCCGTCTGCAAATTAAATCAAACTTCCTGACTTGTTCAATCAGATTTTCATTTAATAGAAAAAAGAAAAAAAAAACAAAAAAAAAAAAAAAACAAAAAATAAAACCACCATAAGGTAGAAAGCACATCATGTCAATGTATTTATCAGGAAAGGAAAATGTCCTTTATATTCTCCCATGAAAGTAAAGACAAGGCTACAGTGACAGAAGTTCAGTACTGCGCTAATTCTAGGGCTGGAAGGGAGAAGCTGCAAAATGGTGCTCAGGGTTTACAAAAGGTGTCCAGGGACTCCATTTCCTTCCTGGCTTGTTTAGCCACTCAGAAAATAGTTTCCTAAATCCTTTAAAGAGCTGGCACTTTGTTTCACTGTGACTGAGATGGTAGTCTTACATTTTAAGATCATGCTCTGCATTATAGACTTCTGCCAGAGTACGTGACCTCTACTTGGATATCGACTAGTCCAGCCTTAGGTTCTCTCCGTGTTACTGAACCTGTCATGAGAGGTTAATTATCTTGTTAGTACATAAAGGATTTGGCTGCTGTAATGCTCTTAGTGGGCTGTAAAGTACTTTGGAGTTTGATTATTGAGGCAAATGTGCAATTTATAACAAGCTGTGTAAAAATTAACAGAACATGTCCTTGAATTTATGCTTCTTTCACACATTCAGTGGTGTTGTCGTTTCCATTTCGGGACAAAAATTTTCTGTGTTGCTGTGGGAAGTTTGTCTACTTCAGAAACTTGAGATGCTGTTGTAGCTACAGTAACAGTAACTCTAGGGAAAGCTTGTTCCAAGTATGGCTCTGAACTCTTTTGATTCACAGTATTACCTAGATTCATTAGTCAATATTTTTGTATGTTATCTGACAGTTGTCAGAAGATGCTTGTTCCTTGTTGGAGGAGCTCCATGTTAAAACTCTTTGAGAATCCTTGTGGAAGTTGAATTCAGCACATGGCTGTGAGCTTGTGAAGCTAGAAAATAATGACAACTTATTTTGCAGTTGGCGTAACCACGTGAGTAGTCCAGCTGAAGATAATGAAATACATTTATATAAATTGAGTCTAATTTATAAACTTACAGTTATTGCACAGTGTCCTGTCACTGAAACTGCAAATTAAACTGCTTTATGGCCAGAAGGAAAAGACATGAACAGCACTAGGGAATCAAATGCTGTGAATTCAGTCAAACTAATTTGCTTACAATGTTCTTTAAAATACTTGAAACAACATAGTAATACAGCTGTATTTTCGAGTAATGTTACAGTTGTAGTGCAATAAACGTATAATAATCTTTTAGAAAGTTTGGAAAAGATTTTACTGAGAGTTTTAGCTGTGTCTGTAGAATAGGTTTAGTGCACTGATCTGGTAACTCTCAAATCAGTTTGCCTACCTGGCAGCATGTGACTATTTGAAGCTGTGAGCACTTGTAGCCCTGAGCATTGCCGAGTGAGGCTGTGTGCTTTGTACTTACAAATACAGCAGCTGGTTGTCAAAATACAGCAGCTGGTTGTCATGACTGCTTGGTTGTGACTGAGGAGGGAGATAGTGGCTCCTTCTCAAGGCACCCCTTAAAACTCTGCTCATTGAAACTCCAATGTTTTTGGACTCTCCTCTGACATTTCTGGGAGCTACTCCTGCAAGAGACTTGATGTAACTGTCAGGGCTTTATTAAAATGAGTTAAATGCTGATATTACTTAAACATAATAGTTTCTTTGGGGCTAATAATCTGCAATCTGTTGTATTAAATTTATTTCTTAATATTAACTTGAAATTTGATTTTAGTTGATTTTACGTACACAGAACTGCACATTCAATAATTTGGCTTTACTTTCAGACTGAGGATGTCAAATCTGAGCGGATAGAAATTACTGTACTGTATTATTAAATTAGAAGAAATCAGCTTCACTGAATATCTTTTTTACTCTCGTGATGTACAATATGATGAGTATCATCAGAAACACAAACTTTTATTGTAATTGTTTGATAGGATTGTTTTGATGGAAAGCGAATTTGAAATGAATCAAAATTATATTGTTTATTCTTAATTATTATTGGTGTTATGTATATGCTATAATTTACTGGGTGGTTGTGCTATGTTTTTTAATATTTTAACCATGTTTCCTTGGTTGCTTATAGCATGCTTTTTACATATAGCTTTCAAGCTGAATAGTTACAGTGTTCACTCAGGAGTGTCTACCTAAATATTCTTTAAAGTCTTGTACAAGGTGAATTTATCCTTTCACAATTAAGAGCAGATTGTAAAGATTTTGCACTGTATGCAGCACAGTTTGGAAATCTGGGACATTAACTGTTAAATTTGGAGGATACAATCCCATCAAAGTCTTTATTTCATAACCTAGTAACTCACGTTTTCTTTTCTGCTTTCTCAGCACAACTGTTCACAGCTTCTGTCTTCTCTGCCTTTCACCTCCTCCACCCATTTCTTCTGCTCAATTCTGACTCCAGGACAAGACTATGCAAAAGTTAGTGATCTCTCCTTGCAGCAATCAGAAATAGCTTATCCACGTTGAGTCTATCCCAGACTTTTGCCCTACTTGGCTATGGAGGCTGGATTTAAAGAGAAATTCTGTCCAAAAGAATTTCGTTGATGGAGGCACAGATGAAATTCTTTACGTTTTAACTGGAGGGGTGAAAAAAACAAAAGGGAGAGAGAGGCTGGTTGTGGCAATCTTACCACTTTCACTCCTATTGCTGTCTTCTAGGATGTCACTTTACAGTGTTCGTTTTCTGCTTCTGATTCACACGGTCTTGTTGTGCCTCTCGTACTGTATGCTGTGCTTACTGAGCATTCCTGCCAAACAGGACAGCTGCTGGTTCAGTTGCTGTAGCATTGCCATAAATAAAATAAGAATTAGAGAACGCTGGGTGTATTAATTGCATTACCCTTCCTCTCTGAAATAAGCTATTTTGCATTTAATAAAAAGTGGTTGACAAGTAGAGCTGATCCATGGAAGGACCATGCCTGTAGCTAAATACCTACTTTATTTTTCCATTACAGGATATTTGTGAAGATATATCTGATCACGTTGAACAAATTCATGCTCTACTAGAGACCGAGTTTTCCCTGAAGCTTCTCTCTTACTCTGTCAACGTGATAGTCGATATCCATACAGTGCAACTACTCTGGCACCAGCTACGTGTTTCTGTTCTGGTTCTGAGAGAGCGTATTCTTCAGGGGCTACAAGATGCCAATGGAAACTACACCAGGCAGACTGATATTCTGCAAGCATTTTCTGAGGAGACGAAGGAGGTACAGTAACTAAATTCAGCGTTTTTGAGAGTTTCATCTGTATTTGAAGCAGCTTGTCCCTGTTGCACATTTAAAACTGCTATTATGACAATTTTAAGGATGGCTTACTTGACATCTAGATATTTGGTACTAATTTTGTAAGAGCATGCCTTCACCGTCTTCAGTTGATATCTGTTCTCACTGAACCAAATTAAAGGAAGTACCAGTATAAGGCCAGCTTTCAGAAATATTGTGTTAGTGGCAAACGATGTTATCTCCTGGTTGAAATATTTTTCATAAAGAAATGGAAACATTTACAGAGGAGCATCTGGTCCAAAGTCCATCGTCTGTTCACTCCTGAATTTAAGGTTCACATCCAATTTAAAACCCTGTTTATACATGCAATGAATTCTTTACTGAAAAGCTTGGGTGTTTCCCTTCTTACTTACAGAGACTTGCACAATGTTTTCCAAAACTTGTCAGGCTAGGTCAGTACTGCTTTAAAGCTGAGGACATGGACTTTTTTTGAGTGGTTGTTCTGCAATATGCTTCTAAACAGTCATACGTTTTGCCTGAAACAATTATGCATGCATCATGCTTTTTTTCCCTCCTAATGGAATGGTGATTCCACACACATGTAAATGGTTTGTAAATCTGGATTCATTTAGCTAAAGTACCTTTTCCTTTGAACACATTATTACTGAATTAGTTTAATTAGAAGAACACTGCTGGCCCAATTTTTAAAAGTGAAAGAAGATGCACATTTTTAACAGTAGGGATAATTAGTGGTTAACAGAAAATACCTCAGCTTTTAGAGGATTCTTCATTCACTAAAAGTCCTAAGATTAGGACAAAATGCTTCTGTCAGGATTAAAAGCATTTACAAAAAGAGGTATCTAGATCAGTGGAGGCAGATTCTGTGACCTGTGTTACGGAGGAAGTCACAAGTCCCCTAAAGGTGTCCTTCACTTCAGATCTCCCAAGTTTAAAGAGAATGTGCATATCTTTCTATTCTCTGGTGAGTTTTATATGTGCTTTTGCTACATTAGAGTGGGTGGTCCTGAAATCAATACTTAGATATGCCCAGGCCCACCTTCCACACCCCCTCTTCCTGATGTATACATACCTGGCGCTTCAGATTCGGTTTCTGCTTTGCTGTTGTTCATAAACCTTCTCTGGCAAGTCTGAAGGAAATTCACGCTTGTCAGAACACCCGGAGTGGTGAATTAGGGTGCAGTCATTATTTTATGGCATGAGCGTGGTGATTTCAGGACATAAAGAAGGGGATGGTTCAGATACTAAAAAACAGAAAATGTCCCGTATGGATCTGATTATACCTGCTATAAAAAACATCCCTCCAAAAGGGGAGGACTGACTCGTGAAGGTTGGATTATTTTTTAGTGGGGAAGAAAATGTTGCCAGATAGGCTTATATGGTAATAAAAAAGACAGTATATCCTATTACAATTCTTTAATTACCCCCCACTAAGGCATAAATCATTTTTGGTAAAATTAATGGTTAGCAAAAGTAGGGGCACAATATTAATATTAAGTTTCTATTCTAATGCTTGTATAGGTTTACGGAAACTGCTCTGCAGGTTTTAACCTTCATTCAAGCTTTTAATCAGGTATAATAGTAGTGGCTTTATTTGACTGAAATAAATATACAAGATAAAGCAGAGAAAATGTTATCTGCTGTCATCTACCTCCATTATTTATTTATTTATTGTGTGTGTGTTTCCCCTGTATCCTCCCCCAATTAGGACTACATTGTGGGACTAATTGCCTCACAATACAAGTAGCATATCTACTAAGGATTTTCAGGTATATGTGGATAGTAGAACTGCTTGAGCAAACCTAGAAACCCTTGCCGATACAAACACCACTTCCTTACAGAAACATTTTCCTAATTTTCAGTTGTTGGGGAATATGAACAGGGTATGAAAGATTATTTTTTCTTTTAGAAGACCTGGAATTTATCAGGTTTGTTGTTAATAGAAGTAAATTTTCATGCAAAGCGAAGACTTCTATTTTGGAATTTACTACCTCAGGACACTTAGAAGTGGAAAGTGTAGATGGGCTCAGAAATGAATGTAAAAACTAAGGAAAGATAGGAATAATGCTATCCTCTGGAAAAGAAAATCCTTATGCTGCTCATTGGCAGCAGCTGAGGGTGCAGGTAGATACGTGGAAGGGTCATGTAGGTACACCTGTGTCTTTCAGCTCAACTAGCAGAAAATGTCTGGAACTGCTGCAGACACAGGATACTGGGCTAGAAGGAAATGTGATCCGAGCCAGTAGAGCAAATGTAAGGCTTTTCTGTAGTCCACGAACCTGCCATTTCACAAAATATTTGGCTCGCTCCGTAAGTCAGCTGTCTTCTGCCTAATGGGCAAGAGTGGCTCTGGCTGCCAACGTTAACCAAGGAGCTCCATGGAAGTGACCTGCCAAGGCTTCTTCCGTGCTCACTAAGATAATCACATCTTGTTGGTATTCACTGCTCCTTTGGTTCATGGAGCACCTAGCCAGTCGTCAGGGTGGGCAGCAGTCCCGCCCGGGCTCTGTTTACACTGTAGCTGTGACAAGCACAAATGGGCACAAACTAGCTTCAACGTAATCAACAGGGATAATACTTGTAAAGTGGCTACCAAAACGTAGAAGTATGCAGCACAGGCTGTACTGGCTTGCTTAGGAACCCAAGTAATTAGCTGGGCAAGCAGTAAGGGTGCTTTTGGCTATCTCAGCAGTGCCATACAGAATCAGGTGCTGTAGGAAGAGGTACACAAGGTTTCGTGGCTTGGAGGAAATAGAATAGAACCAGTGAGGCAACCTGCCATGATGGACATACTTCTATCCATGATGGGTATGCTTAAATAACTTCTAAAATAAGAACTTCAGAGTTAATATTTTGAAGGATGTTTTTCTCCTTTAGGACTTACCCAAAGCTAGATAAGAAGGAAAGAAAAACTAGTTCTGTGCAGCCTGAGTTCTGTCTAGCTGAACCTTGCCTCTGAGCTTTATTCCACAACTGATAAAGAGAGGAAGTATGGAAAGGACTAGTATAAGCCCCTGTTAATATACAGTGAATCCTAATGTTCTCTAACAGGTGGTAAATTCAGAGTAGAAACAACCTTACAAATTAATTTAGCTTATTTGAAAGAGTCAAAAAATGCAGAATTGTTCTGGTTTAAATATAAATACAAGAAGGTGTTGGAAATACAGCCCAAAGAGTTTTACAGCTTTTTTTGTTTGTTTGTTTGTTTTTTTAATCTTATTTTACAGTATTTACAGAATTTTACAATATTACAATGTGCAAACAGGCATTCCTATTGGTAGTTCTGTAAATAATTAAAAATAATATTTTCCTGAAATAAACACAATGTTAATACTGGTGTTAAATAATGCTCCTCTGAAGTACCCATTTAAGAGGCTGCCTAGGAAATGACCGAGCAAGATGGTTTAATGCATCTGATTGTAAATTTTATTAATGTTAATAAACCCTGTTTTAAGAGATGAGGGAATGGAGCTCGTTACTCAGGAGAAATGAAGGCCCCTAGGGTCTTGGAAAGGGTTTTGATTTACATATGGCTTTACAGTTTCTAATCTTTTATTGAGATTAGAGAAAAAAACAGCTGTAATACTGATCATTTTTTAGTCATTGTTCCTTAATAAATGCAGCTCCAAAATACAAAATTGACAGTTTTATAGAAACTTCTCCTTTTAATTCTGGACTATTGATATATAGTTTATGGCATAGGTTCTACATCTGGTTAGAATATGGTAAATAAAAGGTATTTTTCAAAGTCCAAGGTTTTGGTTGATAAATATTTTTCTAATCTTTCTTCTATAAATATTTTTAACTAGAGGAATTTTTGTATGTTTACTTTGACTAATACAAATGAGATGGACAGAGTACAGGGCTCAAATTTTACATGTTTATAGAATTTTACATGTTTATATATATCTGTTCTGAAGACCAAACTTGGGAATGCAGACCAGCATACTGATTTAGGCACCTAAAGTTAGAATACTAAAACATGAGTTTATGCCTTTTATGATATTTTTAAAATAGTCATTGTAATCACTTGAGCTAATTTTTTTAAATTATTTTAAAGTCTGCTTTCAGTTTATTAGCAGCTGGGTGATGAATGCTTTTCTAGCTGTTAGGTAGAGAAACACAGAAGCTGATAGTTCATTACCTTGTGTGTGCTATATATGAAAATTAAATTTCTAAAAGGTACTATTTCTTTGTCTATTTCAGGATCGTCTTGACTCTTTAACTGAAGTTGATGATTCTGGACAGCTAACTATCAAATGTTCTCAAAATTACTTGTCACTGGATTGTGGAATTACTGCATTTGAACTCTCTGACTACAGTCCAAGTGAGGATTTGCTTGGTGCTCTGGATGATATGACCTCCAGCCAAGGTAAAGCAAAATCATTTGAATCCTGGAACTACAGTGAGATGGATAAGGACTTTCCAGGACTAATCAGAAGTGTGGGTTTACTTGCAGTAGCAACTGATTCCATTGCTCCCCAGTGTAGTGAAGCGTTAAATGAGAAAGGAACCCATTTACCTCTTTCGGCAGAAGATGAGGATGAAAGCAAGGAGAGGAAAGCACCCCAAGAGCTTTCACTATTATGTCTTCCTGCAAATTCCTCTGGCCCTTGCTCTGAAGATGGTGTCTCATCAACTGACAGCAAAACAGTTTCCACATCAAAGAAACCAGAATGCAATCTTCCTCAGCTCAGTGGTGAAAAAATTGAACATCCTCACTGTGAAAACTCAACTCCTAAAAGGTCCATAAGAGACTGCTTTAACTATAATGAAGATTCCCCTACACAGCCTACATTGCCAAAAAGAGGTCTATTTCTGAAAGATGACGTGTTTAAGGATTATATGGAAACCAATGATTTTAAAAGGCAAATCTCTCAGATAGTAAAGAATGAGATGAGTAGAAGTACGCCCTCATTGTTAGATCCACCAGACAGGTCCAAGCTTTGCCTAGTTTTACAATCACCCTACACTAACAGTCCATCTGCAGTTAGTCAGTCATATGATTGCTTAAATAAAATAGGTGATAGAAATCTTGAGTACACAATAAATAATCACTTTAAGGACAGTCCTGTAAGTCTAGGGAAGCCTGCTTACTACACCTGTAAAGAAAAATCAAAGCACAAGAAGTCTCATGATACTTCAGAGAAAGTGAAAGCTGGCAGAACATCTGGACATATGTGTAAAACAGCTCCACCGATACAAGTCAAAAAAAGGGGACGTTCT
Organism: Nettapus auritus; assembly: GCA_011076525.1. Classification (NCBI taxonomy): domain Eukaryota; kingdom Metazoa; phylum Chordata; class Aves; order Anseriformes; family Anatidae; genus Nettapus; species Nettapus auritus. The sequence continues at coordinate 43,654,761 of CM021769.1, forward strand.
TCTCTACAAAATGGAATTGCTTCTCATAACTCACAGTCTCTTGAGGGGACAGAAACAGATTCTACTTCTGTATCATCAGATTCTTGTAACCAGAGAGACCCAAGTGGGCAATCACAAGGTAAAACTGAGCCTTTTAGTTCACCAACACATAGCCAAAAGAATGCTTCCTCAGCTGGTTCAGAACTTATCAACTCATCACCTCTTTTACTGAGAAGAAAGAAAAATAAAAGTTTATGCTCATCACCAAGTTATAGTCATACAAACAGTAAAGATGGTGAGGTCTGGTATGGATCTGATGAATATTTAGCACTTCCTTCACATCTCAAACAGACTGAAGTATTAGCCTTAAAACTAGAAAATTTGACAAAGCTGCTGCCCCAAAAGCCCAGAAGAGAAACCATTCAAAACATTGATGACTGGGAGCTGTCAGAAATGAACTCAGATTCAGAAATGTATCCAACGTACCAGGTAAAAAAGCACAAAAAAACAGGTAGAATTTCACCAAGCTCTTCAAGTGATATAGCGTCCTCCTTGGGTGACAGTATTGAATCTGGGCCTCTTAGTGATATTCTCTCTGATGAAGATCTTTCTATGCCTGTATCTTGCATTAAAAAATACATTGAAGAAAAGTCAGAAAGGACTGCTGTCACTCAGCCCACTGAGAAAGAGACTTCTGCCTCAAATAAATCAGCTTTAATTCATCAACTCATGCAAGATATACAACATCAAGAGAATTATGAAACCATATGGGAAAAAATTGAGGTAAGGCAGTAGTCCTGTGTTTTTCTGCTGTCTGCTTGATAAGCCTCTATTTGGAGATGGAGCTGGGGGCAAAGGAGAAGTTGCTTTCTTGTTTTCCTTTAACGTTGAATATAGTCTCATCTAGGGACTCATAGAAGTAGACAATAGCAGTGATCACTGTGATTATGATAGACTGTAGTTAACCTTAATTATACAGAATTTGCCTACATTATTACTTACGTCAATGCCTGTAAACTTGGCAAAACATACTCTGCAAAGAGAGTAGAGCTTTGCCAAGATCAGGTATGTAATAGGTTATTTTTGGATGAAATGACAGGTAAGCATTGGAAAATAAGGAATTTTTGTTGTGTTTGGATGAAGTGATGCTTCATGTTACCTGCCTATTTTCTTTTAAAAAAGAATTACTTTAGTCCAAGAATATGGGAATAATTTTCTTGAATCCTGTCACATCATGTATAATAACCACACTGCATTTTCACCAGTTCTCTTCCCTTGAAGCGATATCCCTTCTAGTGTTGGTGGAACTAAGCATAGCATCTATTTTTTTTCTTCCTTAACTAAACCTTCCAAAATAATGGCAATTTACTAGTGCAATATGCTACGGCAATAGTGGCAATATAATATCCAGTTTAACTTCAGATGAGATAGGATTTTCTTAGCTACTAGCAATCACTTCAAAACTAAATCTTCTTCAGAAAGGCAAAGGTTGCATTAGTTAACACTATGAGAGCTCTTTTAGAGAAAAAAGTATAAACTTTGCAAAGGGAGCTGAGTTTGAATGAATAATCAAATAATGACCCACAACCTCAATAATAAAGTTATTAGTTTACATTCATAATACTTTTTTTCAGTGTTCTAATGCATTTGTCTATTTACTGTAGAGGAGAACTCTCCTCTTCAGAATATTTCATGTCCATATTCAATACATTTTTCTAAAATGGCTGTCATTAAAGGGTGATCTTAGCATCTAAATGCTAAACCTGTTGTCTGTGTTATCCTCTTTGTTATTAAGCTCTGTAAGAGCTAAACAAAAATAGGGACTTAGTTTTATAACTTTAGTAAACAGTTTCTGATTTCCATAACTTTTGAATATATTAAAAATATCACGAGTAGTATAAAGATAGTTGAGCTAGGGATGTTTGAATATAAACATTATTCAGGGTAGAAAACACAGGGGGAGAAATTTCTTCTTAAATTAAGCAGGGAGCATCAGCTGTCAGCCTTGATCAGGGGATCATCTTCTGGATGATCCATCTCTGTAAGTTCAAGCTGTCTCTATGCTTAAGTTTGTACAGTGTTGAACATTAGTCCAGGTGAAGCTTGTGGATACAGAGCCCTTAATTCTGTGCAAGCAAAAAGTCCCATCAAAGCTGCTAGTCAATACGTAAAATACTGTCTAATTTGATACCACAAGAGCCTGTTTAGGGACTGGAGTTGCTGAGTGCCTAGGGACCAATCCCTCCACTAGAGGCAGCTAGCATCCTTTTGGCAAGAAGCAGGTGGCAGAGAAGTTTTTTTGCTGTTGTTGTTGTTTGTTGTTGTTGTTTTGTTTGTTTATCTTTTGTTTTTCATTGCCTTCCCAAATCATCTTGTTTACTTTCCTCAAACTTTTTGAAAAGGTAATTCTCTGTTTTTTGGGCTCATCTGTCTCCTCTCCTCACCTCTGGAGAGTGCATTGGGCTCCTGGCAACGATTATAGGTAGTCAGCTGCTCTCTGGACAGTCAGCCCTTCCAGACAGTGGAAGACAGCTGCCTCTCTTGCTCTTGGAGAACTTTGCTACTGCTGACCCTGCTTTTTCTAAAATTCCCGTGCCTCTGAGAAATGTGTCCTCCTGTTTGAGAAACAATGATCGTGGAGTTTGAAAATAATCTTACCAAGTATGTTATAGGAAGGGGCTCAGAGTAGGAGGAGGACAGTAAATGTAAAGAAGGCCAGGTGCAAAGAGCACTGTTAGGAAAAGAAAGAGCTCAGTAATCCACATGCTTAAAAGCAGCATACAAGAAAGTTTCATATTTATTTCATGCAGAAAGGTCTATTTTAATTATTGTAAATGGCTTGAAAATGTATCTCCTGAGCTGTGAATAAAAGCTATCAAGAGAAAAGTTTTGAAATGTTTTGCAAAGAAAATAGATAATATTTTAAAGAAATACAAGGTTTTCCCAAGCTACTTATTTACCTTAGTTTTTTCATTGTTTCTAGCAATTAGGTCTTCTGCTTATAGTACTAGTAAAGAATCATTTTTCCAATACAAGAACTCTTATTGAGGTAATTCCTGCCTCGGTAAGACTATGGTGCCTTACTGAACAAGTTTAATTGGACATAATTAATAGAAAAATAGAAAATTCCTCCCTTATGTGATGTTATGAAGTATTGTAAACAAAATCTTCCTTAAAAATACCATACCTGTGTCACAGCTGAGTCCCTGAGTCCTGAGTTTTGGCAGATCTCCTATTTCATAATTCCTAAGCAGAACAGGAAAAGTGTGCCATTGCTTTTTAATTATCATCATTTGGTGTTTACATTAATTTGGTTATGTAACAAGTTCTCCAGCTCCAAAAAGGAATTTCCTAATTGCTTGAATACGCATCTTAGCAATAATTCAATTCTTCTTTTGTTAGTGATAGTTTTGTGCTAAATAAGTCAGGTCTGAAATGAGAACTTAATTAAGGAGAGAAGAAACATGCTCATGCATATTTGCAATTCAGTTACATTGTTACAAATGTCTAGCCTAATATATTTTATTTATTGAGATTGTAAAACAAAACTAAAATAACTCAACCTTTCCTTTTGGGAGAACAACAGCTTAGAAACAACTGTCAGCCTGAAAATCACTGAGAGTCACATTTTAGCTAGGTAATAGAGTGAACAAGGAAGCTTCGACGGGGATAATTTTGGATTAATATAAATCCGGAAATATCTTGATGGTAAGCAATTTGTTGAACGTACACTAAAGTATTTATTGGAAGACTTATTGTCTCAGTTATATGGAGCATAGTCATGAGGAAATTGATAAAATGCGTTTTTTCATACTCCCAAATTACACAGATGCCCTTGCACAAATACTGGCATACTGTTAACCTTCCTGTCTAGCCCCAGACAGGATCCTGCCTGACTGGCCCATTTGCAGTTGAATTGTAAGGAGCACTGCCTTGCTTTGTGATAAATACTACCTCTTTGTGATAAATTCTACCTGTTCTTGCCATATCGTGTCTTCCACTGCAGCTAATTCTTTAGCATATGCTTCTTATTTATTTAGCACTGGGTATCTCCATTCTGTGGGAAGTTACAATTTCTGTGGCAGTTCTGTGTGCATTTCAGAAATTACTTTTTTGGAGATGAATGTGAGAATGAGTGATACAAAATTCTGATTGTTCTTTTTATTGTTAAAGTATAGTTCTACTCTGAAAAAGATCATAAATGAGCTTTCAGTAGCTGCCCCAAATGAATTGTAGAATGCAGATTCGGGTGTATGGTTTCTGATATACTGACTGGAAAGGGAAAAGATATGACATCATTCTTCCAGGTAAAATCAATAGAGTTCTTTGCTTTAAGAAGATGGGACTGTTCAGCCTGGAGAAGAGGAGGCTCAGGGAGGGTCTCATCAATGTGTACAAATACCTTGAAGGGAGGGTGCAAAGAAGAGGGACCCAGGCTCTTTTCAGTGGTGCCCAGCGCCAGGACATGAGAGACACAAAGTGGAACACTTTGTTATTGTGTGGATTACAGAGCATTGGCACAGGCTGTGGAGAGGCTGTGGAGTCTCCTCCTTGGAGATCTTCAAAAGCCACCTGGACGTGGCCCTGTTCTCTGGGTGGCCCTGCCTGAGCAGGGAGCTGGACCAGGTCAACTCCAGAGGTCCCTGCCAGCCTCAGCTGTCTGTGATTCTGTGATGCCTAGTTGCTGCTTTTCAAAATTAGGACTCCATAGTATCAGTTTCAGAAGGTTTTAAGGTTTAATTTCTGTAAGAAATTTGTTGTCCTTAAAATCATAGTAATAATTGATTTTTTTTCATTTTTATGTGCCAATTTAAAAATTGGAAGCAGAAGGTCATCTTGAGCTGATCCAGTGATAGTGGATTTTAAATCATCTCACCAATAAATTAATAACAGCAATTAAAAAAACAAACAAACAAAAAACCTCATTCAGCCAGCTTTATCTCCTCCTCTAGAAAGCAATACTAGAATGACTGTACTGACATCCTTGTCCTGTAATCTGTGGTCACTGATAGTCCCATTCTATTTGATTTTTGAGAACATTATTATAAAGGGTGGAAAGGTAACCATTTGCAAGATAGTGCATTTAAATGAAGATATGTTTGCTTTTCAGCCCTCAAGGCTTATTGTATGGAGCAAATTGCCAAATTTTCCTCATTTACAGACTTGCTGCTTGTTTTATTGCAGGCTTCTTTTCTGTAAGAGGTAGATGAATAGATGAATTTATCCTGAAAGTGGCAATTTGATATCTATCAATCTCATCTCTTCAACTCAGCACATATCACAAATTTGCCTTCAACTTTGGCTCTGTATTTTGTCTGGGGAGCCCAGCCAGCCTTGGCACTGGTTGCCCAACTGCTTGACATGTTTTTCTGCTGTGGGTTAAAGAATAACCCAGGGGTCCTACATCAAAAAGTCAGATAAAAGACTTTGCTGACTTCCAGGGCCCAGTCAGGGCACCGTCACCCTTGTGCAACCATTTATCCCCTCTGAACCCAAGATCTCTCAGTGGAGCAGAGATTAAAGTCCCTTTCTGCGAGTTACTGGAGAAATGGGATTAATTTTCCTGTCTAGGATGAACTAAGGATCAGTGAGTTTTGCAGTCAGCAAAGACTGTAATATCAGAGCTGAACTTGTTCATGTGACAAATAGCTTGTGTGTTTGGGTGGGAAAGATTTGCATTTTCAGAGGGTAGTCACAAAAGGTGGCTAAACTGTTGGTTTATGCAAATGATTGATAGGCTTGGTAGAACAAATTACATCCTGGAGTTACAGCAAGGAGTCCATTTGGACAACAGAGAGAAAGTTGGTTGGAAAATATTTGGAGAACTGAATTTGCATTGCTTAGATTGAAAGGGTACACATTGCTTCTGGGCAGAGGATGAGATGAAAATACCAGGTTGGTATAGTTAAGGTAGAAGTTGAATTGCTATAGGGGAAGCAAAGTTTTGGGTTTGAGATTATTTTTCTTTAGGGTAACGAGCATGCACAGAGGGCAAATGAAGTTTGAGCTGTGGGGCTAAGGATGCTGAAAAACTGTTGGGAACTGATAATGTTGATGTGGCGTGGTAATACAGGAAAAACCTAACAGAAACCAGTAATGGCAGAACAGATGGAAAAAGCAAAGATAATCAGTAGGGGGCAAGACTTGTTTCTTTCGCATTACCAGATAAAGGATTTTTCAAGTCAACACTTGTATGTTGTCTTCAGTGCTCTCTTCAGCCCTCTTTCTTTCAATAAGTTAGTGCTTTAATGCTGAGCCCTTTAGAATTAATGGAAATGCATATTTTTCCTAATAGATAAAGTGATTGTCAAAATTTTTTCATCTCTAAATCTTACTATACTGTTTTATACCATTTACCTTAAAATACTGCTCTTTTGCTGATGAACAATTTTAAAAATAATAATAAAAAAAATAGGTATCAGATCCAGAAGTACCTTGGCAACTCTGCAGTTTTCTCAGCAGTCTTGCTGCTTTGTGCAGCATAACTGAGGGGATGTCATACCATGTTCTGCAATGAGAGTCAAGAACTGTGTTTTGCTGCTTTGAGTCCAAAGATACTTCCCTGCTTTGAAAGCCTATCCCTCAGTTTTCAAGCTGGTTAAACTATTATTAAGCAGTAATGCATATGGAGCTCTCACTTTTACTCAGACAGATGATACTGAAATACAGTGAACCCTCCATTTCTTCAAAACATTTGGTTCTTAACACTTCTCTTGAATCTTAAACAGCTCCTCCAAGTACATTTGCTTTTCTTTGGCACTTGCTTTAAAACAAATAGTCTGAGCGAGTTTGTCACCAGGAATCTTTGTGAAAACAGCAACTTCTTTGCAAGCTGTGCAAATTCTGAATTTGTAACTGTACATCTAAAACCAACTGCAGGAATTATGCTTCCTTAATGAAACACATCTATTGTGAAGCATATGCTTGTTCTAAACTGTTTGAATTCCCAGTGTAAAGACCTCAGAATAATTTGGCAGTGAGCAGTTTTAGATCATGGATTTTTTACATAATTTAGCAAGTCATGCCAAATAATTTGAAAGAAAAAAAAAAGATGGAACTAGAAAAAATCTGCTCACAAATAATTTTAGTACCAGTGATTTAAAGGTATGTCTTTACTGGTATTTAGAACTGATGGTAAGTGATAGGTACATGTCAACTGTTGCCTCACATCCGATGTGAAACCTTTTGCTCCAAAAGGCCTCTCAATTCTTTCTCATTCTGTACACAGTTGGATACCACATCTCAGCTCAGGGATGAGAGCTTAGATGAAACAAGGAACAGCTGTTTTTGTGTACATGATTCTGTGAGCCCTCCTCTTCTATGCATTTTTATAGATTAGCTTCAAGTGACCATTGGTTTCACAACTCTGAGTCATGTCTTAATCATCTCTGTCATAGTCACAAGCCTGCACCAGAGCTGTCCACATTGTTTATTTCTGAACTGGAAACTTTCTAGAAATAGGTCAAGAATTATTTCTTACCCTCTGGATCTCTGCAAAGATGAAAGTGTGCTGCAGAGCTGAAGATCATAGAAACATAGAATGGTTTAGCTTGGAAGCTTAAAGATCAAATAAGTCCAAGCCCCCTGCCACAGGCAGGGATGCCACCCACAAGATCAGGTTGGCCAAGGCCCCATCCAGCCTGGCCTTGAGCACCTCAAGGGATTGGGGCATGCTCACCTTCTCTGGGCAACCTGTTCCAGTGCCTCACCACCCTCTGAGTGAAGAATTTCCTTCAAATGTTTAATCTAAATCTATCCTCTTTTAGTTTAAGACCATTCCCCCTTGTCCTATTGTTATCTGCCCAAGTAAAGAGTCCTTTTCCATATTTTTTTTATAAGACCCCTTTTAGTACTGAAAGGCTGCAATGAGGTCTCCCTGGAGCCTTCTCTTCTCCAGGCTGAATAGCCCCAGCTCTCTCAGCCTTTCTTCATAGGAGAGGTGCTCCAGGCCTCTAATCATCTTTGTAGCCATCCTCTGGACTTGCTCTAACAGGTCCACATCCTTTTTGTGCTGGATGCCCCAAACCTGGGCACAGTACTCCAGGCATGGCCTCATGAGGGCAGAGACAATCCCCTCCCTTGACCTGTTGGTCACATCTCTTTTGATGCAGCCCAGGACACAGTTGGCCTTCTGGGCTGATGGAGAGGGAGAACGCTGAGACTGCATGAAGTGAACTTTCTGCTCTCTCTGTAGCAAAGGACAGACTAGAAGGTGAGCAGTGAGTGAGGCTGACTGCCCTGGAAAGCCTCTAGACACTCTAGATTTAAAAGGGACACAGGAATGTCTTGAAGAACTAATTGGTATTGACTCTAAGATGACCTTAAGATCAACTTCTTTCTATCAGTGCATAGAAGTGAAGAGACATCCATTGTTGTCTGGGATTATTCAGTGCTTACAGTTCTCTCTCAGAAGCAGAGAAAGGCATTCAGGAACCATTAATATAGGTTCAAGCTTCCAGTGATGGCACAATCTTTCCAAACACAGACAAAAGTCAAATTGGTATTGAGAAATTACTTTTGGGTATATATGGTGGTCTAAGAGGAATCCTCTTGTGTTCTGCACTGAATCCTCTATAAATGCTGTTTTACGGGGAGCAGGTACTGGACAGAGGGCTTTTTTTTTTTTTTTTTTTGTTGTTGTTGTTGAGTTTGAGATAGCTTCTGAGCAACCACGTTAATTAGCCATTGTATTGATTTTAGTACTCCTTGAAGTGCCATCATTTCCAAAAAGAAAACTGTTGAACTGAAATTTGCATTTTTCTAGTATTCCCTTAAATACAGTGTATACAGAGGGGTGAGAAAGACTCTTCATCACTTCATATTTTCATATAAATTTCCCAATGGTTTAAAGTCTAGCTGCTCTGTTATATAATACACTTAGGCTCTTGCACATTGATGTTTTATGTATCCTCTGTGAGGAAGTACAGGATATTCCTCAAAGACACAGTATACGGAAGTCACCATGGTCTGGTCTAAATATTTAATTATTTAAATAATACATTGCTACTAACTTCCAACTAAATTAGATTCTAGTCTATCTACTGTTGTTAATGCATCATTGCCTTAAAATGTGTACATGTTGGAGATGAGTCAGAGCAGGAGAAATGTTCAAGGGTCTAAAGAGGATTAACCTGAGAGGAAGGATCAAGTCCACTTATGTAAGATTATTGCATAACTCTTCAAAATATGTTCATATCCTTTTCTTCTTGTTTATCCTTATGTGTTTCGACAGCAACTGGTTTTCATTACTCCATCCTTTCCAGTATGTTAGGATCAGGAATGAAACATTAAAGCATGATGACTCTTAAATCATAGTTGTCATCATTAGGCATCACAGTGAACATGTGGCAAATACAGGAAATTGTCTTCCAGAGGCTTATTTCAGACTGTCTGTAGGCTTACATAGGTTTTTGAAAGTCATTTTGAAAGCAACCAGAAAGGCAAAAAATTGTTTATTTCATCCTTGCTTTAGGCTTTGGAGTACAGATGATAATCCTTACAAACAGCTGAGCTATCCTTGGCAAATCAAACTGGCATCTTACCTGAAAATTCCCTTATAGCTAGTAGAGACTTATTTTGAACCCTGATTTCAAGTAGGTCAAATAAGGTTATCACAGTGGGGGCTAGGTCTGCTTCTGTTTTACCTTGGACAATGTTTGGAAACTCTACAGTGCAGGTTAAACAAGGGAGAACCAACAAGCAAATGGATTTTTAGTAGTAGATAGTGTAGACATTAAAGTCACAAAAATGTAATATTTACTTCTGCTGTTGATGCCAGCATCTGACTTCATGAGTGTTTCCTTACTGAGCTGTACAACACTAAAGACACATAGGGTCATTTAAAATGTAAAACTGCGGCACTATGAGCAGCAACTGAACTATAGTAGCTAGTATAAAACTATCTCCAATAAGTACAAACTAAGGTCAACCTCATCTGTGCATTGCAGTGCACTTCTCTCACTTCTCCCACAGAGAATCTTTTTAATTTTATTCTGTAAACATTTCCAAATTTTGGTGAAAAATAAAAGTAACTCTGAATTATGGTTTATAGGGGGTGTTAAAGGACTGCCCACTAGAGACCACTGGAAAAAGGAACTATTTAAAAGGGAAGGTAGGTTAATTAGGAGGAAGAAAAAAAAAAGTGGAGGAAGTAATAGTGACAGGATTTCTTTGGAGACTGCAGGTGAACAAAACCTGAGTGTGTAACAGGACACTAAATTGGGGAATTGGAGGAGTAACAATAGAGTGAAGAAAAAGGTGACATCATCTCTTCTTGCTCTTGTCATATTTGGAGAATAGTGGCAATCGCTACTTTCCCTCTTTTATTTTTTAAACACAATCTTACTGCAAAACAAGGTCATGGGTCAAAGAATTTAAATATCTCTTGTAGGTGATGCAACCTCTTCGCACCAATTAGCCTTATTCAATAGGAGATGATGAATTAAACTTTATGATTTTGAAGGGAAATCATGGCCATTATATCTTAATTCATGTCAAGGATTTAGCAGAGGTCAATATAGTCAGCAGTTACCCAGAAGTAAACAGGCTATGTTCTATTTTAGTTAAAAAGAGTGCGTTTTTTTCCTTCAAATTGGAAAACTTTTAGAAGTGGTGATATATCACCCTCTTGAGGCCAAAACTTGTTACTGCACCTATTTTACATTTTTTTTTTTGTTTCTCGAATGAGACTTGTGTAACTTCATAGAGTAATTAGAAATTCAGAGATTAAATAATTGTAAATTATAACTTTGACCTTATGAATATAATTCCTTATGAAGATATTTTCCTTTAGTGTAGGCTCCAACTATTTTTTGCCATGTATTTTATTCAAAAAAAAATTAAACATTGTTCTGATTTTTAAAAAAGCAATAGCATGAATCTGCCTATCATTACACTTCTAAAACGTATAACCTGAACTTCCACTTCTACAGATTTTGTGGAATACGTTTCAAAAATATACTCTATCCTCTGCAAATAAGAAATGTCTCACTGTGCAAATATAGCTGCCATTTTTATTATTATTTAGAGAACTATACTAACACTATATAAGCAATGCAATATCTAAGCCTACTTGGTGACTATCAGGCCAAGAATATAGTGGCTTTCTTCCTTTATCCATCACTTACTGGCTTACTGGAACTGTTACGTAAAAAATAATGAATTTAGCTTTTATTTCAAAGGCACTACAAATCTTTTTAAATTGATTTTGTACCTTTGGGTTAAGGTCCACAATTTGCCTAATGTAATTCTTTTAATGTGATTTGTTCTTTGGGAAAAGGTAAACTTCTTGCAAGTGCCCAGACAACATTCAAAACTTTGAGATCATGCCATGGGCCCACTCTGTTCAGGCTACAGGAGCAGCCATGGCACATTTATATCATATGCAGCTTTACGGGAATTAAATGCTGGGGAAGCAAGGTTCATTTCCAGCAACTATGAGATCAAAGAGTAAGGAAACGTTAGGACCAGCTGGGGGAGGTGGGAGAGCAGCTGTGATTGAGCATCCTCTGATGCTGCCAGTGCCTGTTCACCCGGGGCGGGGGGGGGGGGGGGGGGGCAGCTGGCCACCAGCAGAGCTGGCAGCTGCACAGGGATGTTCCTCCCCCATGTCACCGTCTGACACCCCAGTACTCGGGGCATGCAAACCAAGGAATGATGCTCATCCATAAGTGCCTATTTTTCCAAGCAGTATAAAGCTGGAGGCTAATATACTACAGAGGCCATTATATGGAAAAACTGCAAATGAGGATTAGTTCATCTTTTGGATGCAATTCAGCTCATAATCAATACATACATTAGCTGTAAAACAATCTGACAATAAGGTATGTTGCCAACACAACAGTTAAAATAATTATATGAAGAGGCAATGCAGTACTTCCAAGTACCCTTACATCACCGTAAGTTGCTTCAACATCAATAGTTATATTGGCAGCATTTTTAGAAAAAGCGAGTCAGATGACTAGCTTAACTGAAAATGAAGATGCTGATTATAGACTTGCACTAACCACAGATTTTGAATCAAGGTTGCTACACAACAAATATTTCATATTGAAAGAATAGGGACAGTTGTGATCAGGAAGTTTGGTTATAGGTTCATCTATTGAAGAAATGAATTTGTACGTAGGAATAACAGATCCTGAAACAACTTCTGCATTTTCTATTATAGTTTAGAGTTGCTCACAGTAGACAAAAAAAAGAAATTGGGACCATGTAAATATATCACAGCAATGTGCCTCTATCCAGTACACAGGACATAGCAACTCATTTTGGTGCCTGGTATTTTTACCAGTTGCCCTTTAGCCAAGCCGCTCTCCCCTCTCCTGTACTGTGCCTAGAGTCCTTCCAGAATCCAGATCCTCCTTCCAACCACTGCTGCAGGGCTGACCTCCTCCTTTTGGGAGTAGTTTACACTGTCCTTCTTGTCTCAGGCATATTTGCTGCTTCTGTCCTTCCCTTGGGATGTCTTTGGCTACAAATGTGTAGAGACTCTGTGGTCATAACTTGTCCTTGGATTTACCAGCTTAGACAACAGTTGATGACCTAAAAATGTTCACATTTCTTGGATGATCTCTAGATATAGCAGTTCTTTGACTTAGGGTCACATGAGGGTACAATCTAAAAATGCCTTTGTTTAAGATATTTGATGCTGTGATATGTAAGAGAAACTTCAACTTACCCTGTACTGGAACACGTTTGGGGCACTTATCTTTATTCCCTAGCTGGCCTCTTAGAATTTATGTAAAGAAGAAATGACTTGGAAAACGTTTTTTTAAGAGTAGTGAGAGCTACTGGGAGATGTGACCAATATCAGGCATTGCTATTTGTGAATGAACGTATTTTCAGAAACAATGTTCTATGCTGCTAGCACTGACCAGACCATTTGGACAATCATTCAGAAGTTTGTACATTGCTCAGGGCTTGCTCACAGTATCACATTTGCTGACTGTTCTGCCTTTAAGAGCTTTTGTGTGCCAGTTTTACTCCCAACAGTCCCCAAAAAAATCTTTTTTTGGACTGTTGGGAGTAAAACTGGCACACTATATGAAATTAAAGGGAGTGCGTTGCCTGTATTCCTTACTCCTTTATTTTATTTTTTTTTCTCTCTTGCCCAATTTCCTTATTGCCTGTTCTTCTTTCCTGGTCCTGTCTCATTCGCAGGGTGTCCTGGTATCCTTTAACTTTCATATCAGGGTATCAGGTATCCTTGAACTCTGCTGCTTAACTCCATAGTTTCAGATTGTTTCCTCAGGAATCTTTTCCCACTCTGCCTCAGAATTTCAGCGGAGAACAGACCAGGGATACTGAATGAGATGAGTGATAGAAACTTGCGGGCGCAGATTGACACCGAGGAGGTTTTCTGACAGGGCAGTACTGATTGGAACAGTGGAGGAGTATTTACCTCTTTAGCCACTATATCTGTGTCTGCGAAATTCTGTGAATAAAAGTTTTTTTTTTTTTTTTTAATTTATAATTTTTATTTATTTATTTATTTATTTTTTTCCAATATTATTTTAATCATTTTGTGATGGTGATGTAGGTAGCTGGCAAAATGAAGTTCTTCAGGCGTTCCAAGACGCCTCCAGCAGGGGGCTGGCTCAGGCTGCCTTCCTGCAGAGCTGCCTTGCAGCCGTGCTCCAGCCCGGGCCTCCCATGGAGCTCGAAAGGTTTGCGATACTGCGCTGCACAGAACCCAGTTCGCAGTTGTTCTGCATGATAACTTAGGAGGCAGATACGCAAAGGAATTTTCTGTCACCTACAATGTGTAGACATATGTAAAAATATTCCACACAAAGAAAGATATGTTAATGTACTTATTTGCTTGATTCCCAGGGGCGCTTTGAATCTCACACCACTTTGGAGATGCAGCACTAGCCCCCCTATTTCCACAGCATGACCTCTCTCCTCACCTGAATGAATGCAGGAAGCCGAAAACCTTATCTGGCTTTGTGACTGTTAATGTGATTTTTTCGGTTATAAAGCATGGCCACGTGAGTGTGAGAAAAGATCAGCAGCCATTTTGTATGCCTGGCGTTATTGCCTTCAGAGCAGATGGCATCTCTGGAGGTTTACAACCAATCCATATTGCTGTTAAGTTCATACCAGATGATTCTTTAAATGATGGACGAATCGGAGAGTTTTCCGTTTTCCCTTTCCCCTCCACTCCCTTCACTACTCCTCTATACTCTTGAACACTTGCAAAGTCATGAGGATGTTGGCCTTTTCTGTGCTGCAACATGGCATTCGTTTGCATAGTTGTCTTGGCCTCAAGGCCACATGGAACTTTGCTGCCCAGCAGTGTCCTTCCAGCCCCCAGATTTTGCTTCTATGGTAGTAGGTGTTCGCTGATCCTTCAAAAGGCTGGGGGTAGTGTTATCAGTGGTGCTGGAAGCTTGTCTGCTGTCTAAGAATATACCTCTCAGGAACAGGGCTTGGGAAGAGTTTGGCTTGCTCTTCCTGAGTCTATCTTTAGCTCTGCCCCAGAGTCGATCTGACGATAGTCTAAACGTCCATTTTTAGATCTTATTTCAAAAGTTTGAAATAGTATTGGAGGCTTCGTGGTGGTTCTTTTAAAAGTAAAGTATATCTTCACCTTGAGCAAAGGTAAGACGAGGCACAGGATGAGGAAAGAAAAACATTTGTGGTACCATGGAAAGGTTTGGGTGATCTACAGAGATATATTTAGGAATAGTTCTTAATATTCAGATTAGCATAACCTGCTCTTTGACGTTATTTCTGCTACCACACAACAATCCTGTGGGGGCAGTGATATTTTTAGTGCACAGTCAGGTTGCCTGTCTTCAAATGTAGTTATTATAAATGGACTTAAAAGTAACATTTTGCATATCCATCTGTATCCTACTTTTTATACAGTTTATGGTTGTGACTCTCTTACACAGAAGTATTTAGGAAACTGAGAACTTTTTAAAAATCTTTTCTGCCATTCCTGCTCTAGTCAGGCTGCAGTATGGAAAAATAACTCAGGATTGCTAGTAAAATCTGCAGATTTAGCAGTAGACCATAAGGTCTGCAAAAATTAGGGTCAAGAGTATCCTACCAATGACTTTTAGGGATCAAGCTAGAACTGAGTTAATTTCCAGTGTTTTCCTAGGCTTGTAAGAACTGTGCTTTGTCACTCTCACTCAAGTCTAGAAGGACTCTCAACTCTCTGGTGACATCTCCCTGAAAAGTTGAGCTATGTCTGACTGGCTGTGCTTGAGATAACTCTTGTATTTTTACATATGAATCCTTCTTGTTTTCCAGCATCAGGATGTATAATGGAAACTCTAAAACACGGAAAAGTCACGAACCAGTGAACATACTAGGCCATGGTTTTTCATTCTGTAGCTGCATAAACCATAGCCAATAAGATAGATGTCCATTAGAGAAAATATATTTAATACTCATTTCTAATTCTATATGTGGTAGTTGGGCACAAAACCTAAAGGTGGCACATGTGAAAATTTTTTATAGTGTAATAGTTGGTCTTTAAAAATTCGTAACTGAGCAGTATCTAGTATAAGACTAAGACATGTCTTTACATGAATATCTGCTCTGAAAAGTCTTTAATATTTATATTTCCCTGTTTAGAGTGACATACTCTCATAGTCTGGGGTTACTGAGTAAGTGTGGAACTTCTTAGCCAAAAGCTGCTTAGTTCTATTTCTAAGCTGTTTGTGAATGAATGTATCCTGAAATGCATATTAAGTATTAGCATTCTCCTGATGAATTTGGTCAGTTTTGTGTTTTGCAAGGTCATTGTCTGCCGCAGAATCTTGACAATATCACGCAAAGAATATTTTCCACCGTGGCATCTTAGTTCCTTGGGGATCCCTAACATCTGTACTGCTAATGGTTTTATTGTTGCCTCTGGGTCTAACTCCAATTAAATTGACCGTAGCAGTTTGTTGCAGCCTCATCCTCTTGAGTACCTGGATTTTTTTGACTTACCTTTGCCTATGAAGAAAGTGCACTTTTATCCTTTTGAAAATAAAGTCCCTGGGCAGGAATGAGTTCCTCCTGAGACTAATATGCAAGTCCTTTTGTGGTCAGACAAAGGGTTTTCTTAATGCATTCTGTGATAGAAGAGCCCTTAGAGCCAGCCCATCCTTGTACACAGACCCCTCTGTGAGCTCAGTCTTTTTGTAAATTGGGAACAAACTTTACAACACTGTCTGCTTGCAACAAAATTGGACATTCATTTTTAAGCACACAGCCTCATAACCAATTCTTTTAAGAAGAGAACTCCCTTTGTGTAATAAAAGGGAAGGTGGAGAGGGAAAAAAGATCTGGGGTAGTGATTTAACAAGCACTGTTGCCTGGCGCTTCCATACTGAGGTTTGTGGAACACAGTAGACATTGTACAGTCACTCTTAACTATCATTAACAGACGAGTTTAGTATGTTTGTATTTAATGGTTTGCCACTTGTGTTTTATTCCATTTTTAATCTTAGTTCAACTCATTAGAAGGGTTTTCTGCTTTCAAAAATGCAATGACCAAAAGTGCCTTAAGTGTGCCTTAGTATAATAAGCCAGCATGCACGTTAAATGAAAATGTTAGCCTAATAAACTGAACACTCTTAGCACTCCACAGCTTAAAATTACAAGCCAAAAAGTATTGAATTAATGTTCCTACCTGTGCCACAAAGAGGCACAATACATCTGGGGAATTTTATCTATAAAAAGCAAAAGCAAAATTTGGCATAGGAAGAGGGTATACATACAGCTTTTCATAATGGTGTTAACAGTTGCATTCTCCAAATTTTATATCATAATTTAGACAGTGCTAATGCTAGCTTCATATAATGCTAGTGCATATACCCATGCATATTATATGTATGTAAAGGAATCTTGTATCAAAAATATACAGATAACATCTAAGATGCTGCTGGCTTTAATGCAAAAAAAAAAAAAAAAATAAAGTTGCATTTCTCAGTAGAGTAAAAATTCCATGTTTTCACATTCTCTCTTTTTTTTTTTTTTTTTGTAATCATAAATGTACTGTCTCTTAGACTAGAGCTCAAAATTACAGAACTGGGCTTTAGTTTGTTTCCATTCTAAATGTGGTCTAATAAAAAGCTGGATTTGTAAAGTGATAGCTGCAGCAAAGATGGAAACTTCCTCCTTTCCCATTCCATTCAATTAATGAAAGCTGAACTTCAAAGTCTGAGTTCATTTGAAGTGCTAAAATTATTGAACACCAGAACTGTTTACTTTCCTATATGACAAAAAAAAAAAAAAAAAGATTGTAATGTAAAAGTAAAATTTGACCGCTGAAATGAAGCTAGGAAACGTTAAAGTTCTAGTGCAAGAAGCAATGTTCTCTGAGTCGAGAGGCATTTTGTGCATAATTTTAAGTGACTCACTTGATAGTCATGCCTTTTTTTTTTTTTTTTTTTTTTTTTTTTCACCCCCCCATGACTGTGACAGTAAAAGCTTTCCTGGGAGGTCTCAGTTGTGGCGTTCTGGTCAGAAAAATGCAATCCAAGGAGAATATGTCTGAGTAACACCCCTGACAAGCTGAGAAAATAAGCAGGGATATCATCAGGGACTGGAGACTTTCTACAGTTTCATAAGCACTCATGTTAGCACTAGTTTTACAGTTGTTCTCAAAAGTTTTGAAGTTGATCAACTGCTTGTTATTTTGCTGACATTTCTCCTGGGCTCTATTTAGTCTTTTTTTTCTGATATGGGCATCAGCTGTACCAACAACTCCAGGGAAACTGTGGCTAGGCCTGGTGGTACCAACACTCCTTTGACTGACTCATGCAATGGTGATGAGCGTCAGCTTCAGGTCTGCTTCCACAAGCTAGGAAGAGGAAACTCTGTTGCTAGTTTGTTTCTGGTCTTTGGCCAGAGGTGGGGTGAGCATCTGAAGCTCAGTGGGAAAGTGGAGCAGAGGACTGTGGAAGCTGGAGACGCAGGTGTGAGGAACTCCTGGGCTGTGCCTGGAGAGTCAGTAGCAGGGTGTGGGTAGTGAGCAGGGAGGTGTGCTGAACAGTTGTGAGCAAGGAGGAATGTGCAGAGAGGGTCCAGGAAAACAGGCTAAAGAAATGTAGTCAGGCACAAACACTTGCAATGCTGAAGATGACCAATTTCTGTGATCATTTGAAGTATTTAATTTTTATGACGCACATTTGGGATAGACAGAATTCACAGTCCTACTAAGTGTAATGAGTTGCATGTGAGACTTGTTCATCTGACCACCTCTGAAGGCCTCGCTACCCTGCTCCAGGGTTTCTCGTGCTGGCAGCAGACCACCACAGCTGCTCTCCCACATGCCCAACACAACCACTCAGCCTAACCCAAGATGCTCTGACCAACTATATGGGCTGTAGGGAGCCATGTATAGCACCTGGGGGATGTCTGTCTTTGGTAGGCCCTTACATTTGACAGAACCAGGGTGGAAGGCACCATTCCAGGCACCCCCCTCCTTGGCCTGACATACATGCATGCCTTTGGCTTCTCCTGATCCATCCCTACCCTTTAGTGTGACTCAACAAGCAAATTCTTGTGTCTTACAGCTCAAAAAATGTGACAGTTCTGGTCATTAATGAGAAAGTCTCAGGATCTCTAGTTAAATCCCACCATAAAAAAAAAAAATAAAAAATCTTTGGTTAATTAAGCCTTTAATTTTATAGAACAAATGAATTAAGTATATTTTCATTTTATAAGACTGCCAGCACCAAAGCAGAGACACTGAGTTATAGCTGTTTTTCTCTCAGTTCTTACAATTGTCTTTCTTTTTCATTCTTACCCATCCAGAGCAAATAGAATTAGTCCACAAAAAATAACTTTGTACATGCCAAATTTCAAATTAAGCCATTTTTGCTCTAGCTTTGTTCGGGGATGTGTGATTAGAACTTTTTCCTCTCCCTAGGAAAATCTGTAAAATTGTCATAAAACAAAATGAAAAACTGAATGATTTAATGGTGAATGTTCTAAAATTTTCTGCATGGGGAATGGGAAAAGCTTTATCATTATTTGCAAACTTTACTACAGAAGTTGCTACAAATCATCCAGTATGCAACATTTTTTTTCTGTACTAAACAGCACAGAATAAGAGTAGCATTATGCTGTGTCATGTAGGGGCTTGAGTTTTTTTTAATAACATCTAGCTTGCTAGCACAGTACAAAACTATTACTTTTGCAAAACTAAACCAGCTGGTCAAAAGGCAAAGACTGGATTATACTGGTGCTCCGTTTTTCTGTTCTGTTCCCCTTTTTTCTCCCTGAGGAATTCTTGTACAGTAATTTCTAGCTTCAGTGTGGATGAGTATGGGTTTTTGACTTCCAAGAAGTTGTGATGGAAAAATACAAGTTTAATTTTCTTTTACCAAAGTATCAGTTGGGTAGATTTTACAGAATTTTCATTATAAGCATGATAGTGTCTAGATCAGACAATTTGTATAAATCAGCAAAACTATACTGAAGTTTATACTGATTGAAACTCTTCCCCACCTTAAAACTGTTGAAGGAAAATATGTATATACAAGCTCAAACAGAAAAAGCTGAAAGGTAAGAAGTGTCTAGGAAGAGATGTGAAGTGGTTTCTTGTGCATCTGTATAAAATGAAGGAAACTGAAAAATATTCTGTATTTGTTATAATTTGTCATCCTATAAGTTTCCTTCACTTAGTACTCGACTTGGATTCAGGATTGCATATTAGGTCTTATCCTTTGTTTTGATAAAAGTAATGCTGTGGCCTATTTTTAACCATAGTTTTATGCTCTGTCAGAGTCTCACAGTAGATTCTCTCTATTGCAAGACTGTTTTTCTCTAATACTTTTTAAGACTCATTTTATCTATATCTTTTGTTGAAAACGTATATTTTGGGAAATGTCCTAAATGATGAGAAAAGCAACTATGTCGTGTAATTTGAGTCACTATGTACGTGGGCATTGTTGATTATTCTCCATTCCAACTAATCAGGCCATGAAGGATGCCAGTTGATCAATCTGTGGAGGGGCAGTGGCCCTTCTGTAGGGGTGAAGTTATGTTTTGGGCTCCCCTTTCTGTTCATGAGACTTGAGGAGAGCAGAGACATGGCTTTGTATATCTGACAGGGCTACTTGGCAGGTACGGTACGGCAGGTGCTCCTTCTCTGGGTGCCAGGCAGCATGTGGCCTCCTGCCTTTGGCTGACTGAACCAACAGCTGAGTTGGTGGAGACAGAATCGTTTGTGTCAGATACAGGCTGATGGTGAGGGCTGGTTTGGATCTCAGGGCCTGCAGATAGCCATCCCTGGACAGAAGTCAAAGGGGAGAAGGGCGAGTTCAGCAGAACGAGCAAACTGTAGGGTCGCGCATCTCTCCAAAGCTGCTGCAGTTGATTATATTTGTACAGGTTTTAATTTCTAGTCCGGAGCTGCCTTCCAGGCAGGGATGAGTCATGAGGCTGGTGGTCAGATGACAGAGGTGGCATCAGGCTATGAAAATAAGCTGGAATCATAGGCACTGCTATGAAAAGAAAACCACCACCACCAAAAAGCATAAAAAACAACAACAACAACAACAACAACAACAAAAACAACTGGTCGGAGCATAGTTTGATCTGCAGGCATCCACTGGGCTTAAAGAAGACCGCCCGTGGTTCTGCCGCAAAGGGCTGCTCGGGCTCCCCGGAGGGCGCTGGGTGGGCCGGGGCCACCCGCAGCCAGGCCGGGGCGCCCCTCGAGGCCAGCAGCCGGCAGGTGGCGCTGCGGACCAAGGCACGGCGGGCGGGCGGCGGTCCTTCAGCCGGCGGCCCTGCGCGGTCCGGCCCGGTCTTCTCCTTTCTTTCCGATGTTTTCAGTCTGCAGATGTGTTCTTTCGAACGTTTTCAATAAAATTTTATAACGGTGTGAAGGAAAAAGAATAAAAATAGCAGGAGTGTCGCGAGCGGCGCTGCAAGGCAGGAGGAAATTCCCCGCGGCAGGGGGGGAGCGGGGCTGCCCTCCCGTCTCCCCGCCCGGTGGGCGGCTTGTGCCCGGCCGCCGTGGCGGACCGGAGGGTGCCCCTCAGTGTGGTTCCTTGTGAGGCCGTGCCCGCATTTCTTGCAGGGCCCTGCGGGCTTTCCCTGCACGGTACCGCGGCCTGCCGTGGTCCCCGGCTTGTCCCGGGCCCTGTGGCTCGGTGGCGGCCAGAGGCCTGCTCAGCGCAGGCAAAAGGGCCCAGACTGCTGGGGCTTGAGTGTTTCCAAAGACGGGTGTAAAATATGCTCTGAAATACGACCAATTTTGTGAGAAGGCAGAAGTAACCCCACTGCCGATAGCTGCATTTGGTACTCGTGCAAGCCTGCAATGTTTCTGAGCACCCTTTTGAAGGCATACAGACATCATGTACTGCGGGCAGATGTTATATGCGTCTGTCTTTGTAAAATACAAGACGTGTGTACAAGAGAGAGCCTTTCTTTATTTTTTTTCGTGTGCTTACCATATCACCTTGTCTCTCAAGGACAGCACATTGCTAAAATGCAGGCAGAGATTTATTGGAGGGACTAGAAGGACTTTACTCCTGTTCCTCTCCCTGTCAGCTCACTTCTCCCACTCCTCTGCCAGTTTGGCATCTGTTAACGCTCTGCTACGAGCTGGAAAAAAAGCAAGCAATGCTGTGTAAGGAGTCAAGGGAACATGTTGTCCCTTACCCATTCCCCACTCTGTCCTACAGCGTGACATGAGGAACATAGTCCTTATGCCATGACCTGTAGTGGGAGAGGAGATGCAGCCACCTTCATTGCTTGCCTCAGTGGAGACACCCGTGATCTCAGTCACCTTGTCCACAGGGTTGTGTCTCCTGTCTTGTTCCCCCATTATAGAATGTCCCAATAACAGTGAAAAGTGTTGAACAACAGTTTTTTGTTTGTTTGTTTTTTTCCTTATAGTGCTTTAGGATATGGTGGTTTCCATAGACAGAGGTGGCAATAGACTCATTCTCATTCTGGGTGCTCATATATATATATATGAGCATATAATAATAATTAAAAAATTAAAACAAGGCCTTCAGAGTGCCCAGTGAGTGCTGACATGTCTACAGTATGCACTGGAGCATCCTGCCAGAGGACTGCCACTTGAGCCTTAAGGCAGGAGATGATTAGTGGACACTGCTTCTTGGCACAATGTTGGGCCAATATGACTATACTACTGTGAATTTTAAAGGATGTTTGGCTCTGCTTTTTTTTTTATTTTTTTTTTTAACAATTCTACTTCTTTATATAACACAGCTGTGCCCCCAAAGCCCTAACTCCTGTTTCTGTCTCGGTTTGAATTCCAATTTCATGTGCCGCTTTGGAGAAGGGGATTTGGTGTCCTGAGTGACTCAGGAATCTTTGAAAGTTTTACTGTTAGCTTTATTATGGCTATCTGAATGGACTAATAATTACCAGAAATCATTCCATAAATAAAGCAATAAGAGTGATATACTGTGTATACTGAGTTGTTGACCAACTGGAAATTAAAATTAACACCAGACTCTAGAATTCAGTCAATACCCAATATTATAACCAGCATTAGACCTAACTTAATCCAGTCTTCAGACGCTTGTAATAGATAGACATTCCTATTCAGAGTTAATTTTCAGGCTGCCTATAAACATCACGGTCAGTTTATTCCATTTGCTGTCTTGCTTTGCAGTGAATAAGACTTCAGTGAAATTATCTCTACTCAGTATGTGCCTATAGTATCATCCAATCATGTAAATTCAGGGGCACTATTTTTAATCAGACAATATAATTGGTACTAATCTTGCAATAAATGGTGCTCCTGAGAAGCAGGAGCTCCTGCCTTCTCAGGAGCACCATCTGTGTGGCTCATGTGCAATCAGTGATATTTATATTAAATGCTATATATTCTGCCTCACCTACTGTTTGATTTCATCTCTCAGAGTCTCAACCCAGGAATCAAAACAGGAATCACAAGACCCAAGTTCTGACAAGTAGTTTCTTCCCTCAGTCTAAAAACGTATATCTTGTTAATGCAGCTTTGTTCAGCACTTTTTTCGACCAAAAGCGCTCATGCTGCACCCAGTCTCCCCAATGCGAGGTCTTCAGCTCAATGGTCATTGTAATCTATATGCATCTTTACATATATCCCCCTCATATCTTCTAAAACCTTACTGTTTTTTCCATTTCATCACAGTTGTATGGATTTTACATTGTCCTGTCCCAAAATGTCATCTTAGATGATCCCCCCAAAACACTGTTCTGCTCCTCATTTATTAGAAGGCTACTTGCTAATTGCTTTTTTTTTTTTTTTTTTTTTTTTGGCTTGTATGCTTGCAAAAGGCAAACGTTTACTGTACAATACTCTCTCAACATAAAAAAAAAAAAAAAAAAATAGAGCATACATTTTCAGATTGCCATTTTACTAACTAATATGCTTCTCTTGTTCTTTCTTTTTTCTTATCTGGTAAGGGGTTTGTAAGCAAGCTGGATGAATTCATTCACTGGTTAAATGAAGCCATGGAAACAACAGAGAATTGGACTCCTCCTAAAGCGGAGACAGACAGCCTTAAACTGTACCTGGAGACACACTTGGTAGGACAAGATTATACTGTGATTGCTATCAGTAATTGAAGTGTTCTGCTGTGCTTTTTATTTGATTATTATTTTTTAATTACTAGTGTGCATCTATATTTTAATGTAAGATTTGCAGCATTGCCGTTTATTTTAATGAAAACACCAATTATTCCTGTATTTGAAATATGTACTGATTGCTTTTTAGAAACTAAATTAAAAGACAAATTTACATTGCAATTCAGAAATTATCTCCAAAATTGAAAGAAAATTTTGATAGCAAAAAGAGAAGAGAATTATTTTTTTTTTCTGTGGATAATTCTAGGGTTTTTACAATGTTATAACATTAAGAAAGCTTCCTTACTAGAAAGGAATTCTTATTCTCTCCCCCACAGTTTTAATATGGCACAGAGTCATGTAAATAAAATATTTGAAATAATTATTTCAGTCATTTTACTTGATATGCTTTTCTGTCATGTAATTAATACAACTGTCACTAACTTTGTTCTTGTGCAAAAAGCTAAAACATTGGGTGGAAGTAGAAAACACTTGGAAGAATAATCTTCAGAATATATTACAGGCTAGAATTATAGATTGAGAAATATTTGATAAACATCATGAGGCTTACAGTGAATTCTTCCAAGAACTACTTCTGGTTATGAAGAGGTGAAACAAAGACCTGAATTAAACCAAATACTAAGTCCTTAAAAAACTAATATTTTATGTTGTAGGTAGAGAATAGAGATCAATGTATGCTGTTCAATGGATAGATATCTTGATAAGTAAATGAGCGTATCTGGCAAAAAGGGAAAAAGAAAAAGAAAAAAAAAAAAATGGAAAATGAAGAATTTCTCTCTCCCTCTACCCAAAGTAAGATCGAGGAAGTGATGAGTACTATTTGTAGCCAATGAGCTAGAAACTGTAGCTGGATAAAACAGTGCATTAGGTGAACCCGGTCAGAGAACCAAACACCCCAAGCTTGTTTCCATTGCCATTGTATGGCAATGATAATCTGATGGTGAGAAATTCCCTGACAGTCCCAGGAAGTCACATGATGCATTACAGGAAAAAATGTCATCCTACTGCCTACTGTAATGTGACCATTATTAAATTCATCGTTCAAACATAAGCTAACCACATACAACATTAGAACCTAACGGAATCCTGTTTTCAGAATTTCAGCTATATGGCAAACCCTTTTGTGTGTTTTGTTCTTAAACATTTCTATTGTAGCAGTGACTATGGACAGCAACTAGATTAAGTGCAGGTTGTAGTAAGCTATAAAATACGAGGACTTTGCAGTCTTGCTTTACATTGCAGATTTTTGAAGTTTGGCAGAGTTTGGATTTTTGTCTTGTACTGCACATATTTACTCACATGTGCTAATGTGGATTCCCATTATGTTTGCAGGTACTCTGAAAATACAGAGTACATAGTGAGATCAGACCTCCGAAAAGGCAGTGGTGATTTCAATTTGTTTTCCCCTTACAACATGAAACTTTTGGAAGCATGAATTTTTATGAGTAGAATAGTAATTCTCTGTTCTGACTGGATAAAAAGAAACACATACCTGTGCCATCCCAGGAACTTGAAAAATCACTGGCACCAGTGATGCTCAGGTTCTTTTTCCCCTTCTTCCATTGTGTGAGTGTACCTGTGATGTTATGTGTTTTGGGATGACCATTTTTATGAAACAAGGTGGATATTTGGGGTGCTTTTTTTCTTTGTTTCTGTGAAGAACTAAAATGTTTAAAGAACAGCCAATTTCAATTTGATGATATAATTATTTTTATGGCATACACAGTCAGTGAAAAATCATTGCAGAGCCTTGAAAAACAGTAACTGTGACTTTTCCTTTTGGATTTCAGGAAACATATGCTATCATTCGTTTCTACACAGCAGAATTGAATTATTAAAATCAAGCATTTTTATAGTGGGATGAGAGAGTTATTTGTATTAATTAGATTGTCAACTTTTCAGTGGCATTTGTCTGACAGAAATCGTAATCTGTGTTTAAACAGAAGTATATGAACTTCAGTTCATGTTAAGTTCAATGTTAAAATTTCCCTAGACGGAGCATCGAAAGACAACGCTGATCAAGGTCTTTGGGAGGACACTTATACTAATTTTCTTATTTTGCCAGTTATACAGGTAGTCACCCTAAAATGAGATTTGGTGAACTAAAAGGAGCTTAATATTGATAAGTAAGTAAATTTGGGTTTCAGACTCATGAGTTCATAGTACAGACACCCGAAGCAAACTAACCTGAAAAAGAAGGGAAGTGTGTTTGTTCTTTTCTACAAATTGCATCTGCAGTAGTGAATCTCATAACTATTATTCGTCACTGGTGCAGATTTTCTGGTTGTAGAAAGAGTGAAAACTCAGTGTAGATTAGTATTTTTATTTTCATTAGTAGAGACAAGGCCTTAGCCCTTGGCAGAAATTATCAATTTCACCACCTGTGATACTGTTTTGTTGGAAGTATGTTTGTTACAATAACAAAATTAGTGCCATAAAGAGAGAATATTTTGCATTCATGAATAAAATCTCTGCTGTCAAAATCTAAGAAAAGGAAATATGGGAAGAGGAAAAAAAAAATGTACTTGTTCCTTTTCTTATTATTGGCTGGGAAAAGTTTGGTAGAGGAGACAAGGATAAAGCTGTGAATGTTCTACAAAATTTCTGGTGTGAAAAATTCCTGATTGCCATTTTAGGGTCCCAATGAAAGTGGTTGGTAAAGGATTAAATCTAAAATTTTCTTGTCTCTCAGCCTTGCTTTTCTACATCTTTGCTGCTTTGAGAAATGGTGTGATGTAGACACTTCAAGGTAGCATGTTTACTGAAAACAAAAAACACCCCCTCCCCCAACATTAATTTACTGGAATCTTTGCATAAGGTGATGCTCACACAAGAAGCCAAATCTCTTGAACAGGATGGCAATGCAAGTTTCTGTTACAAGTGTCCTTGTAATGACATCTTCAGCTTAAATTGCTAGGCCTCCCCAGACTCATGTTCTAGTTAATTCTTGTATATGGCTGGCAAGATTGTCCATCCCGGATGTTAATCAGTGCTCTGAAGCATACATGTAGTGATTATCTATTGGCTGTGGCCCAGCAAGAGCTGCCTGCAGGATTCCCTGGGACTGTGTAAAGGTCCCACCCGGAGAGCTCCTGAAACAATTAGCAAAGCATTTTGTTGTGAAGGTGGCGAGGCAGTCAGGCGGTTGCCGCTTCTCAAGGTGGTCAGTTGTCCCCAGTCTGCCCATTATCTCATCTGTGCAGACACAAGCTGGGGAGTTCCTGGGCCACCCAGGGAATTAACAGGCACAGCCCTGATACCCAGGTATACCACAGTTATAATTATTAACCATAGGACAAACTGGAATTTCATTCTTATTGCAGTTACAACTTGAACTTCACAGAATTTCCCACAACGAGTAACAGTAAAGTTTGATGAGCATGAATTTTTCTACAAAATGAAGGGTGGGCTACATCTCAGATGAGATGTACCAAAACAGATGATCTCCAACTTGGAGTATAGTTTTCATTTCAAAAGTTTAGATGGCATTGCCATTCTTTAAAAAAAAAAAAAAAAAAAAAAAAAAAATTCTTCTTAAGATATGGGAGTTTTGAGAGTTGTATTATCTAAAGGAAAATGGAATAAAAATTTTCCTGTGTCCAATAGAAATGCTTCTGGCCACATCATGGCTCAGCACTTTCTTAGCTGTCAACAGCAAACATGTTCATACAGAAAACAGGTTGTATTTTCACCCTTAAGAAATTGTGTTGGTAATGTAATGATGCTTCTGTGATTCCTTATGATAACTGATCATCTGTTTGTAACAAGTCTGCTATGTCTGAAAAAAAAATCATTCTTATCTCCCTGGAAAATATTATTTTCTGAAAAATGTCAGTTTATAGAAGTATTAAATACCTGTTTTCATTGAAAGTAAGGTTAAATACACATGCCTTGGGCTAATCTACTGGCTGTCTTTTGTGGTAGCATGGTAACAGTGATTTTATTGAAGGCATTAAAGATTCTGAAATGACTAAGTTATGTACAATGCTTTTGCTGGATGAGCATTTCCTTCCATGTCCATTGCAGGCAATTTAGATTTTTTCCTCAAAATATACAGTGATATCTGCAGGATGATCATGATAAAGACTGAGCACCATGACTGGACTAATCTCTTGCTTCCCTAAGGATTTTGCTTTAAATCAGTTTAGCCTATCGTTAGTTTCAGTTTCTGAATTTTATACTGTTATCATGAATGTTATTTTGTGTATGCATCAGTTCCTGAATGTTTGTCATTTTATATAGCAAGCAGCCTGCACAATGTACTATTCAGAGGTATAAACTAAAACCAGCAGTTTTCAAATAACATAACCAAATAAAAGGAATTAATAGGAAGTCAGAAATCAACCTTAAAGGGAGTGCATGTATATTTTCAGTTGTAGTATTCAGCTTACAAAATCTGGAAACCAAATAACATCTGTGTAAATCTTTCTGGTTTTTGAGCTAAAGTGCCTGAGAACTTCAGAACAAAATCTTGCTGTCATTTAATGCACTCCATTGTACCTGTGGTACAGTCTGGAGCCAGAGTGTGTACAATTCCTGACAGTGGGAAAAATACAGGTTTCTAAAAACAATTTGGACTGTTCTTTTGAACTATGGTTTCCTGTGACTCTTTTGGTGACTTACTAAGAGAGAAAAAATACACAAATAAAATCCAGGTATATGTTCTGTTACTCATGGTACTGTTGTGCTGACCAATACAGAAATACTGCGCTTGATCTAAAACCATTTCCTGTAAGGTAATGCAGTGAAGAACTGACACACATCTTTTCTTTGTAAGAAGTGGGTGTTGTTTATCCTCCCAGCACCACAGAAATAGGAGGTCTATTATGATGGAGTTCTGTTATTACTATGTGTATTTCTCATGAAGGAAGGGGCTCTCCATTTGCTGTTCTCCCATACCATTCCTACCAGTTCTTGCCACACAGTCCCACTCAGGAGCAAACCAGTTGCATTTTTGCACTGCTTTGTGCAAACCAGTAGCATAAGCAAAAATTCCTCAATAATTTTCCCAGAGACTGAATGCCTTGAATACTGTTAAGAGTACCACTTTCCTACACCTGTCATCCAAATTCATGGTTACCTAACCTCATGTAGTTATTCTGTACAGCTGTGCATTAAAAAAAAATAATAATAATAAAAAAATATTACATCTAGTTGTTTTGTTCATTGGTTCAGACCTCCCCAGGACTCCTTTGCTTCCTTTTACTACCAACCAAAATGTACGTAGTTGTGCACAGGAAGGGAATAGGACGACATAATAGAAGTTAGCAGTGTTGGTTGGGCCTCTCTGTAACACATTGCTTGTGTTATAAATTGCACATACAGAGCACAACAAGTACCCTATTTGAGAGGAGTGGATTTTCAAATTAAAATATTGGTGTTCTTGTGTATGTATCTATCTGAATTATGTATTTATGGATCAGAGGATGTACTCCACAGGAGACCATCCTAGTTTTTCTAGTTCTGAAAGCTTGGACTCTCTAAGTGAAGGATTCAAAAGCAAAACTTGTAAGGCTGCCTGACTCTCCACTTCTTCATGATGGTTGAGAAAAATAACCGCTGAAGCTAACAACCTGGCCCAGATATGGATCTACAACTGTTTCTGGACAGAGGAGGCATTAAACCAGGGACAAAGAAGCATATCAGGACGTCATTATAAAGTAAATTCTTCTACTGAAGGAGAAGGGAAAATTGTAATGTCAAAAATCTAAACTCTATCACTTATGAGGATTTTGAATTATTTTGATCCATGTATAGAAATATATTGTATGAACAAGTTTAATCTGTATCTGGATTTTTTTTTTCTTTTTAATTCATGGTGGTGGAGGTTTGAAAAAAATATAATTTTATTTTCACCACTATCAAGGATGCTATAAAGCTAAGAATGTTCCCTTTGGAAGAAGGGATGATGAGATCCTTGAAACTGTTCTTTTACATAGAAGAATGTAGAGGGTCTTTTGTTCCTCAAATTGTGTATTAAATGCCTGATATACCTTTGTTAGAAAATGAGTCCAAACACATTCATAGAGCACATGAAAACCCAGCTCGTTGAGACTTTGGGAAATGATTACATTGATTTGCAATTGTAGGTGAAGCTGGCCCAGGCAGGGTGGCTTGATTTGGTAGTGTTACAAATATTCCCCCTATTAAGACTCACCACCTAAAATTGTGAAACCCTTGGTTACTAACCTATCCTAAAACATAGGTTATGAAAGCTTGAGCTATGAAAGTTAGAGATTCCAGGGGGTCCATTGTATCCCTGACCTGCAGAAGAAATTGTTTGCATTCAAGGGTTCAAAGCCTATAATAATATAATGAAATAAAAGTACCTTTATACAGTGTTTTAAACTAACTTGATCAGTGAAAAAGTATTTCATCGAAGTTCTGACTTAAAAGCTTTATAGCAATTGTAGAATAATCAGTCTTGAAATGACAACTTGATAATGGTCTTTAAAATTAATTTATCAATTTAACAACTTCTGAAACACGTTTAGGAAAAAAAACACTGATTTGAAAGTAATGTTTATTTTATTAATAAACTGCATAATGATTATGTAGGAACTCTGTTAGTTGTAATTTATGTCTATTAAAATGTGTGCTGTTACTTGTAATTTTAGTTTGCTGGTATCATCAGTGTAGATGTAGTCTGTAAATTGTTTTTGAAAATGGAATTCAATTTATTTTAATTTTTTTCTGAGATTGGAAATTGTTAAAGAATATAAGGCCAGGATCTCAAAGGACAAACAAGCACACTTGAAACAACATTTAAATTATATTCACTTTCACCTACCTGCCAAGACCTATGGTGTGCTCCTGTGGGTTCTGTGCTGTGTTTCTCAAAGGCATAGAATCATTTATACTTTAAGTACTGGAAATAATACAGTTGTTGTCTGTGTTTTGGTATTTGCAATGCCAAAGCTTTCAACAGAAATATAGGAACCTGAGAGCATGAATGGAGGTTGCAATTGGCATTTTTTTCTCTTTGGTTCTACTATGAATTTATTTTTCATTTCTTAATTCTACAAATGTTTTGGGTTAATAATTTGTGATGTCACATAATTTATTAGATATGTTTTACTCAGAAGGCATTTTAGGTCAATCTTTAAATTGTATAAAACCTTGTATCTGCAGATATATAAAAAGCAAATTATATCTGCCTTATATTCCCCTTAATTTTAATAGAACTAAAATCCTTCAAGGACTGTTCTAAAACTACATAGTGTTACTTAGTGCCAGTGTGTGCTTTTCAGTCTGTAGTTTAAATTTATTTTTAAATAATACACAGATATTCTTTTCCCCTTAGGAACTCCACATTTGCAAAGGCTGCTATGCCCCATAAATTTATCTTTGGGTCAGAAAACTCTTCTCATGTTTGGCTTTTTTTTCTGCATGTGGTCGGACAACATAATACAGACGTATTTTGGTCAGATAGTTTTCCAGGGGTGGTAGGTCTCCAGGTGGGAAAGGTGTGCTTAGAAACATGTAAGATCAGCAGTCGCATGTCATCATGATAGAATAGGGAGTCAGAAGACTGTGACTTTTGACGGTTATTACCAGAATATCTCTGGAAGACCAGAAATTATCAAGAACAGTTATCCATGGTGGACTGGATGTGACGTTCACCATGCTTATGGTAATTTAGCAGTTATTCTTTGCATAGTCCTTTTGTTCATGGGCTTCCCTGCCTATGCTTCCATCCCTTGTTTGTTGATAATAAACAAATTATGACTTGATATAGGGAGTCTCAAGTTAACATTTTTTTTTAACAATGTGTAATGTGTAAAGACAGTTTCAAAGAGAAATTTGTGTTGTGAAACTCACAAAGATTAGAGTTGGCAGCAGAAAAAATTGCATGAGCTTAAAATAGGGAATATTTGCAAAAATAGCTACTATGATTTCTAAACTAAATCTGCAAAATAGATTTATTGGAGAGTTGGGATAACTGTTCTTTTTCTCCACATCTAAAGTTATGCATTCAAACCTTGGCTAAGTTAGGTGACAAATTCAAGGAGGAATGAGAAAGTACAGCTGGGGGTCTTATGGTATATAATGTTGAGGAAAACTATTTTATTCATGTTTAAGAGGTAACGAAGGGGCAAAACATTGGCCATCTAATACTGGAATGGCAGAGGCTGTGACAAAGAGGAAAGGGGTGAGGTGGTTGCACAGAAGTGTAAGTTACTGCTGGACTACTGGGGGTAGAGCCTGCCCCTTTGTATTCAGTATCAGGCCAGTCACAAATTCTATGGCATGTGAAAGAGTGAGGCTGCTGTATTATTGTCAGCCTGCTACATTGCAGTCCTTACTCCTCCATTTCTATCCAGTTGAGATTTAAAGGTCTCCAGGGATGAAGGCTTTCACTGTTTCCCTTAGGAGATTATAACGCAATCTAATAGATCTGGCTTTCAAGGGAAATTTCCCTTGTATTTATCTTAAATTTTCTCTCTCTTAATTTAATTCCATTAGTCCCATTTACTATGCCCTCTTACACCGTACTATGCTAAAAAGTATACCTTCTGCTTGATGTTCGGAGTAGAATCAGAATCATAGAATATTCTGAGTTGGAAGGGACCCCCAAGGATCATTGAGTCTAGCTCCTGGCTCCACACAATTTAAGTTCATGTAAATGGATAATAATGTCCCTTCCTCTTGATCTTAATTTAGTCAGTGTTATTTATTTCTCATGATCTTCTGCCATTTCCACCTTTACAAGACATTTTGCTTGCTTTCCACTGAAGTCCTACCAGTTTCTCTCTATAAATGTGCTTGGGCCTCCCAGGCAAAAAGTACGTTCAGGACAAGTGAAAGTTGGAGAATCAGTGAGTCAAAGGTAAAATCATTTAAGGGAATGCCATAATTATTCCATAATGAGCATTTTGACGTGCTGGTACTTAAATAGTTCTTCTGTTGCCCTGAAGTTATGTTGTATTTATATAGCTTCAAACTCTGTATGCATTGGACAGAACAGCTCAGGTTTACTTCACTGTTCACAGCTCAAATGTTATTAGAAGTCCTATAATACTGATGAAATATCTCAGATGTCTGTAGAAAGGTGTTGTGCCCAAACCATTTTTTCCAATAAGCAGTGACAAATATCTGTAAAAATCAGTTATAGGGATTATGTATGTGGGTATGTTAGTTCATTCTCCAAAGGGAGTGTTAATATGTTGGTTTGCATTGCTGCAAGGTTTTACTATGTTAAAATTTTTATTTTTATTTTTTAAATTAAAAAAAATAGCCAAATTCTTACCCAAAATATTTGTTCAACTGTACTTAAATATATAGATCTGTATCTTAGTGCTATTGTGGTTTTCTCAAAAAATACAGATGACTGTTAGGAAATCCTAAATTAAGCTTTCTATTTCAAATTCTTGAAAATCAAGATCATTCTAATCATCTGTATCATTGCTCTAGAAAAGACTGCCTTAGTGATGTTTTTCTCAAATGTATTTAAACATATAAAAATGAACCTCAAGAACCTCAGTTGTACCCCCAGTAGACTACACATGTTAGTGTTATGATTGACTTGGCAAATTGAAATATTTCACTTAATACATTGTCTTGATCTGGCAATAGGTGTAAACTGCTGTGTTATTTAAACTGATCTCTACGTCTATGTTGTAGCTTCCCATGATACCTAGTTGCTTACGCGTCTTTCAGAGACACAAGTTACAAAAGAAATACTTTGTTGGACACATCATGAATTAAAAACATACTTGTACAAAGTCTGTACACCTCTGGGAACAAGAATATTTAATGGTTGACTGTCCTTACTGAAGATACAAATAGGTCAAGACCCAGGCTCTGTTTTACCAAATTACAGGGATTTGTTAAGAACAGAGGGTTGAGCAGAGAAAGATTGCATATCAGAGCCCAAATGTACATATTGTAGGATACCTGTACGGCAGCGGTTTTCCAAATTTAAGTATCTTCAGGCAGAAAATAAATCCTCAGGAAAACTTGCATAAATACTTTTTCAAATATTTTTTTTCTTGTCCACGGTTGTACTGACAAACCAACTGTTAGGGAGATATGTGGATTTTAGATCAGATCTGCTTGGGGGGGGGGGGGGGGGGGGGGGGGG
>CM021769.1:43688488-43724446 GCA_011076525.1 Nettapus auritus
CCCCATGTTGGTTCTGGAGTATTGCCATCCAAGAGATAAATTAGTTTCCTAAAAATCAGGACACGATTGCCTTCGTTTTGCTAAGGGTGGGATCTTTTGCCCCATGTTGTAAACTGGGGCTTAGTACTTTTCACTTTTGGAGTCTTTATTCTGAAGCTTCAATAAAATTGCATGATTCTTGCCTCACTTTTCCTTTCTTGCTAAATAAGAAGAGTTGATATTTATATGTAAATGCATGGTGACTGTAAGAAGTGCAGAGAACTTCATAAGGAGATTTTGCTAGTTGCAGCTTGTAAACTGTGTTATATACACTGTACTGCTAGGGATGACATTAACGTGTTGTTTAAAAAGCTGCTGTCAGGCCAATGCCCATGCATTTTCCATAATGTATATGTGCTCATGTGTGATATTTAAACTGCTCCATAGCTGCAGATGTGTCTGGAAAAATGGCTTTGATTAATTGACTACCCTCTTCTCCTTTCCTCTCTTCAGATGCAAGGGCTCCGTTCATTATCAGGGAAGATCTGAGGAGGGGAACAGAGTACCTGGGTCATACGCTGTTAGAGTTACAATTTTCCAAATACCCTAAGTAAACAGTAGGGAATGGGAAACATCCAGGATGGGAGAGGACCTCTTTGTTTGAATGGTCCTCCTCCATTTCAATAATTCGGTCTGATTTTGTCTTTAGCTGTGTGAATTTGCATCTCTCCATTGCATATACATGTAATGTTTGTTACTTCTTAAAGTCTGCATCTTTTGTGTGTCACATTTTCTGCCAGGCAGGTATGAGGAACCATGAGAACTGGTGCACAGATTGAAGGTTATTCTCTTTGGTGATCCTTGTCCATTTGTTCCTTTTTGTTGCGAAATTGCCACTCATAAGAAATTATACATATGCATATAATTCTAAATCCAAAACTCAGACTTCATGCATCAACTGGCACTGTCATTTGCCTCTGTTTGTATTTATACTTACATGAATGGTTCCCTCCTGTTGAGGTGTATGTGCTGATAAGAGTTTATTTCTGTTAAATTTCATGTATGTTCACAGTATTTGTGCCATGTATAATTTATCTGTAAAATCAGAATTTTGCACAACTATAATATTAGTAGTCAAAACCCAAAAGTTTGGCTCCATCTTTATTCATCATATTTTACTTCTTCAGTTAACATTATTACTGGTTAATAGGTGCACCTGTAAATCAAGCTGTATTGTAGTATCTGGTGTGTTATGTTAAACGAATCTTTTCTAGGACAGCAAGTCTCTTTTTTATTTTTTTTTTCCTAATGAAAAAGAATACCTCATCTTTTCCAATTTTCCTATCAAACACATCCACATCATCTTGAGACGCTGCCACATCCAGCTGCATCTATACTCAACTTCAATTATATGAAATTGCACAACCTACTCTCAGGTCCTTTAGGTTCTCTTTTGCTGTGTGAGGCACATGCATAGTGCATTTCCTGTGAAGTGCATGATTACAAACTATTCAGTACAAGCCTGTTTTAAGTAAACAGTAAATTAAATATTGTCAGTGCTTGTTCAGACGGGCTCTTACGAAGGAAAAAGAACTTCTAGATTTGGGTTCACAAAACTCTAGATTTAAGAACAGGCCAGTCAAACTGTAGGGATCATTTTTCATTTTTAACTTGCTGGCTGACCCAGTTGTTCAACACCTGATACAGAACATTATTTTCAGGTGCCCATACGTGGAAAACTGGGCTAGGCAAAATGCTGAAGGTAGCAAAATTCCCATTTGCTACTCTGTTTGAGGGGAGAATTCTCAAAAACGTTTTGTTACTGTCAACTGGACTGGTGCCTGAAAGGCTGTTAACAGTTTGCCTGAGCAACATGCTTTTTTTTCAACCATAACGCAGTAAAAGAATATCATTTTATTACAGTTCTGGCAATATTATTTTCTCTTATGCCAATCAGCATGATTACAGGAGCTAGAAAAGAAAGGAAATGGTCACTTCCCTAAGAAAGGAAGACTTTCAGTATTTTGTGGTGTCTGCTACTTCAGTACTGGAATGGTTGGTAGCATTTGGAGAAGTATAAATAAGCTTTATAAAAAGCAGAAGCTACAAATGTGCACTTGCAAAATCGCCTTTAATCTCTGCCAGTTAATTCATTCCCATGAGAGAGCAAAACTCTTTTCTTCCAAGCAGTCATATATTGTTCTCTTTCGTTCTGTAGGCATTTCAAAGAAAACAAGGGTTCCATGTGTGTATGTTCAGGGTTGCACATGATTTACGGTTAAACACAGCAAGAATTCCTTTATTATATTTTGTTTCTACTTCTTACGTGCAAATATGAGTGAGAAGCTCTGCCAAATAATTCACAATTTTCTCCAACTAAATTATCAGCGGTTTGTAAAATGACATAACACAGAGTAGATCATGCTTCCAGTTCCTCTATCTATTACCAGCTTTCAATGCAATTTGTAAAAAAAAAAAAAGTACAAAATTGCACAACTAGTAAAACTGTTAGTGCAAAAAGGATGAAAAATACTTGCTTTACAAATTAAGAATGCAAAGATCTAAAGCAGTCTGATTTGTTCTTTGAAAACGGATATGAGAGCTAACTCTGAAACAATATTAATAGATTTGTATGAGTGCACATAAGGCCAATATATTCAATGCTGTATTTTTTTTTATGGTTTCATAAATAGTGCTATCACCAACATTTCAAAGAAATCTGAAAAAAACAGCTCATATGTGATGGCATAAATTTAGTGTATTTTATAGAACACTGTTACTCCAGATATAGCCTATGGGTTGTGACTTTTCATAAAACCTAATGAATTTCTAGATTTGTCAGCTGTTTCAACACAGATGCACTTTGCTGATCTAATGGAAACATTTTGAGCCCAGATTCAAAATATCAATAGTTTTTAGTATCACAAATTAGTTTGGCTATTGGGTAAATGGGGATGTGGTTCTTGATAAAAAGCAGCAAGTAATTTTGTACGTGTGTTTTCTGATAACTGCCTCTCCAATGTCTGATACTGAGGGTTTTTTTTGTTTCTTTGTTTGTTTTCTTTTGCAGAGTTTTAAGTTGAATGTAGATAGCCACTGTGCTTTAAAAGAAGCAGTGGTAGAAGAAGGATGTCAACTTCTTCAGCTTATTGTATCTCACAGATCAGGTAAATCCTTCTGAAATATTGCAAGTCTTTATGTCTCCAGACTATTAAAGAATGAAGAAGCATTGCTGTAAATTACTGCATATATTCACTTCCTTATGTATTATTAATATTTACATTATCAGATTGACCTTCAAGATTTATAAATGTTTCATATACTGCATACAATGCAGTGATACTTATAAAATGAAATACTGCCTGCAAATAGTCTGTTCATTTTATTTTGGTCTTGCTGCTCAGCTGAGTTTCAATTGAAATCACATCATTGAAAACTTCACACTGACACATTCTTTGATGTAGGTGCTATGGAAATAACATTAAGATAATGAATTAGGATTTCAAATACATACATATATATTTTTACATACCCTGCATGGGTAATTGCATTGGTAAAGCTTTATTTTGCTACTTAAACTAATTCTTACTTGATTTTAATATATTTATGAGGAATAGATTAAAATTAAAAATGCCTTTTTCCTTTGGTTAGGCTTGTCTTTTTCTGCAGAGGCCTTAAATCGAGGGGAGGGGGAGTGATATACTGATTTCCCTTTCTCTATCCCTACCACCCCTTATATTTTTAGATGTTTGTGTGACTTGTATGATAATAGGGTTTTAATCAGCATATATTGCTATGAAAGCCATCTTAATTTTGGCCTACTTAGCATGCTTTTCACCAGGTTGAAGTTATTCTTTGGTTTACATTTTTTCAGATCTTGTTATACATTGTGCCTCTATTGTTTCATGATGTCAGGCAGATGATCCCTGTAATGTGAAAGCTATAGGAGATCAGTGACTTGTATGCATAGTTCCAAACGGGTATAAAAGTCATACCAGAGAAGGGTAGCACATGTCATCCTATACCTAGAAAGTGGTAATGTGTAAGCTACTGGAAATATTAACAGGAGATGAAGGTAAGAGAATATATTTGGAAGATTATGATATGTTTAAAAATTAGATATTAGAGGGTGTGAGCACCATAGAAATCACATAGAAATCACCCTACTGCATAGAAATCAGTTTATATGGGAATTTCCTTTTTAAAAAAATTTGAACTGAAATATAATCAAAATTTAACCTAATAGCTGAAAGAAGTGTTTTGACCCTATAATATTGTTTACAAGATGAATAATATGTTTGGACTTGTTTCTGAGAAAATATGTTTAAATTATTGTTAGATTATTTATTCTTTTAAATATCCTACTAATTATTTGATTAAGGAATAATATCTAAAGATGCAGTTGAGTTTAAAATTTACTTTTTTCCCTTCATTTTGGAGAAGGACTGAAGGACATGTTGCAGATGATTGCAAGTCAATGGAAGGAACTACAGAGGCAAATCAAACGGCAACACAGCTGGATTCTTAGGGCTCTGGATATCATCAAAGCAGAGATACTGGCTACTGATGTGTCTGCAGAGAATGAGGAAGGGACCGGGAGCCCTAAGGTAAGTGGCTTGAAGTTTGCCTTATTTCCTCTTATTTCCGTCTTCTTTTGAACTAGGCACCACTGAAGTTTTCTTTCCACCCTAAGGCTTTTCATTTCTACTGGGTAAACTTTTTTTTTTTTTTTTTTTTTTTTAATATATATATATATAAAAATGAAATGCCTGTCTCTGAAACAATAAAAAAAATCTTTGAACTTTCAAGTTTTCCAGGAAGACCTGTCTCATTGTGAGGGGCATGAGGAAGAACATAAAACATTTAGTAAACAAAACATAAAGCATCTTTAACATGAATAATCAGAATAGTTTTAAATTGTTTTGTTGCAACTATAAATCACTATAATCAGTGCAATCACTCAGCTCTGACATCCATTAGCCGCTTGGTTACAGCAAATTAACAAAGAAGAGAGAAAGTGATTCATTATCTCATTCCTGTTAATGACTATCAGATGCATTGCTTAATTAGGGGATGGCCATTGTAGTGGGAAGAAGGTCATATGCCTTTTCACAAATCTTTTTCCTCTAAGTTCTCCATAATAGTGCATGTGCTGAATACAACAAGTACTTTAATAAAGTATCAACACCTATAATTATTTTGTGGATATTAATTATCAAAGAGGGCTATAGTACTTACCAACCTGAAACTTGTAAGAGCATTTTGAAAACTAAGCATGCTTATTCAATGTGGTACAAGAAATGCAGGGACAATGCACACAATATAAACTTTTGTTATAGGGCATATGCCCTTTTATTACTATCAGTAGAAAAGGTGTTTGGGAGGCTGCACTAGAAGGTGTTGATTTTTCCATTGCATTCTAAGAAAAGAATAATGCAGCAGGGAGTAGCACCAGTAACATCCTGAGATACTGTAGGCTCAAATTTATAGAAAAATTCAATATTTCTGTTTCTAGAAATAATAGATGTTTGTACTGAGTAGATTTTCAGATTCTGATGCCAGACAATTATTTGCATTGGTATTCAATGCTTTCTAGAGAGTAGTATGTGCAGTGGCTTTTGGCTAGGATTATATTGAATGTTCTGATATTTTCTTACCATAATTCTACAAAGCAAGAATAATCTTAGAGATGGTAGAGGAAGAGACGTGTATAACTGAAACAAAAATACAGGAAAAAAAAAAACTCTTTGGAGGAGACGATGTTTGAATTAATATGCCTAGTCACTTCTATGGTGGAGAATGCTCCTGTGTCACATAGCTTTTACTTTAGGAATTAGGTGGTGGAGAACTCTCATTTTCATAGTTAGGTCTGTTAAAGTAAATAGACTAGCTCAAAGGTAGGATTACACCTGTGAGTAATATGTCTCTATCTCTGTACAGCTTGACTCATCCATGGCTCAAAGTCTAACTGTTCAATCAAAATTACTACATAAAAAGTGTTTTAAAATCCAGCTTGATTTTGCTATGAAAATTATGGAAATTCTAGCTCAAAATGATTATAAGTATGACTATATTTGCTTTGAAAGGGAAAAATGATGGTATGTTTTTTGTTACAGTAATTTTTTATATAGATAGGTAGTAGCTCCTTGACCTGTGCTTTTTGCCATAGAGAAAGGAACCTGAAGCAATGCTTTTTTTGTGTCTACATCTGTATAAATAAAAACATAAGTGACACACAACCAAAAAGTATTTTCAGGTTATTTCATTAATTAAATCACATCCCTATATGATTCTCGTAAGAATGGGCAATAGTGCTGTCAAATACCATATATTCTTCATGCTGAAAGACTAACTAAAATTAAAATACTGTTGGTAATATAACTGTAGATTTCAGTTTGCATTTACTTCAAAAGCTAAAAGGAACCTGAGATGTATAATAGAAAATCTAAAGATTATATCTAGAGGGTATTTTTCTTTTTGCCTTGTTTGAGAAACTACAAGAACAGGCTTGGTGTTAGAAATCTGTAAAGAAATAGGAAAAGGAGGAATTTCAAAGACCCTAGGAAACCTTTCCCTTAGGACTTTTTAAACGCGTTTTCATAGCACTGTGGCATCTTTTATGCAAGCAAGTGGAAGGGAGAGAGGGAGGTTTTTCACTCCTAGAAATACATCATCCTCATTTGTGTTGAAGAATTCAGATTTTGCTTATGAGATTGATTTAATGGTATGTAAGTTTCTTAGTAGTTTATACTTTTAAACTCTGTAGTGATTGCTATAGAAGACTTAAGGGATTTTCAATATTGCTGATATGTAAAGTCTTCTAATGTACTTCATTTTTTTGCATTATCTCTTAGAAATGCAATGAGATCTTTTATGTATTTACTGAAACTATATTTTTTTAAATAAAAAAACAAATGACTACTGTATTCATCTTAAATTGGATTATGTAAGTTTTTTTTTTTTTTTTTTTTTTTTACTTTATTATTTTACCCCATTGAGAAGTACGTTTAAAAATAAATCTCAAATTGCTACTATACATTTTAACAAAAATCTGACATTACTACTGGTAAATGTCTTGTACAATACAACTGTCATCCTTTCAGAATCCTGGATACTTAGTTAACAATAGGGGGTTTCTCCTGATGGTCATAGTAAAATTCCAAAATACCTGGAAATGAGGAGGGATGTTTGTATGTCTTTGTGATACATAGGCATAAGCACCAAAATAGAGTAACGTTACAACGTTATTGAGATATTGAGATATTCCTGAATACATCTTGGTAATTAACTCTTTTTTACCAAACTGAGAAAGCTTCTAAGTAGTTTATAGTCTAAATGATGTGACCGTTAAATTACCTGATACAAATTTTGGTCTCTACCGTAAGAGTTACCATTTCATCAGGCATTGGAATGGGCTGCCCAGGGAATGTGAGGTGGAATCTCCATCCTTGGAGTTATTTAAGAGATCTGTGGATGTGTCTGTAAGGGGTTTACTGATGGGACTCAGTAGGCCAGGCTGATGGTTGAACTTGGTGACCTTGAAGGCCTTTTTCAACCTAGATGATTCTATAATCTTATGATTCACAGGTATGACCTATATTTTTTCACCTTCTGGCAACGTCTCAAACCCCTTGTTTTTTAACTGACATCTTTGTAATGTGGCCAACACCTCTCCAGAAAGAAAGGCCTACTGGGACACTGTTGCTCTCATAAAACAACGGAATCGAAAAATAATGTACTTTATTACCTGGTAGCTATGAGAATTTCTGCCTGAGTATGACACTGGCATATTTAACTCGTAGTTTGGTGGAAAAGTTCATTGCTTTCTGAAGAGCTTTAAGTTACCCATGTAATTGATGCACTTTAAAAGTATACAATTCTTAATAACATTTGTCCATAACGGGCATTCTCCTTCATTCAAAATAGTATGGAATATTATTCTTAGGACCAGATATAAGTTCTATTCACAGTATGCATTTGGACAGTTAGCTCATGACTATAATTTTGAGGTCTGTACCTTTTTATTTTGCAATGAAATTGAATTAAGTTTTGTGTAACATTTCGGAGTACAACATCAGAACCTAAAAGCTGGTACATTAAAAAATATAGCGTAAACTTAGAAATATGTATGTAGTTTGTACTTCTTAATGTATTCCTTTCCAGAATAATTACTGTATTACAGGAAAATATTTGTAGTTTTCCATTGCAGCTTCAGAGAAATAAGCATGAAACTGGTTAAGACACTGGGCATAATGCTTAGAACATTGAAATCTGACCTAGTTGTCACAGGTAAAAAATACTCTTGAGATATTGTCTTAACTCTATAATGCACGTCTGTGAGCATGTTAATGATAGAAGCAGTAATGTTTTGAATAATATTAGAAGAAGAAATAAAAATACAGTTACTAAAGTAAACCTAAAATCATAGAATTAGTAGATAGATCCCTCTTCTCAGGATAAGTGTTTGAAGTGGTTAAACAAACCTCTGTATAAATGTGAAAAAGAAAACTGGCGTAATTTCCTCTTGATATGTAATTAAACATCCCACACTTCCAGTAAAATCTCCCATTCAGTTGTGCATAAGTTTACAGTTTCTGCAGCCATTCTAAACAGTCTTCAGTATACAGAAAAGTGTTTTTCATTAAACAAAATGAAAACTCGTTGAAGGTGTTTAATATCTAACAACAGTTTGTGATTCTGGGCACTCTCCTTGACAGTCTTAATAGTGACACTGGTCTCAGACCTAGTGGGTGGAATAAACACTGCAGTCTGGAACAGTGACATCTTCCTTAGTATTTAAATATGAGGCTGAATTTGCAAAAAGGGCAACAAAACAGAGTGAATGTTGGGAATAGTAACAGCCCTTTCTTTACTACTTCAGACTTGTAATTCGTCCTTTGATGTAAAAGGAATGTACAAATGAAGTGTTTTGGCATCTTTGAAATTAGTGCAGAGAAATATCGTATTTGTGACTAGATATTTTGCTTTTTCTTAGTGTCTTTTTCCTCAGTACTAGATTTCTAATCTGCAGACATCAGCATGATGCATATACAGTACAATTGAAGCCAACACACTGGTATGGTTTTTGTTATCTTCCATTATTTGAAAACAGGGAACGTCCATTATTGAAATAGTCTTCTCACATATTGTCAACAGAAAGCCTGAGTTCAGAATCTAGTGTTTTTACTTATATAACTGCTTTGAAAATTGAGTTTTTGATGCACTGTATATTGGAGTATTGCGTATCGTATTGCAGTGATCGGTACTTAGAAGTTGTCAAATGGCACATGTATTGGCACATGTAACTGGCTTTCATTCTCTTTTCCT
Source organism: Nettapus auritus (assembly GCA_011076525.1). Lineage (NCBI taxonomy): Eukaryota > Metazoa > Chordata > Aves > Anseriformes > Anatidae > Nettapus > Nettapus auritus. The sequence continues at coordinate 43,697,795 of CM021769.1, forward strand.
TTAGTTAGTTGCTTCTGGCAAAAGGGCAGGAATAGCGTATGCTAGAGGGATAATTTTACTTAGATTGCTGGAGTTTCTTAAGTCACAGGGGACTCCAAACTGAATTTATTTTACTTGCAGTCTCTCTCTTCCACATTCACAAACTCAGGGTCAGATACATGCATTCAATCCTGTATCTCATGTTGTGGCATAAAATGTAACATAAATAGCCATCACTTCATCAGTAACAGGTTGAAAGATAATAAAATGGAAATCAGACTTCCATCTCTGACATTGTACAGACATATGGAAAAGGAATTTCATCTGGTGATACACATGCCATCCTGGTCTATGGTTACATAGCTTAATCAAGCGTTTTTTTGGAAGATAAATGTACAAGGAAAGTTGGTATAGGTACTTTAGTAGAAGTTATTTTCTTTAATGTGTCCATTACGAGCCACATTGACATGTACACATGAGGAAGCTCTATGCTGTGAATGCAACACCTTGTAGATCAGACATTAACCTGAACTTCCAACCACCTTTATCCAGGCCTACTCAGTATCACCAATTACCATCTGCCACCTTCATTCTTTGCAGTTGCAGCTGAATGCTTTTGTGTCCTATGTTTAGAACTGGGTAGGACTGGACACAGTTTACAACTTTTCACTGCTGAGTATTACCTTATGATACCTCACAAAGTATTTCTGTGCTGAAAAGTATCACAGCAAGTCAGTAGCTCGCCATTCACAACTTCAAAAGCTGGTAATAAGGAAAGTGATTTCCTGTAATTAGAACAGAAGGTTCTGCTATGTTGCCATCAAGGCATAGTCTTTAAATTGTTGAATATTTATAATGCTGTCTGTACATAAATAGAGTATTATTGTACCTAACAGCTGAACGGTTTAAAATCGTTCGTGTGGCATTTCAATTCTGAATCTTTTGGAAATTTGGAAGTCTGGATTAAAGATACTGTGATCTTGCTCTTAAATACAAACAATGCCATGAATTTTGCCATATTAGGAAAGAATGCATATACAATGATTATTTTTATTGTTTTGAGATATCTCAGGATGTGACATTCTTGCTCTGTCAGGTTCTATGGTGGGGGTCTGAACCATAGATGAGGTGGTCAAATGGATAGAAAGGATAGTGCTATTTACAAAATCCTTCCATAAACCAGTAGGCAAAATGTAGGTTTTGTATAGAATAAGACTTTCTTTTAGTTTAAGAAATAAAGCTGAGTTATTTTTTGTATGAGTTGTTATCCAAATTCAGGATTGAAAACGTATTAAGAATTCACAAGCTAATCAAAACAAGCTCTGTTAATGTAACAATGAAAAGAACCTAAGAATAAAGCAATAAGAAAGAATATTTGTGGCTTTCAGAGTAGCTAGAAACTTCAGGTTGCTCAGTTTGCTTAATTTTTAATACCTTGCTTTGTAATGTATGTATTTTAATTTTACAGACATCAGCTAGAATGTGTACAGACCTAGTCATTTCTGTAACAATGAGGATTTTCAGGAAGGACTTCAGAGACCATGTTAGAGTTGACAAATAAAAAGAACCAGAAAGATATTTTAGGATAAGTGTAATCCCATATGTATTTATTTTTTAACAATGATTGAAAGCAAAAACATCAAAGATGCCCAACAGAAGATTTAGGGCTTTTGGATATGCAGCCAGCCTCCTTATGGTAGATTCTCTGCTATTTCCTAGAAGCTGTTTTCTCCCAGGTTGTTAATTCTGTGTCTTCTAGTGGGCAGGAGGAACAATCTTGTATCTGAGCCTCCCTTCAAGAAGGAGAGAGAGGAAGGAAGCTAAGCAGCCAGTGTTTGGGCTGCAATAACAGAAGACTTGAGTAGGTGCTCCATCCTAAACCTCTTCTTGTTACATGAGCTCTGTTGAAACTTCTCCATATCACTGTTAAATAAATATTTTTCTAGTTTTTCATGAAATTGTGTCCCTGAAGTCTTAGTTAAGCAAACTTGGCTCCCATTTTAGCGCACAGTTTTCTGTATGACACTATTTCCTGGTACCTGACATAATTTTAATAATCTTTAACAAGCCAGATTTCTAAAACTGTACCAGGGCTCCTCATTTTTTTCCACTTAATCTGAAAGTAACCTCCTCTCTGGTTTATTAAGCTAGCTACAAAGTATAAAATGTAAAGAGCTAAATTACATCTACAATTAGGTACAATATTCATCCTGTTATAAAACGTACATTTTTAATTACATATTCTAATATTTACTGCAAAAATATCAAAAGTCATATACTAATTGAAGATGTGAACAAGGGCTCCAGAGTATCTGTGTTCTTTATAGTATGCTTCTATCACTTTTACACAGTGCTGATTCTAGATGCTGTGTATTGATTACATTTTGGCAACTGTAGGCTCTTTAACAGCCATCACTTTTAATTTAAGCAGTTATGCTGAAACAGTTAGTAGCAAAAAAAATATTATTTTTGACTTTAAGGAAGTTAGTTTCTATTAAAACATAGATCAAGTTCAGTTTGAAATATGTTTTAAATCTAAATCACTCCACTGAGAACAAGTGCAGACTGAGAACTTGATGAGAACAGATATTTAAACTGACATACGCCCAAGGGGCAAATTTTATCATAATGCTATTTGAATCTTTGAACACTATTATCTGAAACTCTGAAAGTATATTAGGCTATCGTAACTTTACATGCATAACTGGACCTAAGTATTAACCACCCAAAGACCTTTATTTTATATTTTTGCCTGTGTCTGTTCCTTCTGCTTTCTCTATGGAACTGTACTGAAGCATTTTTGTTCTGTTATTTTCAAAGAAAGTATTTTCAGGAGTGAATATTGGTGGAAGCCTTCTCTCATTCCTGTCTGCCTACTTCACATGCTTGTCAGATTTTTAGAGAAGTCCACATTTTATGAGTTTCTAGTAACACATGCACAAATGCACAGATTTGTTTTACTGAAAATTGGTCATCTCCTACTGTAAAACAGAAATTTTGTGTCTCTTTGACCCATGAAGGCAGGATAGCCTACCAGAAGTCTTGCTTTTTTCGCTTTTATCCCTGTGCATTCAGTATCGTGTATGCCCATTCAAAGCCAAGTTCGTACAGCCACAGAAGAAACAAAGCTATTTTCATTTATCTCTTTATTGCATCTTAACTCAGAAAATGATGGAATGCACTAAAACAAATTCATAAATAAGCAAGTGGAAAGAAGGAAGCCTAGCTGACTGAAAATGTCTTGGTAGAACAAGTTTGTGGTTGTAAATAGTGATGGTAATGATAGTGATAGATAGTAGTCACTAATGAAGCAAGTTATTGGAAATTTTCTATCTTTTCAATTAGCTTTCATTCCTCATTTCTTATTTCTGCTTTCTTGCACCCTGTGCTGTCTGTTGTTCTTCAGAATAGTTCATGATTTCACAGGATCACAAGCCAAACAAAACACAGGAATGTGTGGGGACTCTTCTCCCTGGGCACATCACTTCGTCCTGGTCAGAACCTGACTCAGGCAGATGTGCAGTCAGGAGTGAAAACCAGCTCTTTACAGACTTAGGAACTGATTTGCAGACCAAAGGGTTCTGCTAAGCTCAAATAAGACATAAAGTTTGAATGTGCTGTTTACCAGTCATCACAATGATAAATATTTCGGACTGTTCAGATATTGTGGCATATTAGCTAGAAGCTGCGCTTACAAGGTTTCCTTTACTTTCTCCACTAGCCTATTTGGATTATTTTAGTTCTGGTAGTGCAGGGTCAAGTGGCATAAACTTAGCTTGCATCAAGTACTGAGATGCTTTCTCTTTTTGGTGCCAGACTGTTCCACCATATTTTTTTAATGTGCTTATAAGGCTAGTTTTCACCTTTTGATGCCACCTCCTAAACCCCCTGTATTTTAAAAATGACAACTTAATATAGATGCTATTGCCAGTTGTCATTACTAAAGATTGTTGCTTCTATTAACAGCATTCTATCTTTGTCAATTTATTAAAATTACATTACCGCTCTGAAAACAAAAATTATTCCTTTATGCAATTGAAGAGTGACTGGCATGGCACTCCTCTGATCTTTCAAAAGAAATTTTACTTTCATTGTATATGTGCATTAAATTAAGTGTTCATATCTACAGAATAAACTAACATCTTATAAATATTACTGTGTTTAATTATCAGCTCAGTATTTGAATTTTTACTGTTGCAGTTGATGTCTAAGAGTGATTAAATGTGTAATAGAGAACAAAAGGAACATTGATGTGAACAAAGATACTATTTGATAAAGGTAAATTTTATCTTCTGCATATTTTTATTCTTTTAAAACTATTTTAATTACATTTATATTCAGTATGATTTGGTGGCATTTCCTTTTTTTCTTTTCTTATTTTAGTCTTTCAGAACAACATTTTCTAGAGATGATTTAATCTGTAGAATCTTTCAGTTCTAGTCTCAGCTGTATACATAAAGCAGCCATTCTTCACTGGGGTGGTCACAAAAGGGAGATCAGGTAAAAGAATGTTTGAAGGAAAAATCTACTTGGACATCCCGCATTTTAAATCTGACTTGTTCTTAAATGTCTTGTGACATAAAACACTTGACTACCCTTAAACTTTACATTCAGAGTGATGTTACAGATTTTGCTATTTTTTTTAGCTAATCTATTAGTAAGCAACAGAAAACAGTGCTGAGTGTTGTACGACCTGACTTCTTTTTGTGTGTCTACAGTATGACAAAATAAACAGGATTTTCAGTAGAATACTTGACAAAACTTGGACTTACCTATTAAAAGACTTAAAGATGATTATAGTAAAAGCACATGTAAGTTTGTATGTTAGCTCTAGTAACTTGTAAATAATACTATTATTGTATCAATTCTACAGTGCTTTGCCAGGTTTTTTTGATTAAACCTTCCCTATAACAGTAGCTCCTAATTTATTGATAGTTATACTTACCCAGGGTAATGTAACTAATTTAGGAGATGAAGTGGGAACTGCATCACATTTAGAAATTTAGACTTGTTCCTTTAACACCTGGAATTAACTGCAAAAAAATAAATGTGGTAGTAGTGTACTTAGCCATATCCCATGGGCAGCTATAAACATTAATGACAGTTAACCTAAGATGGCTTTAAATGAAAAAAGGGCTTTCTGACCCGGAGACAGGTGGTATGCCATATTCTTTTATAATCGCCCCATAGCATGCTTTATGAACCATCATCAGGCCAGAGAATATAGCTCAATAGCTCATCTGGGCATGTACTCTTCATTTCTTCATCCTCTTTTTCTTTACAATCATGTTATAGAAAAGAGCCATGCATTTAGAACAGAATGCAAAGTTAATCTGTGAGTTTATGAGCCCTAAGAACATCACAAGTATGGCTATGCTGACAGGTCATGTCATCCCTTATGAAATGGAGAAAAATGGTGAGAAAGCAGAGAGAAAAATACAGAGAAAAATACATCGTTTAATAACCAACTAGTAGTAGAACAGCAATGCAGAAAGAGAAATACAAGAAAATAGGATCAGTCTTTTATTTTATAGACTCTGGGAATAGTAAGATGAGACAGACTTGAAACAAGGAGTAGAAGTATATGGCTGCTATTTTCTTCTATGTTTCACAATTAATGGGCTAGTATTCAATGCCTGTTATTTTTTGTTCTTAACTAGTCAACAACAATAAGGTTTAAAAATCAATTTCACAGGTTTCTATTGTAATAAAACATTTTAAAAATACATTGTTTATCTGTTAGACAAACCCTATATTAAGGGAAAAAATAGAATGTATTTACGTTCATGTTTTTGCTAGTTAATTCATTTGGGCCTCGATGCTTACGCTTCAGGATAGCTGAAGCATCCATATTTATCTCAGTGGAGCTGCTCCATGAAATGCTTCTTTGCTGCAAAGACGTTTGTTTGTAGAGCATAAGCTAATTTAAATAAATCTAAAGCTGAACATGAAAAATGTTGATTTCAGATTCAGTAAATCCTAGCAATATTATTATAAGTTTGTTTTTAATTCTTGAAAAACATATTAAAATTAACTTTTATTCCATTTACATAATGTGTATAACTAAACTTCCTTCCTACTGTGAGACAGTTTCATTTATTGTTATTTGTAAACAGCTTAGTAAAGATGCATAGTGGATTGGTCTAGAAACTCCTTGAACAGTTTCTTTTGAAATAACACTACATACGTTAAGCTCAATTACACATCCAAACAGCCACAGCACACTTTTGGTAATTTATTCATTGATTTAACATAGTACCCAGAAGAGTCATGCCTGCTGTCAATTTTGTAATATATTATGTTTTAAATATACTCATGCTCACCCATGCACGCCATTAAGGTGTGCATAAACCTGTGTTTTTCTCTCTTGACAGCTATAAATGTTTGTTATTATTACACAAAACATATGTTCATGTTGTTTTTGTCTAAATTATTCTATCTGGGGCTATAAAGTTTTAATGTTATTAGTTGCCCTTAGAATTTTAATGTTTCACTGCTGTAACCTTCTTAGGGTTTCTCTGCAATTAAATAGAAACTATTTCAGTAGAGCCTGGAAGAACAATATATTTTATACAAATAATAATAATAATAAAATCCCTTGCTCCATTTTCTTCCAGTGTAGTGAACTGTTTACTTGACAGGGTTCTATATACGGCAGTCCTACCTGTAGTATTTTCCAGAACTGAACAGAGTATTATACTTTCCTACAGTCTTGACAAGAAAAAAATTGAGCTTAGCAGTTTGACATAGGAGATGTCATAAGCAGTTTGCTTTGAAGGTCCCTTGCCTGTTGTGCACTCTTGTCCCCTTAGCAGAGTAGCTCCATTACAATGGAAACCTCAACCAACGTAAGAGTTATATTATCAAGCTGATTTTTTAGGCAATGACATGAGATTAGTGTAGAAAAAATAATTTGAACAAATACCTCCTTTGTTGCCTAAATAGCAGTAGGGTTGGCAATAGCAAAATGTATCACTTCCCCTCCTTGCGGTTTTCAAGGCCTCTTTTTAAGGAAGCAGAGAGCAGGTGGGAATTTGTCCAAGATGTTAAAAGCTATTTACTACTTTTAAATGAGTAAATGACTCATATACAGGATTGAGACATTACATGGACTCTTTTTTCTTGTATTTTGTGCCACAATACCCTCTCACAGAGCAAGTAAAGTCTAAGAAGTACCAGGCAGTTTCTAAGTATCTGGCTTCTATTTGTAAGCATAGAACACTGGTGTTTCTACTAGATTCATCAAGTTTTGTTCTGCAATCTGACTATCACTCCCTTCATGCATAGAGGAGTTAGGGAGAGCCACAGTGAGTAGAACATTCAAAATAAACCAGTGGAGAGAATATGCTTACTCTCTTAACTTGATTAGGCAAGAGGGGCTGCATTTTTTTGTTTGTTTGTTTTAATGTTATAACCAACTGAATTTGTGCAAAATGCTTGAGATACTTCAATCTGAACGTTTGAATTGGAAGGTGCTTCATGAAAATTTTATTAAAAACGTGAAATAAAAAGAACATACCTGATGTCTTTAGGAAAGATATGAGAAAGACACAGTTGATGGCATTAATAGTTACTAATACTTGATTTTTAGAAGCACAACATACCTTAGCCCCAGAATGCTTTTTTAAAAAATGGTATTTTTATGTTTTACAAAGAAACTGAGGCAGAGGGGTGAAGAGCTTTCTCCACAGTTATAGCAAGAGTCATTAGACCAGCTGGAATTAGAATTCAGGAGTTTTGCCTTCCAGCCTTGCGTTGAGTTTGCTCAGCCAGTAATTTTCACACTTCCAGAATTACAAAGGTCCCTTAATATTTAATGCTTCTAGGACTCTACCAGAAGGATTTTTCTTTAGGAAAGTTAGTTCTGTCCACCCAAATTTAACTGATTTTGTCTCCCTTCTTTCCCTTGCTCTTCTTTTTCTGTTTATTCTTTCATTCACTTTTCCTATCCATATCTTTTATACTTCTGAATCTTTGCCCTTTTTTTTTTTTTTTTTTTTTTTTTTTTTTCCTGCTTTTGTCCACATGCTGTCAGAGGATCCTGTGTCCTTTCATCCCCAACAATATTTCTTTTTTCCTTCCTCATTTTCCCCAGGTTTCTCAAACCATCCCTCAGAACTTCTGTGTCTTACAAGGCCACAGTTGCTGCTCATAAGCAGTTTCAGAGCACCCTAATTTTCAAGATTTTAATTATATCTGAAGTTTTTCCAATTACATGGTGAACTTCTGCATTGGAAAGAATAAGACCACAGCCTTCTATCCTCAGAACTGAAAAGTCTATAATAGAAAAAAATGTACCATTTGTTGAAGAATAGAGATAACAGGGAAAAAGCAGTGTGTCAAGGTACTTGGTTAAACAATAATCTCTTACAGAGCACTCATTACTGCTAAATAATTGACTGTGTTGGGAGAAAGGTTTCTATGTGAAGAGAGGTTCAAGAAGGTCAGTTATCTAGTGGTAATGACCGTAGCGGTCATTAGAGGGTATTAATGCTATTAAGAACAGAACTTTAACTTTTTATTGAAGTTTTTATTTAAATTATATTAACTTTGATTCAACTTTTAATTGAGGTGCAACCATCCAAATTCTATAGTCAGGAACCAAGAAGTAATGAACATAAAATTACATGTTCTTCTGATAGGCTGATGGGTGTTTAATATATTATAATTTCAAGAGTCTCTACAGAGTAGTTATTAGTATAAAACTATTCAGAGGTATTCTATTAGAATTAGGGTTGGGTGACTGATTCAGGAACAAATCCTGGCTTGACCCATAGCAAAAGCAGATGGTATATTTTCAGAGGCAAAAAGAACATCTTTTTACAAATAATGTTGCATATGATCTCAAAAGACTTGCTAAATTAAAGCAAAAATCCTTTGATGCCTAAAAGGATCTGTCTCACAAACCTGATGCATGGTGGAAGAGGCACTGAATTTGTTCTGAATTGAGTTTATAGTTCCATACTAAGCTAAGTACTTATTATAGAGAGAGTTTCATGCTAAAAGTAAGTAGGGGCAGTATTACTAATGTTCTTTCTGCCACTGGAAGGGTCAGGGTATGGCTGGGGCTCCAAGGAACCTGCAGTATGAGTTACTAGGTGGAAGGATTGAGGAAATACATCTGTGGCCCTCCTGCTCCATCTTTTTGTGTTGTCTTTTTCTCTAGAGAATTTTAAGAATAGGCCGCTATGTAGGTCTAAAGTGCTGGAGGGCTGGAGAAGTGGTATGAGACTCTGGAATGAACTCTCAAGGGACCAGAGGAATATTGCATCCCATGCCACCTTCCAGTCTTGCAACAGATTTTTTTTTTGTCCTTGGCTTTCTAACCTAACATAGTAACGTTTTAAAATAACAGCAGCAAAAACAACGCACTACCAGAACAAAACACTAAACACTTCATTCACACAGCGGCATGATGAGCAAAAGAATGAATGATATGATGGGAGAAAATCACATAGCTTGGTGCATGTCTGGGCAGGTGCTAAGAGACTTTGGTAGGAAGGAACAGCACAGCGTACAGAGGACAGCAAGCTGAACTGAATCTTCCATGCTGTCATGGCAACTTTTCAAGGTACAATTTGAGAGCCAAAAGCTATATTGTGTTTATGAAAAACTGTGACAGTAAGAGAGATCTAGCAGTCTTATAAAGTTGCTAGGAGAAAAGGATCTGGGTTGAGTTATTTATAACAAAGGAGCACGTTATCCAAAAGATTTTTTACGCTTTCATATTAATGCAGCAAATAAAAACTGTAATGCTAAATAGCATTATATTGCTTTTATTGCTATTTTATATACTGCTAAATAGCATTTATTGTATTATTATCTGTCAGGTTTTTGGTGTTTTTTTCAATCCCAACTGAGAACAGGCAAACCTCAGTTACTACTACTATTAGTGCCAATTACTTGTAACCTTACTACAGAAAAAATATTCTGGGTTTTGGTGATATTATATCTGTTTCCAAAACTTCCAGGATTATGATTAAGTTACAGTTCAGTTATTTGTTGTATATTTCTGTAGTTTTATTGCATAGAATGATGCACTGTTCTATAAAAACATCTTCTGCTTCTAAAATTCATGGAATTTCTTTATTTTCTCATAATTACAGATTTGGGGAATACTCTGTATTAAATTGGTCTGCTGCCATTTTCTTTCAGGGAAATTTTTTATATGAACTGATAATGGCTTTTTTCCTGGGGGGCCGGCGGGCCGGCGGTAAACTGCTTTACATTTTTGGAAGGAAGCCAGGTTTTTGTCATTTAGACATGTCACATCGTTATGAAAACATCATGCATCATAACACAACATAACAATGTGATTTGTTGAGATGCTGACTCCTCTTGAAAAATTGTAAAGTGGTGTGTGCATATTTCCATGCAAAGGACTACTTGAGTATTTTAGACTGTTTTTCTGGGGCTGCCTGTTGCAGTGCTCTAATGTATTAGCCTTTTAACTGGGACAGGACAGGTTCTAATAAGAGATGTGGAAGCCTTTGCAGTGCTGCTTCATACGTTTATGACATTTGCATAAAATCATAGAACCAAGTACTAAGAAAGATTTCAGGAGGTCATTTAGTCCTCTGCCCTGCCCAATACGCACACACACACACACACAAAAGTAAAAAATAACCACATCTGAACTGTTTCAACTGTACATTTGTCCAAACTTTTTCTTATAAACAGCCAGTAGTAACATTCTGTAACATCCAAAACAATTTATTCCAGTGCTTAGTATACCTGAAAACATGAAACCTGAAAGCTTTTTCCTACTGTCTTGCCCAAATTTATTTCACAGCAGTTTATGCACAGTAGTTCTTGTCCTATGCCCAGAAGACACAGGGAATCGTTTCTTTATTCTGCATGACAAGCTTTAACATACTTGAAGATTGTCATCAATTTGTTTCACATTGTTCTGTCAAACTATAAACCCAGTGTAAAACTGAAAATAAAAGGAAGTCAAGATAAATGACTTCAACTGTAAAAACAAACAAACAAAAGAAGTGAGATCCTCTTCTCTGTGCCTGTTGAGATTCGAACTTTATCCCAATATTCTGCTGCATGCCAGAGGACCTTCAGTATGTCAGCAGTTGCAGGAGGGCTCTCCCATCTCCCCTGGTTCTCTGGTGCCAGCTCATGGTGTTGCTTCTCACAGCTCCATGATGCCTTTGATTTTTACTTGAAACTCTCCACAGTGTGTGATAGATCTTTTACTGGACCTAATGTTATAAATTAATCTGTGTTAAAAATATATATATATATATTAAGTCAATTGTTCTTACCTGATTTCTGTCTCTTGTCTAAGCCCAGTATCACTAACAGTTAACAGCTTTTGGGTGTCTGATCCTCAGCTTTTTCCTTTTAAGGAGACCTTAATGGAAGACACACAGTTGGGGAGGTGTAGCACTTGCCAGGCAAAGGAAAAAGACTTTAAAGTCTTCATCAGTTACGTGCTTACACATGATTTTTTTCCGTGTGATGGTCTAAATTAAGGCAAAGGAACCATTAACTTGAGTAAAGTTAGCAGTCCTTAAGGGTAGCCAGAACTGATGTGTATGTAGAAACATACCATGGCAAATGGTAACAAATAGTCCTGGTAGTAGGATTTTGGAGAAATGGAGGAAAGCAACAGTGGGGGTAGTATGCCATGTATGCGTCATGGCAACACCTCCTAAAACTTAGGAGTCCAAGTCATGTGTATTTGAATTATTATAGTCATTTCACATTTTCCTGTTTAAGCTGTGGAGGCTGAAGTAGAGAAGTTGTGGAGAAGGGAGGCATCTGAAGCAGGCTGAATCTGATGCAAAATTGAAAAAGCAATGATAAAAAGGTAATGAACTGAAGCAATACAAAGTGGGACAGGAAATAAGGTTTATATGCAGAAGACACTGCAGTTTGTCATGAGTATTATGTCCATCCAGTGTTAGCGCCATGGCATTGTGCATTTCCTGTTTCTGAAGGATTGCAGTCTCTTTAAAGTGTGCCGTGACAAGTAAAATAAGGCCGGTTTTCATGCTCTTTAGTTTATTGTGGGAATTTTGTGTGAGACTGACTTGTGTAGAGTTCCTTCTTTAGAAGAGTACTAGTAATATTATCCCCAAGAGAATGGGAAGAAAAAAAAAATGCTTTAAAAATTGTTGACTGTATGAATAAACTTGGATCATCTTTCAGCAGTTATTGTATGAATTGCGCCATTCTGCTCACATGTGCTATGCGAGCAACATTTTGTCTGGAAAGTACAGTGACCAGGTGTATTGATTTTTAACTGTAATTGAAATAGCTTAGTGTCGCATGGTGTCTGGTTTCAATTTTAGACTTTGATTTGTAGGGACTGTGAACTAATCTTGCCATTGCATGTTACATTTGTAAACCAAAGTTTTAAATTGTGCTGATCAGACATATGTAGAAAATTACAGCTGCACTGCAGACCTGCACCTGTGCCTGGATTTCATCTTTTCTAGTCTCCACTCAGGACATATGTATATGCTATGAGAAAATTTATGGTGTGGGAAACCTGTATTAGTTTGTGGAGAAGAAACAAGTGGATAGAAAGTAAGATGTGGCTCTGTTTTATAGTTGGGGAATCAGAGGCAAAGAGATGGAGACATTATTAAGAAGCTCTCATAGCAGGTCAGAAACAAGGCCAAATCAAAATGTTCATGTCCTTACTCTAAGTTCTGCTCTGTGTAGACTTTGTAAGTCTAGCCTACTTCATTTTTCAGTCTATTGGTTGCTATTTAGGGCAGAAGAAGGTAATGTAATAATATCCTTAATTAGTAAAAGTGAGGAGTGGTGGAAGAGATCACAGAGTGGTCAGCAGCAATACTACTTTCTTTGCATCTAAAAGCTTGCCTACACTAATTCAATGAAGTTCTTGGGTATAAGTTAAAGACATTAGACTCCCTTATGGATGTTGTTTCTCAAAAGTAAAGTGGCCTCAGCTTGCACTAGCTCCTTAGAGAAGGGTTAAGCTACAGCAAATTAAGGCCACTTTATTCCTGAATAAGTGTCCACATGGGGGATTAATGCACTTCAACTTACGCACATTAGTTTTGCAGCATTAGTTAATTAATCTTAGAAGTCTTGTCCCCATGCAGCCAAACCCACAAAAGGCTTCCAGAGATGATGATTCCCAAAGCAGTAGCTGAATAAGTTCTTTCTGCATCTCTCCTAATATAATGTTTTCTGAAGGAACATATTTTTAACTATTTAAAGTTCAGCATTGAAACACATCATTTCCACACATCTGGCAGTCCCATACCTTTGCTCATTGAAACCTAGAAAACACCATCTCAACTAGATGATGCCTGCTGTAATCGTAACAGTGTCAGGAACTTGTTCTAAATCCTTAAATAACAATAGCCTTTAAAAGGGGAAAAAAAGTATATAAACATAGGGTTATGTATACATTTTCCACACTGTATTATTATTTTAGCTAAATATAAAGGCTATTACAACTGTATTTGGCAAATTGATCTGTATCAATGAAAAGCAAAGCCATATGTGGAAATATCCCTGTAATTTGTTATAAACCTAAAATGAAATTAAATTTGATTTAAAATATTTATTTTCCAGAGCATTTTTGTTCATTTTGGAACTATTTTATTTTATTCAAGATACTGTACAAAGCATATCTTGTATTTAGAACATAAAATTAGTATTGCAAATAATGAATACTGGTGGGTAGTTATGTTGTTATCCAAAATAAAAGTAATTCCTGTAAAGCTGTTCAGAAGTTGGATGTTGAAAGATATAGCCAAACAGACCTGGGTTTAAATAGAGTCACTTGAAGAAGAAAAAAAATGACAGCAGTTACTGGTTTGACTTCATTTATCTGCCATTATTTTCTTAAATGTTCATCTTGACTGCAGCTGTTTGAATAGGAAGTTATTAGCTATAAATAGGGAACATGGGAAGTTCTCTGCTTCTTTCCCTGTTGCTTAACATTACGTTGTGTAATTGATAAAAGTAATCCTCAAATAAAACTGCTTGATAAGATACAATTGTTTTCTTCTATCTCAGGCCAAAAGATGTCCAGAACAGGACTTAAAAACAAACAAACAAAAAAACCCAAACAAACCTACTTAGTTGCTAAGTAGATATTCATTTATCCTCTGGTATACTTTGTTACTCAGATTGTGGATCATGTTGGAAAAAATAAAATACAAGAGACCAAAACCCCAAAACAAAACCAAGATAAAAGGGAAGAAAGAGAAGAATATAATTCTTTATTCATCATGCATGCAAACTTGTCAGTTCATTAAAGTATACCTATAATTAAAAACTTAAGTTAATTATTTTTTTTTCTTTTTTTTTTTCTTTTTAAATTTTCATTATCATAAAAGAAAAAAGAACAGTCTGGAGGGGATCTTAATGTCTTACAACTACAGCTGGTTGGAACGCATTCATCCCATCTTCTTGTTGTGTTCATGAAATACTGTTTCTGAAAAAATAGTACTATTTTTAAGCAGAAACCTAAGATATTTTAGACCATAATATTTACTAAAAGGTATAAAAATTGTTGTGAAGCACTTCTTGCAAAACAACAAAACATTGTTAATCAAAAAGAAATCCATTGGAAAAATCCTGGAAGTTTTCAACATGTTCTACTCAGCACAGTAAATTTTTGCTTTAATTCATTATAAGAAGTCTCTTTCAGTTGGCTAAAACTTCTGTTGGCAATCAGTTGTGGCTTCTTTACCATAAGCTTCTGAATCTGAATTGTTCCATGAGAAAAATATTTCTAATGGATTTACAATCCCAGAGCAATTAGTGAAGAAGGGACTTGCTGGTTTCTACAGATCCCATGGGGGAAGACAGTATTGGAAGGAAGTCTAAGTTTTACAAGATCTAATTCATATACTTTTTATTGATACTTAGATTATGATAACCTGGAAAAGCTTAAAATTTATATTCGCTTTGAATTTTCTATCTCAGTGTAACCCTTACTTTTGTGGGTTAGGTGTTTTGGTCTATATGGTTTTCCAAAATGAAAAAAAATCTCTGGCACATTGCAGAGCATAAGTGCACTCAAATGATTTCAAACCAAAATTGGGGTGAATGGAAAAGACTATTCTGCTTTAATCTGATTTTGTTTATTTCAGTTTCTAAAATTAATCTTAATTTTTCCTGGAAACCAGTAGCACAGACACTTGTGAACTGTTGGTCAAAAGAACCTAGCAATACCACCACCCCCTGTCTTCTACCCCAGTTTATTGGGGTTTTGACATAGGGTAGCACTTGCATGATGAAACAAATCCCTCAAGCAAGATGGCCAGTTTCTTTCCAGGTGACAATGGGCAAGGGTGCTGCATTGGTGGCTTCAGCCAGACCAGATGGGATTCCCCCAAGTGCTCTTCTGCTGAACTCTTGTAATTGGATGGTCCTGTGAGCATCCAGCATGTAAAGGATCCAAGCAAGGTATCCTTTCTGTCTTGACTGATGTGCTAAATACCCCTTAACTGTCTTAATCGTGTCCTTCATAACCATTTCTGCATCTGCAGGGACAGTTTCTACTATTTACAAGTCTATTAGCCATCTCCAGTTTGGTTGGTTCTGCAGGAAGAACTGCCTGGGGGGTCTCAGGTCCTGCCAGATTGTCCACTCAGGATGTTAATAAACACTTTGAAGCATAGAAGTAGTGTCTGTCAATTGGTCTAGGCACAGCAGGAGCTGCCTGCGGGAATCTCCAAGACTGAGAGTCCCACCTGGCAGGCTCCTGAAACAATTAGTGAGGCACTTTGTTGTGGAGATGGTGAAGCAGTCAAGCAGTTGCCTTTTCTTACATCGGTCAGTTGTCGCCAGTCAGCCCGTTAGCTTTGTTCAGAGACTAGGCTAGGAGCTTGTGGGCCACCCAGAGAATTAAAAACCAAGTGCGCTGGGTGTGGACACAGGCACATTATGTCCCTGACTTCCATATACACCCCAATTATAACGTTAGAAGAAACCTGAATTTCATCCTGATAATACACCTGTAAGTTAAATTCCTTAGTCCTTCCCACAAACATCTGCAGCGACAGACTTGTCTTCCTACATTGAAGGTAGGAAGAAATTGAATATCTCTCACAAAGCTATGGGACCATGAAAGAAAAAAGAATTAGAGAGGTGTTAGTATGTAAGATACAAAATTATCTGTTTTGGCATATTAAAATGTAAGCATGATAGGTACTACATGAAAGAAAGAGGATTTGTATTTGTGTATTTCATTGTCTGTTTTTATTTGTGTATCTGTCACTCCAAAATCTGGACTGAGCACACAATAGAGATTAATTAAAATCAGAGTTACTTCAGAAAGCATTTCCTATAATAGAGCTGTATTAGTAAATTAGTTGTGACTAATAGTCTTTTGTAGATGGATTAGTGGAATGAATTAAAATGTAATCTGAAATAGCATTGATAGAAATTATGCCTGATAAATCCAAGGTAACTTCTATCCTTGACTGGAAACAGAATGCCATTATGATCCTACAGCAACATGGACTACAAAAATTAGCTGTGCTCTAGGCTGCCCGTTTTCAAAAAATATATTTAGTAAGAATAATCAAAAGCGCAAGTAATGCCCACTTACCAATTAGCTGAGTCTGTCATTGGATTCTACCCACCTAGTGCCCTCTGCATGTGTATTTATATCAAGGCATAAATTATCTAATGGTATATGTACGTATGTATGTACATATTTTCCATACATAATACTTTGCTATCAGTGTCTAAGGGACCAGTATCATTTAATTTATTACAGCGTCAATTTACTACTACTCATCTGGTCAAAAAATCTCATCCCAAATAACGTAGTAAAAAGAGCTCTGTTTTCTGAGGCTTAAGATCTGCCCAGAGGCAGATGAGGTGTCCCTTTTAAAAGTCACTAGTGTAGGCTATTGCCCACAGGATATTTCCCAGATTAGTTGCCATATGAGAAATAATGCGTGACATAATTTTATAAATATTTTTGTGCAATAAATCTAAGGAAATATTAATATACACCTCAAGCTATTACATTCCAGAAATACTTCTAAATTAAGGTACAACATTTCTCTACAAGCAAAGAAGACTAATAAACATATTCAAATTGTACTTGGTCCAAAAGACCTTTCAAAAATAGTATTGTTCTGAACTTCTCAGATATCAGTTGCAAGCTTTCAAAGTCTGTTTTGAAAGTGGCAAGCTAAAAGCAGCTCGATCGTTAATTCACTATTTGAACACCAGTGCCAGAAGTTCTGTTTGGGACACATACAATGTCTAGAAAAATTTCTTTTTTTATGTTTTTTTTATTTTTTTTTTTTTTTTTTTTCACTGAGTGCTTTCTAAGTCCCAAAAGCATCGTGTATTTAGGCATTGGAACCAAGGGTGATTTTATGAAAGAAATGGGTTTAAAGGGAGATTTGTATGAGGATTCAGAGGTTGCTTGACACATAGGATTTGGGAAGCTGATGAAAGTGTATGAAGTAGTATGGAGAAAGCATAAAGCTGGGAGTGGGACTAGATAAAGGGTGAAATTCACTACAATGCAGACGGCCAGAACAAAATCTATACATCACTTAGATCTTACTTAATCCCTCAACATAGGGGTTTATATAGCTGCGAACTGTTTGAAGAAGTTATGATGGGGCTTAAGTAGGACTCATGCAGAGCACTGATCTTGTGCCAACCCCTTGCAAAACAAGCACTTTCCATATGGAGGAGGACTGTGGTGAGTTGTAGGAATCTTATGGAATACGTATAATGAAATAAGAGTACAGGTATGGAGGAGGTCAAATGACGAAGACTTTGAAAGTAAAAGAATATGAAAGGAAAAAATATTAGGAAGTATACAGAAAATAGTATTTCCAGAGGTACCTCCTTTAAGTAAATGGCAAGGTATGACACTCCTCGGAGTAACACAAAAATGAAATTAAAAGAAAAAGAAAAAGAAGGTCTCTAACACCTATCTTGTTTATACTAATCAGGGGTAGCTTTATCCTAATCAACAATCTTAGATTCAATCTGAATAATATTTCATTAGCTTTTCAGATCTACCTTTCCTGTCTAGGTCTAATTATATCTAATGGAATGTAGCTCAACTCACTATATTAAATCATTAAAAAACCCTCATCATTTTAAATGATTATGGGGCCTTGGGAAAGAATAGTCCCTCCTTCTTCTAAGGCCTAAAGGGCTTGCCCCAGATACTTGTCATCGTTTCTCTCCAGCCTGTTGTATGCTTGAAAAGAAACTTAATACATCCATTTTCATTTGTAACCATCTCTAAACAGCTATATAAGTGCAAACATAAACATCTGTTCTAATCAGTCCTCAGAGAAGGTTACTTATTCATAAAAGTCTTCATTCTCTTAGGGAGATATTCTTATAATTATAATACTTTGGTATTACTTTTGTGTCATTTCAGTGTCTTGCATATTCTAGTATTTGTAAAAGGGTGAAGGCATGTGTTGAACTGTACTCCAATGGGCTATGTATGGAATTGACAAAATAGCCAGTGCAATTCACACATTGCTACGTATTAAAAATACAGACATACATCACTTAAAGGATGTTTCTGAGAGCAAGACATTAAAAAAAAATCAGCAGAAATTATAATTATTTTAGAAATAATCAGCAGATTAGATATCTGAACAATGCCTTTCCTGGACAAATGGGTGTATCATAGTGTTTGATCCTAAGCTAGATTCTGGATTTTTAGGAGCATTGGGGCGGGAAGAAGGGGTGAATTGGAAAAGATGCTTGAATGTAAACTGGGCTGAGAAACTGTGACATCTGTATTACAACTCTTCATGTTTTGAGTAACTGTAGGATATAACTTTTTAAGGGCTAAAAATTTCAAGAATGCCCAGGAATTTAAGGAATTCTGGGAAGGAGTTATAGTAATAATATTGCAGTTATTGTCACTGCTTATTTATCATGCTGGCATCTGTTGTTCTGCATGTGTGTGACTGTGGGATCATGAGCCTGGAAGAATAAAGCAGTAAAACATTGATATTGTGTTTTATGTAGTAGAGTTAGGATCCAGATACATGTTTCTTAAGAAGGATGGGAGAGAGACGCTATTGAGAAATATGAGGGAATCTTGACTTGAGCTCAGGTCTTAGATCTGCTTATGTGAGGAGGCACAGTAGTCATGGTAAGGTATTTGTGCTGAAAAATCTGCTTCTAGCTCTCTGACCATTGAAAAATCCGTCTCTAAGAAAAAAAAGTGAAAATCATTAGGTATCTAGAAATGTATTATCATTTATAGAGTAGAACAATAGATGATTAATACAGTCTTTTGTTTGAGGGAAACTATTTCACAAGATAAAAAGGCTGTTAAGCTAATTAACTAGGTATCACTATTATTTTATTTGCTTTTTTTCCATGTTTGCAAACTAACTTTATTGCTATTTTGTTCTTGTTATACATGACTATATATTGATGATAAAAGAATATAATTAAAATGAAAAATTATACTGCAGTGGTTGAGTCTATATTTTATAAATTTAGCATTGCTCTTTTTTGGAGTCTTTTAGTTTTTTCCCACTTGCATTCAATAATCGCTTTACAGTCAGGAGCATTGTATTTGCAGAGTTTTGTCAAAACAGTTTTATCTCTAAAAGATTTTTATCTACATTGGTGGAAAACTTCTGTTTCCATTTAAAATTTTAATGTAATTTCGTGCCTCCCTGTTTCAGGCCATGGAATTTTTTCACTGATACTTCTTTGGCAGTTGTCTATTTTTCTTGCAGTATGCAGATTTTATTTAATAAAATGTAAAGACAGAATCCTTGAAATTAGATGTCTTTCCTTTAAATTGATGATGTGAATAGCAAGAAATTGTAACAAAGTCCATTTATAAAAAATGGAAGTTACTGTTATGTTACGCTACATAAAAAGCTATTTCTTGGCTACACATAAAAGTAAATTGTTGAGAAAGTATTAAATGAGCCCAAATAAATTTGTTAACATTGGAATATATTCTTAACCTTGATTCAGAAAGATTTATTATCCTTCCTGTAAATAAGACTGTTATGTTTTAGAATAAGTGTGCTTGTGTAAACGAAGCTGTAAGAGTGTCCTAGTAGAGTGTATGTGTGTGTATATTTGCCAGGGTAAATGTTTGATGGTAGTACAATACATTGGAAAATGGTCCATATGACTGAAAACTTGGATTATGTTGGCAGTCTTCTCTTTATTTCATTGTTTTTGCTAAAACAACTATAGCCTGTCACAGAATTAGTGTACGTACAAAATTGTTGATATACAAATATAAGGAACATGCATTTCAATATATTAAAAAGGAAGAAGTAATAATAGAAGAAATACCCTTTCTCCTGGAAAGGGGAAATCCTGAGCTTTTCTTTCTATTTGAAATATGCTAATATGTTTTATCCAATGATTTTCCACTGAAAAATTATCAGCCTGTAGGTTAGGGCCAGGAAGGTAGATTCTCTTGCTTCTCTGGCATCAGGAATCTTGCATTTCTGGTTCTCATTGCCCAACTTTGGCAGGAAGAGCAGACAGTACCTTGCATGTAGTGTAGCTGTCTGAGCAGTTACGATAAGAAATCAAATCTCTATTTTCAACTTCCCAAGAGAATGCTCTAATTACCAAGCTATCAAGGAACAGATTTATCATAGCAACTCCAAAGCCCTGGTCTTTTTTTAAGAAAGCAGTGATCTGCTTTTCCTGTAGAGCTAACCTATCAAGATAACTTCTGTGCATTTTTTCTGTTCAGAAGGCATTTTACAGTCTGAATTCCAGATTTCTGTGACATCTATTTTAGGCTCATAGGCAATAGTGTGAAATTTGGCTTTTCTTCATCATTTCCTATTGGTTCCTTATATAACATCCTGCTCAGTGCACTGAGTGTCAGAAATCCCATTCTTACTACCAAACTATCTCCATACCTTGTAAGCTGGCCACCTTGCCTGGGCTGTGAATCCTGTTTTTAAATCCCTTCCCATGTGCATATCTCATTTTGGATCTGGGTCTCACACGTCTCTTTAACTTTACACACCTTTTAGGTACACACTGTTCAGCACATATATAAGTCATGGCAAATTCAGAATTTTAGTTACAACTTTAGTATTGGAAAAAGATAGATTAAACAGCAGGGATCCTAGTATTAGAGCACTGAATGGAGTAGATATATGTCAACAAAGAGTTGTGCATAAAATTTTTCTTGACCTTTGGAAGATCACTGAAATAAAATACAAAAATTTTAAAACCCAGGTGTTTAAGACTGCATACTTAAATCAACACTTTGATTAGGTTTTCTTAGGTTTTTTATCTTAGGTTTTCTTGGCAATGACTAGGGCTTTGAGGCCCCACTTCTGACAAGCAGACTATTTATTGTAAGCTCCAGGTAATTGTTTAGATATGTAATTGTAAGCGTGAATGTTTTTCTCTTCTTATCTATCAGATTGTCTCCTGGAAGAAAGATTTCCCCTTTGAGGTTCTCTAGATCTCTTCACCAGTTTCCTTTCACCTCATTAAAGAGGAAAAGCAGTTAAACAATATGAATCTCAAGGATTCAAAGAATGTATAGGGCAAACTATGTATCAGCTATGTATGTATATATTGTCTACAGCCTTCTTAGCATTAAGAAAAGCGTGGGCTTTTCCTGTTAGCTGCTGTATGAATAACCCATGAGAAGGTAAATCAGTCTTAAAGTTTATCCCTTTTCCTGTAGGTGGTCCTGGGGTTATGCTAGGAAAATGGTCCTGGATCTAGCATTCTGTATCCTAACTTATAGCTAGTAATTTTAGATTTCACTCCTGTTGCCTCACAAGTTTGAAAAATTCAGTATATATAAGCCAATAGTGCCTGCTTTCAAGGTAATATTCTTTGCATATCCATACCTTTTCCCGATAGTCAGTAGGAATAGCTTTCCATTTTCAGCCACACACCATCTGTCTATTTAGAAAAAGAGAATATCCTGCGTACGATGGTCTGGTCCTCAAGAGATCAGTAGTTCAATTTTATATTCTCTTTTCCTGTAGGAATATTCAAATATGTACTAAGCAAGATGCTGATCTTCACTTCTTTTTTAATATACTTTCCACATCCTCCTCAGAATTCTATTTTCCTTGATTTACTTAATTTTACCCTCACTTCCCTCTTTCTCATAATCTTATGATGACATTTTCCCTGACAAGGGGCTGGATACTCCTTCACTTGGAGACCAGCTGAGAATGTCTAATGACAGAGAAGGTTTTCTGAGATTTCTCATAATGCTGCCAGCACTGGAGGGATGGTTAGCATAACCACCACTGTATTCAGCTGAAGAAGTCGCAAAACAGTCATCTCCGTTAAAGATTTATTTTCTGTGGCAAATACTGAAGCTAAATCCTTTGTTATTATCTTGACCATAAAATGTTCATGGGCACATTACTTATGTTTACACAGTTCCCCTATAAAAGAAGAATATCTGCTTTCCTAAAAGACCTTACTTCTTTCTAAAGGTCAGAAGGAGTCACTGCCATTCTGACACTATGTGCTGAGAAAATAGCTCAGAAAAAGCTGTTATTAATTTCTATGCATAAATCTGTTCACATTTTAAGAAGTGCTAGTGGCTAAAGTTTATTTGTAGCAAGAGCCATACTCATGTAGATGCTGAAAAAGTACCTTTCATTAAAATCACAGGAAGCAATCAAGAATATTGTTTATTTATGCTTTTGCAACAGTGCAAATGCCAAACTGCCAGTCTGAATCCAGACAGTCCTACATTCTGGAGTGCATTCATTTTTGCAGTTCTGCCCTTCCACACTTCTAAAAAAGATGCCAGGAGTCTCAGTATCAAACTACCATTGTGTTTGTTTGTTTATTCCCCCCACCCCCCCACCCTGCCCCTGTTTATATATATATTTTTGTATTATGATTCTTAATGGCTGTCTCATGATTCCCATATAACAAGGCAAAGCCATAATCCTGTGTGTTTGACAATACAGACATTTTGGGGAAGATGAATTGTATTGTCATGAAAGAGTGAGGTGTGATGTAACAAGAAATCTGACAGGCATAGTAGTGTCTTTTAAAGAACATTTACTGTTGTCCTATTTACAGGTGTATGTTTTGTTGATTAGCAAGCATAAAAGAGGAATTCAGATAGTCAAAGAGCAAGCTATTTTCATGGTATAAAATACTATGCCATCACCATCATTTAAAGACACATTTGCCTAGATGCTTTGGTGCCCAAACATCCTAGGGTTCTGCAAATCTATAGAAGCTTTTCTAGAAATACGTATATGAATTAAGCATAGATATTCCCCCAGCAAATAATGGGAATTTGGATGCGTGCATACATACATTTGAATTGTCATTAATTTCTTTGATGAATCCCTAAGCATTACAAACACCTTTTAAATCGGTTGTTTTGAGCCTTCTCTATGTTTGATTATTAAAGTCTTCATCTTAGAAATATGCCTGAGCCAGATACTTAGTGATTTCAGTGGAGCTTTCTACACTGGGGTCTACAAGGGTCTGCTGGTGTGCAGCAGATTGCATTGAATTCAGGGGGGTAATAATTTGGACTGAATTAATTCACCCATTATAGAAGTTACTAAATCAATATGGAGTAATAATAAACAAAGCTCAGTGAGAGTTATGCTTTTGCTAGATTTATAAAAGTTACTATCGGTATAGCTAAACCTTGAATGCTTGAAAATGGATTATCAGTAAAGAAAATGTTGGAATGTAGAGAGCACATCAGAAAAGATATGGAAACACCCAGGGAAATACGAAATATGAAAGAGATTTATCCCCCACAATGAACAGGTAACTTTAACTGACACATTTTCTCCTACCTATTGCATAAATGCTCAGAAAAAGACCATGCCACTGATTCAGTGAAATGTTTAAACATGCACTAAAACTTAAAACATGCATGTTGCCCCATTGACCTTGCTGAAGCTGCTCATGAGTCTAAAATTCCTTTCTCTACTGAGGTCAACAAACACAGCCAGTTGAAGGGCAGATTAAATATAGAGGTTTGGGGAAGTGCAGTCTTCAGTTCTGGGAGTAGTGAAGGTAGCCTTATTCATCAATGGTGCTTAAGCTTTCAGGTGTTCCAATGTTTCCAAATTCATTTTTCTTTGTTCAGAACCGGGAATGTTTAAGTCCCAAAGGTAAAGCCAGAAGGGTGTATGAGACCTCTTATGCCCAGTATTTCAAGACGTTTTTTTCTTAAAACCTTTCTGTGGAATGTTATTTAAAAAAAAAAAAAAAGGAGGGGGGGGGAATATAATTGTAGATAATTGTTAATGCACCACCAAAAATTATAAATAGAATAAATTAAGATATATAACTGATGTAAGCATTAAAACCTCTTTGATATTATGCTCACATCTGTGTCTGATCATGAAACTTAAAATTAAACACAATTATCTGCAAGACAGCTAGGTTACTTTATAAAATTTAACCTCATTAGTACATGCTTTTTGGATTGTATGTCTCTACATCTGCATTATGGACTGTCTCTAAATTCCTTTTGAGAGTGTGTTCAGCAAGGATTATGAAGTGTTGAGGTGTTTTTGTTTGCTGAAACGTAACAGAAGTATTACATTTTTTTCCAGTGTTCTTTTAGATGATTAAGAAAACTTTAAAGCTTTGCCTCAGTACCATGTTCCATTAACAGCAATGTAATACATTTTCAAATAATTGAAATGAAAGTATTGAAATCTTCTAGCATGCGTTTGATGAACACGGGTATCCTGAAGGTCTTTTCTGAATAGTCAGCTTCTATGTGTTGGGCAGAGGAGAAAAAAGGCAGCCTGTACTGCCTGCCTTGATAAGAAATAAACTCCTTAGTGTTGAATTGCTCTGTATCTTTAATGTAAGGTGGCTGAGCCATTGTTTGGGTAAGCCACACTTTCACCATTCTCACAGCTACTGTGATTTTTTTTTTTTTTTTTTTTTTTCTCAGTACATTTTCATAAATAGGGTAAAATTGTCCTTTGATTTTGAATTAAGCTATTCCTTTTTTGAAGGATTAGTGAGTATAAATTTTAACTTTCAACTAATCTTAACTGCTTTTGAAATGTTTCTTTGTGCACTGAAACCAAGAGTCCTGGTAAACATATATTGTAAGCATTACCTAAAAAAACAGTGTTTTAGCATTTTTTAAATTAGATATTTTTATTTCTGAAAATCTAATAGCCAAACTAGAAACAGTAAAGATGTCCAGGTTTCAATGAAATATATGTCATAAATTAGCTTATCATTGCACTGATTTAGCATGCCTAGCAGGTGAAAGACAAAAACATGTGTTATCTTCCCTAGGGAACCTTCAATGAATGTCATTCTAGCTTCATATGTCTTTCTTCTCTACCCTTCTTGAACTGATATAAAATTCTAATTTGTGCCCTCTGGTTCCATCTTCATTGAAATCTAGCAAAACCGCTGAAGGTAAGATAGTGGCAATGGTGCATGAAAAAAGGGAAAAGGAATACAGTGATTCATAGCATACTTGAAGAAAGTTGCAGTTGTTAACAGCACTACTTTTGTATGTCGACAGGTTAAAATGTGTCATATATCAGTGTTAAAAATAAAGTTATTCATCTTGGCTGTTTTCTCAAAGTTCAGAAAAAAAGGCAGTAAAACCTATGCCATGTGTATCTTTAAAAATTATTTCACATTTCTGAAAATAAGCTAATTCAATGGCTTCCAATGGCAGCAATAGCAACAGCAGCATTTTTACATGGACGTGCTTGTGTAATTTCTGTAGTTTTGTATAGTGATTGCTCTTTGTTGAAAAGCTTCCACATGTTTTCAATCCTCTTGTCCATGAACATCCAAGTTAGTAACATACATCGTCTTGCTTATTTCATGTTTTCCTTGCTCACTTCAGCAATAATTGAAATCATCATTGAAAGTAGACATGGAAAATGCCCAATAGATCATAACTGTCGGAATTTTAATTCATAGGCACCCCATGCTCAAAGATTGTTCTGTAATTTAATAAATTTGCACAATAAAATAGAAACCAAATAAGTAACCAAATAAGGCAAAATGATTCTGTTAAATATTGAACAAATCAATAGCAGAAAATTAAACAAAAAGAACATTATACACTATTTCCTCACATTCACGGTAATGAGAATGAAATCAGCAATAAAAGAAAAACAGAATTAAAATGCTACAACCAAGTTCTTTAGTCCTTTTCTGAAAGGTGACAGAAATATGTTGTCGCATTGGTTATGTTAAAAAAACGGCATCTTGACTGAAAGGTTTGATGGACCTTGCTGTCTTCACCGGACAGTGACTGGTTTGTGAAAGTTGGTAGGTTCAGCTTCACCATTCCCTTTCACAGCTACATATATAACAGCAAAGCATTAACAACCTCACACTGCAAACCTATACACATGGGAAAAAAAAAAAAAAAAAAAAAAATCACTGGAGTAGCTGCCATGACTTTGGAAGGACTCTGTATGAGTACATGCTTGCAGGAAGGAGTCTGACTTGGTGTGCTGGCTACTGGACTTGCACTGACGCCAGGGAAAGCTGCATGAGTAAAACCACGTGCAGCACTTTGAAAATGTAACAATGAGCACATCGGGGGAGTGGAACATACACAGACTTCAAACAGGCAACATCATGCTACACAATTCATCTTCTTCAACCCTTCAACTTAAATCTTCTGCAAGTCACAAATACACAAGCTCTCTCCTCTCCTCTCCTCTCCTCTCCTCTCCTCTCCTCTCCTCTCCTCTCCTG
>CM021769.1:43724546-43808991 GCA_011076525.1 Nettapus auritus
GCCCTGCCCTTATTTTGCAGTTATTTGTGAAAAGGCAAGGATGACTTTTAAACAGTAAATCATTGTAAAATCACAGGTCAGGCACAGAACTCACATGATGTTTTAAAATGACTGTAAAAAATGGACTTCTGGAGACATGTTTTGATTCAGGATATTTTCATTGATTCGTTGGGTTTTGAACCCAACGGGTTCAGAAGGGAAGAAATATAAATTATACTGACTGCATAAAATAGATCATTAATATGTTTTTGACAAGCCTGAGAGTCCAGTGTCATATCTGTCTGCAGAGCAGAGCTTCTTTTTCAGACTGGAAATGAAATACTGCAATTAGTCTTTTTGTAACATTGAGTTTTTCTTTGATTGTTGACCCATATTTATGAAGCATTCACAAGTAAATATGGCAAAAAGAACAAAAATATAAGTGTGAGGGTCTTGAGTCACCAAAGCCTTTAGGCAAGTCCACTATTTGTAGTGGTGACTAGGGGTATAATCCTATTGCCCTTCACTGGGACAATTTATGCTTGAAGTTAAGCATGTTTTACAGAATTGGGGATTTAGTTTTTAGTTTTGTCAGTTAAGGCACTGTCACATTCCATAGAGAGTATTCTAGATCAAATGTTTTAAGGCTAGCAAGTGGTAATGAAATGTGTTCTTTATATGACCACAACATATCTTTGCTTGGTATTGAAAAGTGACAAAACCATTTGATTTTTATCTCCTTCATACTTAAGGAAAACAGTTGCTTCTTCAGTGGACTACTGGCTCATACAGAAAGCAAATTTTTGATAGTTAAGAAAGTATGGTATGAAAACAGTGAAGCACTTGCACATGTTTAGGTGAGTGAAACTAAATAGGTAATTTTTCAATTAATATTTAAAGCTAGCGTTCCTTTCTAACATTTGATGCTGGTTATAAATGCAACTGCATGCTTCTTTTCAGTCCTACATACTTTATATTAAGCCATTTGCAAATGGGTCCCCACACATACTAAAAGCATTTTGGGAGAAACTGCAGATAGTTTTGTTAATGCCAGTAACAATAAATCCAGCATATTTGGAGGCACACACTCCATATTTGTTAGATTAGAGATTCTGAATAACTGGTTCAAGTGTACAGCCAAATAAAGCTGCATTAGTCATAAGCATATGTATCCTCATATTCAAATGTAGAAAATCCATTTAAGCTCTATCCCTTCTTAGTTCTTCATTCATGAGATGATACCTTTACAGCAAAAGCAAATAAGTAAAAAGTTTCTTTTACCCCAAATTAAAAAACAACATTTTTAAAATATAAGTTCGAAGTTAGTCTTCCACAGATAGCCAATTAAATTATGCTAAAAATGACATTTTTAATTAAACACCAAGGTAAGCATAAATGGATTTCAAAATAATTAATCAAACATCAAAAAATTGAAACCTTTTTCTGCTTGAGCAGCAGAAATGAAAGAACCAGTCTTCAGGTCTCATAGAGATTCAATCTAATTTAATTCTCTGTCTTCTCTAAATAAACATTCCTAAAACCTTTTTTTCATCTGGGGGAATAAGGATGAGAGGGGTAATCAATATTTCTAGCATTTTAATTAAAACCGTTAGTGGAATAAATCCATTTAATTATCAGTTAATGAAATACAAGGTCATTTACCTGACAGGAACTTTGAAGGTGGATTACTAGCTGGAATAAAGTAGAAGAACCCAATGTCACAGCCATTTAGCTTCTGTCAAATTTAAGGTTAAAATCCTTTTAGACTGTTTAACCTATTCTCTACCGTTTTCTATTATGTATGCCAATTGGCAAGAAGAAATGCACGATCGAAACTTATCTACCTTCAGTTTTTCTCCGAAGTTACCACCAAGTTTGTATAATTTATTTTCTGTCTTTTATCTAAAAAAATGCAAAATGCAAATAAAGTACACTGCACCACATGAATCCTGGTGTATTTCCACTTATTGCAGAACATCTCCTTAAATGAAGTTAGCATACTGTGCTTGAACTTTGGCAGGAAATGATTAGCAAATAAACAAACTAAACACAAATGTAGCCTGTAAATAGATTTGCTGATATGAAACATTTGGCTTCTGTATTTTTCATATATAGTGGAGAAAGATACATAACTTTACTACAGAGGATTTTAAGGCTGATGTTCTCATTATACATGTAAGAAGGAAAAAAGAAATATAGAGTTCTCTGTATGGCAGGAAACTCCCCATGCTTCTTGCAGTACCTCGATATGACAGCAATCAAAAGTGATGAACAAAAGTTCTGCCAGAGATGCAAATAGTGAATGTCAGTATTAGCAAGCAGCAAGATCGACAGAGAAAGAAATACTTTTTCCAGGATTCTGGGACAATCCTAGGAGAAAAATCAATATTTAAGCGGACTGTTCCTACTCTGTGGTAGGATTACAAATTCTGTGTTGATTTGATTTAATTACAACAGGTTATGTTGTATTGAAGTGGATACTAATTGGAATTATAAGTTCACACAAAGTGTGTGCACTGGCATTGAGGAACATGCAGACAAGGTGCACTGCTCTATTATCTTTTTTTTTTTTTTTTTTAAATGTGCCATGTAATAAATAGTATGCCTGTCAGAAAACCTGATTGTTTATAACAATCCGATGTCTTTTATATTATGGCAATTTAAGTTTAGAAAAGTAAAATGTGAGTTTTCAAATTTGGTTTAGTGAGTTAACTCTGAAGTTGCATTCTTATATTCATTGTGGCTTTTGTGAGTTCAAGTCACGTTTTGCCAAATTATTCAGACCTCCACGAGGCAAAAATAATAGTTATCATTCTGTTTCATAAAGAATGCTAGCTATATATTTTCATAGCCTAAGTAAAGTATTGTTCTTAACAATAGGATATTGGGTGCTGTGTATCACACGTTTTCCTTTTAATAATTATGGAAATATTCCAGAAGTGTTTAAAGTCATACTTCAGAACTGCATGGTCCAAGACCACTCATAACTTTAGTGTGGTAAGGGCAAGTTATGAACTATAGGCAAGGGAGGCAAAGTTTAATATCTTTTATTAGACCATCTGTTAGAGTCAGAAAAAGAACGGAAGGCTTAAGGGGTGGCTCTCAGCACAAAGTTAGGTAGTTGTCTATGGTAGCTGTGGCTCTGCTTCCTGCACTTGTCTGTGTCTAAGTCACAGGGAGCATATGGCTGCAAAGTTGGTGTAGATGGAGTGGCAGCCAGTTCAGGAAGGCACAATGCACGTCCTACAGTGAATAAAAGAGTTTTGCTGACTCCAACCCTTTCTTCCTACAGCAATATTGGAGAAGCAAGGTTGACATTTCAGGTTACAGCACAAATTATTAACCAAACCCTATGCTGTCCTCTGTTTTCCTCATGATGAAAGGGGACTAGATTATTCATAGAGCAGTAGAACTCAAGTTTTCCTGTAACTGCCAAAAAACCTAGACTCCTCTGCGCTTACTTTCAAACTTCTCCTTGCATGCCCATATCATGATAGTTATGACTACAGTATGCATTCTCTGTCTTCAAAATATATACAATGTTGGTGTCAAGAATCTTTGAAATGATGAGTTTGTATATTTTTTTTCTGTCAAAAAACATATTTTGATTTCATGAAATAATAAGAAAACTGCCACTGACTTTGACAGAATAGAATCCAGCCTTAATTTTCTAGATGTAGTCTATTCATACTAAACGATTTTGAAAGGAAGCACTTGGATGACCTCTCTGGGAAAAACAAACAAACTCCCACATTTTAAAATGTTGTGAATGCAGACTACTGCTTCCCTGTATGCTTATAATTCTTGTGTTACTGGAAGTCCTGAAACTTCTTTGACACAATTGTTTAATAAAGAAAATCTCTGTACTGAAGAAGCAAATCGTACCTACAACACTGACTAGATTGAGAAGTTGATTTTCATATGTTAAAACTGATGGTTTTAGAAGATTTGGAAATTGCTTATTTATAATAGTGTATGCCATATATGTTTTTTACTGTTCTGGGATTGTTTTAAGCCAAATATTTTTAAATAGAATGAATTATTTTATAGAAGGAAACCTGGAAATGGTGGCACAGATGAATGAAAAGCTGGTTTAAATATGGTAGAATTTTGGGGCCAGTTATTTACAACTTTTGTTTTGGTATTATAAGGGAAGCCTGTTTATTTTAACTATGTGGTATCGGGACTAATGAAAAGTATTCTGTAAAATCCTTCATCTTAACTTGAAGCTCATGTAGCTAATACTGCCAACTGTGAAAGTAAACAGAAACTTGGGTTTGTTGCCCAAACCCAACATTTGCAGAAGACTGAAGCAATCAAAATTGAAGTTTCTCGCTGTATTCTTCTGTTGTCCCCGTTGCCCCAAAAGAGGTAGGATTTCTCTGAAAAAAGGAAGGGATAGGTAGAATCAGCTATTTAATTGTGTTGCTGTGATGACTTGAGGATGATTTTTTGATGTGAGTATAGATGAGCTGTCCTTTTGTGTAGCTATTGCATGTTCTATTGAACAGCCAGGGTTTCTGTGGCTCGTTGACCATCGTGTGGTCAATTACTGGTTTTCCACATCAAGATGAGGCTAGCTTGACTCTCAAGATGCAGTTTTGAATATTTCAAGCACTTCCGTTGCATATTTTATTCTTACTGCCTATGCAAAGAAAATATGTTGTTAAATTCAACTGAGTAATAAGACAAAAGAGATGATTGTGGATTCATTCAGTAATGACACATAAATCTGAATACACGCAGCCTTCGAAGAACTCTGTGTTGTCAAAATCACTGTTTTTAAAGTATTGTCACATTGCTTTACAGAAAACAATAGTATCCTGGTCTCTGTGGGTAACTCAAA
Organism: Nettapus auritus; assembly: GCA_011076525.1. Taxonomy (NCBI): domain Eukaryota; kingdom Metazoa; phylum Chordata; class Aves; order Anseriformes; family Anatidae; genus Nettapus; species Nettapus auritus. The sequence goes on from CM021769.1 coordinate 43,729,372, forward strand.
TGCAAGTCAGGGCAGATTTTGCCTCTATTTATGTTGTTTTCAGACCAGCTGTGGTTTTGTAGGATTGAAAATATGGTGAATTCAACTGTATTGCCACCAAGCATGCTCACAGCACTCAGCGAAGTATTTTAGTTGTAAGACACTTTTAATTTCAAGAAGTCTCAAAACTCCACAAAGTGTCCTGCTGTATCCCCAAAAATCTGGCAAATTGCACCAAAGGAATCTAGCCTTTTTTAAAAAAAAAACATATGGAATCATTGTAGATGATTCCGTATCATCTTACAAAAGACAAAAGTCTTACATTTGAGAAGTGCATGTGTGTGTTACAAATATGAAACACAAGGTAGGATCTACTCCCATGGCAAAAAAGTGTATCAATTTGATTAAGTAAATCTTTCCAGTTTTAAAGCATGTTTTTTCTTCATGTTTCTTTAATGAAGATTCTTCTCCATTTAACTAAAAGAAATAAGTAAAACCCTGATGTGACATTGATGTGGTAGTTTTAGGAGCTTCAGAAATTCTAATTGAAGGACATACTCTTTTCTCTGTACATGTACATGCTGTCTTTGAGATCTGCAGATATTTGGATGCAACATGAATACGGTATGTACTCCTTTAAGATCATCCATTCTTTCACTGCCAAATGCAGTAGAGGTTCAGAACGTGCAGAAATTGTAAAAACAGATCTAGATTTCAGCTGACTATTATTCAAACCATCATATTCTTCTTATTATTATAAGAATTATAGAACAGTAATTAATAGATGTTCCACCTCTACGTATTGACAAAGGAAACAGAAAATCTACAAGTGAGTGGATCAGAAATCTTCTTTGTGGTAATAATGAGGTTACAGAAACGAAACTTACCATATTTAAAGCAAAGCTGTCAGGATCAGATGGGTAAATGCATAACAGAAGGGAAGGATTAGGAAGATGAAGGTATCTTTGCATTGTTTGGAAATGTATTTTGAAATATACTGAGGTTAAATTTTAAAGACGGATTTTTAAACTGCAGCTCTGTACCATTTAATCTCACAGGCCTGGATGGAGTTCTGCATCTTAGATATGTGTGGGAACATGTTATACTTCTATATAAGAATTTTAGCTTCAGATGCATAGCGAAACAGTCCAGAGTAATAGAGACATTGTATCAGATAAACATTCTGGTATTTGGTTTGAAAGCCTAAGTGTAACTGCACTTGTTCAAGTTCCCTTCTTTATAGAGCTCCTACAGGTAGAAATGGGACCTGCCATGCAGAACAGCTGATCTTGAACCAGGTCAGTTAGATCACCACAGCTCCCTTGTGACTTGGACTCTCAGAGGCGAGGATTTGTGACACAGTAGAACAAAGTTTTGGAGGAACTACTTGAGGATGTTTAAAGCTCTGTGCAAACTCCAGAAGGCATTCAGATGATGTTTGCAAATCTGTGGTTTGCTATGGGGAGCAGCATGATGTTAAAATGTGTTAAAACAAGCATGATAGGAAACAAAACTAGGGCAGGGCTTTCATTTTAAAAATGCCAGCTCTGAAAAATACTGTCCTGGGCACTGCCATAGAATTAACAGGGAGCAATGGATCTGATGGCAAATTAATTATTTTCATTCATAGAGCAACTATTTAGAGGTATACAAACACCCTATATATATATATATATATATTAGTAAATTTTAGACAGAAGTTTTGAAGTATTATGTAAGCTTTCGGATTTCTTCCATGTTCTTAAGAAATCTTTTCCACCATTTTAAATGCTCAGTTAAAGAAGTAGATACAGTTTATATGTATATCTTTTTTTTTTTTTTTTTTTTTTTAAAAAAAAGTATATATTGATATATTTAAAGGAAAAAAATTATATGTTGTATGATTTACAGTCTTAGAAAAAATATAACATAGTCATAACTTTGCAGTTTTTGTGATGCATGAAGATCAGATTTTTTAATGTTGGTTAATGCTTTACTAATTAAAGTGTGCATGTTAATTAAAGCAGAGGCTAATGTTAATTACCTATATTAATGGAATCTCATGTAGCACCTGCCTGAAGCAATGGGTTCAATTTTCAAAATATCTCAATTAAGACTGAAACTTTTGATTTGCATCTAGTAGGGTTTCAATTAACTGCATTGCAAACTTAAATAACACACTTAAAGGGATAATATCACCAATCACATGCAGCACGGTGGAATTGGTCGGTTCAATTATTGACTACAGTATGAGAGCTTTCACAGTTGGTAGGTAAGTGCTATGGTATTGGCAAGTGATTATTGTCTGGGGCTGTCATCACTTCTGTGAATCTTGTAAGAGAGATGTTAAATTGCTGTACTTGGGTCTCACTGCAATTCCATTGTTGAGGGAGACAAAAATAGAATGATGTTTGCTCACAACCATTGTTTAGTGGTAAAAATTCAGCTTGTTCCTCTGGAATAAATGACCACTGTTCCATGACATGGTGAGGCATTTTATCAAATGGGAAAGCAGCATTTGTGATAAAGTGAGCAATGTTGCAGTTTACTTCTCAGCCAAGCCAAGAGATGTGATTGTATTCCCAATCTCTGTTTCTGCCACTGCAGCATTATGTGTTGACATAGGAGCTTTTAATGAGCAGCTTCAGGAAGCGATTAACAAAGCACTAGAAATAGATGCAATCATGCTGATTGGAAATTCTGCCTAAGCTCCATACACAAGACCGTAATGTCCTGCGACCATACAACTTTCTATGGTAATTATTACTGATGGCTCCAAACTTGAACTTTTAATCTGAGCCTGCTCCAATAAAATGTTGATGGTTCAATTATAATGAAGCTAAGCTCAAAAGCATACTAACTTCTCTTGGTATGGACAGATGCAGAAGTATGAAGTATGGATGTGAGCTTTTGTGGTAGGATCCAAATTTTGTTCATACAGGTAATACAGAAGTATCTCCAAGAATAATTCCTATGTGGCCTCTGTGGAAACACTACTGTTTTCACCTCAGGAGCCTTTATCATATCTCGTGTTGCAAGGCCACTACATGGTTTAGAAATCACACTATTTTGTATCTGGAAACAGATCAAGTTCTATCATAATGTGAGTGCCCAGAATTCCCATACAGTAGTACTCAACTACTTTAACAGTATAATGTATTTTACATGAACTGTACAGCCACAAGTTATTGTCTTGTTTGTGGTTAATGGAAATGTGCATCTTTCTTTGACAGATATTTTTTGTGGTAGTTGAACTTTGGATTCCAAAAGTCAATATGAATCTTATTTTAGCCTCAGAAATATCAAATTTCCATAGAATTTTTGTGAATCAGGTTTTAAGCTAAAAAGATGCAGCAGGTATGTGCATTATACTGTGATGTGTTATTGTCATCTCAGTTATACTTCCTAACATTATTTGAAGAAAAAACACTGAACTATGCAATTGTGTAGTCATTTATTACACACATATGTCATATGTGTGACACCTTTCATCTTCAGAAGGGTGATTTTGTGTTTGTCAGTCTTCTTTGGACCTAACTCCCTTTCCTTGCAAAATTGAAACATTTGTTCATATACATTTAGACAATATTTGTTTAAACTTACTTAAAAATAACCAAATGTCTCATGCTTATTGGGCTGTTGTTAGCCCAGAATACTGTATAAATAAATCTTGTAGTAAATTGGTAATTTTAACTACATTCTAAGTGAGAAATCATCTTGTGTAATGGTCATGTCTTTGATGAAAATCTGTTGAAATCATTGTATTTACAAGATTACTGAGTTTCAGTCTCTCTGGGTATTACTTGGACCAAAGGCACTTAGCCAATTAAGGCTACTGGAAAAAAATGAAAGCAATCTAACATGATTTTTTTTTTTTTTTTTTTTTTTTTTTTTTCTGAAAGGAATCTTAAACACCATTTACTTTTCTTGCTGCATATTGTTATATAGTAGTTTTACTGTCTTGGTTTGGTTTTATTTATCAGGGGTGTTTTTGTTATACATGAGAAAGAAAAAAAGTTTATTGCTGTTTGTTAAAATTATAGAAGAATATTACATAAAAAGCATCTCAAGTAATATGATTCTATAGTATCATTTTATAAGGATACATGGAAAAAGAAAGCTATGCAAATTTGGATAGATTACTATCAATGATGGTTTGAAAGGCATATCTGTAAAGAGCTTTATTCATATGTTTTGGTGCATGTACTCCCTTAATGTTTGCTTTATGAGTAAGTCAAGACCTTCAGTGCTGCAGCTTCATAAGTTGAGCGGGTTTGGGCCTAGAGTCATGATGAGATTGTAATGGAGGTTTTTGGGAGAGTAGAACAACTACAACTGCATAGAGTCGGATGCAGTCTGTTATACTGTGATGTTTGCAACAAAAAATGGAGGGAGCAAATTGGTTGAATGGCATTAGATAGAAAAGAACGTGTGGTCTGTTATATCAGAGTTCATAAGACACCCACAACATAAGACCCAGTTGTGCAGTCTTTACTCTGGCAAAATGCCCTTTTTACACCATGGAAAGCTTTCTTAGATACAGTATCTAAAGAATTTGAGTGCTGGATATTGGCTTTTCTTTTAAAGGTATTTTTGGAAATTTGATACATATAAGATAGATGTGAATGAAAACTTACCTTAAAGTGCTGAGATAAAAGGTTTCCACTAAAATTTGTCTTGGTAATGTAATAAAATGTTATCACATTAGAAACCTTGTCAAAGTAAAGTGTCGTGTTTTTATAGAAGGCATCAGTTATCAAGAAAATGTTTTTATTGTTAGAAAAGAGATGTCACTATTTTTATATTTTTGGGCTTTAATTGTTCTCTTACTTTGTCTTAGCCCTGAACAGTCTCTCTAAATGAGGGGATCGTATCTTAATATTTTACATGTACATATAAACAGAGTTTTTTTAAAAAATAATTTTATATCACATCTGTTTTTACTGCATGTTGCTGCCTGTCTCTAGAGGCATACAGCATTTTTATTTTCAAGTAAATTTATATTAGTTACAGTCTCCAGCTGTTTTAGATATAGGATCATTTCCTGTTGGTACAGTTTCCAGGACAATTCCCTTTTTTTCTTCTCAGAAAAATGAGAAATTTAATTTAACAAAGACATCCTATAATAGCCTTTGTATCTAGCAAGGTATCTAGGAATCTAAATATTTTATTTTATTTAAAACATCTGTCTACATAATATCATATGACTATACAAGCCTATATCAACCTTCTGAAAGACAGCTGCTGCCACTTTTATTTAATTTATAAGAGACCAACAAAATTGCTCTTTAAGATAAAGCCTGTCTGCCACTGAGTCACATATAAAAAAAATCTTGCAAGATGAAAATTGCTTGCATTTACAGTTCTTGTTAAACTAATCTAGGTATTTTTCAAATTTAGAAGCATCATTTCTCCTTTTCCCCTCTTCTTCCCTCACCCCCCCCATCACTATGGAAACACAGGAGCTTTACATACACATTTTTTAGAAGCTCATTTTATTAAGATTGAAGGTACATTTCTATTTAAGATGAAATGCAAGCTAGAGTCACATCTTAATTGCTCACTTGTGGGATCTATTTATCTCCTGCTATCTTCGTTTTCACAAACATTTAGTGTAAATTATACTGGTCAGAATTTCCATGCAGTTGTTCAGAAAATATATAGGGGAAGTGATAATGTCAATGTACATCTTTATCTGTTTTGTGTTACTGAGCTTTGTTTGCAGTGACTCCTTTATGTAAACTGTTTCTTTGTAGGAAGCAATTCATACTGACAATAAAATGTTTAATAGATAGTATCAAAATAGGCACAGCAGCTGTCCTAGAAAAATAGACATAGGCATTCTACAGTATGTCTAAATAAGACAAGTTTACCTTTTCCAGGGAAGTAATCAAAATGCTTCTTTTTGGAGAACTAAGAGAATGAAAGGAAAATGTTTATGGTTCCCTACTGGCACACAGTTATGATTGACAGGAAAAACCAACATGTATGCCACATGAGACATCTTGTTCAGGAACTTTCAGGAGGGTAGTAAATTGGTGTTGGCACAAACACAAAAAAATAAAATGACTTGATTCAGCAGTTTTCAATTCTAAATCCCCAAGCTCCGAAGAAAGAAGTAAATATTCATCAAATGATCAAAATTTATATTGATTTTTATTCTGCATTAGCAGCTCAAAGTCAAGATTCTTGACAGGGTGGATGTCGGTTTGAATGATTCTCTTTGAAATAAGGATACAGGCACTGGGCTGAGCGCTACCGTGCATTCTTGAGCCATAGGAAAAGCCTATTAGAACCCTAGGAAGCTAAATTTTTTAGAGAATGGTATAAAGGCATGCTTGTTCTGTAGTGTTTTGATAACTAAATCGTTGTTATTAGTATGTAAAGCAATTCTTGTCGTTCTTTCTTTACTCCATCCTTTCCATTATCATCTAGACAACTTTTCTGTAAACTTCAAAGGGAACTGTAGTTCATGTGCCATTGTAAGTGAGTTAATATCAGTACTTCCCAGAATAAGAGTATTTTAGAGTGAAGTGATAGTCTGGCAGGGCACAGGAAGCAAAGACTGTATCTTCATATTCTACATCTTTAATTTTGCAGTTTCTGACAGGGAGTAAATAAAGGTCTTGGGGCAGTGGGAGGGGGAAGCAGGGTGGAAATCCAGGGGAAGAGGACGAGGTGAGCATGCATGCAGCACTGAAACACAAACTGGATGACTATGATTACCGAGCTGTAAGTTTAATGAGAAGGCCTGTATTAGACTGAGGCAGAAAATCATAACCATCCCCTCTAGTCTATAGGAATATAATTTGATCTCGGCCCCAGCAAAAAGTAAATAAATAAATGAGTTAGTGACATTTTTAACAAACTTAATTATACTGAAAATAAAAGGGGAAGTTATCTCTATTACTGTACTTTTGCAATACACTTGTTTTTTTTTTGTTTGTTCTTTTTTGTGTGTGTGTGTGTGTTCAAAATTTGTTGTCATAAAGTGGAAGAAGAGAATAGTAAGTGTGTGTTTGGTGGGGTTGGGGTAAATAAAAAGCAAACTGAGGCTAAAATACTGTAACTATCAAAGTGTTAACAAATTTCCCAAATGTCCTAGGTGCTTGCAATTCAGCAAACATCTTTAACAGCATAGCTTTAAAATTAAATTTTACAAACATTATGGGTAATGCTTTAATAGTATGCAAATTGCAGTGAAGTTAGCAGCGGCAAAGCTGACCTCTCAGCAATACAAATATTTTATGTTTAAAACAGTTATCTTTTTACAGTTCCCTCTACCTCAGTAGGTGCCAGGTGCATCAAGAGGCTCCTCATCTGAGGATCGTAAACAACTCAAATGAGCAGCAGTGTGTGCTTGTTCTTTATACATGGCAAGGTAACTGTATGAATCAACATATTAATCTGTATGTTTTGCTGTTGCTACAGTAATTTCCAGCCTTTACTAGTATTTTTTAAAACTTTCACAAATTATTTTGCAAATTTTCAGTTTTGAATTTTTCTCAAAAACATATTTACACATACATATATATGTACGTATGTATATATATCACACTATTAGGATAGGGAAAGTGTTTGGATAATGTATGGAGAAAAGTGCTAAGCCTGCATTTCCCATTTAAAAAAAAATACATTTATTAAGAAACGTGCAGATTTTATCAATCTTCATGGTCTGCCTGTTCCTTAATCTTGCAGGGAAAACAGTCCTGTGTTCATATCTGCACAATTTGGTATTGTTAGCAGTTCACTATGTTAAAAGTCAGAAATAAGTTATAACCATTTCTCCCTGTAAGAGGAGAAAAGTGATCTTAATTTAAACATATATATATATATATTGTATAGTAAGAAAACATTCCCCTCTCTAAGGATAATTTAACACCAAATTAGTGTGTATTCTAGGTGTGGAAAGAATCGCCTTCAATTTCAGAACAAGTCAAATAAACATTCAGTAAGAATCTTTGATGTAAACTCTGTGTAGGAGTTTGGACTTGAAAATGTTTGACACTACTGAGCCTCTAAGTATCAGATTCAAAATATTGAATCAAAAAGAGGTTTTAGCTCAAAATTTCTACAATTTTGTAAGTGTTAGTATGTACAAGGAATTGTCAAACAAGTTGTTAAAAGAAATCTTTGTAATGATTAATAAATATGAAACATTTGTCAAGCATATAAAAGTTTAAAATGGAGCTACTTGGCAAAAATCAAACTGTTTATGCACTACTTAAAATAATTACTATGTAGCATGCTCACAAATGATGCAGTGTAACATTCCATACTTTCTCTCTAATGCAGCATCATCTTAATAGTCATTTTTGCATTTTATGTAGGTTCCTTTCAGCATGATAAATTATAGAAATGTGCAAAAATCTCACTTCATGAAAAGATATCAAAACATAAAACAGGAATACTATTACAGTATTGTAAAAGTAATTAAAAGTCAATGTGTATTACCAAAGTGAATGCAGATTCATGCACCATAAGTTTAAAGAATTAAATAATTACCATATATTTATTACAAAAAGAGATTTTTTTATATAATAATTTCAAGTAACTTGAAAGCCAAATTCTTCAAACTAGTCATCAGAATTCACTTCGCTATAAGTCAGTACAGCTCCCAGTGGTGAGATTTCTCCAAAATATGCACAAAGTAGACCTCTGAGCAAAGTTTCCATGACACAGGCCATAACATTTTAATATTAGCTTGGTCATACCTTTCTGTGATGTGTTGGGCAGTTTTCCCTTGGAGGTATTGGTTTTGCAAGAATTTTTTTTTTTTTTTTTTTTAGAAATGTCTGTGCCCATCACTGTAGGGATGGGGGCAGAGTGATCATGCCCGAGTTTCTCCCACATGCATTCACTGTCCTGAATTTTGACCATTTGTACCTTCAACCTTAAGAGCACAGCCATTTTGAATGTCCAGATCTGCAGATCTAGTTAGGTGCATGGCTGGTACATATGGTTTAGTAACCCAACTTGTCACGGAAGCATGACTTTTAGAAATAGTGGTGCTTTGCATCATAGGCAGACTCTTTACAGTCTCTTTTTAAGCCACTTCATTGTTCTAAAAGTGCAAATAAGGGAATGGTAGGAACAGTAACAACTGTGCAAATAATGGAGTTTTTAATTAAGTTTACTATTTTAGCATGCCGAGGGAAGGGTTTCTATATCTTAGTCTTTCCTCTTCCTGACTATTTCAAGATCTTGAGGCTGGCCTGAAAAGGTGTTCAAACTTGTGTTTAAATAACATATCTGTGTTCTGACCTCCCAAAATAAATTGTTTTCTCTGTTGGACTGGAAAGAAAACAAGGGAGAAGGTTGTATTGATAAATTTCTTCTTTAATAGGATGAATTCTTCAGAGTTTGTAGGAGTGGGACTGTTGGGTCTTGCAATTCTGGTGGCATTCCAAGAGGTGTCACTGAAGAAAGCTGGAAGGCATGTGACAGTTTTGATTAAATGCACTCTAACCATTACATTGATGCATTCAACTGGATCTGGATATGTTAATTTGTGTATTCTGCCTGTTTTTAGCAAGCACTGTTCTGTCATCCCAGCCTTCTCTGTGTGAGCTTCCTTGTCGGAGCAAACCTGTTCTCCACCTGGTCCCTGGTTATTACAAACCCTTCTTTTGTATCCTGCCAGTCACTCACTAGTTCTGTGGCTGCAGATGACCCACAAGACAAAAGTAGCAAAATAGACTGCCCACTGTTCAATTTTCATTCTTATGAGGATTTTTTTTTTTCACCTCACAATTTTGGGATGCTATTGTCAAAACTATTCACAGTCCTAGAAGTCTCTGGAGAGGTTAATCCTTTCACACTTTCCTTCAATGTTTTTTTGGTATTTGTGATAAAGGGAACTTCTCTGGATCAACAGCTGAGACCTGTTTGAAACACAGGGCAATGCCATTCTCCTGTAGTGTATTTAATTTTATACTGAACAGAACCAAAGGCAGGGAGATGATCCAGAATTAGACACCAGAGGTCCAGATTTTAAATGAACACAATGGTCAGGACACCTCCATGGATTTGGTCAGACAATACTATTGGGGCCACACAACTGACTGCATTTGCACTCCACTGTCCTGAAGTCACAGGTCATGTTCCTAATCTTTATAGCAAAAAAAAACCTGTGTAGTTCTGAAAGCCAAGGGAAACCCTCCAAAATGTATTGCTGTTATTTACTGGCTTTTTTTTTTCTTTGAATTAATTCCTGATCTGGGAACTGCCTGAGAAGGCAGTCCTGACTTGCTGTAACCTATCTAAAATTTAATTTTATAGCTCCTCTGGACAGGCTTTACTGTGCTGTTACTGCTGTTACTTAAACTCCACAATGAGTTTAAGTACCTTGATAAGTAAGAATGTTGTTGCCTTGTAATTTTGCTTCTCCTGTGTTGAAGTTTCACATTGTTGTGGTGGTTTTACTACTCTGAAAAATACAGTGATAAAGTTATTACTGATATAAAAGCATTTCTGAGATTTATGATGATAAAAACACTTTGCTAAGATTTTAACTGGTAACAAGCATGCCCTGATTAACATAATTAATTTCCTGCATGATCAAAACACAGTGTGTCCTTTGTAATAGGACTATCAGATGTTCAGCTCTCAGTAAACACAGTTTACGATATAGGATTATTTTTTAATCTGATTCAGTCCTGAAGAGAGTGTGCAAGATGAAGGATGTTAAAGGCAGGGGAGCCAAAAGCAGAAAGGGTAACAGACTAAGAAGAAATTCAATCGCAGCAAGGTCACTGTTAAAATTTTGCAGAGGAAGGGGAGGGGGGTGGGGGAATACCAGTTAAAATACCTGGGTAGCTTCTTGGAAGTCCTGCTTCTACCCTAAGTGTTTCCAGCAGCAGAAGACGTGTTGGCTGGCTGTGGGGATGGAGTGGTGGATGATCAGTCTGTACAGTCTTTGGTCAAATTCTTGCCTGCCAAATAACTATCTCTCAGCTGCATCTCCATGGAATATATTTTGAGCTGTGTGCTCCACAATATCATTTTATTCAGTAGCTTCAGACAGAGCCAGGGTTCGTGTCCTATAATTAGACCTTCTCCACAACTTTTTAATGTGGACAGGTAACCAGAATACTGTGTCAGAAAACAGAAAAAAAAAAATGCTTGAAAGTAGCATTTATGTAGTCATATGCATTGATCTACTTAATTCTGGTAAGGAATTACTCCCAATTCTATCTGTGGATGTAAATTACAAGTATGTACCAAGCATCCCTGTAATCCTAAATTACAAAGTGTACCAAGCTGGGATATGCATCCTTTTTGAATGATGCAGCTGAATACTTGTACTTCTATAAACTACACATGCAGATGAGCCTTCTAAGTCAACATGCTGCATAACGCCCTCTGACTGCTTCCCTTTTTGGCAAAAGCTAGAACTTGTGCTTCGAGTTGAGACAATATTTTTATACAGTTTAAGGTTAACCAACGGCAGAAAAATTAAATTATGCCTGTATTTCACATGTAATTCTGTAGTAATTACAGTGTAGTGTACAAGTGGTACAGCTTTTTCTACTTTTTCAAAGTCAAGTGAATATATTATAATTTGTATATTTAAAAACAGAATAGTTTGCTTGCAGTAATGTAGTTCCTAACAAAATACATGATCCCTAGGAAACTGTTTGAAAACACTTTCCCTTCCACACAAATTCAGAGATATTTATTCTAGCACATTCCAATATAAAAATTGTTTACAGCACAACAACACAACACTTAGTTCTTATCTCCAACTTACATTGGTGTAAATTTTGAGTCTCTCATTTGACACTCTCTGTATAACCTTTCAGTCTCCTTCCACCCACAGTAACAGCCATTATCCCATGTCTTGTCTTTCTCCACTTCAGAATAAGGTCATTCCAACATGTACGTCTAACAAGAAATACAATGTATTTTCATTGATTGGTATTGTCTCTGATTACCCCTTCATGTTATATAGTGATCTCTATAGTAAAGGACATTCTATGTTGTCATGCAAAGCCAGTCTTAAGGACTAGAGTCTGTATGCCAGGTTCCCTCAGTTTATTTATAAGCTGTTGCTTTTTAGAAAATGAGCTCTTTGAAGACAGCCTTAAAAATATTTGCTGTTATTAACTCATGACTAGATCTGAATATTTGGCACAAGTGTAGAAAATATTCACTGTTTTCCCACAGACTACTGTTTTTCAAAGTCATGTACAGAGGTTGGGTCCTCTGGGCTCAGAAAAATCATTTGATTATTGGAAATATCTGAGGTTAATTTACAACTAAATCTTGTAAACTCATTCCTTCTTGGTAGGATAGTGACGGTTAGAGAGTTTGTGTAACCAAACCACAAACCATCACTGGCACCTTTGTGATTATTTCTTTACTGCAAAAATGTCACTTGGAGGATAGGAGGACCATGAAATGGAAAACAACTGCTGAACATCATTCCTTGCTTTTTTTTTTTTTTTTTTTTTTTTTTTTTTTTTTTTTTTTTTGGCATGTGCTGTCTTTCTCTTCTGCATTCGGGTATTAAGAGTAAATGAATTATTGCCTCCCATCCAATTTTTATTACGTATATTTGGAATGATGCATATCTTAGCAGGCTTTCTTAGGATTTGCCAGACATCCACATCTATAGTAGTGTGCTTGTGACAGAGATTAAGTTCTTAGAGTTGCCTTAAGTAACATGAAAGCGTGTGTAGGGCAATCTGAAAATGTACTCTCAAAATAAGCTAGAGGGTAAAACAAGTAGCTGTTCTGTTGGCTAGCAATTAATAAAGATGCTACTGTTATTCTGCCTGAATACTGCAAAACTGATCCTTCATTCCTATTAAAGATTTTAAGATGGAAATAAACTGCAGTAGATTTACTGCATACATGCTGTGTACTATTTTCTAGATTGTGCCTTGTGCCAGTTAGTTCAGCTTCTGCAGAATGTAGCTTTTTGAGACTTAAACTGATCAATACCTACTTGAGGTCTTCAAAGCCTCTTTGGATTTGCCACTGATATCAGTAGAACAGGGACAAAAAAATGCTTAAGTACAACAGTGAGATGGATGAATTCATACAGACAAGAAATCAGAGAGATCCATCTGAAACTCTACACTGCCCGAGTTTGAGTTGCTGAAAGTATCTGCAATAGTTGAAGACATCAAGTGTGTTTAAAAACAGAGGTAGTTGATTTATTGATGGATCATATTTCAGTGCTACAAGGACTGGGACAAAATTACTTGTATTCAGGATTCATAGTGTGTGATGTTAATGGAGTTCATAATCCTCCGCAGAAAAGGTCCTTCTAACCGTGAGGAAGAAACGATGGAAACACATTTGTCCCTCTCCATATATTTATTTACTCTGCCCATCCTGTACATTCTTTCTCCCACTATTCTATTTAATCCTCCATTTTCTTCTCTTATTTTTCACATTGATTAGTTTTTACCTATCTACAATTTTTTATTTTTATTTTTTGCAAGTGAAGAGATTGAAAGATGTGGGAAAAGAGGTTTCATATATTTTCTCCTTTTCTTTTAAAATATATAGGAAATGGGAGGGGGGGGGGGGGGGGAGGGGGGGGGGGGCGGGATTAGAAAATGCCCCCCCCCCCCATTTGTCTCAACTATTGAGATAGTTGTGCTATTTGAGAAATAGCATGTGTTTGATTACAACTGAGTTTTAATTCATATATGGGAGGTTACTGAGTCTAGATTGTGTGAATTTCCTGCTTTTGGACTACTTAGGGGAAGTGTTGGGTTTTATTCTGTGTATGTAATTTAAAGATCAGAAAAAAATCGTAGAAAAAAAGGAAGCAGTATTATCACTTGTCTCCGATTCCAAGTCCATCTTGAAAAGCGGGGAAATTGTTTGCTTTAAATTATCCAGAAGGTTTCAATTCTAGTCTTAAGACAGTCATGGAAGATATATATAAGATATATATATATATATATATATTAAGGTCGTTGATTGGGAAAGTTATCAGTCTTTCACAATAGGGCTTTAGACTGAAAGTGTTGTGCCTACATGACAACTAGTTATGCCCAACCATAACTAATATGAAAACAAACTGAATAAGTCATTTCTGATAAGAATAAATTAAAAGAAAAAATTGATAGCCTTATGTGGACAGTACAAAATACTCATCTGAAAGATTATCCTGGTTGGTGAAGAATCCTTCCAAAAAAGAAGTTCAATCAGGACTCCGTGTAGGGAAGGGGATTGTTTATCACGTTAAAGGAAAAGGTACTTGGAGTTAGGAGGGGAACAGGAAGGTAATGGCATGTGCTTATTACTTCTTTTGGTCATTTCTGAGTTGTATAAGCAGCAGTTTTAATTACAGTTTCTAAAAGTAGTGAGTTTTATAGCTCTTTCCAACCTTACCAGCCTACTCTGACTAACTGGAACAATCCCATCTAGTTTTGTGTGCCAGTAATGCTTCTTCATGGGTAACCCTGCGTGGTTTCATTTTCCACTGTTTTGGACTAGGTATAAAAACTGTATTTCACTTGTGTATGCACTAACAGACCTGAATGTTTTACTTGGGATTTTTATCTGCAATCTCCTAGGAAAATTTGTTTTTCTGTTTAATTTCTAAAAACATATTGGGATTTACTGCCAAACATAATGAATTTCACTGTAAGAAGCTGTAAGTGTTTGAAAGAAAAAATTGAAAAGGAAATGGGTTTTCCAAATAGCTGTATTATTACTCAGCAAAAATTGCACCAAAGCTAAAGCAAGGTATATGCAAATATATACAACTGTTATTGAGACCTTTGAACCTTCTTTCAGACTTTCTTCACTGCCATTCTTCAGTGCCTGCTTCCCTTCACTTGCCTACATTTTTCCTTAGTCTGGATTTTGCACATTTTCCTTCTCTACTCTAGACCTGTCTCTGCTTTCTCTTTACAGCCACCATTCTTCCACAGATTGGTAACTCTGCCGTGCTGTCAACAACTAAGCAAACTTTTCACTTCCCTGTCTGCAGCCACAGAAAATGCAAGAGTTCTTGCACAGAATTTCCTCCATGCTTGTTGTGTTTACTTGCCATGGTACCAAATATTTCAGTAGGCATTCTCCTACTAATAGAAATGAGTATGTAGTTACACAGAAGTAGCAGTTTTTGAAGCATTGTCAGAATTTGTAATGCGTTTTTCTTTCACTGAAGCATATTAAAAGAAAACAATAGCATATTGGTCCCCAAGTGCTTTTGAACTTTCTCTACCCTCTGTTCTCTTCCCTGTTCCTAGGGGCAAGTGTGGCACACAGCAGATTTCATCATCTTATCATCTGGTTCTCTGAGTTTCAGAATCAAACTGATCACTACAGCTGCAACAAATAAAATGTCTTTTCAATAAGTTATCATGCCAAATATTATTCAACATTCTTCTGGCCAGGCACAGAGTCTGATGGAAAACACCATTTTTAACTTACTGCCTTTATCATTGCAATCAAAATTGCTGAGTAATCATGGACAACATTTACAGGAAAGCAGAATGTGAATAATGCCAAGTTGCTTGTTTTTGTTTACACTTGCAATTTGAAATAAAACTGCCTAAAACAAAATGATTTTCATTAATTATGAGATGGAGGCAATGCACTGAAAAGATCAGTCTTGAAGCCTTTGAGAAATGTTAGGTTATACATCTACCTGATCTGACATAGTGTGTCATTTCTAATAACATTTTCATTAAAATCCAGACATTTTTATGCAGCGTTTGATGGGATATAGATCTCATGAATTATCTAGCACATTCCATGATAGTTACCCAAATACTTCAGTTTTAGCATTTGGGAATACATTGTACTTTTATCTGCCTTACTGCTTCAACCTTTTGACTATAATGCAAAGAGAAAAATGATGGTGTTTATATTCCTCTGTGTTAAAACTGTTGCAATCCAAAAGCTGTTTTAAATGCATTTTTTCTGAATTAAAAAAAATATATATTTTTTTTCTTTTTGTTTTCTTTCTCTAGGCTGAGGTTCAGCTATGCTATCTGGAAGCACAAAGAGATGCTGTTGAACAGATGTCCTTAAAGCTGTACAGCGAGCAGTACAACAGTAGTAGCAAACGAAAGGAAGAGTTTGCTGATATGTCAAAAGTTCACACAGTGGGAAGTAATGGGTAGGGAACTATTCTTTTTGTTGTTTTATTCTCACTGATCTGTATTTTTTTTTTTTTTTACATGATATACTTTTTCTTACCTCTAGTTAACCAGGATTTTTCTTCCTGGGTCAAGTAGCAGGGGAAAACTATCTCTATATATTTATTTTTTTCACATATTAATGCAAAAATTAATGAGTTCTGGATAATTATCTAAATCATGGTTTGTTCATGGGACTACCTAACATTATCTAACAGCAATCCATTATTTGATTAAAAATAAATGTAATGTCCTTTCATTTCAAGCTTTTCTCCTGTTATATCTTCACTTCTTTTGATTTCTTAGTGTCTTCTAAGGAAATGTCTTTATAACTTGTTAACACCACTGTAAGAAAATTCTAAGCTTTATATATATATAAGTATATAAATATGCACACACACACACATATGTAAGTGAACTTAGAGTTCCCAGTTTAAGCATCCCAGTTTTGTACATCTGGAAAGCTGAAATTTTAACTGCTTTCACTTGACTTGGTCATCTCAGTCTGACTTAATAAATGTAAGCACACACACACATACTATACATGTAAGTGCCTATATGTGTGTGTGTATATATATATAAATAAATATATCTGTTAAAAGAAACCCTTTATTGACAATTTGAGCAAAGAATCTAGGAGAGATTAATCGCTGAAATGAAGTCTTGAATGGCTGCCCCTCCTTTTTTTCACAACAAAGAAAATATTTTGTAGTTCTGGTTTAAGACTTTTTCTAGGAGGCTTTTAGAAACCATATCTGCTATCTGTTAGCTCCTCTAAATGTACGTAAGAACAGACCTGTGAGTTCATAATAGTATGGGGTAAAAGCAGTTCAAAGGAGCTGACTAGTGCTCATTGTTTGGGTACATCCTCATTTGGATACAAGTCTTCTTGTAACCAGAAAATTCAGTAGAACTTTTACCTTCAATTCTGCGTTCAAGGAAAGTCACTGACCAAGATGCTCTTACCCCCATAACTTCCTTTTTCAATTGTTAACTCGGTGTTGAGGTCTTGGAAACATAGTTTTATTAAATTACCAACTGTAAAGATAAATGAGCCTTGTAAACATCCCCTCTTATTATACGGAAAGATGACTGTTTTAGAAAAGTTGATGTGGGCTAATTATGTAGGATTACTGAGATCTTGATTACATATGCAGAAATCTGTCAGATTCTCAAACACGCTAGTGTAGCTATTGCCAACCATAAAAATAATTTGTTCCGAATTGGTGTGTATATGTATATAAATGTGCACTGGGGGCTAAATGTTCAAAAACAGCTTATAATTCTGCAGCCAGAGTTGAATGTGAGCAAGATTTGAGGTTGGAATTTTGCATGGGACGTAAGACAATAAGACATTTGATTTTATTGAGGATAGGGGCTATAAAGCTTTAAGCCTCATGGAAAAATCCAGTCTGTAATTCTATGTATCATATGTGTAAAGCAGATAATAAAGCTCTTAGCTGCCTTCATTTGCACTTGTAATTTCATGCTTATGGTGATGGTGATCTACTGGTGTTCCCTGTTTCTGTGGTGTGGCCACTTTTCTGGGCCAGACAGGAGGCACGTGGATACAGCACAACGTATTCGGCCATTATAGAAAATATGGGGGCTAAATTCAGATGGAAAGCTTCCATTTGAAACAGTCTGAGTTATTGAACACAAAGGAAATGCCTTTTACCTACAGATATATGTCTTTGAAATAAGGTTTATTCAGTATTTCCCTACTGCACAAAACACGTGGACAGAAATTCTGTAGTAGGATGAGCCAGCATCTGTTATTAGGATAACTGAAATCTCTACAGAGAACAGGCCATTCAGATAATTGGGAAAATAAGGGTATCTATCCGTTAGCAGTTGTGGACATTTGGTCTAGGAGAAAGAAGAGTGCCCACACCGGGAACAAGTGTTAATGTAAATGGAGAATTGTTTATATAGTGGGGAGAAAGATTTGGGAGGTGACTTTGTGCAGGAAACAACTAAACTCAGATAGGTAAGGTAGTACCTGCAGAATAATGGGATAACAGTTAGTGTGTAGAGAATGAGATGTCCTGCAGAGACTGTGCATGTTGCAATGACAACAGAGAGGGTTGTATGTATGGAATATAATATGATTTTAAAGCTGTTAAGGTCAGAATTTTGATCTCTCATATTCTCCTCATAGAAACATGTGAATGGAAAAGAGTTCCAAAAAATCATGACCCAGAAACTTGAAAGAACTTTTTGTCTGGATGAAATTTTTTGGCGGGCATTTCAGTATGTTTACAGTATTTCTAAATAGCATGTGAGTTATGCTGTCAAAGAAATAATACAAACTGGAAGTGTATGTTAAACATGGGGAAAAAGGCTGATGGAAACAGCTTCACATGCCTTTTTATTTATTAATGCCACAGACGAGCTGGTTTTCTCATGAGAAAGGTGCTCATGAATTTTCATTCAAAATAATAAATTGATGTCCACATTTTAAGAAATATGTTTAGGGTTCAAGGGATTAGACATGCAACTCTGCGTATCTGATTCCCTGTTTACCAAAATAAAATATACTTCTTAATGTCATTTCAGTTATTATGTGGCTAATGATTTTAGCTTATTAACCAACAAAACCTGTATTAAGGAAGCTGTAGTTTCCTGCCCTTCAACTAACATTATAGCCTTCTTTTTGTCAATGTTTGGGTACTTTTAATGGAGATTTTTTTTCCCCAGTAAACAGATTACCTTATTTTTTTTATTATTTTTATTTTTTTGGCAATCAGTGGATTTGGATAATCTACCATAATTAGATCTTTTCTGTAGTTCTTGCATCTGCAGCACAGACCCAGTATTTCAGAAGTTGTGCTTTCCTTGATTCCGCCTGTGGCAATATGAAAAAGGTCTGCTAAGCTCAGAAAAAAAAAAAAAAAAATAGACTCTCAATATAAAAGAAATATTCAATATACCACAGAAATACTGACAGGTACATTTTAATCTCTACCTGTCACTGATCCTAAATTTGCTGGATTTTCAGAATATCTTTTTAACACCTTAATAACAGCTTTTTCCAAATAATTTCCAAATAAGTAATCAGTATTTTCCATTTATATGTAAGGTATTCATTTTAAAAACAAAGCATTTTTTTTAAAACAAAACAAAACATCAGAGTTATTTCAGAACTATTAAGAATATAGCAAATTTTTTAAAAATATTGATGATGCTTTTTATACTGACTTCACTGTCTTCAAGCTCAGGAAAATAACTGCCATAGACAGTTTGTTTAAAAATGGTCTCAGTTAACTTTATTTTAATATCCCCCCTCAAAATAAATAAATAAATAAAAATAAATGGAAGAGGCACAGGATCTAAACTATGGGGAAAAAAAATAAATCCCTGTTACATCCTGAATCCCTTCTTGGACTTTTTCCAATTAATACTGTTTCTCTCACTCTTTATTTTGGGTTGAGATGCTTTTTAGAACATTAGCTAGAAATCAAACTGTCCAGCTGTTTTCTAGTGCTTATTTGGGTTTTGTAAAGGTCACGGAAAAGTGCTTTTGTGTGTCTTTAAAGGATCAATTCATTCTCTTAAACCAATAAATGGACAAATTTGGACTGTAACCAAGATGTGGTTCTATAGATACAAAGCAGGTGTTTGGATCCAGCATGTGTTCTGCACATTACAGTGAAATCCCAGTCCACTTCCTGGCGCAGTCTCCCAAGGCATCCCATCCCATTCTGGCAGCAGAAGGCTATGAACATTGGATGTAGGATTTGATTCGGTCAGCTTCATATCTTAATTCAAATATTTCACTGCTGAGTGAAAACTGACCAAGTCCAACCGAATCAGTACTAATTTACATGAGATGAAATCAAGCCTCTTATATCATAAAACATATGTTTTAATAACTGCTTGTCAGTTTTATGTCGCTGGGTAATACTCGGATAGAACAGAAGTGGAATAAAAGAGCCCTAAATACTGAAGCTACAGTGTGGTTGTACTGTTTTCAGAGGAAGGGAGGAAGATTCACTATCACAGCAAATAGAGTATTTGAAATGGAGTTTTGTTTTATTTTAGTTTCAAAATGATATCTGAGCCAAATGGCTCCTGAAAGAGGAGTAAAAGTACACAAAGTACAGTGGATTATACTGAGTTACTTCAGAAGCAGGAATCAACACTTGTACATTATACAAGACTTCCTTTGTTGTCAACTCATTGAAAATAATACCATAGAAGGCAAATGGCTTTTCTTTCTTCCTTCTCCTTTCTTTCTTTCTGACAGTTCTACTTGTCACAACTTTATATATAAGCTTTCAAAATTACCGTGCACATTAATAACAACTGAAACTGCAGTAGTATCGATAACATTAAAAACATGTTTATATATATGTTTATATATATATATATATATATATGTTTATATATATGTTTATATATATGTTTAAATACTGCTGTTTTTTTTAATGGTGTTGCTAAAGATGCAGAAAGCTAGAAAATTTTTTAATAATTGGAGAAATTAGCTTTAGTGGAACATGTACTGTTGTTTGATCAGTATGGGGCTTTTTTATACTACTGACAAGGCTTTTGTTAGTTCCAGTTTTGGAGGTTTGAAGATCCCTTTTCAAGGGGTATTTTTTTTGACGAATGTGCAGTTTTTAGTATGTACCTTCTGTCTTGTACCACGGTATTTTAGAAGAAGCTATGCCTTACTTATTCACTGGGCTTTCAATAGAGAATCACATTAATCCTTTTAAGCTCCTTATTCTAATGATTTATTTTGTTGAAAACCATAGTGATCCTCCTTTGAATTTTAATGATTGCTGGCTATTCAAGGATTCATTGTTTTGACTTCCTGTCCTTACCTTTGTTTCTTACATGTCTGTAGGGAACACCTGTCTAATACTGTATCTGGCCTTAGTTCTCACTGGCTTACCATATTCACTCAAGCCTATCTTAAGGCGTTAAGTTGAAATGCTAGCTACTCATCCATGAAAATAAATGTAGGATATTTACAGAGATAGGCAGATAGACAGCAGAGGGATAGCTGGATGGATTGAGTCATTTTTCTATGAAAATAATATTTTTATATGAATTATAACAAGATGGTTGCAAAGTTTGCTCAGTATAAAGTCAGCACTTTAAAAACCATTAATCAACATTATCTATGGGGGATTTCTATTTCAGAAATTTTGAAGCAAATGCAGTATGCCAACAGTTGTCAGGATTTGGCATCAGCCGCTGAATTTAGGTCATGGCACTGGCTTAAATTGGATTTCAGTTTTCATTTTCCTCCACTCTGTATAAATACAGAATGTCTCTTTAGAAATATAACTAGGAACATCATGAGTTTTTGAGAATATATTATTCTAATACAAGATTTTAACAACTACACCGTATTTATGCATAATACATTTTGTTCCTTATCTACAGCCTTTTGGACTTTGATTCAGAATACCAGGAGCTCTGGGATTGGCTGATTGACATGGAATCCATTGTGATGGACAGCCATGACCTGATGATGTCAGAGGAGCAGCAGCAGCATCTTTACAAGGTTAGTGCTACCGTTACTGCCTTTACCTAGCTATAGAAGATCTGATTAGCTTGACAAGTCTTTCTCTCACAGGATATCGCTGCGTTCATTGTATGTATCATGGTGTCTATTAGAATTCCCTTCCCTGTCCCCAACCTCATTTCCATCCCCTGTGCGCTGACAGGCTGCACCGACATCATAATTGCAAGAAAGTTCCCTTTATCGCATTCTATTTGGTGTAATTCTATAGAAGGACAAAGATTTGTCTTCAAGATGAATAGAAATAAATGAAACTGCATTAATAAATAGACTGAAACAAAATGAAGGAAAAAAATGAAATGGTAGTATTTAACAAAATGTGTTTTGATTGGAGCTTTCAGCTAGATTTTTATCCACCTTTCAGACCTCTTCTGGGAAGAAAGAAATTTGCCTTGATTTTGGTTTGCTGCTGCCAGAATGCAGGACTTTTCCAATTCAATTTTATTAGTTATGCATAAAGCAGACACTGTCATTTTAAGTCATCACACTTGTGATTTCAGCAAAATGATTTTGGACTTGCATATTGATTAGAGAGTCTTCATATATCTACAAAAGATGTGGATATACATACATGCTCACACAGTCACACATGCAGATTATTATATTTATCATGGTAGTGTTAGCCCAGAAGCTTTGTCACTTCTTTTAGAGTACTTTTAGGAAGTTGCCCAAAATGCATGGATTTGATCTAAAACGGTTTCAGGCTTCATTGTGTGTCTGAGAAGCTATGGTCCATGGGAATGAGGGGCAGTGGGGAAAAGAAAGGAGGGGCTTTTGACAGAAATATCAGGCTGCAGTAAATCTTCCTCATTTAGGCAATTTTTATTGGAGTAATTCTGACAGTTGTCATCCTTGAATTGCTTTGAGCATATGGCATATTTCAAAGAGCAGATTGTGAATCATAAAAAATAAAATTAATAACTAACCACAGAATCAGCAACAGTATAATGACAAGAAACAACTACCCTCTAGCTTTTTTTTTATTATCAAATAAATGGTACATTCAAGGTCAAATAGAAGTTGTTTTCTTTCTTCTATGGTTGCACAATTTGATAATTTATTAAATATAATTTAGTTTTTCGTGCTTTGGCATCCTATTTTCTTGATGTCCTTCTTGCATTTTATTCTAATTTTAGTCCTTTTATTTAGAATACCTGGTGAAAAAGCATTGCCAAACAAGTTAAAATATGTTTAGGAATGGAAATATGGTTCAGGTCTGAACTATTTTAGGCTGCAAGTGAGTTCAGTTCCGTAATCTCTATTTCTTGATTTGTCAATCATTTCTTATTTTCACTAATGTATTTTTTCTAACTTTCTAAATAACTTAATCAGATTAGTCACACATTAACAGTCCTGGCTTTGTCTAGGCTTAGAAATAAGCAATGCCAGAATTGGGTAAAAAGTTTCCTGGCAGTCTAAAACAGTGTGTTTTGGTATTGCCTGTCCGTATATGACCAGCTTGTACCATGCCTAATCTAGCTACTAGTTTTAGTCCTGCTCTAATAAATAAAGAAAAATCAATAAACATTAATTAAAGTTTAAGAAAAAAACCACCCATCAATATGAGAAGCAACAGGGCATAAGCAGCCAGCCCAAGTATACTGGGTGCTATTTAGGATACTTCCCTTTCTGATATCCAAATGTAGCCATTAAAAATAATTATAGATGGTCAGGCATAGCGAGAATAATAAAAGAGGGCAGTAATTTATGGCTTAGTTGGCAGTAGAGTATGGTGGCAAAATGAGGAATACTGTTTATCCAAAATGGGAAGTAATGGTCTCTCATTATTACCAAATTCTGTCTTACGATGTGTGTGACACTTCTGAAAGCAGAAAGTTTGTGTCAAAGGGACTGTGTGTTTGCTCTACAGTTTCCACAGTGATGGCATCTGCTAATTAATAGAGCCCCCATCTCAAAAGTACTGACAACTGCAAAACCACTTGAAGAAGGGTAGAAACAGACTGCTTACTCTCTCACAGTGAATATTCTGAGTACACCTTTCCAGTGAAAGCAGCAAGCAAATTGCTAAGGACAGAAGGAAAGACTTAAGCAACTAGAAATGTGCGGTTTGGTTAAGAGATGGCTAAGGACTGTCCATAAACCAGGATGAGTATTTGCAGGTAATATAAAAGGCTTGAAAGAATAGCATTAAGATGTTAGCCTTTCAAAGGAAAAAAATAAAAAAATAAAAACCTCCTAAACTGTTGAAAGCCCCATGATTTTAGACATGTAAAAGTAGACAAAAGAAAACATTAGCAAATGTTTTCTCTCAATTCTACACTAGAAAAAGAGAGGTCAGATAAATCAGTAGATCTTTATCATCCTTAATTTCAGAGACTCAAGTAAAAGAAGAATGAATCATGCCCTCAGAAACGCTGTTTATATATATTATACTATCCCAGTAAACCTCTTGTGTAATCAGTAGTGACACCCTTTTTATTTGGATTGTTTAGTACAGAGTGGTGGATGGTCTAGTGCTCACAGCAATGGGACACTAGCACTGCTTACACTTCACTGTGAACACGGCCTTTCTACTCTGTAGGGAAAGAAATCTGTAAAGACAAATTCAAGCAGCTGTTATTATCAGAATACTTCAAAGATGTGGGGTGTTATGAAAACAGAGGTCTTGCTTTAGTCATTCTTTATCAGCTACAGCTTCAAACGTGAACCTGCTAATTGCACTCTCTGCATTTTGGTGGATTCTCCTAAACCCACAGATCCCTCTTCTCAGTTATTGAGCTGACAAGTAATTGCACCTCTGAGCCAGCTCAGCAAGCCGCCTCTGCCAGGGAACCTGCTGTGGTATCACTATTACCAACAGTAATCACTGCCCCTAAGGAGTCTACGAATGGGAAGGAACAATGATAAAACAGGTAAATCGGAAGGGAAAAGCATACATTAAAGCAGCATAACATAATATATAAATGCTAAAATTGCATATGGAAAAATAAAATGTATTTTCATGGTTAGACTATTTTCCCAGTACTCTATTTTCAGATTTAATATAGATTTAAGTCAACTCTCAATTTTGTTTTGTAATATTCCAGGAGCTTCATAGTTTTTTATTAGGATCCTTATTAACTCTCTTTAACTATGTTGTATTTTGACGTTAATATAAGAGAAGTAGAGCGGCCATTTTTTAAAATTCTGAATATGTATGCTGACTTTCCCTAGATTTCCAAGATTTTAGTGCAAAGACTTGCAAAAATAGTAAACTATTCTTCCTTTGTTTTCCTCCCTGTGCTCCCCCACAGCCCTAAATGATTTCAGCTTTACACTCTAAAACTAGCTAATGGTTTTGAAAATCAACTAGTGTTTGATGTGATGTCAGTCACAGAATGCATAACTTGCAGTTTATTTGTCCTCTGATGCTCTATCTACTAAGAAAAAACTGAAAGGAGCATTTCCCCCCCCCCCCTTTTTCCCGTTTTTTTTTTTTTTTTTTTTTAGATGGGGGACTCTCACTTCTTTATACTGTGGTAATAGCACAGTTTAATGCCAAATGTATCATGTTTATTTCATTTTAATCTAGTGCATGTGAGCCTGATCTCATAAGCTCTGAGTACACAGAACTTGCATTGACTTCAGCTGTATTCATGTGCCGTTTCTGGAGGATCAAACCCAAAGAATTTAAACTTCGCTAATTAGCCCTTTAGTGGGAACTTGAGTAATTCTGTACCTTGAACGTTCAAAAATGAAGCAAGTTGGTATTTACTGGAAATGTGGACATTAGAAATGAGTATACTAGGCAGAAAAGTTAATGATAATTCTTTCCATTTCCCTCAGAAGATTAATTGCAAAACCTAATTGTGTTAGATTAAAACCCCATTCAAATAAGTAGAGCATGATTGTTCAGACTGTTAGCATGTTCGGAATAAAATTAACTAAACATTTTAAAATATCAAATAAAAGAAATTGTATTTTCCTGTTTGGTTACAAGTGATGTATGTTGTTTTTAATACGAACTGCTTAAGCCATAAGTCATGAACTAATAACTACTCAGATGGAACCCCCCCCCCCCTACTTCTATAGCAGCACAGAGATTTTGGAGAAATGCAGTTGAGGCGGCTTTAGGACAGGTTAACTACGAAACCATTTAATCAGCTGGAAGCGGAGGGAAAAACCTCCGGCAGCAGTTCTGGTTTCCGTCCTGGAGGCTGTCGCCCTCGAAGGTGCAGCGCCTTCTCTCCTCTGGGTGTGCTGCTGCTCCATTGTGCCGCTCCCTGGCGCGGCGGGCTGTGGCCCCGAGTGGATCAAACAAGCCGTGGTGAAAGTTTCCCTCATTTGCATCACTTCTAGACAGCCCCGTCGTACTCTTTGCTGACAGGAAATCACTGTCTTTGTCACCTTTTTTCAGTGATCTCCTTTTGGCAGAGATCGGCCATGTGACCAGGATTAATCACAACAACAGCTCTGGCTCCGAACTCAATGACATGTTTTCCTCAGCACTTCAGTAATGGTGTAGAGGAGTCAGTAGGAAATGACTACATTAATTTCAGAGTGAAAAGATAATTAACACTTAAAGACTAGTGCTCTAACCTATGGAGCTATTATTCAAATTAAAACTAATTTATTAAAAACTTGTGAAAAAAACCTGTCCTTTAAAGCAACTGTTAAAATCATCTTGCAAGAGTCCCCGAGTTTAACGAGAGGAATGAACTATATTTAACACAGGAATATAAATACTGAGAAACTTCACCATTTGAAACTGGAGGCTGAAGTATGTAAAGTGCTTACTTAGATGACATGAATAGGATACTGGCAAACAAAAGCAGCAGTGTGCTCCTAGAATGCTGTGCTTAAAGGAGTTTCCTTGGCAACAGAAATGCAGTTCCAAAAGTAGACAGAAGTTTCCTCAGAAAACATACTATTAATAACAACCTTCCGGAACAACTTGGAACAATGACTACTTGGCAATAATAATGCCAAGTGTTCTGCAAATTAATCTAACACATAACACTTATATGTTTCTCTTGCCCGTAATTCTCCTGAACCGGAGGACTGAGTTCTCTTCAGGCAGAGGATACAAATGTGCGAAGCAGTTCCAAATGATGCTGAAATAGAAAGAGGGCTCAGACAGCAGCAGCCTAGAAGGATCAATTAATGTGCTTCGTATCATTTTAACTTGTAAAACAGATTAGTTTAATTGGATTACTTTGTTCCATTTAAAACGAGTCCTGCGTACCTACTGAAGCTGCATTGTAGTTCAGTCTTTATTTCAAGCAGATTTTCCATATAAAGAAAACTTATTAAAAGATTAACAGCCTGAAGAGTGATATATTTGGACAATATGCTCAGGGGATTGGTTATAAACGAGAAAACGTAAAGACTTTTGCTCCTATGATGTGTATTCCGCATGGTCCGTACTGCCTTCTGTCTAGTGATCTGTCAGTGCCAGCGCCGAGCTGCTAAAGCAGTCGGGGGAGAAGACAGTGATCACTTTGGAGGAAACTCTCAGCACGCTACAGGATTAAGCCCCTTGTAGGTAGTAACTAAAATCTGCTACACGTGCACTATTTTTAGATATGTCATCATTTCTGTATGAGCCAGGAGAATAAACTAATTTCGGATTTGCCTTGCCAATAAGAATCATTAGAATTTCACTAAAGGCCATAAGTTTACTAGACAGGAAAGGTAGACTGTGCTACTGCCTTGACTTTTCCTGAAATCTTGGATCTAAAGGTTAAAAGTAATCAATATCTCATTGTGCAGCCTGATAATAAGTAATAACCATGATGTTAAAATCAGATAACACTTAGGTGTGTTGACCCATTTGGGAAGGGTTTTTTTTAATTGCAATCAGAATAGTCATTATAGTTTGCTAATAAACTTTTCAGCTAGCTTGCAAAAATAGCCACCTTTTCGAAATGTGACTTTAATACTATTAACAAATTATGCCCCAAATTATTCCCCAACATGAAAGTTTTTATTTTATCTGATGAAACATATGTAATTATTTTTAAAATTAATAGAGAAAGATAATCTTGCTAAATAATATCAGTGAAGATACTCAGTAGCAATAGTAAATTACATTACTTACTTTTGTCTTCATATATGGATTGATACTTGCCTCAGTAGAAGCTATTCATGGTAGTAGTTTAGCAGAAAACTCAGAGTTCAGTTACTGTTCTTCTTGAAGTTCAGTAATCTCTATGTACTTGGCTGGTTTTTTTTTTTTTTTTTTTTTTTTTTTTTTTTTTTTGAGAACCTCTGCGACGTTCCACGCTGGGTAGGAAAGTTGACTGTTTTGTATGAGAGGTCTCAAAAATATCTGACACCCCACACAGCAATAAAAGTCTGACTGTTATTAGGGCATCAACTAAAGGATCTGACACAGCAAAGCTTCCTGGTCTCTTATTGCAGGGAGTGATTAAATTGGTTAACTTTTTCTGCGCAAGTATTTTCACTTAAGTTGCACTGGAGAACGGAGTGAAAACTCCTTTTTGACACATACTATAACAGCTGGTTTATTTTTCAGTGGTCCATATGTTTAATTTTGTAATATGGTTAAATTCCTTGTTACCTCTGGCAAATTCTATATTTTAAAAAGCCGCATATAAAATTATTGTTGGCAGAAAGTCATCTTTAAAGGAGATAAATGTTAAGTTTTAATGTCATGTATAATTACAATAGGAAACACTGATGACCATGTCTACAGTTACAAAGTAAGCTTAGAGAATGGGTAAAGAAAGAATATAAAAATATTTTTACATTTTCTTGGTTGCTTCCATAATATGTTTCAAGTGTAAACATGCATTTTTAAAGATAGCGTTATAATTTCTAATGAGGAGACTCCCTATATTTCTAAAAGAAGTGGCTTCATGCATTTCACAAGAGTAAGAGGGTTTCTCCCATTTCTTCCCAGTATGACATTGAACATGAACTTCACATTGTAGCAAAGCAGTATTTACTGAGCTTGTAGCAAAAGCCAGCACAGCTTTTGGGAGATTAAAGCAGTGTGTCTAGAATGAAAGAGGCATTTGACTTCAAACAAAAGTAAATGTGTACCACATAGCTGTCATCACCATTCCTTACTACAGCTGCAAAACGTGGACAATTTACAGTCATCACGTCAAGCATCTTAGTCAACTCCACATGCTCTGTGTTTGTGCCCTTGGTGGTATAAAATGGTAGGATAAGGTCCCAAGCACTGAGACCTTAAAGCTTTGTCAAATACTCAGCAGTGAAGCAATGGTCTGGCACACTCAGCTATGGTGGTTTGAGTGTGTATGTCCAGCAGTAAATTGCCCAAAAACATTTTCTGTTCAACAAGCTTTTTTTTTTTTTTTTTTTTTTTTAAAAAAAAAAAGGGAGTGGGGGAATATCACCTTAATTCACCCAATGGGTGATGAAAATTAGCCCCTTCATTCCTTCATTGCTTTCTATATTCTAGGACTGCATAGCATCCAAACAAGTTAGAAAGGGCTCAAGATTAGTGTCAGATATACTAAATCATTATCGGCCTAACCTTTGGACCAAGAATCCCTAATAAATGGTATTACCCTTTTGCTGTTATACTGGCAGTCAAACACTGGGCACAGCAGTAATGGTACTGCAATGTTCTTCCATCCCCTGAACAGAGTAAAGAGGCCATATGGTGTCCCAAAACATGCGTGTGTTCTGATTTACATGTTCTTAGCACAACCTCTCAAAAATTTATCATTTGGTTTAAAGGAGTTTAGGTTATCTGTATTTTCTTGTTTCCTGACACAGTGGATCACATGCAGACCACATGTAAGTCCTAAGAGCTGCCTGCTCTGAGGCTAGTATTTTATGTATTATTGTAAGGTTTGGGATTCTAGGGACATATTTTCAAAGTTGAACGTTGAAATTGGCTTGTTTGGCTTTAATAAAGTCAATATGAGTCAGCTGACTAAAAAAATCTTGTACAGTCATTTTGGAATTTGCACTCAAAATTCACTCATAAAATCTCATATACAATAATGCCAAATAAGGAAGAACAGCCCTCTATGTAGAAATTTGAAGAAGACAGGACTGATTTCTCTTTATCACACTCTATCCCAGGGCCTTTTGTCTACGTTTCACAGCCATTGCTGTTGCAAATGGTTGCAAAACCATACATTACCAATTAAAATTGGTAGTATTTAAATAATTTTAATTTAATTTAAATAAATTAAAATAGTTATGTAACATAGAAATAGCTCAATCCGTTCAGAGAACAGTGAATCTTACATGATTGTCCAAATATTGTCATTCCATGAGGTTGTCCAGCGATCATGACCCCCAAAGAAGTCCATAGAGCATGCTGCCTCAAGCTGTTCCACAGCCTGAGCCCCATGTTGTGAAGAGCCATGTTCTGCGTGCATGTGCATGTGCAAGTGTCTGTCCTAAAGCTACTTTCTACTAGTCTAATTTGATGCCCCACAGTATTTTTAATTGGAAAATACAGCAAATAATGTATTGAAGTAAGACAGAAATAGGACAGTGACAACATAATTTTTGACTTTGTATGTGAACAAGTTTGTGCGTTTTGTAGCAGGTTGTCGGATTGGGCTTTTTTAGTGGGATTCAGATAAAAAACTCACTAGTGCCTTAGATGACAGCAAAAACCTATGGGGCAAAAGTATTACCCTATTTCTCATGTTTCTTGCCAAATTTTAATTTGTTTTCCTATATTTTTACATCATTCCACAGGAGAAAATATATCAATGTTTTCTAAACTCATAGAAATTATGTTTTATCCATGATATTTTGCTTCAGAAACATAATACAGGAAATACTATTTTATTTCCCAATTACTCAGTATACCTCATAAATAATTAATATTGTAATGTTTCTTATTAAAAATAAACAAAACCCAAATGCACACAGAAAACCTTGTTACCAGGTTTTCTAGATGAAACCCAAATTCACTAAATCTCAATAAACTTGCAGTTGCATTACATTCAATGCATACGTAGCAAAATCATAAAAAATAAGTTACAGTGAAGTATACCAGTTTACAATCTCCCAAAATTTTATTTGTATTTTTTACTTTTATAAATACATTTATAAGATATATGTTCTCTAAATGCAATATATACAAATATAAAATATTTATATTTAGTTGTAACCATTTTACAAACTTACTTAAGTTTAGGTGATTGTTTTGCTTTGTGAGTATATATTTTAATACATAATACATACATAATACATAATACATTTTACTAAAAATAGCTCCAGTATTTTGTGCTAAATTCTCCTCCTAACAAGGTAAAATGAGCAATCATTATAATTTCATTCACAGTCACAGTCATAGTTGCATCAGGTCCAATGGGGTCCTGGGGTAGGTTCCAGCCAGCTGCTGTGGCCAGTGGGACATCCCTGTGGCTCTTCCTAACCATTCGTGGGTGCTGATATTTTAGCTTTGCAGAAAACATGGTTGCTATAGAATTGTAGTAATCATGAACTGTAAATATTAAGTTTGTTTCTATGGGGGAAGGCAGTAGTTGCGCCCTTCAGTTGTCATTGTTGCAGCTTGATCGGTGCCATTGCAGATTTGCAGAACATACTCCAGCTGTGTCACAGAGCAGACCAGCAACACATGTTGCTGCAGGGAAAGTTATGGGCCGGTTGTAGTTTGAATAGTGATGCACTGGGAGAAGGGGTCATCTATGAAGACTAATTTAGACTGCTAAGGGAGCTAAGTAGACCAGCCTATAAGAAATAGAGGCTTCTCCAAGGGGTGATTTAGGGCAGAAGCTTAAGTTAAGCACTCTGAAATAGTTTCAGAAGAAACCTTTTCTCTCTTATCTCGCCACTGATTGTATAAAGGGGTTATGAAGATCAGCCTCTCTCAGCATTACCTCTCACTGACTTTCTCAGTTATCATGAAAAGAGTTTTTTTTTAGTACCATTGTGTCACGTCTATGCAATATTCCAGTTTGAAACCCTGCTGTGATGCATCCAGAATTTGACAGACGTTACACTGCCATTTGATCATCTCTGCTTTACCAATTGATTTTGCTTAGAAATGGAAGATGATGGGTAAAGAAATTCTGTTAGAGTTTTTCAGGTGTTAACTTTCTAAAGATGAACATTTGTTTTTTTTGAATGAGGTATTGAGTCTGACATACATGATTTTTGCTGGCCATCATCAAGCAGGACTATGTGTCTGCTAGGGAAGTGGAAGAACAGTACTTGCCAAGGCCTCTTAGATTCTTATCATGTGTGGAGAGATCAAATAAATGTCATCAGCTGTGAGAAGCAGGTTGTCCCATGATCCCACTATGCTATGTTAGAAAGTCCATTTGTAGTGTTTTGTTTTGATTTTCCAGTAACTGTATCTAATTTAAACTTGGGGTTTGTTTTTCACCAGCAAGTCAATAATCAAATGCATCATCGTGTGAGTATGGAAGACTTTGCCTTTTTTTTTTTT
The DNA here is from genome assembly GCA_011076525.1 of Nettapus auritus. NCBI lineage: Eukaryota > Metazoa > Chordata > Aves > Anseriformes > Anatidae > Nettapus > Nettapus auritus. The sequence continues at coordinate 43,761,359 of CM021769.1, forward strand.
TTCCCCAAGTCTCAGGGCAAAAGCAAACAAAACCCACCACAGAACAGCTTTCTTTCTGAAAATATGCAGTTTCCTTATTGCTTCAGCATAGGTCAAATAGAATACGTAGAATATGTTGAGTATGTAGAATATGTAAGGTATTAATGCCAGAATGCCAGAGGCTGAAATGTGTAATAGTTAAATAAATAAAAGGGGTGGGAGGTGGAGGAGGAAGAGAGAGAAGGGGAGGGAGAGAACAAAACAGGTGAAGAAAATCACCCCTCTTCTCCTTTGCCTCTGTGTGCTGAGCTAGGGACCTTTCTAGCCATTCCTCCATCTAACATTAATGGCTAGTCTCTGTTTTGTTAGTTTTCTGGCTATTAGAGAGTAAAACTCACAAGCTGCCTACTGAAATTAGAGGCCATACAGCAGCAGTAACTCAGCAGTAGTAACATCAACCCATGTATTCACACTGCAGTTTGATAACTAACTTACTGTGATGAGAGGATTAGACAAAAGGGAGCAGGTTTCATTGCTGGTGAAAACTACTGGCCTGGCCTCCCTGCGTCCACCAAATTTCAGGAGTCAATGAAGGTAGTAAACAAAGAACCAGTTTAAGACTAGAAACATTAAGTAGTTCCTCTTATTTCCCCAAATGTAGCACATGAGATGTGGGACAACAGTCACATTAGACAGGAAGGTACTGTCTGTGAATACCCAGGTAAAACATACCTAAAATTCATCTGATATAGCTTGCATGGTTCTGAGCACCAGAAAAACTGGAACTCCAGATAAAAAGGGCTTTGCTTTGAGGCAATGGGAACAACATCTTATTCTCTAAAAAGAATTGATCAGAATGACAAATATAATTAAAAGTAAATACAAAGCTATAAAAAGGTTTACTTAACCAGTGCCAGAAACATAAAAGGGGATATGGTATGGCGCCAAGAGCTGGAGTGCCCATGTGTAACTGAAGGCATAAAACATTTTGTAATTATATCTCTTCCTCGGGATCACTTGTGAAATACGCAATTCTCATTCACAGGGAAGATTTCAGAGTAAAGCGAGTCTAAGGTATGCTTCTAAATAGTGGCCAAACTATCCAGAGAAGTGCCAAAAGACAAACAGCAGAACACACACATAGATACAAGTCAAAAGAACACGTGAAGCAGGCAGATTCAGATCAGCTGAAAATGTAGGCATTTTAGTGCAACATATGTAGTTGAACAGGCATGGTGAAAAGTAGAAAGAAAAATGTTTCTGTAAAAAAAAAGCCCCATGCAGGCAGATTGAATATTGCAGTTACCTTTGAAATTAAAATATAGTGTCTGAAACCACTGAGAATTTAAGGTTTTAATGAAGAAGGAGATATCTGTAATGTGACTTGAGCAGATCTAAAGATTCTTAGTGTTCTGGCAATGCATAAGGCTGCCAGGCATTCAATTGCTATATTTGCAACTATGCTATTAGATCAATGACTAATTTGATACCAGCTGGATTGTGGAACCAGCTGCAGTGCAACACTGATAAGGAGCAAAATTAGACTGGAGAGATGCAACCAAGCACTGCAGATGTGCAATGAAATCATGATGAGGCCAGTGGATAAATGTAGTCAGTCAACAAGGAAACCCTGAAATAAGAGATATCACTTAAAGTTTACAATAGTTGTTTTACAGGAGTTCTGTACGCTGGTGGCCATACATCTGTACAAGCTCTGGTTTCAGTTGCAAAGCAGTATTAAAAGCAGTATCTGAAAGAAACAGGACAGTTGCTGTGTTTCCTCTCTGGCATTCTAGCTGAATATACTTCTGAAGATGACCACTTGATGTTAAGTTGAAGTTAGCACAAAACCCCACAAATCACTCTGGAGTTCCCCAAAACAGAATTCTGTGACTTTAATGAAACTGCTGAAAAAGGTTATGTGGCAAAGTAGAGACTGTGAAGCCACAGAAACTAAGGCAGACTGGATTCGCCTTAGCGGCAGATCTGTTAGTGGTCAGAAACCTGACCTCCAAATCACTGAACTGAAAGCCTGGGACATTTTTATTTTTTTTTTCTTCACAGTGAAAATGTTCACTGTGATGTCAAATACAAAATTGGCATATTGAGATACCAGTCATTTAATAGTGCAACTATTTCAAGGGAGTGAGCTATGGTCTCTGTCTTTAGAAAAGTGAATCCCTTTGCAGAACTGTGGAGCTTTACAAAAATCTCCTAGCGATACAGAGCTCCTGTTAGCTCCTCTGTTTTTGTTCCCCACAACAGTAGAAATAGCGAAAGCACACAGGGTTAAGTAAAAATGAAAATACCATTCCTTCTGACACAGATCACCAATTGTGAAAAATGCCCCAGTGACAACTAGCAGCTGGAATATGAGAGTGAAGGCTGATTTATATGACCCAATTGCCACTGCCTTGGCTTAATCCAAGGGTGAGAGAAGCACTATAGATGGTAAAAAATTATTTCTTTCACTTTTCTTTAGATCTGAAAATCATAGGTTCAGGGAGTACCATACTGGACTTTCTACACCAGAGCCACACTTAACATACACAGATCGTCTCTGAGAGGAGTAGGGGCTCTTGGATCCCAGCAGGAGATGGGAATCAGAGGCAAAATATTGTGCATCAGCTGATCATTGCAAAGAAGTGGCTTCTAGCCCTGGTTTCTGAAATCAGTGAAACAATGAATTTCTGTCTTGCCCAGAAGCGACAGCACAGCTTGCTCCCTTCACACGCACAGTGCACTGTTCTTCCAGAAAAGACGATGTACTGTGCATTATCTGATGGGCAGTGTCTCACTTCTGAGACACAACCTGCTGCCTCTGGCTACTGATGGACCCACACCCACAACTATTTTGTTTTTGGTCTCAATTCAATGCTTGTATTTCTACTAATTAATGAACAGTACTGACTCTTCTCTAAAAAATGGATGAACAAAGTAGAGTACTTGGTATAGGTGCGAAGTAAAGAGGATGCAGTTTGTTTAAAGACAAATATCTGCATTTACTTCAGTTGTTTGTAAGATCTGTATACGTGTATTTTGTCTAACAGCATAAATACAAAATATGTGAGCTTAGCTATTCCTGGTACATTTCAAAGTTACAGTATTAAAATGTTAAGCAATAAAAATGTGTATTTCATGGAAAATGTTTATGTTTGGCTCATGTTAATTAAAATTCTACTCTTCTTGTTAGAAGCAAGTTTAAAAGGGGGGGGTAGAACATTGCTGGCCAATAGTATCGGGCAGTAACAAGCAGAACTAATTATTGGTGGGATAGGTGATGTGTGAGGAGGTTTTTGCATCTCTTTTAAAAGCAATGTTGTCTCACAAGCTATTTCTTGGCTGAAATGCAAAGTATTCTCTCTCTGTAGACTGACCATTTCCACAGGCAATGCTCTTCATGGCCGTAGTAAACCAGCAGGTAGGAAATCCTCACCTTGGTGCTGAGGCGTGCTCAGATGACAGCTAAAATGTTCTGGTTGTCCCTGCATGTTTAAATAGCAAAGAAGTATATTTTCCACACTTTACCCAGGTGAATTCATGCCAGAAAATGAATCTTGTACGTGCCTCCTTCCCTTCAAACCAGTCACTTATAATAACTTGTATATCATTAAAGCTGTTGTGCTCATATGTGCCTGTACGTTCTGAACATTATCTCACAACATGGAGAACTAGAGTGATGGCAGATCTTCTGATGGTTTGGCATTTGGTTTGATTAAAATCAGTATAGACCATTTGGATCATGCATGTGATTTGTTTGTTAATTAGATGTTAGAGGTCTTACGAGAAAAGGTTTTTATATTGCTATTATGTTTTTATAAGGCTAAAAATAGCCTCAAGCACCCAACATTTCCAGTCACATGCACACTGCTTTGCTCTCTGGTGCTTTCTAGTTTATTCACCCAGAATGAAACCAGGTTCTTCAGAAATAGTTGCATCTTTCATTTTAGTTCTTTTTGTACATATGTCTTATGGGTTGGTGACTTAATCTACCAGGGCTAGAATTTGCTATCCTAGTGCTATAGATGTTAATAACAGCAGATTCTGATCAAACCCGACAGATCATGTTCTGACTCTTAGTTGTCAGGTCATTCAACAATTGAGGATCTTTCCAAAGTTTTTACTGTATTCAGACATCTCAGCTACTTGTCACTAGACAGCAGTTGCCTTACATTTCATATCAACTTCTTTGGTAAGTCTGAATCTACAGCATGGGCAGTAACTTCCATTGATGCCTGTTGATATTGGCTTGTATGGCTGTAAGATATTTTGACCCTGATCTGTGGGCATTGTAATCTCAGTTCCTGTGTCTTTCAAAGTAGTGGGCTGGCCAATGTGTTTTTACGTACCCTGTGTTCAAGCTTCCCAGGGAAGCTCCTACAAGACAGTTATGAGTCTTATCAAGGGAACGGAGAAGCGCAGTGTATAGGTTGAGCTGCGGTGGAACCTCATTTTCTAAAGGGTCATGGGAAAAGACTAGGAATTTATGAGCACCTTCAATGCAAGAAAACATTGAACAACCAACTTCAGTATCTTGCCTCAAGCAGTGACCAGTCCCTGAAAACCTAAGATAAGGCAAAGAAAAACTCTTTTATATATTCCGACTTTAGTTCTAATAGGTTTTAATTGATGGAGTTTATGCATTTATTTCATGTTCTTAATGTCCTTGGTGTGGTCCTCTAATTTTTATTTCAAAGTGGATAATTAGCTTATTTGACCACCAGGTGGCCTGCTACACTGTGTTGTTCGGTGTATGCCCGTACTCATGTCTTGGGAAGGGTGTACAATAATACTTACTGAAACTTCTATTGTTAGAGGGCATTATTCTGTGACTGCAAGCATGGCATTTGTAATCCTTGGTCTTTTTTGTTGTACCAGTCAAATGTAAATGTATTCATACCAGTGAGATTTTTTCAGGGCTAACTGAAAGGTTGCAAAATTAACAAACATATAGAATATCCTTAAAGACTTTTATATGGTTTAAATGTTCAACCCTTTTTCTTAAGTGCTTAATGGCTTTACCAAAGGACAGTTAACTTCTTCCTCTGCCATTTCTTCCCCACTTTATTAAAGAAGCAAAGAATAAAATCAGTGCAATGGCAATTCTTCAAACATCAGTACCAAATGCCAATCACCAATGAGCTGGAAAAATTACCTTTAATAGTGTTAATGTAGTGCTAGTGTAGCTTCTTAATGTACAAAAGCTCTATAGCCTGTTCTGAAATATGTATTCATTACTTTAATTTCTTTAAATTTCAGTTCTATAGCAACATATTATATCTCCAGCATAATAGCTAAGAAAATGACCTAACATAGTTGATTCAGATGCAGATTTGGAGAAAAAACAAACAAACAAACAAAACAAAAAAAAAAAAAAAAAACAAAACAAAAAAAAAACACCATAGCCTAGTACTATTAGGAACATGGAGTATTCAACAAAGTAGACTTTATGTTATTATTTTTAGAATTGTCACTAATTATAAAATGATTTTTTTACACTAAGAAACACAAGTTTGGGTAAAACTATTTAATTGAAATGAAGGTACTGTTCATGACAGTTATGTCACCATAAAGATCAGTCACTTACTTGAATACTGATATTCTCAACAGAACATCTTAAAAAAATCTGAATATCGCAGCATAAGTGATGGGTTCTTGTTCTTTTACCCTCAGCCTTTTCTCATTCTTTTTCCTTCAATTTTCTATCTTCATTTGGAATTACTAAACTCCCTATATATGTGGCATAGTACAGCAAATGTGTATTGACTAGGCAGAGAACAGTTAAATTTGAAGGCACTGATACACATTATTTTAAGCGTATAGCTTGTCTTAATGGGCACAGACCTTTCTAATTTGTATTTGAACTGCCACACAGCTATCACGGCATGCATGGTTACCAGGATAAGTTGACCACAAAAGCAGGACCAGAATGTCTTGAGAGAAAGCCAGAAAAATAAAAGTTCATAAGGCTACCCTAGTGTTCTCTACAGATGAAGTAGATTCAAAATATCCTGAATTTGCTTCATATTACTTCAGGACTGGTTTTGTGTCCTGATATTTCCTGTTGCTGTGGTCCTTTGAAAAATTCCTTCTCAGATATATGCATATATTTTCAAGACATGTCTTTTTCATCTTTTTTTTTTTTTTTTTCCTCCCTTCTCAAGACCACTTCTACAGTTTCATTGCAGTATTTTTATAGAACTATGTTAGTTTTATTTTATTTCAATTAATTAATTAATTAATTGCTGAAAGGTTCTATTAACATACAGGCCTTTAACCGTATGCTGGTTTCAGAGAAGCTTATTGCACAATGCTAAACAGAAAGGTGCAGATTGCCTAGATGGTCAAGATGATTTCGCATTCAACTTTAAAATTTCCAGTGTGAATCTAGTGCAGGTATGTACTAGAAAATACTCCTCTTGTAGATGCAAATCTTACTGATATTGTCCAAGTCACTCACTCATTTGCTACTATGGTTATTTTCTCCCACTCCCCATACTTCTTCCCAGCATGAAAAGAAGCAGAAAAAAATCTTAAGCTGAACCAAGAGAGCCTAACAAGTAAAAGCCAAAATGTGACTACAGGCAGCATTGTCCGTAAGCACAAGTTAAATCCAAACCCATTGTTTTTCATTTATATTAGGGTCAAGTTATGGAAAATGGGCTTTCTAACAGTACTAGGAAAAATCAAGCTTTAAGATTGTCCAAAGTATGTGTATTTGTCTTCACCAGCCTCTGTAAAAATTGTTCTGCTTCTCTATGTTCTGGTTCTGTATGTAGTAATCTGAGAAACACAAAATCCAAGATCAGTGCAGGTCATCTATTTTCATATTTGATTCTTATGCTAACGTCATGCTTTCACAGGCATTCAAACTATTGGCAAAGGTATAAGAAGATAAAACAGCAGGAAGTTAAACTTAAACAAATTCAAACTAGAAACAAGCCACACAGCTTTTAGCAGCTAAATAAGCCACTAATTTTTCATTTTATCAAGCAATGCTATGAATTATCCATCATTTGCAACTTTAAATTAGGGTTGGGTGCAATACCAAAAGATTTGCTTAAACCCAGAACATCAAGAGTTTGATATAAGAAAGGGAAGGTAAGACTATGGCACATTTTATACAAGTGGTGAGGTTAGACTATGACAATTTCTTGAACTTCAGATCTGTGAATCAGCCCAAGTTTTTTTTCAGAGAATATTTTGGCAGAACGCCATTAGAAATGAGAAGAAGCTTTCAGCTTTCATCATGCCAGCAAATAACAGAGTTCACATTTAGCAGCAGCATAAAGCCTTGAAAACAGACACCTGAAATCGGGGAAATAGAAGCAGAGGAAAAGTTTCTTTTGTTTCTGTCTCACTATTTGTACAGAGGACAAAATGAGTTCAGTGTCACTACACTTATGTATTTTCTTTAAAGGTAGCTATTAGTTCCTAAATATCTTACAGAAATAAAGATTTACCGAGTTTAGATCTGAGGTGTTTTCTACAGTGACTAAAATGTACCATAAGTAGTATAATACTTTTTTTTTTTTTTTTTTTTTTTTTTCCAGTCTAGTATGAAACAAACAACGTTAAGTAGTTTTGAGCTTGGCTACGCTAGACAATGTGTTCTGTAGGAGAGAATATTGGTGCAGATCTCGAAAGACTTGTTCTCCCACATCAGTGATCTCCGACACTGGACACGTCACCCATCTGTGCCTCAATTTCTCATTTGAAATTGGGAATTATATTTCTCCACAGGACTGTTGTGAGTCTCCAGCTAATTAGAGCACAGGAATGGCAAGCTTGATTGTGCCTGTAAAATGCTGCCTTAGCCATAGCCTTGCTGATGGCTGTTCTGAAAGAGGCTGAGCATCTCTCCTAGGCACAGCAGCTGTTTGAGATACAGAGAGACTGGCTTTTAGCATGTCCCAGATTGTTTAGTTTCCAACATTTCTGGACAGAACTGCTGTTCATACAGCAGTTCTGTATGGTCAAAAGCATCTCACTCCATCCCATCACAGAGTAACAGAGTGCATGCTTCTGTGGTTCCTGGTGGTTCACGATCACATTTCACAGACCCCTTGGGTGGTGAGGCTTTTAAAGAGCAAGCCGAATGCCATGGGCAGGTGGAAAGAGGCAACAGTTCTTTGTCATTTTCCCTTTTCTTTTCCCCTTATATGTGTGATAGCTTCTCCCAATTTTATTGATTTGGTTTTGTCTGTCTTAAATCATTTAAAATATTAAAATATTGTTACATACTGAAAGTCCATTCTCAGAAATGGATTCAGAGCCTAACTAACTAAGTTTCTGGAGGTTAAAAAAATCGTAATTTGTCATGTGTGTTAGTTTTTAGAAACAATGGTCACACCAGGATAGTCCCTTAAATATTATGCAGCAAAGATAGTGGTGTGGGAAAGTGTTCTAAGATTGAATTACATTTTGGAAGAAGTTTTTCCACATTCAAGGTACTCTGGCTCTTACTGAGAAAGCTGCTTGGGCATAGCATTATGCTGTGTTGATCACTATTGAAGAAGAGAGAAAGCATCTGTATTAAATACTTACTGGTCCATCAGGGTGTTATCAGATATTCTGAAGAATGCTAGTTGTTAGTTCTCATCATTCAGCCATCTTTATATGCTTAGTTTGTTTCAGGGACTTGCTATTAACAAGGGAAAAAAATGATCACTGTTGTAGCTTTTACTATCAAAGCTGTTAATACTGTAAAAAATGAAATATTTTCTTCCATGTTAAAATAATTCAATGACATTTGTGAGGTGTACAACTTCTTGCCAACTCTTCTAATTTAAAACATTATCTGTTTGAGGAAAACATATGTTAGAAATTTTTAATTCAGTGATAGGAAAGGCACTAATGAAATATGCATGTATGAATTTTGTATCGCATAAGTTTCCTCTTTCTTGAAATGTGATTAAAAGCCAAACATCTGGATTATGTTTAAAAAGCTTGAATTTCCAGTTTTCAGAGAGATTCAATCTATTTTGACACTGTACACTTAGCCTTAACATTTTCAGCATGCTGTTAACATTACTTGCTATTGTAAAAAATAAGTTCAGGTTTAAACAAAGTTGGTCTTCTTCTAATGCTAAAAATGTTTTCTGAAATAGCTGTTTCTGCAGCATTCACACAGCCATGGTTTAGGCTGTGTCAGCGTTTCCATTATAAATTTGCTCTTGAAAGCTGTTTGTAGTTGATCTTAAAAATAACTTTTCAACTTGAGTGTATTTTTTCCTTTACTTTAAAATTACTATGTTTTTCCCAGAATAGTATTAAAAAGGAAATATTGACTTAATTTTTTAAACGCACTATTAAATCATATTTGTCCACTCTTAACACAGGTAATGGAATTGGGATGCTTACTTTCTTCTTTTGTTTTAATAACATTTATTTGTATTTATGAAAGTGAACAGATTTTAGCTGCTGTGTCTCTTTAAGAGTTTAGTACATGTCTGGAGATGATAAAACATGGCTAACCATATAACTTTCTTTTTAACATGTTTTAACAAAAGTTTGGATGTAGTACATTGCAATGGCATTGCTATAAAAGAAATTACAATGATTACCAGTGTTTTAGGTAGTCAGTGGAGATGTTTCAGCACTCCTAGTGGACCTGCTGAGTGTGCCAACTTTGACATAATTCAAGGGAAATTATAAGGAATGAATCAAATAGCAAATTATAAAAACTGTTAGCTTTCACTTTACTTAATACAGTATGTGTTTAAAATAAGAATGACATTTTTTCATTATAACTTTGGGGCAAATTGAGAAATCTTCTGTCAGAGCCAGATTGCGCCTTCCTGGTCAGCGCCTTACTTGGGCCCTCAAACAGGTGTTCTGTTGTGTAGAAAAAAGTTCAAGTACTGTAAAGATCATGGTGTTATGCTAGACTCTACAGGTCATGAGTAGTCAGGCCACTTATTCTGAGGTTAGAGACTGAGCCAGCTAGACACTGACACAAGTTTGTTTACCAGCTTGCAGAGATTGCAGGGCTATCATTGCCACAGGCAAGGGATGATTTTCTTTTCTCACAGTTAATAAGGTCTAGAAGCATGGGTTACTAAAGCCAGTGTGCCCTAAATGGTGGGATACTGGAGCCATCCAGACCTCAGAGCTCCTTTGTGGATTCTCCTGCCCTTTGGTAGAGACTTTTGAGTCCTGTCTGTTGTGAGTTTAGATTTTGATTTGGTTCTTTTTGCAGTTGACAATTTCTTCTCCCTTGAAACAGTACAGAAAATAGGTAAGAAGAAGGATCCAGAGATATTCTACCCTCAAACATATCCCAGTAGGTACTGCTAGAAGAGAGGATAATTTATTTGTCGATTTTCAGTCAGGCTTCACTCACGGGAGGCTATTACTGACCGCCATTAGCATTCTGGCTGAGTAACAATGGAGTACGGACTTCAGAAGAGTCAGTCTGTGAAAGATAAATGCACAGGAACATCCCTTTCAAAATAAAATGATGCCTGTAACACACAGCCTGACAATAGGTGGTGCATTTGGAATTAAATCTTTGTGTAGACGAGTTCCAACTCTCTGTTTCATGCATATCGAAGAAGTAGACACAGCATAGCAGAAGGGAGGAAAAGATGAGAACTTCAGGCTATAAATTAGTTTCTTTGATTATCTTCTTCAAAAAATCTCCATAATCTTATATTGTTGTATTTTATTTTGTAAAAATGTAAATGTAAAAATGTACCTGTATTAGATGTGGTACATGCAGGATCAGCATTTCAGAATTTCCAGCCAGGGAGAGTTGCATCTCTACCTTTTTGTTTCCAGGTCATAGTTTCCCTACCATCAAAGCCTTTTCTGACCAGTAATAGGCTAACTACTGCCTACTCCAGGATTTTGGAATCCCTTTTACTCTGTGCTTTTCTGTCAATAATAACACGTGTGCAATACTTGAAAGATATAGTAGTTATTAATTCCTAAAGAACACTATTTATTTATTTTACATCAGTTATTCTTCAGACAACTAAATAAATGTGAATTAAGCTAAATCCAAATTTGATATTTAAAGCATGTCCATAGATTTCATCTGTATTAGTCTGTGCCAAAAGTTACACCTCTGGTGCAAGGTGTGAAATAAACCTCATTTTAGTAAAAGCACTAATAGCATTCTTGCAAGCAACACAGGATGAACCTCAGAAATTCCTTAGTATATCAGCCAAAGATCCCAGTAAAATAATAGCTTACAGGATCAATAAATTGTTATGACGTGAAATACACAGTCTGTGGCTTTACCTGAACTGTACTGCAACCTCTATTGTAGGACCATGTTCTATGATCATCTGCCAGGGTTTTTCTTGCTTTGTAGATGGGCCACAGTTTATAGATCTAGTGGGATCTCATGCATATTTGATTATCCTTGCTATACAAATGCAAACTGCTGTATTTTGGCTATATGTTCTTAGCAATTTAATTATATTTAAAAACTGGTTAATAGTGTTGTAAATAACTGGTATTGCTACAAAATTGCATTCTGAAGGTAATTGGATTGAATTTCAACACAAGTTGACACTCAATTAAAATTTCCATGTATCTAGTGAATTAGCCAGTTCTTGGCTGCTGTGTTAGGGTGGTTGTCTTCCTGCTTAACTGAGAACTGAGCAAGACGGGCAGAATGCATATAAAGCCAAATAAGGACTTAAAATCCCCACTCATTTTTTTATTGTAGGTATCAAGTAGAAAGCTTGCAAACTCAAGGATGTGGATTAAAATAAATAAATAAATAAATAAAAAGCATTTAAACAAAATTTATATTTAGAGTAATGAAGCTAAAAAAAAAGAAAGAGAGAAGTCCTTAAAACTTCTTACTGAATTACTGCCATCAGCCAGTAGATCCATGGGGCTTGTTCGGCTAAAAGCCACAACAGACTTTGTAATGCAATGATGTAATCTTGGCTTTGTGTCATTTATATTCAACCTAAAAAAACAATTTTCCTGAATAGACAGGCTGACAACAATATTGTTCAGTGTTGGTTTTTATTTGGATTGTTTCCAAATGGTTCATATGCCTCCACAGTAACACCATGCCAGCTCAAGTTTTTACTCTGAATTCTGAAGTTTCCCCTTTTTCTTGTATTTTATTTTGCTTTTAAAGCCCCAGTTCTGTTTGTGAAACTAACCAGCTTGGCCACAAAATTAGGATGTATCTTGCAGAGTGCATTCATTTTACTTTTTGCATATTTTTCCTGAGGTCATGTCAAGGTTAGTTTGAATTCCATCCTACATTAAGACTTCTTTCACAGCTATTTAGCTCTGCAGCCTACTCCCCGCTGGGGTCTGCCCCTTGGGCACGTCAAAGCTTCAGACCTGACAAATCACACACAGATGAAGCTGTACAGTTTTTTAAACAGTTTCATCAGTAACGTGCTTTTTTTTTTTTTTTTTTTTTTTCTCTTTACACTATACTTTTTTTTTTCCACTGGAGTTTATTCTCTGAATTGCAATATCCCAAAGACTGATTTCGTATGGAAAATTCCCTCGCGCAGCCAAGCTGTAACATGGAAATGGCGTTGTGTGCTACGTGCCACTCACAGCCCTCCACAAACTGAAAGTACTGCAGCTCCTCTTAATTAGCAACAAGCTATAGCTCCTTGTCTAATAACTGTAATCGTATTGTTAGCATCAATTTGAACAGAAGAGCCTAAAACTATAAAGGCTGATAAATATTCAAAATTTATCATCCATATTGTGCATCCGATAGTGGTACAGGGGAGCTACTAGCTGTTCACAGGAATAAACTTCTGTCATCCCAGGGATTACTCAGAGGAGTAAATGTTCATCAGTGTCAAGAAATGACTCTGTGCTTTAACAGCAATCCTTATGGGACCTGGGAAATTTGAAGTGGGTGTATGTGTGTATATATATAATTAGCTTCACAACTAGATGCAGGGTTTTCACCACCTACATGCATGCACAGACACCCCCTACCCCTGACCCCCTCCCCCATCTATGTGTTAGCGCACAAAAACCAGTTCAAAGTGTCTAATGCAGCTTGCAGGTGAAAAAGAAAATTTCTAAAATTCTTAGCTGCAAACCGCTATCTATATTTTAGCGTTTTGTGAAACTAATGGTGCAACACCATTTACCATTTAATTGATGAAGTTAAAATGCTTGGCTGCTAATGAGTGTATTAGCAAACAATATACCCTTAACAAGCTTAAGCAGCTCAGGATTTTAAAAAGCAGCTTACTGTCCTCCTCATTTTTATAAGACAAAATGTACTGCCTTCTACAAATTGCTTGATCGACTGATGAAGTACTATAATTATAGTTGTATTGCAGTTTTGACAAAGCCACAATAACAGATTGTAGTTTAGTCCCCACTCCAGGCACACAACTCTTTGCATTACAAAACCCAGTTTTACTGGTCTAATTCTTACTGAGAACAAAAGGCACCTGGAGATGTTAACTATATACTAAAAGAAAACTTGGAATCTAGGAAATAATATTGAAGCATGACTTTTCTTCTCGCAGCTAGTTCATTGGGAATGGTATCTAATGAAGAGTTGTCTAAAGGGTTGCTTGTTTGGAACTAATTAAAGACAGATATCCTAAATAGAAAAAGGATCATGGGAATTACATTAGGTGTCTGGAGACTTGTTATTCTTTGGTACTCTGAGTAGATTGTGGAAGTTGTTAGGGATTCAAGAAATAAGGCAAGCTAATAAAAAGTTCTATTTTTCTGGTTATTGGCCAACTATTGTATTTTTGTTTGCAATAAGATTTGAGCCAACAGGCTAGAGGCTTGAATAAAACATTTAAACATTTGTGCATTAACACATTATGGTGAAAAGAGAGTCTTGTGCTTTCACTCAGTGCATTTCAGCCTTCAATTAATGTGAAAGCACTACAATGCCTATGCAACTTCTCTTGCCTAGTGGTGCACCATTTATCATTGCAGTTTTACATTGACCTTGACACCCACTTCATTAGAATAAAGATTGTCTACCATTTAGGTTACATTGTTCCTCTGCACAGAGACCCCATGCAAATTTCTGTTCAGATAGAAGAGCTGTGAGCCTGTCAGAGGTCATCTGCATTAAATGATTGCAGCTATTTTCCAACTGCTTCTTTTCATTCTACTCAATTCAGGCTAGGAGGATCAATCAAGCCCTCTGCCTGAAACAGTGGGACTGCTGGGAATATAACTGTTTTTGGTAGTAGTGGATATGCCCTAAACAGTATTAAATATTTAATATAAATTCATTAAAGGGCATACAAAGTCTTCAAAAAGATATTACATTTATAGTAAAATTTAAAGGGTTGGGATCACCTACCTTAAGAAAAATACAGAACAATGGGTATCAACTGCATAATTTTTTAATGCAGGCAAAATTTAGTTCATAAAGTTACTTAATATTTCTTTCAGTGTGTTTATTTCTCCAGCTACCAGGGAAAGGAATGTGCAGCAGAAGTGTAATCCACATTTGTTACTTTCTGAAACAAAAAAAAAGCAAGGTGTCTGTTGGGGTTTAAGACAAAAGTGCTAAGATTTGTTTTGTTTTACAGGCGTGCACACATACGCACATGCTCGCTCACACAAATACATATTTTACTACTGTGCATATTTGTAGGGGGGAAGGCAAATGGAAATAAGTTAGCGCTCTCCTTCTTGAGTTTTCTGAGTGATATAATTGGAATTAAATTATTAATGGGATATACTTAAAAAGATTGTTTTATGATCTTCTATTAGAGAATTTGCAATTCATTTTAATATTTGTAGTTTGATTTATATTAAAGATAATGCAATCTATGTCCAATTAACAATACATAGCCAATGTAATATGATTTCCAGATCATGCAAATGGAATAAACTAGAAGAGGAAAAACTGATTCTTAACCTCAGATGTAATTTGCTGTGTGAGTTCTGGCAATTTTAAATGACATTGCACTTTTTAATTTTTCCAAAGGCTCAGCAGCAAATTTATCCCAATCAAGAAAGCCTATTATTAATTTACAAGGACAATTGTAGGAGTCTTTATAATTTCCCTGTGCAATTATTTGCCATAAATTGCTAATAGTGAAATACATGAAGTTTGCAAGAAACAGCGACTGCTATTTATCTAGACAGATCACTCAGCCAAGATCCTGAATGTTGTCCAGAGGTTCTAGTACTATTGACAGCATAAGAAATATAACCAAGCTTCTAAACGGTTTCTAAAATGTTTCACACTGATAGTACGAAAAAGGTAGAAGCATTAAGAGCTATTGTGAAGGGAAGGCTGGCCTCTAGCAGATTCCTTCACTTTGCTTGTATACAGCTGAGCTTTGGACCCTGGACTTTGGAATTAAAAGACTCTTTGTTCATCACTGAATGGCATTAGGCATGGGCTTCCTAAGGGGCCACCATGAAGCCTAGCATGAAGAGTGCAAACATTATCCAGAAAGCAAAGTGAGAATGTGTGTGAAAAGATGATGGAAAAATTTTGCTATATGTGTGTTGCTATATGTTTATATATATTTTGTTACATATCTGGTGAATTTGCTTGCAAAGGATTCTGTACTCAAATTTATGCATGTAGTATATATTGAGAATGCATGCCACCACTAAATATGTGTGACGTATAAAACCTGAACATGCATGTGTATGTATTTGTGTGTGCAGCAGCTGAATCATAGTAAATGGCAAGTTTTTAAAATTTAAAGTAAAAATAAAACAGCAAGTCACTCCATCCTGATCTCAGTTGCCTATCATATGGTGCCATTTGATTGAAGTATGTGAATGATGGGACACAGAACATCTACAAATAGCACACTCTTATTCCAATAATGCAGAAAGTTCACTGGCTTAATTCTTCTGTACTTCGTAGCCATAGCTCCACTGTGTGTTCAGTATGTCTGGTCTCTTTTCACTATAACCAACAGAAGCACCATACAAAAGTCTTACAATGGATGTCTTAATCTCTCTGTGTGCTTTTAGAGCATTATTTTGAATTCCATCATGCAGGCTTTTTTTTCTTTTTTCTTTTTTCTTTTTTTTTTTTCCTCTTCTGAAGTTTTATTACAACAACAGAATTCCCAGGGAGCTTTAGGGGCAAGGTTCACATAATATTGCCCTAAAGTTTTGCTTGAGGGGTGGAATCTGCACCCTAGTCCTGATCATCTTTTTGTGGTGTTTCTCTTTCTGAAAGATGCAGTGCGTAGTCTTACAGAGTTGTTAACTGTGTACAGATTTTTTTGTTTACCAGACAGTGCACATCTACGAACCTTTCATGATGATTTCTTTCTCTGACCTCTCAGTGACTAGGCGTCTTGTTCCTTAACACTGAGGGAGGCTGAAAAATGCTTGAGTTGCTCAATGTGTGCCTTCTATACCAGTTTCAAAATGGCTTATTCTTCTGGTTTCCATGGTGACAATTAACACTGTTACAAGGCATTGTTCCAGTCTCCATTTGGGCAGAATTTTCGGGTGTGATTTTTCACACCAAAAAAAATGTTTTCTATAATTATTTATTTATATTTTTTTTAAAGAAAAGGCATAGTTTAGTTAAAGTGTCAAAAATGTGTCTCAATCAAGCCTGCCTAGGTTTCTCAGAATATTTTTATCAGGGGAAATAGGGTTTTAACTTGCTTTGTTTTGGAATTTAACTTCTTGTGGTTTAAATATTTTTGCCAAACTTATTCATGGATAAATGTTACTGCTTTTTGCTAAAGTCCACTGTTTTTCTTTTGAGAACTATTGATTATATTGAGTCAGAGGGAATAAAAAGCCCAAATTCTTTAACTTACATAACAATGTTTTGAATTTCTTTTGAGTGGCTTCAGGAACACAAAGGCAGCCATGCATGCACACAGCTAATCATGCTGTAAATATTTTGCACTTTTTCCATTATGCTTTTTTCCCCAGTTTTTGTGATATGACGGGTGTTGTGGGAAATTAAATATTACTCATTTATTGACTATTGTGGTTGTTGCAAAAAATATATATAAAAAATGGTACTTTAACTTTTCTTAATCTCATTTTTGCCTATTAAATGGTAATCTATATCATAGCATCCACAGACTGTCACAATGGAGCTGCCTTTGCTCACTTAAAGCTGAGGAAAGAATGAATCTGAAGATTAAATTATCTTCTCACTGCAGGATTAAGTAGTCCTACCAGACTAGGGTTGTGCAGCGCTGATAGAGCTGGTAGCTAAATTTTCTATGCAACTGCTTAGAGTGTAGGTGTTTAATGGATTAAAAAATAGCATTAGCAATAGCATCTAGTGCTATCAGTTCTTAAACTGCACCTTCTGTACATTAAGCCCTTCCCTTAACTTAAAATACACACTGCATATTAAATATCCCAGAAATGAAACAATACTGACTCTCAGTCACATACCAATACATCTAATAATGAACTGAATACTTTCATCTTTTACAGTTACAGTATAATGCATTTTCTGTCAATCAGCACTTTCATCATGCTTGTTTATACAGTAGGTTACATGGTGACAGAGAGTATACATAAAGTCTAGCTTATTTATTTTTTAATGTAATAACATTTTATAACATCTGTCACGCTATTTGGATTCTGCTGCATTGCATTATTTTATCTAGTCCAAAATTAGATGAAACATCTTATATTTCTGTGTTAACAAGAACATTGTAGTTATGAAACATGCACTGTATTTTATTTCTTTGTTGGTCATACACTGCCCAGGAACTTAACCAACCTCAGTCCACCCCACAGGAGCCCCTAACAGGTGCTGTATAACAGCCATTAACCAGCTATGCCTGCACCAGTGTCACACAGCTAGAGGACTCCCTCAGTCTATTAATTCACTTGACAAAAGAAAGGGAGTAGCACGAACTGGATTTCAGTGCCTAGCAAATTGGACTCTGGATTCCCCTTGATATTACATGCACTTATGGAAATAATTATGCAAATCCTTTTCCAGCTATATCATCTTTAAATAGAAATCAGATTACATAAAGGAGATTGTAATCACCTCCAGTAGCCATTCTAGTGAAAAGGCAAAAATATGGACTGAGAAGTGTACTTGTTGAACATTTCAGTCCAATAAAACGTTGTTACCTCTTGGAGAATTCAGTTCCGCAGTGCCAAATCTGGTTGGTAGCTGGTGTTGTATGTTTCTGAAACTTTAGTCATAGTACTCCCTGTATCAAAAGGCAAGTTCTTTATAAACAATTCCTTGTTTTTTACTATGCATATTCATGTAATTTTGGATACACAGACACCTGATCAGTGTTCATTAATAATGAGAAATGGTTTAAATCACCTCATTTAAAACATTTGCTCTATGATCCACAAATGACTAATATTTGCACAAGTTTACATAATACAAATGATGTGCATGTGTTGTGTAAATGAAAGATTAAAATATGAAACTAACAATATGCAAACATATGCATGGAAATGCTGAGGACCTGTTAGCTGAAACAGTGATTTCACACCTTTATTATTTTCTTTAAGCTGTCTCCAATTGTATTTTTTTCTTTGTTTTCCTTCAGAGCATGTTCTTGGATGTGGCAAAAGCACCCATGTTTTAAACATTCCTTATTCAAGTTTAATTTTTTGTACTTAGCCCAGCATTTGCAGTATGAGCTGCTGTAGCAGCTTTCTTGGCTGAACATAAAGTAAAGAAAGCTTCGTGTTTAGGATGCAATTTGCTAATAGCTCTGCATAATTTACATATGTCTCGTAAACACCTTTGTAAGAATGTATGCTGAACTCTACTTTTTCAGTAAAAGGTACATTTTTGACTGTATCAGAAGTCCTGTTTCTATGAGGGGTTTATACATAATGGAGAGAACTAGCTTGACTATAAGTACTGCACGTATAGAAGTGTATGCCTGTGTTTAAGTTTTACTTTTTGAGGTACCACGCCAGCTACTACAACATAATTAAACATTGTAGTAACTATCAGATTTAATACTTAATTCAGGTTTTCAGAGAATCAAGGTTTTAAAGAGATTTTTTTTTTTTTTTGCAAGTGTGTCTCTACATTAGAATATATTTTTATAGAATATATATGTACAGCTAAAATATTTAGAAAGTCATATTAAAGTAAATTTAAAAGAAATTTCAGTTTTTAGTCCTGTTTTCTTCATTCTTTTTCATTTTTTAAATAATAAATACCAGTGCAGGAAATAAAGGGTAGTCACAGGTTGAAGAGAGTATTGGACTGTGTGAGCGTTGCAGTTGTTCATGTGCCATTTCACTCTTGGTTAATGCATTACAAATCCAGTTACTGCTATTCTGTTGCAAGGGAGTTACGTCTAATTGTTTTTCGAAGGTGAAGCTCTCACATTGGCATGTGCCGCAATGTTTAGGGCCCGTATGTGAGACAAAATCCTGAATGAGAGGGAGAAGAAATAAACTTTACGGGAAGCCTAATTCTGAAATTAATTGTTTGGGCTTTTTCCAGTGGAGAGCCTCAGTGCTACTTGCTGAAGTTGCGTATTTGAAAAATAAGATACCAGATGACCTGAATGATACAGAGGCAGAGCAAGGTTCAGACCAGTGAGTGGTAGTGAATGCACAAGTGAATATAGTGAGTGAGTGAATATCATCACCACATGTAATCAATTGCTAACTGCCTGCATTTATACGTCACCCAGAAGACAACGTGGTTGGTACCTAAGTCTCTTCAGATGTGTAATGAGAAGGTTGTGTGCTTAAATAATAAATAAAGGAATGGCATAGTGAGCGTGATTGTAACTGGGCACATAGAATTAAAGTTAAATTTTTTAGAGAGAAGGCTCTTCACAGTAGCTAATATTATCTATTTCTTTTCATTTTAGAGATACAATGTAGAAATGTCAATCAGGCACCCGAAAAAGATGGAACTGCTCAGTAAGGTTGAAGCTCTGAAGAAAAGTGGTGTTTTACTACCAAATGATCTCCTTGAAAAAGTGGATTCAATTAATGAAAAATGGGAACTGCTCGGGGTATTTGCATTTTTATTACTGTTTGTGGGTTATGTGTACATTTTTGTGTGTTGAAGTACGCTGTCTGTCTGATTTCTAATTTGAGGCACAAATATCTCTCTCTTTCAATTCACCACGTACATTTCAAACAAGCTACTCATGCTATTATAAAAACTCCATAGTATTTTCCACTTCTGTTGATTTTTTTTTTTCTTTATTTCATGCTTGTCTCCTGTCTGACTTTAATAATTTTAGTTCTTTAATACATAAAAAATGTAAGTAAAATATGCCATGTATTACGGGTATGCACCAAGTCAACTATAATGCAGTATATCTGATATACACTGACTGTCATGCTTGAGTGAATGTTAATAGAATTTATTCTGAAGGTACATGTTAGAGACATCTACTGTTTAACTATTTACTATACCCTTAAGATGAAAAGTGGGGTTGTCACTGCATATTTCAGGTCACACTGATGGCTCAAAAACAAATATGTAGATTCCATACAAATCTGAATACCTGAACCTAAAAATACCGACAGGATATGTTTCATGCTTCTGTATTCAGCTCACTTTTGACAAAAGCCAAAAAAAGTTTCATGTAATTCATTTCACGCTATGATGGGCTGGGTCTCAGCCAAAGAGTGAGATACAAGAATCTGGCAAAAAAAGCAATATAGAGATTCTGTTACCCAGAGACCAGTGATGGCACCGTGCAGGAGACACTATTGTCCTATTGTTGTTAAACAGCTGAGCGAGAGAGAGGTCAAACTATATATTTTTCCATCCACTTCTCTCCTTAATTGCCTTCACTTCAAATCAAGGGTAAGATAAATTTATAAATTACTTTAAATGATTAATTATAGATGTGTGATATGAGCAATACAGTTACATTGCATAATTTTGCATGCTATTATCTTAGTTTAAAAACAGTTCTACTATATTACAAATAAGCTATATATGCAACCTGCCAGCATCGTTTTAAATACTGACTTGTGTCACTTTGGCTTATTTGGTAATGCAATAGCCATTTTACAGAGGGTGGGGCTTTTTCAGTTCACTACAGTTGTTTCTAACCACTTGATTCTCTAAATGTGCAAGTTGTCAGAAAACATTTAAAGTTGTCTTCTAAGTAGTGAGCTTATTACTTTCTAATTTTAATACATAGCATTAACAAAAGCATTTTCAAAGTATTTGAACATGAACAAATTTACTAATTTGTTCACCCTATTCTTTTACATCTAATTATGACAAATTTTATTTTAAAATAATTTTAGTTGTAAGCCTTACATTTATGATTTTCAATGTATTTAATCAGATTATTTTAGTGGTACTGATTATAGCTGGTAGGATATAAAATATGAGATAAGTAACTGACATAATTCTAAATATCTAGCAAAACTCTTTCTTAAGAAAAAATTGAATCCTTCCACTTCTCTGTATGTTAAAATCAGAATATACTTCTCCATTAAGTTTTTCCATTAATTTCAGCATTTACAGGAAAAAAAAAAAAGTATTACTGTTTTCCTGCTTAATGTAACTTCATGAATAATAAACAGAGTTTGATAGAGTTTTGTTTAATTTAATAAAAATCTTTGCAGAAACTAACGGCAGTAGGCATACTGTTTTAATTGGCATGATTACGTTTTAATTGGCATGAAAAAAATTAAAGACAAGGATTTTAACTTCTAACAATGGTAAAATAGAGGGATATGGTTTTTAATATTACTTTCATCTAAGGTGAACAGTGTGGAATGGAAATACATTAGAATGAAATGTCAGTGGTGCGTACAGTTTAATCTGTGAAATTTTGTCCCCTGTGCTGAATATTACTCTGTCTCAATTGCATATTAAACAACCCTATCAAGGCAGGCATTGGCATCTGCTGTGCTGACACAAATTGTGAATTAAATGAAATTGATGTCCTCTGTCGTATATTTATGAAGACGGACCATTCTCTGAAGTATTCTGTTTATGAAGAATTTATGATTGCAAACTGTTCCAGAACAAAAAAGTGGCAATAAATTCTTTTTTGTGACCCTACCCTCCAAGGGCATTGATTTCACCTCCTGCTGCTACTTTTGTTACAGCATAAAAACAATAGCTAGCACTGGATTCCACCGAGGGTCTTCAAATTATCAATATTTGCACCATGAAAATAAAAGGGTGTTGCCAAGAAAGCATGTTTTTCAGTTATGATCTCCTAAAGATGTTATTTACAGAATGCCACGTAGTAGATTAATGTCTGTTGATCTAATTTTATTTGTGTTTAAAGCTTATTTTTGGAAGCTAACTGCATTGTTATAAATTATATTCTAGTAACTTTCTAAAGCATGTATTTTCAGCTGACTGGGTCACTTAAAACTGTGTCTTCATGTTACAACAATTAACCACCACTAATTATCAGTTTAAAAGGTTGTGATTGTCAGTATATATTCAATATTCTACAATCAGTAACACAGATCTAGTGCTTATTATAAGTGTCAGACTGTCAGCCTCTTATAGGTCAGATAAAATACTGCTTGGCATAGAAGAAGCAGGCAACAGCATATCTCCCTTGTGATGTTAAAGGATTGCCTTTCAAAATACTGAAAAGGAAGGTAACTTTCTATCTCCGGCCTCTTCAGAATATTCATTACCATCACAGCATTCACTATCAAAATGTTATTCAGTGGTTCTTTTATTAGAACTACTTCTTTGAAAAGCTGTAGTAAATTAGTTTCATTAGTGATCAGAGGTGAATGTTTCTTCTGGTCTATTATTTTTAAAGTGGATGCTTAGCATGAAGAACTTCAATCCAAATTTAGTTGCCTAAACAATTGGCCTGATGTTCAGGAACATCAAGGCTTTGCAGTTTCTAGCTTATTGGTGTCTGGATGAGTTCATCCACTTTTAAAAGCAAGCCAGATGTTTTGTGACCTGACTGCTCTGCAAGTTTGCTGCAAGTTTGGAAACTATGACCTGACAGTTTATATCTCAAGAAATATTTCAGTAATGTGATGTTTCCCTAACAACATAGATGACACCTTGCATAAGAGCTTGGTGAACTCAATGCTTGTCATATTTTTTGTTCTTACAGCCTACAAACTAATATGTCTTATGTTTATAAGTATCTAAAGCAACTGATAAATTCTGTAAAGCAACTAGTTTACAAAGTTATGTATCATTTTGTCTTCTCTGTCCACAGTTGTGCTTAATAAACATTGATTTATCATGCTTCCAGCAAAGTCAATGACCCAGAGAGAACAGCTCTGGGGCATAAGTGAAAAACAAGGATACAAAAAATGAAATTGATTGAAACAAGGAAACAAAGAATGAAATTGATTGATATTAGAAATAATTTAAAAATAAAAACATCTCTGGTCATCTATCAGATGCTTCTTGTTGCACATTAACCTGTATATATTTTGGTACGTAAGACTAATCTATATTTTCTTTATCTGATGCATTAGAAAACCCTAGGAGAGAAGATCCAAGACACAATGGTAGGGCACAGTGGGTTAGGTCCACGTGACCTGCTCTCGCCTGAAAGCGGCAGCCTGGTAAGGCAGCTGGAGGTCAGGATCAAAGAGCTGAAAGGGTGGCTGAGAGACACAGAGCTTTTCATCTTCAATTCCTGTCTGAGACAAGAAAATGAAGGAACAATGAATGCTGAGAAACAACTGCAATATTTTAAGGTAATAAAAAAACAATCATAGTTTTCATAGAGACTCTTTTTATGGTAGGATAAAATATTTATCTTATACATAGCATAATGCAATGCATGTACATATGTAATCATACATTCATGTTTTCACCTTTTTTTTTTTGTGTACAATGTGTTCATTCAATTTGATTTTGTTAAATCTTTGCAATAATATTTATTCCTTAAGCTTTTTGCAGAAGAGATCTTTAAAGGACTAATCTCACCAAAGTTGAAAAGCAGTATTATCCTTTCATTCTACTTCACTATAAAGCTGAGATTTATGAGAAGCTTCACTCTGAATTTCACTTCCTACATCAGTTATTTTAATTAATGTTGTGTGGCCATCAGTTTAATAGCCTATTTCTCTACCTATATAAGTCAACAATAGCCCATCTGAGGTCACATTTACAGAGGTATAAATTTAGCATACCTGAGAAAACATTGAAGTTTATTGTGAACAGATATGTGGAAAAATACATGTACACTATGAGATTTGTATTAGTCTAGGCCACATGTTAAGCCTAAGCCTGGAGCTTTATTGTAGTCATTATGCTATATTCAGATGGTTAATCTCCTTCAGCTGAAGGCCATCATTCAGCTTTACAACTGATGTAGCAGAGATTGTATGTTTTGTTTCATTTCCCGAAAGCAGTGGGACAGTTTAGGAAAGAGGGCTATTAAGTTGGCAAACAAACCTGACAGAACCATGTGATTTTCTTCTGTTCATAGCTGTGACTTTTAAATAAACCCTCATCTGAGTCCTCATTACAGGTCACTTTACTCTGCAAGTGATCTTTGACCAAAGAATAAGAAACGAATCCAAAGTAATTGTCGAGCTTTAGAGGTAAAGAGGTTTTTCTCTTCCACTAGTACATCAGGGTGTCTAGGGCAACAGCACTCTTAAGGCAATGGACAATTTATTGAATACTCACCTCAAAGGGCAGGTTGCAAACACTTCCAAACAAATATTTTTTTTTTAGACAAGTGTTCAGGAAAACAACTGCTGAAAATGGTCAGTCTTCCCAATTAGACAGTATTTAACTGTTTCTCTTCCAGTCATGAAGATTAAATGGGAGGAGGGAGGGTTGTGTCTATGTAGATAAAAGTTTTTTTTTTTTTTTTTTTTTTTTTTTTTCCCCCCCAGGTTCCTGAACATGTCCCTTTGAGTGCAATTTTAATTTTTCTTATGAGATCCATATTGTTTTGCCTTTTCCCCCAATTCTTGGCCTTCTGCTAAAAGGCAAAAAAAAAAAAAAAAAAAAAAATGATTATATTTGTTCTATCAGCAAACTTAAATGCTAGTGATTGTGAAGGACTGTTGATAAACCTGAAGAAGTTCACAGCAATAGATCCATGTTTTCAGTAGGAAATGCTGGATAGTTCTTATTTCTGTGGAAAATTATGGCATTTATAGAAGGGCATAACTATAGATTTAAAAATCTGATTTCAGACAAACTTTTTTTAAAGTCCTTTTCATATATATGTAAATGAAGATATATGTATGAACAAAACTACTACAGCAGTGTTACATATTTCGAATGTGCATAAGTCTTTCAAGTTGTTTGTATATACCATGATGTCATGCCGAGAGCTCTGTAGATGTTAAACAGGGTAGTAACACCCACCATGATATAACCAGACTATTTCATTACTTGGTTGATTATCTATTAATTACATAAATAATACATTAATTATTTTCAATTATTTTCAAAATGGTAGCCATTAGAGTATAAGAAATAATTACCTATCAAATATGGTGAGAGCACATCACTTTGTCATATATATTAAACCATCTTTGTCTCATTAAATCTGAAATCCACTATAAGTAAGTTTTCCATTCTTCACTGATCTCCTGGGGAAGTGTATAAAAGAGAAAATGGATATAATTAACAATACTGCAATGTATAATACATATATTTGAGAAAGAACATTTAGAACGTTTTCAAAAACATTAGCTATGCCACTAGTAGGAAGCCTGCTGGGGTTTAGTCTGACTTACTTTCCACTTAACTTAAGAGTTTAACCTTATTACTGCTTTCACTGTGGTGAGTGAGTCATTGTTTCTTAATGGAAATTTATTGTATGGCACCATCCCAATTATACACGTAGCCATCGTACACAGAAACATTTTTTAATAAAATAAACTTAACAATGCTGTTGATTTTCATTCTATAATGTTATGTTTCAAATTACACTTATGCCTTATGAAAAACAGTTATTTAATTTTTCAGGTGTTTTCATTTTTCACTTGGAGGATGAATTGAATAGTTCACATGCAGTTGGGACCCAAGATGAGAAAACTGTGGTGGGAGGAGGAGTTGTTAAAATAACTAGTAGGAAATTATTTTGACTTCTTTTCTTTTATAAAAAAGTAAAGCCATATTAATTAGAGAGTTCTTTTTATTAAAGAATATACTGCTTTTCTTTGGGATATTGCTGTGCAATAATAATACTTAGCATTTCTATAGTACTATCCTGCCAAGGATCTGCACTTGCTGTATAAACATTAATGAACTAAACTACATTAAAACTTAAAGGTAGGAATTATTGTCACCTTTTTATAAATGAGGAAAATGAAATGCAAGGAGATTAGGTGACTTTTCCAGGCTTTCACAGAAAGCCAATGGCTCTGTTAGGGCAGAAGCCAGCTTCTGTGACCTGTTTTTGGTTCTAACCACAAGGCTGCTCTTCCTTCCTTCTTGTAGGTTACTTCTCTGTATATTCAATTTTCATATGTAATACAAGTAGATCACTTCCTTGCACTAACCACAGTTTCTTGTTTCTGTTCAAAGTTCAAATCCTGCTGAATATGTTTGGGTGATTTTTTTCTATAATTATTACCATGTTCAGATACTAGAATTTTTAGAATATATTAGTTATGGTCATTAGCCAGCTTATATAAGGTCCTGTATTTCCTGGTTTTGTGGAAGCTATATGGTATATTTTGGTTAGCCCAGTAATCTTTATGGAACACAGTGTGCAGCCAGTCTGCAGAGCCATTTTGTAACCTATTCTACCAGCTTTCCCTGCTGCTGAATGCTTCAGATATTTTCATATTTAGTTTCAAGGGAGAGGCACAAACTTTGCTTCAGTCTATAGTGACACTTGCTGGCCATTCCACACCAGCATTAAGTATTAAGCTCCCAGATGTAGCCTAACCTAGGCTACTGTCAAAAAGTGGGAAACTGTGAACACTAGTTGCACAGCTGTAAAGGGGAAAGTGAAGGTGTCTTACTCCTGATTTGCTGCAACATAAAATACAGATGAATCTGGACCAAGAAAATCAAGAGAATGACTTAAATTCATGAGAACTTCATAACTACAATCATACTTTTATTTTATTTATTCATATTATTCATATTATTATTATTATTATTATTTTATTTCTGTTCTGCCTTTTGAGTCCCTGGAGTTCTTTTTTTTTTTTTTTTAATTATTATTTTTATTTTTTATTTTTTGCTTTCCACTGAAACTACAAGGGCCAGAACTAGAAACATACTGTTTAAATGAAATACAGGATTCTCAGGTAAACACATAATTCTAGCAGCTGAAATACTAATGTCATGAGACTAATAATTGGCACAACTGATTTCCTAACCTAATGATGTATGGCAATTTTGTGGGTCAGGAGAGACTTGGAGCAGGAAAGAATGAGGAGCAATAATAAAAAGAATTCACATTCTTTCATGGAAGTTTTAGTATATTCCATTATTTGAGTAAGATCTAGCCAGAAATATATGTGCTTGTTGGCTTGCAATTAGGTGTGTTCTGCCACATTTGCTTTTATGTATCCGGGACTTCAAAAAGCATGCTGTTTTCTGTGCAAAATACCTTCCAAAAGACAACAAAGGAGCTTAAATAATTAGTCACCTCTAATAAAACTTACAACTTCAAGTGTTCAGTGTAGATGAATGACCCATTAGCATCAAAAGGTAGTTGTTATGGCTTAGGCTCACAGGCCAGCTACTGAAGAACAATCTTAGACTTGTGAGTACCTGTCCATCTTGGTATACTTTCTCAGTCATTTAGAGCTAGAAAAGCTTCTATTGCTTTTGGTAGCTAGATTTATAGTTTCTGCTAAAATCCTGTTATATTTTTTTAACTAAGTTAGCAGAAATTTTCTGACCTAAAGTTCTTTGGCAACAATAAAGTTGCATTTCATGTAACTTTTGATTTCATGTGAACCAAGAAACAGCATTCTCTATTGTCATAACTGTCTCCTAAGTCTGTATTTGGGTCTTTAAAGTAGAGATGCCCAATTATTTTCAGCAGCACTGTAGTTCCCATTGACTTTAGTCAATGAATTCATTACTGGAATAAGACAAAATCATTTGAATCAAAATATGTTGGAAACACTTTCTCATTTCATATTTCAAAAAGTCAATGGTGAATTGAATTCTATAGCTAATAGTATTTGTTGCCATATCTGTTTGCCTTGTAAATACTATCTTATCGGATATTTGTGACTATTTCCAATGGTTTGACTCACTCAGAAGCAAATGTTTTCATCTTCCACTGATTTCTTGGCTGAGCATGCCAGATGATGCAATGTCATTAAAAAAAAAAGTATTTCTGACCACCATCTCTTATTTCTCCATTGCCTAACGCAACTGAACTTTCTGATGAAGCAAGGTAGATTACATTGGTAATTTGTAATCAATCAGTTAATCAGTACCTCTTCTGATGCTTTTTATTGTAACTGAAAAGTTTGCATAAGTCAGTACTGCACATCATGAAAGCAATTCAGTTAAACAAAATTCTCTTGAATAAAACACGAGAGAGTTAATTTGGGAGTATATGAGATTATAGCCATACTGAAATCAAAGAAAAATATTAACCTTGAGTAAAGGTTTGGTGACTCAGAGATTGGAAAAATGTTCCTACAGGTGCCAGGAATCACTTTTGCTACTGCATCTTGGATGCTTTACAATTTTTGGAATGATGTTGCTGGCAGAGCTGCAATCAAAGAGTTACAGAAATTCAATGTGCATGTAACAAAAGTATGCAAAATAGTTTCCAACAGAAAGTCCGAAAGAAGTCAAGCAGGATTTAATCCTTTTTATATTTCCAACATGATAAAAATGTAATAATTTTAATAAATTTCTCAGAAAGAGTGTGACTTCAGAGCCTTAAGTTTTTTCACAGATGAAGAAATGTTTACCAAAATTTTGTTTGGATTAAATTTCAACAAACAAGAAGGCATAAAGTATTAAATCTCATGAAAAACAGACAGGATTCCAAAGTGAAATATAGCTTGATGCCACTTAAAAAGGTTTATAGCAAATTCAGGCTTAATTTTACATACCAAAGCAGAATTTACCACCCCAAAGCAGAATTTTTTTAGGCCACTTAACTAAGAATCCATCTCTTTATAGTAAGGAGCTCAACATATATATATGTGTGTGTGTATATATTTATTATTATTTTTTTTTCCCAAAAATGTGGTATTTTGGCTCTGAAACAAGAAGTGGTTTTATATCTCAGATTTTGGTTTTAATATGCTCAAATATCAATACTCAATACTTTATATATAATGACCCAGTTCTTAATATAAATGTTTCCCAAATTTTTATTTAATATTCTTATTAGTGAAAGAAAGTTCAGTTTGTGTTTCAATAAGCTCTCCCTATTAAAGGCAACAATAATACAATTTAGAGTTCCCATTGAGGACAAAACATCTGATCTAACAAATTTCATTCCATCATCCTATTTGGACTGTGAAGCTTGATCTGTGAATTCTGATTTTTATTATGCTGTTACTTTGTTTTTAATTAATCAAAATCTCAAAATTAATTATAAGTACTATCTGGTTGTCTAAAACCATTTTTCCCCACAAAGTTTGCCCTTTGCTGCAGGAAAGAAAGGGACACAGATGATCTAGCAACCAGGGGTAGTTAGATCCAGTATGCTGCAGGATTCCACAGAGGTATCATTAAATATCTGCATGCATTTCTAACTAAGTAGTGGTCATGGGCTTCTGTACTAAGACTGGGATGTAGGATGAAGGTTACTGTAGTAACAGGAACAGCCTGAATTCAGAAGAACTCAGATGCAACAATACATTGAGTCCTTCAGTGGAGGAGAGAATGGCCTAGTGGCTATTTTTAGGTGACTAGTTCATATGTTCTTTCCTTCTTATGTGTCCCCTCCCCCCAACTCCCCCCCCCAAGTACTGTCCCCTTATTTCTGGTATACTAACATGATTACCTGAAGACAGCATAGCCATAGGGTAGAGGTAGGATAAAATAGTCTAGCTTTAGATACCTACACTGCAGGGATCTGGTCTGAGCTTCCTTTATAGTAATTGGAAAGAAATAAACACTTTTGGGATGCAATTAATTTGTCCTGTTTTAGATGCCTGGCTGCAGAGAAGAGGTATTCTGTACTTCAGAATACCTGCTTCTAAATGATTAGTTCAGTCATCAAGTCATCCATTCGATCAGATAAATCCCACTCAAGGAATCATCAGGAATATCTTTATGGCTTGAGGGAGTTGAAGATGTTGAGTCAACTGCAGAAGGTTGACTGCTAATATCTATGAGGTTCCTCACCACTAACTGGCTTATTTCTTTTTTGGCAAAGTTGAGCCCCAGTTTCTCTCAGCCCTTCTGAACGTGCATCAGGGTGCTTATCTGAATCATTTTGTTCTTGTTAACTGGAACTGATGAGGAGACAATGTGGCTGAGGCATACTTGTCTCTGTCTTCCATACTGTACTGGAATAGTCTGCATTTAATTCTCATGTCATGAGTAGGCTGACTCAAGCTTTGTAAAACAAAAGACATCCTAATGTACAGAGATAGCTGTTCCAGATCAGCCACTACAAAGTAAAACCTGCAATTTTGTAGCGACAAAATGGCTTACAGTTCCTTTCCCAGCCTTTTGTGTCATTGGTATCTCAAGTCCTTGGGCTACATTTTCCCTCACAGTAATGGTCTCTTGAAGAGCCAGTTGTGTGGAAGTGAAAATAGCTGACTTGGCTTCTTTTGAGAGAACATTCTCAGTTTCATCACTTATTGTTGTCATTATCATTGAAGATGCAATTGATTTTCTTCTTTTGACCCACCCAAATGACTCCTTGAAAATGCAACTGCTTATTCTCTTGCTATTGCCTTGGAGATCTATTTAGTGCAAAACCAGAAACTTCCTCTTCAATTACTATCATCTTGGAAAAGGAAAATGAGAATGAAAAGAAAGCAAAAGACGACAAAAGAAAAAGAGAATGAAATATTTTTCCTGAAAACAGACCAAGATTAAGTTGCGCTAATTTACAGTGCAAGTGAAAAGTGAGGGTTTTTGCTTGGCTTCTAAGGTTTTTTGTTTTGTTTTGTTTTGAGTGATAACATTTAGAAAAAGTAGTACAGTGTGGACTGGAAATAGAATTAACAAAAATTCACTGTACTGTCTCCATTAAGGTCCGCTTTGTACTACTGCATGTGTTTATATGATTTATTTGGTTGTCTATAAATGCCCCTTTGGAGCCATCGCATTGCATTTTCTGGTGCAAATCTCTCCAATATTAGTGGATTATTGATTGAATTGTGTTCTCTGGAGCCATTAAATCCTACTAATGAGGTTTTTCTTTAATGGGTGTATCATTGACCTAGTAGACTATTGCCTAATTTTGGTTTTGGTACATAGGAGGTTTCCCAAGTTTCATCTTTACTTGTAAGTTAATAGATCATTGTCCCAGTAGGGAATAGTATTATAGACTGTATTAGTACCTTTACTCACACTAAAAATAATTTCACACTGCCAGGAAATCCATTGATTTTAGTAGAATTATTTGCAGGGTACAGTGTAATTCAGGATGAGTAAGAACATGAGTGTAAAAAGAACAGGACTTCAGTATATACACTGAAGTGTTATTGCAATCCCTATCAGGTATATTATGTATCACAAGTACGAGATGTCTGTCAGGAATGGGATTTGCAGACAGGCAACACATTACTAGAGACAGCGGAGCGGCTTAGATTGTGCCTGCTGCATACAGTCAATGGAGAAAGAAAGTATGTGAATTCCTGTCCTTAGGAGGATGATTCCCTTACGGCTGTTAGGAAAGTACTGCATTTCCTCCTATTCTGATGGATTTTCTTTGCGTTTCACTAACAGCTGGAAATGCAATGTCATTTGTAGTATACCACCCTCCTTTTACCATGGTGATGCTTATATTCATGTTCTGAGCCCAAAAACTCAATGTCATAATGTTCTCTATTCTGGGCATCAGTGAAGGAAAGAGCCTGTTTAATGCTTTCTTTGTTTTTGTCATACCTAGCCTCCTCATCCCAATCCTGTTTGTCCAGGCAATGGAAGTATGGCAGTTGAAGGTGCAATAAAACAATGCTGAGCCTCTAAGACCACCATATGCAGTCACCTCATCCAGATGTTTGGCTTTTGAGAACTTCTAGGTTTTAGACTTGCATTCACTGTTCATCTTGACCACATCACCTGCTCCTCTCCTCAGTTCTAATTCCAGCCTTCTTATAGCCCTGGGGCTAACCTGTGGATGTCACAGTCATGGCTGCCTGAGTTGCATAAG
The DNA here is from genome assembly GCA_011076525.1 of Nettapus auritus. Classification (NCBI taxonomy): domain Eukaryota; kingdom Metazoa; phylum Chordata; class Aves; order Anseriformes; family Anatidae; genus Nettapus; species Nettapus auritus. The sequence goes on from CM021769.1 coordinate 43,793,449, forward strand.
AAGCAAGTTAATGTTAGTCTAAAACTTAATGTATTTATGCAAACACTTGCTTAAAACTTATTTCTGCAAGTTAAATACTGAATTAGTCTAGCCTACTTAAAATATGAATCTGAGCCTACTTCAGTGCAATGCTGCCTCACTCTGCTGCAAGTAACCTCTCTTGTAGGGCACTTTTAGTTTTGTCTGAGGCTGAAATTAAAAAAAAAAAAAAAAAAGTGTGTCTGTGTGTATATTCATGATTAAGACATGGCTAAAGAATGTACATAATGATTTTATCTTTTAATGACATACCATTCTGAGATGTGTTGCTTTTTTGAAATAAGATGAGGAACTCCATTTCTAGAGATGCCTGCCTGTTGTCATTGTGCATGTACAGATGCACATGAAAGCACCATAATACCTTTTCCTCTGTTTACCTCTGAACAGCTCAGGCTGTACATTTTTGAATCCAGGGTGAATTTGCTTCAATGACACAAGAAAAGAGCCAACAGAAATCTCTTTTTCCTTACTCATTAGTTGTGTTTATTTTCCCATTACTGTCACCCTGCCTGGCCTGAAGTCTCCAAAAGATTAATCCAGTTTATTTTATGTTCACTGCTTTCCCATAAAAAGGTAATACCAATACACTGCAGGATGCTTTTCTCCCGTAATTCAGAATTGGTTAAATTCTCACTACATTTTGGAAAATGCCAGGCACATTGCAAAAAGACAGCAAAATTGCATGTCTACCATTTGTGGGGGAACTGGATGAAAAAGGGATTAAGTACAATATCAATACTTGAACCTCAGCCTGGGGGCTACAGGTGTTGATGCACCTCCATGCAAGGAACTTTTCCTTTAAAACCTCTTATGTAGGTCTGAGTCAGGATACAAAGCTTTAATAGTTCACTAAAGATGGCTGAAATTGATACCTAATATTTTTTAGCCAATTGGAGGGTTTATTTGCCTCTTATGTGTGATGTATGTTGGTAAATAACTTGATTTCTTCTAAGCTGTAATTCTAAGTGAATTCCAACAGCTGGAAGTAAAGTCAAGCCTCATTTATGCCTCACTGGATTTTGTAAGGTTTTTGCTTGTACATTAAGTTGTTTCTTCTCTTGAATTTCAACAGAATTTCATTTGAAACTCTGCTTGGTGTGGTTATCTAGCAAAAATTACAAGTTTGTAATATCCACTATAGGCAAATGATTTTTTGCATAGTGTGGTTTAGGATTCATCACAAAAGCAAAACACAGTCCCAATATTTATCATACCTGTCTGATATTCTCCCTACTTTTATTTTAGCATTTTCTGGGGGCAAAAAAAAAGAGCCTAACAAATTGTACCACTTCTTTCAATATTTCTCCTTTGCATTTGTTTCTCTGGAAAGAGAACTTCTTAAATTGAATGAAAAGAGGGCATGAACTGAATGGATTTATAAACATGAACAGTGTCAGAGTAGAAAAATGGATCCTCCTGCCATCACGTCTGGCTTCTCTGTCTGAATGACTTGGCTTATCCTCTGGAACTAAGTTAACCCCAACTTTGCCATAGGTAGTAAGTAGCTCTAAAATAGTGGTGGAAATGAATCTAATTAATACCCTATCTCAAACACACAAAAAAATAAGTCTTGGAAAATATATGCCGTATTTCAATAAGAAAAATGCATTTACATCCAAAACTGTTTTTCTTTTATTTTTAAAAGTTACCTTCCTGTAATTGCACACTAGTTTAGAGCTAAGATAGGAACATCTTAACAATAATGGGCACTTTTTTAACAGATTATTGCCAAAAGTGCATTCTTTATTCCAGAGAGACACTGTAATAGATACCAGCTCTTTAGTAATGATACAAGCAATCTGTAAGCTATTATAGTTTCTTTTATAGTAACTTAATCTTCATATTGTTTTATATGTCTGGAATTTTAATAGTGTTTTTAATTTATGAAGAGAAGTATATTACGTATTACTAGTTACATGGGAATACAAGCTAAATATCAGACCATTCAACAATATTCTTACAAACAAATATTTTGAAGTATTTAAACAAGCAGAAGGAATAGAACAAAGAAATTAAAGACTGCTGTATATAGATATAATGGCAGCTTTTATGAACTGAGACTAGAAGCATTTATTCTGGATTTTAATTAATTAATTAATTTATTTATTTTCCCCCAGTGTATATACTTCTGAAGTAAAATGGGAAAAAACCGCAGGTACTCTTAGAAGGCTATTTAAAAAATGAATACTTTATTTAAAATAAGTATATTTGCTTATATTTACATTACTTATTGCAAATAAATGCAAATTCCCTTGTACTATTTTAAAGGTAGTTAAATGAGTGAATTAAGAATTATCCCAAATCTATTAAGTACTAGATTAGACATAGAATACAAGCTCTTGAAGTCAGTGTAAGAATGAAATAGTTTTTATTAGTTCATAGCTATTGTAAAGTGTGTTGGAATACACAGTTCACAAAGAATATGGTGAACTGTACTCAGACTTGGAAGAGAGGTATTGTAACACTTTGCAAAGCAGAGAGAAATGATCGGTGTAGCAATTTAGTGGTTGTAATGATATTAAAAATAAGGCTTTGAAATAAAAAGAAACAGTTCACTGTTTTGAAAGAAGTCATAGTCTACTTTAAACTGTCATTCTGTGTTTCTGGCTTGCAATTAGATGATATTTCTGAAGCGTCAGTCCAAGATTCTGTTGTCACCATCATCATAATAAAATGTGACAGCAAAGATATTATATCAATACTTTTTCCATAATTAGCATTAAAGATGTCTCAAGGGTTAAGTACAAAGGTTTTCCACTGAATGGTCTGTGAGCCTTGTGCCTTTAAAATCTTTTAATATAGCCAAGACCGGTGACAACCAGGAGACAAATCTATGAACAAACCTGTTTGGAGAGAATAGTTTTGTGGTGTGTGATGTATGTTACGTAAATGAGTTTATTAGGACTCTCATCTATTTTATTATTGGTGCCCAATTTAATAGAGGCATTTAAAAAACAATATTTCTGCCTGACTCCTTGAAATGAAGAAGATACATTGATATAATTGAGAGCAAATGATTGCATGTTGTGCCATTTAATCATGTCATTTTTCAATTGCTGCTTTTTGCACTTCACTGCATACTTATAGAATATTTAGCTTCAGTATAGATTAAGTCCCACAGTCTGCAACTGAGTAGAGTTCCACCATTAGGTGACATTTTCTTTTAACCTTGAAATCAGCAAAAGCACCCAGGTTTGGCATTATTTTTCTGAAAGATGGCAAGTCATCATTCACTTCCTATCTTTGTCTTTTGGCATTTTTAAGGAATTACTTTCTTATTAATAACATTTTTTGGAGTTATTGTTTTTCTTTTTCATTTGGTGACAAAGAGTCTTATTTCACCGGTGGAATGTATTTCAGTGGAATTTGAAATACAAGGATTCATCACCCCAAACAAGGAAATGTCCTACAGGCATTGATGTTTTTCAGAAGAAGCTAAAAACTAAATTTTATCAAGTATTTGCAAGCATATTTTTTCTCGTTTTCCCCTTTTCTTATATATTAGTGATGTTAATCATGATTCTTAAAGTTTTATGTTAGCACTGTTGAAAACCAAAGTGCTGTGCTAGCCAAAAATCAGATATAAAGACACAAATTACGTTTTTAAGAGTTGTTTGATTGTTATACTGAGAAGGGCAGCTTCCATTCTCAGATTTTGCCTTTTATTTCTGTATATGATTGCTGAACAACAGATCAATCATTTTATCTTCCTATCATCTTCCATCAGATGACAACAGATGCAATAGGAAGGATATAATTCCCTTCCACACAAACTTATGTCCTGTAGCAAGGAGAAAGAGTAAGCCATTAAGAGACCAAGGTTAGACAGAAACTTCCTCTTAGAGTGGGTCATTCCAGATTTATCTGCAATGGAGCTGCTTTCATTTTCCTAAAACCATTAGGTATTCCCCATATGTGGAAACACAACATAAAGCTGGAAATAACATTGGTCTCAATATACATTGGCATTTCTTCTGAACGTGAATGCACAAAGAAAATTCTTCCATGTAGATTAACATGCATTCCAACATTTTTTCAAAGCCATTTCTGCATGGACCTCATATATTCCTAAGTGTAGAGCGAAGGCAAGAAAGACAGAAATAGTTGAAAGAAGTTCAGATCACTTAAAAATGATTTCCACAAACAATGTGTAACAAATGGTACTACGAAAATAATATCTTAACATTTTATGTGGTAATTACATGTGGATTATGCAGGTTTAAATTAACTAAACTAATTTTGAATTCTTAAATTGTATTTAGGTACAAGTCCCACTGAGTTCACTGAGAACCTTAGTGTTATTAAACATCCAATATTAAACACCTGCTCAAGAACCCTCATGAAAGTGATTTGGTGGCCAAGTCACCTACCATGTAGTGTAAGAAGAAAGCCTACTTCCCAGCCATGTCCTTCACTCATGTGAAAGGGGCGGTGCTTTGCACCTGAGGCACTGATGCACTGCAGGAAGGCTGAGGATTGAGGCTTGGGGGACTCTAATATTCCCCAGCTTCACATCATTCTATGCCTCCTACATCCTCTGGCAGTACTTAAAACTGCACAGGTGTTTCTGGTCACCTACATTTTACTTTAGAGTCATACAGTCATGCAGAACACCTTGTGGCCAAATCATGGCTACTTCCATCCCCACAGGTAGTGCTGTTAGCCCATGGCTTGGAAGGAGTGTTTGATGTCATTTGACTCGGCAGGGGCTTTTCCACATGATTTAAGGCATGGTATTAACAAGCTGTGAAAGTAGTTTCAGCTAGCCCTTTTTAGCTATGCGGGTGATAACTTCAAAGAACTGAAAATAGTCAGAGGGAAGAAAAAATCTCCCAAGATTCAAGCAGCACAGATAGGAATCCTCAGGATGGGAAAACATGACTTGCAATAACGTTATAATGAATAAGACCTCAATGTTACCAGAGTATCTGTTGCAAAGCAAAGGACTCAGACACAAAGTCAGGTTCATATATGGCAGCTGCTGTTACTGTGTACATTCAGCTTGCAGCAAAGTTGTATATGTTAATTTAAGTCTCACTGCAAATGATACAAGTTAATGTGTTTCTCCCACATTTGCAATGGTTTGGATTGTATTTACAGTTAGTACAGCTCAACAGATGCATGATAGCATGAAGAGCCACAGTCGAATGTGCCTCATCTCTTAATCTATATTCCAGCAAAACTTTTGCACACATGGGAGCCTAAATGATACTCCACAGTCTACTGTTAGATCATTTCATAATTTTCTGAACTGTCAAGTACCCAGTCGCTTACCACAGCAGCTGTAGTCATGCAGCTGAAGCCTTGGTAGAGATACTCTGTGTAATCTGTCAGATTTTTTTTCTTTCTTTGCTTTCTTTCTTTTCTCCCCCACCCGCCTTTTTTTTTTTTTTTTTTTTTTTTTTTTTTTTTTTAATTAATCATGAATTATAGCTGTTAATTTGCAATGCAGAATGATGTACTTTGCAAATAAGTAATGTAACTGTGGTCCTGGAAACATACTTCAGATGTACAATTTCCATACTGACTGGATCCTGGATGGATATATAACACTGTAAGGTGTCATGACATAGGATACAGGCAATTATTGTGTCCCTTTAGGACATTGTATACCAGACCATAATACTGCTTAGATTCATTATTGCTACTGTCATTATATAGGGTTTAAAGATGTCTTAACATGGTTAAATTCTCTGTCTTTTAAAGTATTGTTGCTGTAGCCAAATCTTTCAACACACTGTTATATACAAGCACTTCATTCTTCTCCTGTTTAATATTAACCATAATATCACATAATAAAATTGAAACAAAAGTGCCATAGGCCTAATTGTACTGTCACAGCCATGTAAATCAGAAATAGCTTCACTAAAGCTACTGTTATTAGGCTGGTGTAAAATTGATGTAAATTAAAAATGACTCAGATCCTGTAGCTCTGTGTGCTAACACAATGTAAAGGCCTCAGTTAAACTCCCATATAATGGCTTATGAATTAAATACTTCTTACCTCATCATATGATATGGTATTGTATCAAAAATGAACAATATTTTTAAGGGATGACATAATCAGATTGATCAAGGTAAGTTAATGATATAGGGCCAGATTCTGAGCTGTGTTGACTTCCATGAAGTTAATGCATATCTATACAAACTTGACTGCCATTAGTATATATCTTACCATCACTTTCATAAAACTGAATTGCTTGGTTGGTATACAGTATAAAGTAAGAACCATGATTTTATCTTTTGGTAGGGCTTCCCCCCCATTTTTATTTTTTTTTTTTTCTTTCTGATGTGATGTTAGGCTAATGAACAGAATCAGAAGGGAAATGTGTCAGGCATGGTGGTTACATAAAGAACTGTGCAGGAAGCTAGTAATGAACTTTAGGAAAATAAATAAGGGCAAGTTCAGGAAATGTAAGTGAAAATGCAGCTCTGGTATAAATTGAATAATAAAATTCCTGATCATATTTTGCCATAAATAGTGGTTTGGGAATTTGTCATTCACCTTATTTAAAATTCAGAAATATTAAAGGTACAGAGTTCTCTCATTATAGAAGTAATAGAATTCCAGCTATTACGGAGTTAGGGTAATTTACATTGCTATAGAATGCATTATATCAATAAATGGAACATCTGTATGAAATGTCCACCTGCTGATATACTACTCAGTGTACTTTACAATGAAATGTACTTAATCATTTTAAGACGTCTTCTAATGAAGCCTTATCAGGATTAACATTTTGAACACAAATACTTTTAGGCATTAAAACTTCTGCCTTAAATGAGATTGCATTGTCTTGTTTACCCTTGTTGATTAATAAGCAATCTGTTAACTGTTAGAATGGCCCAATTGTGCCAGTAAAAGTAGATTAGTAATTCAGCTATGTTTGTGGGTTTAATCATCATTTCTCTTGAAGGCTTTGAATAAAAAAATCACTTGTACACTACCCGTAGGCAAAGAAAGGATATATATTTTTAGATGTGTATACGACTGTTTTGCTTGTAGCTTAATGCTATTGATCAAACACACAATTCCAGAAGCAAAATATTCTGTAGATGTACAATATTTCTAAGTAGACCTTCCAATTTTTAACATATAAGTGTTACGAAAATTTGGAACTTAAATTCACATGCTATATACTGTTACTGTTTTCCTAGTAAAATTCAGGAGAACATGTCTTGATTGCTTTCCAGTAAACAGTTTTGAACAGCTTTGAGAGCTTTTGTTGCTTTTAAAATTTCTATTTATTTATTTATTTTTTGCTTCTTATGATTAACTGGAAGTTTAAAGGCAAATACCCTGTCTTCAGAAAAGATGGTAGTTGAGATTTTCTCATAGGGTCATGCACTTTCATCTGTGGCATCCCACAGAGGGAACCAGATGTTGGCAAGTTACAATTTAAATTATCTGGAAAGCTCCCATGTGTGGAGCACAGTCCCATTAAATTCAGGAGTAGCACAGGCCTCTGATAATTGTTGTATACTTGAGCCATGCAATGCTATAGAAGTACAGGGTCTTGGAAGCTGGTCTGAAGCAGTTTTCCTCAGAAGTATTTGTGCCTTGTGTACCCTAGCTTTGTAGATATTATTATAAAAACACATTATGAGTCAAATCCTGATGTGATGTTGAGTGGCTATAGAGTGTAATTGTGTTTGTATATAAAACTGCTCAGAAGCACCCCATGCCGTTACTGCTTCCGGGTGGTAGATCTCTAGCTTTGGCATATAAGATGCATTATTTATATTGCTATTCAATGAGACTCTCAGTGTAGTTATTTAGGTTTCTGGCATATTCTGGCTCCCATCAATATTCAGCAATATTAGGGCTTAGTGATTGTCTCCCATCATGCAGTTCACGTCAGACTGCATTCTTTGTGGCACAGGAATCTGTATGATGAAATAAATGCAATGAATAACCCATCTTTGAGAGGGATACAGTTATCATAGTATTCCTAAATTTACTTGAATATAGAAACACTCTGGAAATATTTCATGACAGCAAAAAACATGTGTAAATAATTTTATAGTGACCTCTCTACTCTCCTTCCTTAAGGTCTGACAGGGTACATGTGAGCCATGATTTCTTTTTTTTTTTTTTTTTTTCCTGAGAAGAATATGCATGTATACACACACAATATACATATATAAATATATAGCATATATATATATATTCTCATTGGATGAATACTATTTTTTTTTTTTTCTGAAGAATTTCTGCAGTTGATTACTATCAGGGTAACTCATTTCAGATGTGTCCCATCTGAATGGAAAAAAAGGAAGAATAAACCAGTGTACACCATAAAACTTTCAACATTATTGAGACAGTTAGCTATGTATGGCATTTGTTTGAAGAAGACTGAAAGTAGCTTTACTCCTTCTGTGCAATTAAGATTGTGTTTATCTGAAAATAAAACACTCAGCTCTGGCACTAAGTATGGGAATTTATGGAACAGCTGAAAAAACTATTAGCACCATTAGCTATCAGATAAATACTTCATGTTTTCATATGCAAAGTATTCCACACTGACATCTGTCATCTGTCTGTCCTGCAGTCCCTTTGCTGTGAGATCAAACAGAGACGTCGTGGAGTAGCCTCAGTGCTGCGATTATGCCAGCACCTCCTAGATGACCAGGAGACCTGTAACCTAAATGCAGATCACCAGTCCATGCAGTTGATAATCGTAAACCTTGAGAGGAGGTGGGAAGCCATTGTCATGCAAGCTGTCCAGTGGCAAACAAGGCTACAGAAGAGATTGGAAAAAGACTCGGTGAGTGATGCTTACTTTAAAAATACCTCATGTAATTTCATTTTTCACCAGAGACATTTTTCAGTGTTAGGCAAGCAAGTTCATCTCAGAGGGTTTTCTTCTGACTGAAGATACCATTCCCACTCTCTACTGGCAACAAGTGAAGCTTTTTCCTTTTTCACAAAGCATTGTATAGTATGGACACCACAGATTAAGAAGATAAAGTCACAATATGCATGTTTTGTTTGCTGGATATTTAATCTCATCATATCTGATCCTGTTGAGTAATGAAAACAATCAGTGTAAGCCAAGTTTCTCAGTTCCTTACAGAACTGGGCCCAAAGACATATTTCATTGATTGTAAATATATTGCAAAAAATGTATTTTCTGTGTAAGTAAGGCTGGTTTTAATTAGTATCCCAGCAGTAGATGCGTATTTCACATAGAATGTCAGGAGTATGTGATTAATATACAAATCTGTGTTATTTGAATATAAGTAAAATGCTTTAATTTGCTTTTATCTCAGGGAAATGATTCCTAAGAGGCAAAAGAGCACTCTGCTTAAACCATCCATTAAGTGGCATAAATTAGGCAGTTTTTTACAGCATAAACTATACTACAATGCAGTATCTACATTTAAACAATAAACCATAGGGGGGACAAAATAATCCCTACTGTAACACCATTGGCTGTAATGGATGAATTGGCTCAGCATGTTCTGTGGTTCTATCATAATGCCGAAGTCTGTATACCGGAGCCACATTGGGACTAATAATAACCCTATGTAATGCATATACTGAAGAGCCTTGATGAGATTTGTGACAAGTGACAAGCTTACATATTTTTTTAGGTTTATATCAAACAAATAAAAGGAAAAAATACTTGACACATACTTCCTGACAATTATGTAACACTATTTCTAACTAACACTAAGTAGTGAAATACTACTTTTGACTTCTTTTTGTTAAAATTCCTTTAGAGAAATAACAGAAGCTATATTTCTCTTGGAGTTGTTCATTTGTATTATTGTAATATTAAAATATACAATACATTGTTAGAAAAACTGGCAGCTCCTGAATGAAAATACTATCAGACTAAACCAGCCAAGAAATAGTGAGTCAGTGAGGAGGATGCTGTAGAGAAGTGTTGAAGGTAATAATAATCTGCTATCTACCTACCTTTATCAGATGTTATAAAGCAGGAGTGCTTCTGTGTCTTTGGTTTATTAACTGATTTTTTTTAGGTAGTGAGGTAGAAATGTGACTTGAGGGAGAAGCAGGGTTTAAATTATTTTTCAGGACAAGTCAAAAGGGAAACGTATGAGGGAGCTGGGAAGCAAGACATCATTGAAAAACAGATGGAGTGGCAAGGCTGGTGTTGTGAGCATGGGAGTAGTCAGCTGATAATCTAAGTGCAGGTAATTGAGGAGTCAGTTAAGCCCTCAAAAATTTGATCTGATTGGAAGAAGTGTAAAAAGCTGATGGAGATACATGTGATTGTACAAGGTTATGGAGAAAAGCAAATATATTTTTTTCAGCCTTTCTTTAGACATGTATGTGTGGAGAGGGAAGTATCGACCCCAAAGGAAGCTATTGGAAAAAAAAAGAGATCATCTATATGACCAGTGGAAAAACGTCAAGTCTTAATGATGCTAAGAGTAATGATTCCCTCGCTTCATAGAGCTAGTGAGAGAGAGGTGTAGATGTCACAGCTGATCCAGATTAGCAGTCTAAGTGGAAAAAAGGTGATACTGACAGAGCATGAAGAAAAGAGGAGTTTGGGAAGGAGAGAGCAGGGATTCCATTTTGACTGTGCTTAGTTTATGTTAACGGCCACTAAGGAGTTATTTAACAGAAAGGCAGAAGAGTGCGGTTAGATGTACCAGAGTTTACCTGAAACCCCTGTTCAGAGATGAGAACTGCAGGTATGTGAATGTATATTATTATCTAAAAAAGGAGAAAGGGAAGTAGGTAAGGAGAAAAGCTTGTTGGAGTCCGGTGAAAAGCAGAAGGCTAAGGAAGAAGGGCAAGCAAAGAAACACAGAAGAAGTAGAAGAAGAATCTAGAAAGCAAGGAAATCCAAAGCAGTAACTTGTTGAGAAACTGATCATCCAGAGTCAAAAGTAAAACAGAAGCTGGTAAAATAAAGGTCATGAGAAAACGTTAGAGAAATTTCAGTGGAATGAAAGGAAGAAAGAGAATTAGTGAGGAGCCAGAATGAAGCTGAATAGAGATTGGAGGTAGGAGTTTTAAACAATACATCCACATTTAAATGAGAAGAAAGCCAAAAAATAAAAGACAAATGCCATCCCATCAGTGACAGAAAGACAACATTCTTGAGTTTTGATGGTAATGAATCTGGGATAGCAAGAAATGAGAACAGAAGTAAGGGAAGTCAGTGATGAAATAGACTGAGAAGTGAATGGGTTAGTAGATAAATGTGACACTGAGGAACAGAAAAGACTGTTAAACAAAGAAAGAAAATATAATAGTAAGATTTTTAATTCTCTTGAGGAACACTGTTTATGTTTGTGTGATAGTTCCATCTTCAAAATATTTTTAGTCATATTACTAACATATCAAGAGCTCTAGTAAACTGTTGGTTAGTGCTATGCAAAAGGTTTATTTAGCTGACCAGCAGTAGAAAAACTAGTTGAATTCTGGAGCTTCAAGAATAAGTATGTACAGTATTGCTACAGCCAAACTAAAAAATATTCCTTACAATCCTGAATTTTGGTTGCTAAAGGATGAGTCTCTGTTAGGTCTGTAACTAACTGTCCAAGAGAGATGGGACTGAGTTTCTGCTATATTTTTCTGAAAGGTAAGGTAACACAGAGGTGATGAATTACTTTTTCATCTACAAAGCCTATGATTTCATTGTAGTAAATATATCTCTTCTACTGATCTTAGAGCAGAAACAAGTTGTAATTGTGAGATAGCTTAGAGAGGGCTGAACAGAGGTCCAGGTTGCTGTAGTGAAAGCCTACTATCTCCTTTTGCATAAGGGTACCTGCCTTGTGGAAGCAGATTGCTTTTTGTAGCTGTCATTACTATAAATAAGCTGTTATGTGCTAATTAGAGCTGGTGCTGCTCTTACAGCAGGAGTGGAGTCTTGTGTTTCTGTGTGGGACGCAATCGATCTGGAGTTGAGGCATAGTGTACTGCATAAGTACAGCAGTTTGCTTGATGTCCCAGTGCTTGGAACTTCACAAGGTGCATGCCGCTTTGTTCCCTCTTTGCCTGAGGGAGTCTGGAATTATTTGCTGGTCTGAGTTGTCTTTCACTGTGCAGGGGGTGTACCGTTCTTTCTGCTCAGAAATGGATGCCATTAAGACCTATCATGATGCTCATTTAATTTTCAGTGTGGGTTGTTTTGTTTTGGAACCTCTCATTCTAGGCTTGTATTTGATAACATGATTCTTTGAAGTGTGCCAGGACCTACAAATTTCTCATGTTGATAAAACTATCTATATTCTCAACATTTAAGGATGCCGAAGCCACTACAGGATTCAGGTTTCTTTGTCTTCCCTGGCCTGAGCTGGCTTGTTCTAGCCCTCCTTTTCACTCAGTTCCTGTGTAGTCATTTCTTGGGTGGGTACCAGGACTGTTTCTTCTGCTTCCCTATCTCTCTGTATTTGATGGTGTGCCAGTCTTGGCACATAAACAGTATCCCTTGGTAACAAGTCTTTATTTGTGGTTGCCCACAGAATACTGTAATTTATGAAAACAAATGAGATGTTTTTATACCCTGATGGCATCTGACTCATTTACGGCATCTGACTTGCTGACAGTAAATAAGATAGCCCAAATTATTTTATTGCATTACAGAACTGCAAAAGTCACTTGCATCTTTTGTTCTCTTCTTAATTTGTGTACTGATTCTTCCTTTGTCCTGTTTCCATCCCCAGTCTCTTAATCTGAACCACTTGTATCATTGCAAATGTATGCTGGAACTAACCACAGAAGGGTTTTAGATTTCTTTTGAATTGTTTGTCGTCTTTGATGTTTTTCAACAGTGTTTAATTTTCCTCAACCTTTGCAAGAGCAGGCACCATAAATTTATAAATAACGAGGGATTAGCATGTACTACAAGCACCTAAAGTCTGGTAAAAGATGTCCTTCTAATGAGCCTAAAGTTATGTTTAGAAGCTGAAATTATCAATAAGAATCACCCCAGAAGGATGAAATGTGGCTAGATTCAGTATGTTAATCTATCTAAAAAGAATGAGGTATTCATACAGTGAAAAAAAAAAAAAAGATTACTTTTAAAAAACAGACACTTGTCTTTTACTGGAAGCAGTCCTAATCTGTTTTAGCAAAAGAGGTTTTTATCTCCCCCATCTGTGTTTTGTTGTTGTTGTTTGTTTGTTTGTTTGTTTTTTGTGGTAAATTCTTTTCCCCCTGATTTATCATTCCATAGTTTGCTGGTATAATGTTATCTGTCACCTAAATTTTAGCTTCAGAATTACACAGATGCCTTTCAGTTTGCCTAACAAGACCCTGCTGGCAATCATCTTAAAAGAAAAAGGAGTCTGTCTGGCAATTGCAACAGCAATAGCAACAGTCTTCAGTCAACTAAACCCAAAACTGCCATCTAAAATTCCTGCTCAACAGCTGGAGAAGCTTTAATTCTCTATCCACTTTCCTTTAGAGGGTCTAGTCTACATGGAAGAACACAGAACAGTTAAAAAAGGATTTGGGACAGACTCAGTCATGGTCATGTCCACAAGTTTACAAGAGCTAAGTCAAAGTGGGAATATGTAGGCTGTTTTATGCAATATTGTTGATTATTTGCTCAGCCAATGATATACCCAGTTTCAGTTATGCATCTAGCCTCAGTGAATTATTCCACCAGCCACGGATGTTCAGTTTGATGTCCTGTCCAGGTCAGATATGTCTCTATGTAAGAATTCACAATGAGGCCACTATCGGTATTTGCTTTCCTGGGACTGTTTTATTGATACTGGAGTTCATGTAACTGATGTACTACTATGGCTAACATAGAGACAAGACTGTATTTTCTAATGGATTTTATTTCTGAAGTTGCAATTGAATTCTTACGTTTTTGGTGACTAGAGAAACTGCTTTTTCTCCAGACCGCTTATTCACTGAATGAGAAAGGTATCTGTTTTAGGGAGCAGACAATCTCTTTTCTCATGCAACGGAGAGGGCCAATTATTGAAGGAACAGTATTAATCACACTTTTAAAATGGAGATTTTGAGCTAAGATAATTTGGATTGAGGTGCTGTAATTCTCACATTGTCCAGAAAGTATCTGAAATAATCATGTCTTTGATAATTTAGTCTACTACTATGCTCCATGAAAATTATAATTTTTTTCTTTTTCACCCAAGTCATCCTGCACACTACATTGTATGTCCAGCAAAAAATCTATCTGTATTGGCTGGAAAGTATGATGTACATCCAGCCACATAATTGAAAATAATAAGGCCACAATAAATGGGATGGCCTTGGGGTAAAACACCCGAGGGATTCAATTGGTGTCGCTTTGCATCAATGTCCATGTATCATGGTAATTGAGGTAACACAACCAATTACCACATTTTAATTAGAGTTGTAAGGACTTGGGAAAATCTGCAATGGTGAGACAGCTCACTTAAAAAAAGAAGAAAAAAAAAAAGCAACTCTGCTTTTACCACAAGTTTGTTTCTTGTTTCTTAGGTTCTTGGGAGCTTGTTTCTTAGTAAGTAAAAAGCCTGTGTAAAGTCCTGTTTGGTATTTTTACCAGCAGCCTCTTGGTTTCATTATTTTAATGCACTTTGAAAAACTAATTGTTTAAAAATACTATATTTTGCTTCTGATCAGGTATCTTTATCCCTTTTCTCTATTCATATTTTTTTTTTTGATGTTTTCTGCAAAAGAACACAGTTCTAAATAATGCTAGGCATGGTGCTAACTGGTCTCCCTCTCAGTTCTCTATATTTAATTCACTGGTTCAATATTTTTTCAGTCCATGGGCTGACACTTGTTCTAAGCTACATAACAATACAAAACAAAACCCTGCATTCAACGGTAAAAAATATATTTGTCATTGTTCTGTTATTTGTTAGATATCTCCACTAAATAAAACTTGGCTTCTGAAGGATTCTATTTTTTTTTTTTTTTTTTTTTTCCACAAGACATTATTTTGGAAGGTCTAGCTTTTACATCTAGCTAAAAATCTTGCACAAAAATTTAGAAACTCAGCAGAAGTGCCTAATACAGCAAAATAATAAGTGAAGATTAACTTAATTTGCTGAGGAGGGGGCACTGCATGTTTTAAAGTGCTGAATACCTCTTATGTGATCCAGCCTTCACAATGTAATTATTTAATGACTTATGTTTGAAACTTTATAATTTTTTTTTTCATTATCACAAGTAATTTTTGTTTTGATATTGGACCTCTTCATAGTGCAGTTTTTGACAGTATTTGTATTTGTTTCTGCCAGTCATCTTGTCCTGCTTGTTTTCAACACTGAAGATGGCTTGCTTTGGTGGTTCCTTCCTTAAAATATATATATTTTTAAATGAATTGATATTTGATTGTAGAGTCTCTGATGTATCACTCTAACTAAGCTCTGCACCATACTCACACTTGAGGTGTTGTACACCTTTCTGCTTCTGGGTCACATTGCATGTCTGATTTGTGACATGGAATGATTTTCTAGCACTTGCAGGGCAAGCAGGCAATCAGGCCCAGTCAGCATGGGATTATGAAGGGCAGGTCCTGCTTGACGAACCTGATCTCCTTCTATGAC
>CM021769.1:43809001-43827539 GCA_011076525.1 Nettapus auritus
ATCTTGAGGTCTCTTCCAACCTAGAAATTCTGTGATTCTGTGATTCTAGATTACAGATGAGCATCTTGTTAAAATGTCACTGAAATTATTCAATCTGTTGGTTAGAAGAAGCACCCACAAAACCTGTATCATGATAAAGAAAATTATCAGTTTTAAAACCTGTATATGACAAGGCAAAACTCTAGACTTTTATTTCGGAGCACTATAAGAGAAATCCAAATGTCATCATGGAGACAGTGATCAGCAGTGGAATTTTTTGCTCCCATAAGACCTGGCCTGTGCTGAGACCCTTGCAGGTGGCACCTGTCACAGCAGAGAGTAGAGGTGATGTCAGTGTCCTTCCTGTTGTACAGCAACCTGTACACACAACCACACATATAGGACCCTGGAAATGCCTGTAAGCACCCGTAATGCCCAACTGGAAAGGACAAGTTCTGTATGTGCAGAATTTAGTATATTATTTCATTCAGGGAGGTAATGGTAATTATAAAATGAAGCACGAGGAAGTAAAAACACAGATTTGTATTCTTATTTTCTCAGCAAAGAAACATATAACTACAATTGAAATAAGATGATATAACGAGTATGTATGTTAATAATTAGTTTCTATAGTGGTCTTAATAAATATACCAGATTCTCTAGTGATCTGTAGTAAAGCGAACTGCTTCCATATATTTTGAGGCCTATATTATAATGTGCAGGTCACTTCAGTATAATGCACATTGCATATTATGCATATATTGATGCATATTCATATACTGGTGTTGGGAAACGGGGACAGTTTTCTTGTTGGCTATAATATAGGGAATCCCATTTAGAAAATGAACTTAAGTGAAGCAGAAGTGAAGTGGGTACTGTACATATGACTGTTTCCCTCAGCAGAAGTACTTGGCATGCTTGCGTTTTTCAAAAGACAGAATCATGTTTGTCTTCCTTCAGTGTGCACGCATTCCTGGAGATGGGGGATGGTTTTCTTTCTTTCTCTTTTTCCCCTGGCCCCTAAGTGCAGTTGAGTTTGGATAATTTGTCCACAGCAACTGAAGGATATGTTGCAGGGGAAGGAGGAACAGAGTTTGCATTTATTATTCTAAAAGCTCTTTTTTTTTTTTTTTTTCTTTTTTATGTTAATTCCTTTAAAAATATATAATGGTACGTAGGGGTTACATTACAGGCCTGTTTCACCAACACAAAGTATCTGTACTGGAGTAGCATATGCAATTGAGGCCGAAACAGAGAATCATTGTTTAATAAAATTTGCTGCAGAAAAAGCAAAACTATCTGTGTTTTAAAAAGGAAACAAATAGGGAAAAATGCATTTTTAAGACTTTTTCTTAAAGAGCACTGTGATTGAGGAAATATCTTTATATGACAATAATTTTATTTCTTCCCATTAACATCTTCAGCAGATTAACTGTTTAACTACTAGGTATCTGCCCTACAAGCATTAAGTGCACACTTAACTTTGCTCACATGAGTTATCCCACTGAAATGGGACTACTACCCTAAGCAAAGTAGTTCCGGGTTCAAACAGGAAACAGCCAGACTCCTTAAAGCAACATTTTCAATACAGTATAATTAATTCCACCTTTAACTTTTCTGAGTCTTTAATTTGTTCTTAATTACATTAGAAAGGTTTTGGGCAGCAATAAATACTTCTTAAGTGTTGTTTATCTAGTGATAAAAACAGGAATGTACATAATAGTGTGCTTCTCCCTGTTGTTATTATATTGTTATTTTTTGCTTGCTTGGTCAAGACTTTTTGTATCCTCTTACTCTGAACCATGTGGCCATTGCAACTGACTGTAGAATTAGTTGTGTTTAGTGACTTTAATATGATAAGGTTTACTATGTGAAGATAGCCATTGTTAGAAAGATGTTATATGTGTGCATATACAGACACATATGCTTGCTGAAGTCTGTGGCAGAACACGTAGGGACCAAATTTAACCAAAGGTACAATTCAGTCTGGCAAAATGAGCTTTCTTTGGATATCAGCAGGTGTAACTGATTGCACTAAATTTCCTTAGTGCATTTGGGAATTTAGAAAAGTCATTTATATATATGCAAGTGTGTGTGTATATAAACACAAACACCCACACCCACACATATATTACTATTGTGGTAACTCTAGTCCTCCATCATCTGACAGGGAGACATCTGATATGATAACAGTTGTCCATAGAGATTGGTACTGCTGTCAGTGCAAACATAGGCTGGAGTGACTCCACCTTCCATTTTTCAAGCCAGAGCTCTATTCAAAAGCCTGCCTGGTGCTGCTCTCTCCAACAGTCACTGCAATGTCTGAATGCTCTTTCTTGTTTGAGCAGCTTGCTAAATATGGTAAAAAAGAAAGGGAAAAATGTATACCTCTGCTAAAAATGCCAAATACAAGATGTTTGTGTGTCTTAGGCTGGGTGGTCTGTTTCAGACAAAGTTAAAAATTGGTCCATACTTGGTAAGGGCTTCCAATATAGCTGATAACCACTGAAGTTGTACTGGTAGGTCTCATCAGGGAAGATAATACTTATAAGAAAGGTAGCAATTTAATAATACCAATTCAGGCAATTCCTTGGACAGAGAAAGCTGTGCTGGTAAAATGATCATGTATACATAAAAGCCTTTGGAAGTGACAATAACTTTGACAATAAGAAAAAAAAAAATTAAATGCTCTATCATCATAGCTGTCTGTAAAACTTCTGAATATACGCCAGACCTCAGAAAGGCATGTGCATTTCAAGCATAAAAACTAGGCTTTGAAGTAAGAAGTACTCAGTGAAGATGAATGGGGTGAGGTCACAACTCTACATGTTTTATTGTTTCAGTCCATCTGACCTGCAGAACAAACAAGGCAGCCAAGTGCTGATTTACAGGGGGAAGGTTATCTTCCTGACCAACAAGAACCAAATGTTTTGTTTTTGAAAAACAAAATCAGACTTTATGGAACATAAAATCCTTGGAACCTGCTGCTGATCTCCTGCCTTCAGGAGTTCTTTCTGCAGCTGGCAGAAGCTTAAAACAGTAAAACTGTGCAGTTTAGGAAGCTTTTCACAGCAATATCTTCCTAATGCTAAGTGCGACAGAGTCGTAAAACATACCACAGTGAAAATGAGTTATTTTAGCTGGTTTCATGTTTAATCTATCAGGCTTTCAAACTAACTTAATGTAATTATCATCATTCTCTTGCACCAGTTTATGTGCAGGTTGGTAAGGGGATGAAAACACGGTAAACCGGCAAATCCAAACATGGACTGCTGACCTCTGCAATGTACAGCACTATTTTGGTAGCCTTAGTTGCCTAATAATGTTTTTTGTTTGTTTGTTTGTTTGTTTTTCATAGAGTTTAAAATCTAAGCTACCTCTAGTCAATCTCAGAGAAAAAAAAAAAAAAAAAAAAAAGGACTCTAATGAACTTTGTAAAAGTTTTGGAGTATGTAGATCCAAAAAGAGCTTTCAACATTAGACATGACTGATTTTCAAAATCCCAAAAGCCTTCTACCTTCTAACCTGCCAGGGAGGGAACATTTCCTTGGCACACGAATTTCTGCCCACAGTTATTTGTGATATCTTAATGCAGCTGCACTGCACAAGGACCTACCTTACAACAAAGCTTGATGGAGCATGAGAGTACAGATTTATCTTAAATGAAGGTCTCATTTTATCAAATATATTAATTATCATATCACTCTGCTGAATGGTGGATAGCTACTCTGCCTGTTTGGAGCCAATCATTCTTTTCCTTATGCCATTTGAGTGTAAGCAACCAAGTTGCTTACAACTGTTCATTCGACTACAGCTTCACTTTATCTGCTTGTATTCCAGTAACTTAGTAAGTTTGTTGTGATTTACATTGCTGTTTGGCATGCAGTCAGTTCTGTATTTGGAAAACAAAACTTGCTCCGAGAATGCCGAGAACGCTCAAGAGAGATCATTGTTGAAAGCTTTTTTTTTTTTTTTTTTTTTTTAGTGTTTGTTTTTCTGGATCCAGTGATCCCTGTTCAGCTGTTAAGAAAATTTAAATTAAACAATTCTACATTAGTTAGCAGTCCTATTGTAAGACTTACTGTATAAGCAAACTCTTCCCTAAAATGGAAGACTCTCAATAAATAGAAAAATTAAGATAAATTAATTTGATCTCAGAGAATGAGCCCCAAAATCAGCAACCACTTCTGTCCTACTTTGAGCATTTTAAGGTGAGTCAGTGCAGTTGGCCATTTGACATATCACATTTCAGTGAGAAGAGTTGTCAAGGTGCTCTTTCCCACAGGTGTTTCTAGAAGTAACAATACTTGAGGCTACATGTTCTGAGCCCATAATAGTCCACTGGAAAGCTACAAAAGTCTTAAAAAAATCAAACTAAGTTTAGCTCAATTATTTATTAGCCCTTTCCCAGAGAACAGTGTCAGCACAGACAATATTTGAAATTCATGTAGTATTTGATTAGACTGATTGATCTTACAGCTGAAGACACTAACATTCATTAGTGTTACTTACTGGTCATTAGTACTGCCTTTATTATCAAGTAAAGAATAAACAGAAATTCTAATAAAAATTCATCAAGTCTAGTGATATCCAGTGCATTAGATTAGTTGTTTTAAGGCTGACTGCACAAAAGTTTGTTATAAATATTTTTTAAAACCTTTAGCAAAACATTTATATTTTAGCTCTTTTAAACTTAAGCAGGCTAAGAGATATTCTCATATATCCAACATAATAAACGCCTATCAGCATGTTTTTCTTGGAACACTTTTGTGTGATTCCGCAGAATGGTTAATGCTTGTTATGTGTAATGCTTGTTAAAATGACTAACCACAATTCATCTCTGTTAAAGTCAAATTTCTGTATTATATTTTAGTGGTAAATAAGAAAAAATAATATGAAAAATAAGAAATTATGCAGAATTTAATAGGTTTCATTTTAATTGATCATTTAAGTGGTACACAAGACATGACAAAAGTAAAAGCCTATTAATGATCATTGTTCCAAAAATGCACTTTACTCCCATTAACTTAGTTATATGATTTCAATGTAAGCACTTTTAAGGTAGAGCTGGAAATATTTTTAATCTCTGATTTTTAAATTATTTTTTACAGGAGTCTCTGAACGCTATTGATGCCAGTTTGATGGACCTAAATGGTCCAAGTGAAGATGCACTAGAATGGGATGAAACTGACATAAGTAATAAGCTGATAAGCGTTCATGAAGATTTAAGTGATCCAGATCAGGAGCTGAAGAAGAATGATCTAAGCCAGAAAACTGCTTCAGGAGAATGTGGTGACAATGACGTGAATGAAGATGAAAGTATCAGTGATCGTGGAAGTCCTCTTTATTGTCCCACCATTACTTCCCCTCCAAATCCTCACATCTATCAGGTCTATAGTCTTCATAATATTGAATTATCAGAAAAAAAACACATGCCTTTCTTGAAAAAAACATCCAAACTCTCCAGTGTAACACAGTCTAACATTTTAAACAAAAGTCTTAGTAAAGACTCTTCATTTTCATCTACCAAATCCTTGCCAGACCTAATAGGGGGGACAACATTGGCAAAAACATATAACTATATGTACCAAAGTGGAAACATAAGCAGGCATTCTGAGAGTGAGAGTGGGATAGTGAGTGAATGTGATACAGAAACTACAAATAATTCAGAAATTTTTTTACTAAATGATATTGAAAGCACTCAGAGTAATCCTGAAATTGGGCATGCAGAAACTCAAATGGATGGCATAATTGATGTAATAAAACAAAAAATAAAGCAAGATGAAGAAGACCATATTAGTCTCTCAGATGATTGCCAGCTGGCACCTTCTGGATGTTGTGGAAGTGAAATTGATGAGGACTTGGACAGTGTTACCATGTGTAAACCTGTTTGTCTAGAAGAACTGCAAGGAAAATGTGATGTGTTTACATTTTATGATTACTCATATCTTCAAGACTCCAAATTCAAATTACCAGTGATAATGAAACAATCACAACTTGAAAAGACACACAGAGAGGATGCTTTGTTTCATGGCTTTTGTTTTGATAAAATGCGTGGTAAATCTGAACACAAGCCTGGAGAGTCACAACCAGGTGGGTTTATTCATGACCATAATCTGGCAAGTATCCCTGGAGGATCAGATCCCAATTCTTGTAAGTCTGCAGAAACAGTAAGAAAATTAGCTGTTACAGAGAATACAAGACAGATTTCGACTTTGTCTCGTAGTTCTTCATTAGAATCACTGTCTGTAGTAGGTGATTTGTTCAGCTCAGGTATTTTTAAAAGTGGAGATGGTCTTCAACGAAGCACCTCTTTGGAGAGCTGGCTGACTGCCTACAAAAGCAACGAAGATCTTTTTAGTCATCACGGTTCAGGAGACATAAGTGCAAGCAGTGATTCTGTTGGAGAGCTCAGCAAAAGGACATTAGATCTTTTGAATCGTTTAGAGAATATCCAAAGTCCATTAGATCAAAAGATAAAGCGCAGCATCTCTGATATAACACTCCAAAGTAGCTCTCAAAAAATGTCTTTTACTGGACAGCTGTCTGTAGATATTGCATCCTCGGTCAATGAAGACTCAGCAGCTTCTCTCACTGAACTCAGCAGCAGTGAGGACCTGTCTCTCTGCTCTGAAGACATTGTACTGCATAGAAATAAAATACCAGATTCAAATGCATCATTTAGAAAACATCTTAATAGATCTGTAGCTGATGAGAGCGATGTCAATGTCAGCATGATTGTTAATGTCTCCTGCACTTCTGCTTGTACTGATGATGAAGATGACAGTGATTTGCTTTCAAGTTCCACCCTTACCTTAACTGAGGAAGAGCTAGGTATCAAAGAGGAAGATGATGACTCCAGTATAGCAACTGATGAGGATATTTATGAGGAATGCAATTTAATTTCAGGACTTGATTATATAAAAAATGAACTCCAAACTTGGATTAGACCAAAATTTTCTTTGATAAGGGAGAAGAGAAAAAGTAACCTCAGTGATGAAATTCAGCACAGTAAAGAAGTTAGTAATGAGACATCAAAAGCCATGGATACACTGAGCATTGAAACACTTTTGAATGGTTCAGTACAGAAAATATCAGAAAATAATGGCAACAGTAAGAATGTACCACGTGATCATGAAAAAGGGACAAAGGGTCACTTAAGGAAAGATATCTCTCAGGTTGTGAAGGATCAGCTTGTGGATGATATGGAGAATGGTAATGTTGAAAATACTCTCGGCAGTCAAAAGGAAGGGCTTGTGAGAACATCAGCAACTTCCAGAATTCATACACCTCCTGATGTTAGAGAAGCTGAAAATGAATGTTGTGTCTGTGAAGCATTTACAGACAGCTCAGATGATTCACATATGGATGGCAAGGAGACTGCTCTGTTGTCAGATGGATCCAGAAACCCTCCAAAAGAATGTCAAAGTCATCTTCAGTCTGATTGTCATAGTGTTGCTTACTCTCCCGCTAAAAAACCTTGTCTTGAATCTTCCTCAGAAACGAACTGTGTAGACACACAAGCATCCCTACCTGATGGTCAGCAACACAGAATAAGCACTACTGAAAAATCTACTGATTGCTGTGCAGCCTTGAAATCTAATGAAGCTGAACACGAGTCCTCAGCCAGTGGTCCTGATTCATGCTGTAACTGTGAATCTGCTGCTTTTGATAAAAGAAACTTGGAAGATGGCTCAGTACACAACTTTGTGATGGAGATAATAGACATGGCATCAACAGCTTTGAAAAGTAAGTCACAACCTGAATGTGAGTCATCTGCTCCAGCTTCATTAACACAGATCAAGGAAAAAGTGTTAGAACACTCTCACAGACCCATCCAACTAAGAAAAGGGGACTTCTATTCTTATCTTTCGCTTTCTTCTCATGATAGTGACTGTGGAGAGGTAATCAAATACATAGAGGAAAAGAGCAGCACTCCTGTGCCACTGGACTTCACAGATGAGAGAGAAAATATTGAATGCTTTTTTGAAGCTTGCCCTGAAGAAGAGTGTGTTGAACAGCATCAGTCTGTTTCTAATGGTACTACTGAAGCACGAAATGAACAGCAGCAACCTATTTCTAACATTATTTCTGAAATACCTCCAGAGTCACCAGGCAAAGTGACTCTAGAGTCAGTAGGAAAAGTTAAAACTTCATCAGAAGATAGGCATTTATCTTTTTTATGTGGTGATGACATTAATATAAATGTCCCCAGTCCTAACAAACAAAATGCATCAAATGATTTGAAAAATGCTGATGATTTGATGATTTCAGATTGGAAAACTGAAGGTTTGGAAAAGAATTCTCCAGAGCTTAGCAGCAAGGAGAGTACTATTGGAAAATCATGTGGAATCAAAGAGCCCAAAGGATGTGTTGCTGCTTCTGAAGAGGCTTCAGCCACAGAGTTTCAGTTAAAGTCCAGCCATTCACAGAATAAGGAGGTTTTGCACCAAAACACTAAAACTCTTACTTGTGAGGAAACTCTCATGACTCTTCATAAGGAAAGACACATTAATATGCACAGATAGAATGTAACCCTCTCCAGGCATATACATTATCCTAAAAACAGGTATGTACTTTACAATATACACATTGCACTTTTTTTTTTTTTTTTTTCATTTCTTGCTTTTTATTTTTTTTTAAACAGTTTTATACAATGAAAGGAGATGAATCACCATCCAGGGTTTCTGTTTTATGGCAGTACTATATCATTTGTTTTAATTACACTAAAATCCTCTAAAATCCTGAATTACATGCCACTGGTCAACAAACGCAGTGAATAGTAGCTGCTCCTTGTCCTTTGGCTTTGCACTGACTGGAGCTGCTCTCTTCTGGAATCTTCAAATCTGTTATTTTGCAGAACTTGGGAATCCTTCATAAGTCTTTCAAATCCTTTCTATATCACTTCCTCTTCCATTGTAAACTGAGCTGTGGAACCAGAAACCAGCTCTACTCATTCATCCCCTTTTCCAGAGACAGCTGACCTTATGAGGCATTCACGTTTGCTTGATGAATCTGAACTTCTGGTTTTACATGGATTTTGAGTGACTAGTGAGTTGGAATTCTCAAATATTTACAGACAATCCATGAAGAATGGCTAAGCAAACTGGAAAATACATAGAGAGAGAATGTCATCTCTTAGTGTCAGCTTACAATGACATGTTGAGTAAGCCATTATTAGTATTAGGCCAAAAGTTGAGGTTACCAAAATAAGAAATCTCTGCAACATCAGTGAAGAGTATAATGTGAAGGTAATGTAGAACAAAGACCCAAACTCCAAAGCAAATGGAAAGTGTTAGCCACACTGAAAACTTCTACTTTGTGGTAAGCATTTTGAAATGTAAGATGTTTGAACCTAAGTTGAAAATTTGGCTCTGATCTCTTCCAAAGTTTTGGAGTGGTTCAGATCTGGAGTTTCCAACGTCACATGAATGTCTAACAATAAGCTGCATATTTAACAACAAAAGATCTACAAAGCAACTTCTGGATCAGATCCTATAGAGCTGTTGTTCTGAGTCTCACTAGTTTGGTGAGCCAAAAGCCAACATAGCTGTGCAGTGGTCTTCCATTGGTCT
This sequence comes from Nettapus auritus, assembly GCA_011076525.1. Classification (NCBI taxonomy): domain Eukaryota; kingdom Metazoa; phylum Chordata; class Aves; order Anseriformes; family Anatidae; genus Nettapus; species Nettapus auritus. The sequence goes on from CM021769.1 coordinate 43,818,556, forward strand.
TTAGAAATGCTCATCCAGTAGACCAGACCCAGCATGGCAACACCAAATGCCACTCCAATTCCAAATGCTGCTGATCAGAAGCTGTAGCAAGGGAGTTTCCAATAAGGCACAAGATTAAGCACTGGAACAGGTCACCCAGGCTAGTTCTAAAATTTCCATCCTTGGAGATTTTCAAAATAAACATGGACGTGTCCTTGAATAATCTGATCTACTTTTGAAGATAGTCTTGCTTTGAGCAGGAGGTTGGACCAGATGACATTCAAATTTCCCTTCCCAACTAAGTTATTCTCTGATTCCATGATACTACTAGGAGAAAAGGACATCATTTGTCATTGAAACCACTAGTACACACTTATTGCAACCAGTATAGCTATAGCAGAGGATCTGAGACTATTTATAAAAAATAGATTGCTTTGCTACTGTTGGATATTTAACTTCAGCATTTCCTGATTTTGCTGTATTATACTATTATGCTTTGGGGTTTTCTTTTGCACATTTTGGTGTTTTACCCACCATTCACATATTCACATATGTATAAATACATCTAGCAAAATCTTTAGGTTATGGCAGCAAAAGTCTACACCTTGCCACTATCTCTTTCAGACACAAATCTATTTGAATAGTGCATTATCTTGGAACTGTCAGAGCAGCGAGGATATTTCTTGAATGGCTTTGAAATGGGCTTTCCTGACCTGCCGATTGCCAGTTAGGTTAATACCTGGACACATCCAAACAACTGGAGAAGCAAAGGAAATCAACTGGGAATTACAAAACTGATAAATTATACTATATATTCTAGGATTACATTCAAAAGATTATGTGTATACATAGGACTCTATATGGAAGTTGAGATGATGACTAAAGTATGAGGTTGATAAGTGATGATTATGTAAACATAAAATTTTCCTAAATTACTGTTTTATTAATTTTCTTATATTTTTCCCCACTCAATAATATTAATTTGAGGAAGAATACTTACTGCGTGTGATTTTCTTCTTGTTCTTATTCTTTCACTGATGAAGACAATAACATACCTTTTCACTTCATTGAAAGTACTTTTCCTCTGAGGATCTCAAAATACTGTATAAACTTCCCCTCAGTTTTCAGAACCTCACGGTTACTTACATGGTAGCCAGCTGTGTTTTTCATAAGACTGGGGTATGACAACATGCAGTTAACAAGGCATAAGGACAAAGATTGGACGTAGAGGATTTTAATGCATGCCCTGAAATGCAATGCAACGTAATTGCCTGTATACAACAATTTGATAGGATTATATTAAAAATATAACATTTAACATAACAACAAAATAACTTTTGACTCGAAGTTGAAAAATAATTTTAAGGTAACAAAGCCCTTCACACTATATTCCACCTTTTAAATATTAGAAAATACGTTGTTTCTTAACAGATACATATAGCATTGCTTCCATGGAAATTATGTACTATATTATTCCCAGCAGTAAAGCCCTAGAATACATATAGTGTGTCTCAGGCACATCAAAAAAGGAATATATGAGCTGCTAGATTTAGTTTCACTCAAGTCTGAGCTCCCTTCCCCCATTCACAAGCTTGGTGCTTTAACTTCATCTCTCATGCTATGGGGAATGAATTACAGAAGCAATCTATCCTAATTTGTTAACTTATTCAAATAACAGTTATTATACTTAACTATGCTAAAGATTATCTTTTTGGTGGCAGATTGTTTATTTTTTGATGAGGCTAATTACTGATTTTCTAAAGGTAATTTACATTTATTACTAATACATCTTTTAAAATGTGACAGATAAATGTTGTTCCCATAAGTGTATTATGAAAAAAGTTACTATTTAAAAACACATTATTTAATTTGAAAGATAAATGGCAAACACCATTATTTTTCGTGTAGCACCTGTGCTGTAAGCTCATTTAAATGTGTAATTCCATGTGTAGCTGTAATACTTAGAGAAAAGTAATCTATAGTATATGTGTACCTTAAAAGCATACTAAGATTTCAAAGCTGAAAAAAAGCATAGTTTCAAATGTAGTTTTATTTTATACTATTTTAGTATGTGCTTTGGATGTACAGGAGAACAAAATAGTGAGGAGAATATTTCTGCAAGTGTATGTAAGTTGCAATCCTATTATTTATCAGCGTGCTACAAGAAATGACCATCGTGTTAAAATAATAGCAATTCTATAAGTAGGCTCAAACATATCTGTCAGCACTGACTCATCTCTCATATGAGCCAACACAGAGTTCTTTAATAGAGGTGCTCATAAAACTGCTGATTTTGTTTCTTAAGTAGGGGACAGCTCGAAGGAACTGTCTTTCTGTATATGAGCTCATGCAATCTTCTGCTGTCACTGTGACCCATGACTCACCAAAGGGATGGGAATTCTTAGTCACATATTCAATAAGCATAGAGATCAATACATTGAGGAGGTTTATGTGGTGTGTCTCGAGTCATTTCTAGAAAATGTGATATACTTCTGTGTGTTATGTTAGTGCTTACAAGTAAGTCACAAAAGCGATTTCCTTCCTTTTTTACAGAATCTGTAATTTAAACTTAAGTATTAACTTAATTTGGAAAAAAATATTTAGTTTGGGCTTAAGAAAAATAAATCTGGCAGTGCTGCAATGTTGGCCAGAATGTCCCGCCACTTACAATACCCAGAGAAGCCTGGGGGAGAGGGATGGCTCTGTGACTGATGCCCAGGACTGGTACTCAGAAGCCTGGCTGATATTTCCTGCTCAGCAGTAGATGTTTTTATGTGACTTATTCCTTCCCTGCCTCAGTTTTGTTAGCAGCAAAATAATGAGAATAATGATTTATGGGACCTGTGAAACATGATTCATTCACTGAAAAGTGTTTTGAGATCCACAGATAAAACATGATACAGAAATGCAAAATACTGTTAGTTAATTATTCGTTACTGGAGAGAAATAACATAGAGGTTTACAGAATAACTAGTATGTAATAATTTACTTTTAGAAAATGGAACTACAAGAGTAATCTAAATTTTTGCTTATTTTTCTTTTTCTTACAATTTTTGTAGGGAGAACAATGTTTCTTTATAGAATTTGAAATGCTCTGAATTTTTAGCTCCTTACTGTCATAGCTGACTTCTGTAAAAGAATTAAATAAACAGATAATCTTTTATTATCTGCAAATTACATATTTTTTGAAAAAAACTGACATAATCCATCAGTGAGACTTTTCTTACTATAGATACATAAAACTGCCAGAGTTGTAGAAACATTTTGATATGATCTTCCCCTTTATTCACATCAGTTCTTCCCTGATTTCTAAACAAACTGTTGAGCTTTTCATTCTTTTCCTGTAAGTATATTTCTTCTATAACTGGGGGGGGGGAGGGGGGGGGGGGGAGCTAGTTACAGCAAATAAGATCAAAGGAGAAGGTAACTGGATAGATCCAGATACTCCTGCTTAATTTGGAAGGCACATAATGCATGTCTGGAGTGCCTCCTAGGAAATGCCTACAAGATGTACTTTGCACTAATCTTTGAGCTGTATTCTGACAGTTATTTCTTCATAATCCTCATCATAAGCCTGTGCTCTTTGATGAATAGTTTAACCCTAAACTCCAAGCTGGATAATTCTATAGTATGAAAATTTAACTCATTGCTGGTACTAGAAGTGTCTAAATAGCTATTTACAATTTTAAAAAGTGATGACACTGACAGTTCTATTAATGGACCACTTCTGTGACAATCTGTTCCTTCTCTCATTTTATATGTTTACATAAATATTAAACTAAGTGTCAGGTAGATCTTTTTGTTGTTTGCCTTTTAAAAACTCCTATATTTTCATTGATCGGTGCACCTTTGAGTGCACTGAAGGTAAGTTTGCAGGTAAGGATGAGGACAGGATCCAGGGAAAAGGTCAGATTTGATGACTTCCATTGATTCTTTAGAAACAAAGTCTTTACATAAATCAATGAGTTTTCTACATCAAAACAATTTTTACACTACCTTGTACCTCAGGCTGTTAAAAGTCATTGTTTGCTTACTGTATGCTTCTGCATTAAAGGCTCTGGCATGTGATCATTTAATGAGTATCTGTGGTTGTTCTGGAAGAGCTATGTTTTGCAAATAAAACTGCATTTTCTGTAACCTGCTATTACTTTTTTGTTTCCTTTTAGAAACTTGGCTGCAATTCAGGTGCAGGTTCATCCTGTAAACCCTGGGATGACCTCCAATTCCATTGTATCACTGCCTTTCATTACACTGACTCCCAAGATAAATTTTCTTTCCAAATGTGATTTGTCCATGTTGGCTTTGTGATCAGGCTGCATATGCTAGTCCTATTTCAGTGATCATCTGGTATGGTAGCAAAGCCATTTGCTTTCTCATGGATTCCTCTCCCAAGCTACCTCTATTGATCTGCCCTTCCTAAATTGGATGCTCCTGTACTACTTACTTATCACTGGGTTCTGTTCCTTAAAGTTTTGAAGTTCCGCAGATTTCATTATTGGTCTAGTTTATCTTTTCAGAATTGTACCTGCCAGTACTCCTCTATTTTATGTATCAAATTTAGTATTTATGTGTATAATGCATAAGTTTATTGACAGTATTTTATGTTTAAAGTGACAATTTTGTTGGATTGCAGCAAAAAGAAGTCATTAGCTCTCCTTAATCAGTACATCTAAAAATTAAACAAACAAAATGCCATTTTATTTATTTCATTTTTAAATTTAATCTATGCAACACTTCAAGAAACAACTGCATGGTGTTGTATATTAGGAACTGTTGACATTCTATTGAATTAAGTACAACATTTTTTTTTTTTTTATGCTTCTTGAGGTGGTAATGAGAAAAAAAAGTTTTTAAAAATGTGTGCCTTGCTGTATTTCTTATACCATTTATTAAAAAGCTGTTTTCACAGTAAAATTATGTTGGTTTGAAAGGAGGAAATAGCAAGGTTAAGATGTGTGAATAATTTCTGTATATATGTATACCCAAGTGCAAACATTGATGTATAATGACAGTATAAAATGCTTTCATGTTTGTGATGTCCAGTGATGTGGAAAATATAAGCCTTAAAAACATTAGATTGCATGGTAATTAGAATTGGCATAATAAACATAGTTTATTGGGGAAAAAAAAAAAAGCAGAACTGGTGATCTGTTTTACCCGCGTATCAAGAACAGAATGCTGCATCAAAGGAGTACCTTTTTGTTTGTAAATATTTCCTACACAGATGCAATTCTATAGCTGGTGAAGGCTTGTGTTACCGGGCTCAGAGGTAAAGATCCTTTTCCTTAAAGATTCTGTACTTCTCCTAGGTCAGATAAAGAGACACAAATATTTAGTAGATTAAGCTAGTACACTGCCAACAGCAGTTAACAGTGGCCAAGCATGCTTTTATATCAAATCTCGCCCCCCCCCCCCCATTTTTTTTAAATCAGTAACAGTTGGATTTGTGATTGTAAACTGTTCTCTGACTCTTAAAATTTCATTCATTTTCTTAATGACATTGAATAAGCTTTATATATATAAATATATATCTAGATATTAATATATATATTAATATATATAAATATATAGTTTATATTACAGTTTATTATTTACAGTTTATATGAGTTACAGTTTATATTATTTACAGTTTATTGTTTAAATAACTTTGACTGTGCTTTTTAAAGGTTTTTATCTTGTGCTAAAACCATACTGGGTGGCTAAAACAAGCCAGACCTACCTCTGCAAACATTATATTCATCTCCTGAAAACACTGTTGTGAAGGGATGTCAGGAAGGTTTTAAGGCATGGAATACTCTCCCATACCATCTTTTATATATATATTTTTTCCATTTATACAAATGCTTTTGCAAAAAGCTTCAGTGTTCTACTACCTTTAAAAAATGTGTTCCAGTTTGAGAAGCTTAGCTAGTAGCTTAGAGGAACTATACCAACCAGATGATATATTCATATAAAACTGAAGTAACAAGTGTTTAAAATAAAACCTCATGTTTTTCAAATTATTAACAGCTTCCTATTACTTTAAGAAACAAGTCATTTATCTCTCAATTTAAATTTCCACTACATAGCTTTGATGTGGGTAGGGCAGCAACTCCTAGCTTAAAGAAGAACATTAATAATAAGGAATTTTTAAGAGAACCTTTCAAATCTGTAATGTTTTCTGCTCTTGCATGTCTTGTAACATTTATATATCTGTTAGGTTGGACCTAGAATTATCTAAAATATGTAACTATATAGCTAAAGGTCACTGTAATATATTTTAACTATTTTTAAAATTATATAGAAAGTAATTCAGAATATAACTCCTAAGTTAAGTAAAATATTTATAATGTTAATTATTTTAATTTATGAGTTATTTGTAAAATGATCTTGACATGGGAATTGAGTTTGGGATCGTTCTTTTTTGTCCCTAGCTTTTTCTGTTTTATGTTGTATTTTCTTAAACTTACTTTGTCTATAGTCAGACCTTACTCTATGATGACAGAAAAACTAATAAATCAGAGGCATTTCAGATCTGTCACTTCACCCAATAGACTGTGCAAAACTCCATCAATTACTTGTACTGTTCTATTAGACCATTTTGCCACAAATTCCATTTTTTTCCTAGGGGAAAATAGTAGTACTTGTCATATCAATAAGCCACATACTCATCATACAGTATCTGGAGTATTATATGGTCACAACTCAAATTTCAGTGGTTCTTTGCTGAGATCTACTGAACATTTTAATTTAACTAGTATTCCGATGTCTATATTATCTGGTCTCATGAGATAAACTCATCATTTTTATGACTCTGATGCAAGACACATCATCATTATCAACTACTATTATCAGCTTTTTCTGGCATGGTTATAAGCATCTAAGCATCACTTTTTTAAAATTATTTTTTATTTCTCTTCTCAGAATATGTTAGATTCTGATGTCAATAAAAATTGATTTCTAAATGAAAAGAAAAAAGACATGCAATATAGGGTTTGTTTGCGTCTTAGTATAAGTCCTATGCTTATGGCCAAGTTGTGCATAGAACTTACATGAAGTTCTAGTGCTAATTCCCTAAGGAAAAATATTGGAATAGTGTAAAATTAATGTTGATATACCAATATACCCTCTAAGTTCAGCCCATACATAGATTCCCATATAGATACTGTTCACTTTTTGTGAAATTCTCTTGTGGTGCAGAAGCATGCTACAAGCTTTCTGCAGCATTTATCCCCACCTAAAGCTCCATAGACTGCTTTTTATTCTGCACGCTTCCTGGCTCATGCTTGAACAACATCTGCAATGTGTGAGGAGGCCATTTGACAGCAATGGCCTTGACATGTGGATCTCCCTTTCCGGCCTGTTTCACATTCCTTCCAAAGAGAGCCAGAGCTCTCCAGCTCTAAGCAAAGGGAATGCATGCTAACACTAGTGGCAAAGCATATGCCTGAGACTATGATTTAAAAGGTGTTTTGTAATCACAGTAATTTTATGTATGGATAGCCTTGTGAACCACAGCCCCAATCTCTTTCTCATTTAACAGTTTGCCTTTTTCCAAAGGTAAATTATAGACTATTTTACAGAACAGTGCCTCTGTATCTTTGTTGTAATATGAGAAATTTAGGTGGTATCTCTACACCCATGGGGTTGATTGTGCTCTTAATTGTGTATTTGTGTATGCATAAGTAAACAAATGCATGCGCAACCAGAACAGATACTGAAATTGTTTCTGTTTGTTTCAAATTAAACAGTTTCTGGAACAGTTGAAATGAACAGTTTGTGACGGATGGTATCTCAACCATTCTCATTCAGAATGGTGAAGGGATTTGTGGATGTTGTAACCCCAAGTCCCATGTCCCATGTTTTAGAATTTCATTCCAATTCTCCTGTGTTGAGTAAAACAATATATTTTGACAAAAATGTGCCTGGTATAAGGGCTCTTAAAATGTTTATTATTTATTTATGCATTTATTTTTGCTTGAAGACATCAAGAACAATGTTGGTTGTGAAGGTTTCTGTGCTGCAGAGCACAGTAAAGGGTTATTAATGTTTAGGCCAGACCATACTCATGCTTGGCTCAAGAGGATTAACAGGGATGTCAGGTTCTTAGCCAAGTCAATCTCCTTCACTGACAAGTTTCTACAAACTTATTCCTAATAATAGCATCACTTGGAGAGGGATTTTGGCCAGCAAATGACATCTGATCTATTGCCTTCAGTGCTATGCTTCTAACTTTTTAGACTCACCCAGTCCCTTATACCTTTTTCTATCAACCCAAGTTGCTTATATTTTTCATGTGACTACTGTTTGTTCAGTAAATGCATGCTCATCCCTGATTTTAGAAAGGTTTTTAACGACCAGATCTTAAATGAACTTGGTGTCACTTAGGTTTGTACACTGGCTGAATTCTAAGTGCTTCAGTGCTTTAAAAATGTAATTTCCAATGCAATAGCAAGTAGTGCTGCTTTATTTCTGGGGTGTGGAGAAATACGCTGAGTTAAAAGTGGAGTTAGAATTTTGTAGGTCAGTAATTTGAGTGTACAAACATTACTGGGATAATATAGTTATTGATAAACTATAAAAATACAAGAAGCACAGAACTACATTATACTTGAAATGATATGGCATGGAAAAGAACAGACAAGTAAATGATTTTTATTTTGCCTTGTATTGTGCTCATATCTCTGTGACATTCTAGGAATGTGAACGGAAATGAAAATAATTTTAAAAACGTGCAATTTTTAAAAGATTTTTCTCTTCCTTATAATTACTATGAGGATGTTTTAAATGCAGTGAGGATTCAGTTGTAGCATTTGCCAAAGAAACATTATGAGAGTGACAGGGAAAGGGAAACATATTTGACAAGGTTTCAAGCAGTAGTGGAAAAACACAAACCATTCTTGATGCACTTCATTTACAGCATGATAAAAATCAGACTCTGGAAGCACTGATACAGAGTATCAACCATCTACCCCACATCTATCCTTTTTTTTTTTTTTTTTTTTTTTTTTTTTTTTTTTTTTTTT
>CM021769.1:43827639-43872968 GCA_011076525.1 Nettapus auritus
TTTTTTTTTTTTTTTTTTTTTTTTTTTTTTTTTTTTTTTTTTTTTCCCCAGGGGTGATAAATGCTGCTAAAAATAACATGCCCTCAAGCGATGTGATATGGTAATTTCTCATACAGGATACAGAATATGTACCTGAACTTCTGCTTTATAGCTCTGGAATCCAAAGTCTGACTACAGAAATGTCTTTAGATGGCATGGGTTTTGTTTTGTCTTTTTAAGGAACAGGACCAAATTTGGACTAAGAAACATCTGTCTCTGACAGGCTTGAAAATGAAGTTGTAGCAAGTAGATTTAAAATATTATAGATTGGCAGACAAAACAAAAAAACCACCACCACCACCAAAATCCTTCTGTAAATCTAATAACCGCTTGTCAGTAGTTTAATCAAAAAATACTCTAAGCTTCTAAGCTTTGTTGCATTACGGTATTTCGATTAGCCTATCATTATTTATCCTAACATACTGATGCCAGACAGATCTATGTCTCTGTAGTGTTGGTTTACTTACCTCAAAGTAGGGCCTTTCAAAGTGCCAAAAAGATTATGGAAACGTCTTTTCAGTGGTTAAAACTGGTAAGAACCAAAGGAAATCCCACAGCTCTGTTAGGCTGCTGAGCATGTGTACCAGCCCAGCTGATCAACAATGGTTTTGGTCATATTTTTTTGGAGGCAAAGTGTTTAGCAAGCTTTTCATACACATAAAGTTCTATTTTCCTCTATTAATATGGCTACTAAAGAAATTTTCCTCTGTAAAAGGATTTCTCTATAAATGAAAACACAAATGTTTCTCAGGCCTCTTGCTGTTCATTTTACACGTTCCTGCATTTCTTACTCTATTATATATACATATATATATTTATATATATAATATGCTTGTCACCACATTGATAACCTTTCCTTGGAACTACCGAGTCTGGAATTGGTCTTCTGAGCCAACCAGTTCTCCACCTGTACCTTTTCTTCTTGCACAATTCAGCAACTAAAGAAAGCATTTGCAACTTAGAGTTGTTGTAGAAGGAGTCAGAAAGCTGCAGGCAATATAGAAGCACCATTTTGAAAGGTATGCAAGTGGAAGGCAGAAAAATCAGGTGTTGGAGTGAAGAGAAGGTAACTGGTAGATATGTAATGGCTGCAGCTGTGCCAGCGAGGCTGGAGGAAGAATTTGTATCTGCGAATGTCATGCTGGCTGAGAAGAAGAGACAAATAGAAGATGAGGTGGAGCTTCAAGGATGGTTGATGGGAACTAGCTCTGGTTAAAATATTTGTAGAATGATAGGAGCATACAGTGTATTGAAACAGATTTATCTCTACTGCTAGACTTGTTGTTGCTAACTGTAAAGTGATGCTATTCATGTATACTCATTTTTTCTGAATCTGCTGTTCAGTATGCCGAGCATGTCAATCAGATGTACCATTGTCAGTTAATTAACATTTGATTGCATTAAACATAGGGTGTTGAAGAGGAGGTTTCTTCTCTGAGGGGGAGGGGTATCTATGTGTGAGTTCTTTGCAGGGTAGGGACGTGTTCTTAATAATTATCCTCAATTTTGAATGAAGTCAAACTGTAGTCTGTACATGTCTCTGTCCCACATGCCCACAGTAAGAGAGGAAGATAAATTAAGTATATCAGCACCTTAGTCCTGAGCTATATATCCAACATACTGGCTTTTCGTATGTAGAACATACAGAAATGTAAAAGTCACCATATTAGGTAAGTGTAGAACTGAGGTGTGTGAGGAGGAGAGGAGAGGAGAAGAGAAGAGAAGAGAAGAGAAGAGAAGAGAAGAGAAGAGAAGAGAAAAATTTTGAAAGAAAAAAAGAAAAGGAAAGGAAAAAGGAAAAAGAACAAAATAAAAATTAGAAAAAGAAGACGAGGGGGAAAAGGGAAAGTTGAGTTATGTCTGCAGTATGTATCTATGATTATTTGATAGCGTTTTGTAACACAACAGACATGACAGTATTCAAAATAATGAATGGTTTGTTTAAGACAAATATGTCTTTCTTCTCCTAGCCACATAATACCAAGTCACTCACAAAAATGGATTGGTGGTGAATTTAGACAAGATGGAAGGAGATACTGTACTCCTTTACATGATATATAATTAATCTGTGGAATTTCATTTCTACAAAAAAATTACTGAGTCAAACAGCTTAGTGGGATTGTGAAAGAGTCTAAATATAGAATAGACAGCTGTGCTAAGATAGCAGGTTAGTTCAAACTAATGACAGTGGAGAGCAAACTTAAATTCTCCATGCTGAAAGCTGTTGTCCACTGAAAGAACAGGGGAAATTTCCCAAATCCTACAGAAAAATGGCCAAAGCAAGATTTCTGACTTTCTCTGAGGTGATTAGAAATGGGCCACTGACAGACACAAGAAACATTAAAAAGCATAGAAAATGCCTTTGTTTCTTTTCCTTCCTCTTCTTTCTCCTGTTGAGAATGAAGATGTGATCTGTAAGAAACAAATTATTCCAATTACTTGACAAGCTATTGTGCTGTGGCATAAGAAATTTCAAAGATTTCGTGGATAACTGTAACCATTTTTCCATATGCCATATGGAACACATACGTGGTTACCTAGGAGTTAACTGTGATAAATTATATTTCAATAAAGAAAACACTTATATTTCGGGCCAGTTGGGTAGCAATATTTCAGAAGAAAAACCTTTCTTTAATCATATACTTTGATGGAGGAATGCTCATAAGCACATCACCACAACTCAGTTCTTTCTATGAGAACTGACATCTTAAACTGCTTTAAACAATGAATCACCTTGTCAAATAAAGTGTGAAATTCAAAACCTGTTTTTAAACTCATCTGATATAACGACATTTACAACAACATGTTTGAGGTGATAAACCGACAATAATAATTATATTTCTCTTAGACTTCCATTGTGTTTCAAAAGTTTTATGCAATCTTATGCTTTTTTTTTTTAATTATTATTTATTTATTTATTTATTTTTATTCAAGAAAATTTTATACCAGGACTTTTATGTTATGGGTCTTTAAAACAAGCCAGCAGGCAGCTGCCTTTATTATGCAACTGGAACTCTTAATTTTAACATTTTCTTAGAAGAAACTGTAGTTTCAATTGCAAGCCAAACATATATCTACCCAAAGATTCAGTTAGTTCTTTTAGAATAAGATACACATTAAAATGATTTTCTTGTGGGCTTTCAATGGTGATCAATACTGTTTATCTTTCTTGATCCTTATCACCATGGTAAACATAATAATGAAATATCTCTGCACATATTTCTTAAGCTTAGTCAAACTGAAAAGGCTATATGAAGAAAGCCCTTGTTAATCCTAGAAAGCTACCCTTGGCATTTTATCATATGCTCATGAGGTTTGTGGAAGGCTAAAAACAAAAACATTTTCAGGAACATCCTTCCAGTTGCTTCTGCCACTACCAAGCAACATTTTGGGCTTGCCTGGTCTCACCTACCACAACTGGCATCTCTGAATGGGGGCTGAAATTTCATCAAAACAGATTTACAGGTGACCCCTGGCATCTCTGAAATCTCATCCAGTTCTCCTAATAAGAAGGTTTGATGTGACATTTTTAGATATATTGGAATTGCAGTTATTTAGTATCTGCAACAAACACTTATAAATCTGGCGCTCTAGAAAAAATGCGTCTCTGGGGAAAAGCATGACTATCAGCACTGAATATGTGTTGAGCTGCAAAACAAAGGCTTAAGAAGGTGGAATAAACTTTCCTGGCACTGGTGAACAGGAGCTGATAATCTTTAATAAGGAAAGAAATGACAGATCAGGTACTAAGAAAGTAGAATTTGGTAAATGATGTATATGAACCAGTACATGGAGAAGAGTAAATCTGGTGAGAGTTCTGCACAACCAACAAAGCCATTTCCCAAGGTAGGTGTGGACTACAAACGGAATTACTCTAACTGCTACAGTTATATACTTGCATCTGAAATTTGGTAAGTTGGTAAGTATATCATATTTACAATAATATTTGTGGATTTATTAGTTTGGAAAAAGATGTCCTCATCTTGTACTTCACTGCCAGTAGTACCCCATAACAAAATGTTCAAAAACAAACAAACAAAAAAACCCCCATCTAATTTAAATTTATTTTCCCTTCTTAAAATTCCTCTATTCTCCAAATTCATCTTCTTTTATGGCTATACTCTTATCCTACCTTGCACAAAAAGTAGCAATGGGTTTTGGAATAGTATCTGTTATTAAAGGAAGACTGCAAACAGAAACCCACCAACACTTCCTCTGTACACCTACTCACAAATAGACACGTGGGACATTTATCATCAGCCAAATTTAAAAAGAAGCAAAATCACCTAATATAGAGTTCTTCCATTTATTCCCATCCACACTTAAAAACAAGCCCAAAGTCCTTCAATGTAATTTCACTGTGATAATGTTAGTGAGTGGAAGCCAAGCTGTTTGTACCTAAGGATCCTTAATGGATACTGGTTCTGAAAAGGGAGCTCCTTCTGTTTCATTTACCAGTAATGTCTTCACCATAAAGCAGGCTACAGTCTCTCATTGTCTGTTTTGCTTATCAATAAATTACATTTTCAACACAGAAGAGATTAGAATGAAAGGGGGAAAGATCCCTTAGTATTTCTTCCTTTGCAAGTTGAATAGTTGAGGTCTTCTGTTCACTAGGGCATAAATAAACAAATAACTGGTAATACACAGTACGAGCATGGAAACTGGATAAAATCAGGAAATAGTCCTGTAAAAAGGCAATAATGTTACTATGTAAAAAAGCCCCAGTGGCCCCAGAAATAGCCAGAAAATGATTCAAGATCGTTTTCCATTGCAGAGGTCACAAACAGAAGCAACTAATCAGAACTCATTAAAGTGCTAATAATATGAGATGAGTGCCTACAAAATCAGAGGGCCAGTACCTGTTTGAAGTGTGGCAAGTGACTGAAAAAAAGTTTCAGCACCCCTCCTTGCCCCAGATTCTTAAGCATGCTTGCATACTATATACTTTAAAAAATCCATAGTGATTTCTTAGTGCTACAGCAGTTTCATCTGGGCTACGCTTCATCATATGTCAATACTTTTGATTATATAACAGTCTGGCATTTTAAATATGGTAAGTTTTACATGGTCCTGTATATTACATACTATTTTATACCAGCCTGTTTTTTTTCATCATTTCATTCTGGATAAAGAAATCTACTTCAAGGTTCACTTATAAATAGAAGGTTTTATACTTACTTACTTCACAACCAGATATTTACTTTTCCTTGTTATATATTTGGAAACATCAAATAATTGCTTTGAATTTGACTATTGAGTTATATAACAAAATAAATACTTGAAATACAAATTCTTGTATGTTAAAGAAATTCTAAGAGTTAAAAAATTAACTATGTATTTTTAAAATCTCATGGCAATTAGTGAATTTGCTGCCAACACAAGATATTGTAGAATTTAAATCCACTTCAGAATTAGAGTTGCTATATGCATAGGGCCACAGCACAGGATAAATTGCCCTTTAGCACTGGCTAATGACAGACACCCAGCATCTTCTTATCCTAGAATATAGACATGAAAAAATAAGAAAGGACCAAGAAAGGGCCAAAAAAGGACCTTTAAATGCACCACTCAGATAAATCCCACAGATTAGATGATGAAATAGTGCCTGGACTTGAATATTTGGCAATTAAAACAGATTAAGTTTTTACTAATGTTTAAGGCAGGAAAATGGGGTAGGTATTGCACTATTAATTTGTCTTACAATCCATACATGAGGGGTATTTACATAAGACAGTGGTGAAAGGCTTAGCTTTTATTAGTGTAAAACCAAAATCTTTAATGTTTTCATATATTTAATACGTGTTTTTCTCTAGTGCTTGCTTATGAACACTGAGCAGCTGAATAATTCAGTGATTCCAAAATTGTGCACTTACTTTTCCTTCCTCAAATAGTACTGGCCTCCTTGCTCTCACCACCGCTAGACAAACCCATACTTTTGCTGAAAAGAGAATACTCTCACCCTCTCCCTTTTTAAAGGCACAGAAAGCTAAAAGTAAACACACTGGAGAAAGTGTGTCTCAAAAAAGGGACCAGTGCTCCCTAGCAATAGCAGAAGAATGACTGTCTGCTCTCACTGGAGCAACCTTGAATTTTCTTAAAATCAAGTCCAATAAGGCCAATATCCAAGTTCTGGGGTTGCCCAGAGGAGAAGGTTTTTCAGGCTATAATCTTTGTAGAAAAGTTGTTCCTTGACCTTTTTTGGCACTCTATGTCTACTGCAGCATAGGGAGGTCAAAAGTACACTAGTTGTTAACACCAAAGATGAAGCTTAACCAGACACTGAGAGCAATGATTGTCAAACAGCTCCATTTGCAAGACAAGAAGTGTATCCTTAGCAGAGCAAGGGAGATGAAAGTGATTATTTTCTAGGGGTCAGATTTGTTCTTCTTTTCTGACCTCTCTCAAGATTGCAAAAGAAGCGGTAAGAGTTTTCTATAGCAAAGAGGTGCTACAAAGAAATCAGGACTGTGCTTTCCTCATCTTCTCTCTGGTAGCTTTCCAGTCACAGTTAAACTCTATTCTTTCTTTTTTCACCTCTCTCCCTCCCTCCCTCCCTCCCTTCCTCCCTTCTCTTTCATGAGAGCCTAGAGAACTCTTAGTAATTGAATAGAGAAATTAAAAGGACAGTTTCAAGTGCCTATAATTTTACATTTTCAAGTCCTTAGAAGCTGAAAATATTTGGGCTGTGCTTTGGAGCTTTTGCTTGTTCTTCTACTCCTTCCCCAGGTTTCTGTCATTGTCACTAGTATAGTGGTGGCACCTATGAGCCCTAGTCATGGGTCTACAGCATTCTGCGAGGTACTGAATATGTTTTTTTGTTTTGTATCTCCATCCTGATTTTTATTGACTATAGCTTAAAATGAACTTATCTGATTTAATTCCTGGTTCCTATCAACTCAACACCATTCAAGACGTCCGAGCATTTCAATGTCATTCTTATTCCATCTATTGTCTGGCAGACCCCACCAAGGTACAAATACAAAACCTTGCATGAAGACAGACTCTTTTGATAGGTTGTCAGAAATCAGAAGACAGTACATTGGTTTATAGTACTTTATAGCAGTAACTTAGCTGGTTTTAAACTACATACTACATTCTAGCAGGCAAAAAATACATACTACATTCATTTAGCAAAAACTACATACTACATTCATTTAGCAGGCAAAAACATCCAGAAACTATTCTAGCTATAAAATGTTGATTTTCTGAACTTGAAATTAATTAAATAAATAAATAAATAAAATTGAGCTACCAATGAAACCTTCATGTTATTGTAAATTAATAAGATGCAATATTAGCCATTTGAAATGATGTACTTCTTTATAAGTACTGAACACGGAACTCATCACTTCTCAACTCTTTGATAGAAGAGCTAGATCATGGATAAATGGAAGGGTTATTATAAGGCACCCTGTGAACCAGTTACTGATATTTTGCTTTTCTTCTGTGACCTGAAAATCAGGTTTGACATAATTTTCCAAGATTAAGGAGTGGGGAAAGAAAAATTATATAACTTGGAAATACGTCCAGAGCAAATGACTGGTAATATGGACTAAAACTCCCCAAGTTAACACAAAATATAGCTATTGATTAAATTTTTGAATACTGCTTTCTTGACAGAGAAGTTAACAGTCCAGATGTCACTTGATAAACATTCCTATATGGAGAAGCTCAAATTATGGCCAAATATTCCAAAATTAAAAAAAAAAAAAAAAAAAATGGTGGTAAGTGAATAGGATGCAAGTCTAAGAAAAGAGGAGAAATGAGAAATTTGACAGTAATGGGCTACATTGTTTAGCTTCAAATGGGATTTCATGTACCTTTGCAAAGCTCTCTATCATACCAGAGGATTCTGTGATTATTTTTCTTAGGAATTTAATTTACGTTTTACTGTCAGTCATCAATGTTTGTTTAACACGTGGAACAATTCTATTTAAACATTCCCTCAAGCTACTTGGCTAAACTTGCTATCCATTGGGTGCCTCAGAGGATAAATTATTGAAATCTAAGCAGATTAATGCCTCATGCTTATTCCCATGGCTAATGCACAATTTTGCAGTTGGAATAAGAGTTTTAAGCCAAAACTTTAAGTGATGGAAAATTTTGCCTGCCTTACAAAATAAACAGGTTCAAGTTGCCTTTTTAGTCTGGGAGGAGCTCTTAAGAATCCCTTAATGTAGGAGGGAGATAGCTCCCATGAGCCCATTGAACAGTTTTCCAATAACTAAAACTCAAGCAGGTTGACCCCTGAGTTAAAAGGACAACATAAGAACAGAGAAGATCTTTGCAGATATTTGATCTTGTTCTTCATATCAGACAATTTTCTTCAAAAAATATATTAATTAAACAACAACAACAACAACAAAAAACACACAGGATAAATCCATCACTATTGTTTTCCCAGGAGTTTAAAAGTTCCTTCTAAGTTATTTTATTTTCTATGGACATGAATCTTGATCAACAAGATGCTGATGACAGTTATTATATAAAACATATTTTCAGCTAAGACACAGCACATTTCTGTCTTGATTAATCAAATATATTAAATGTATGTTCAATGTCTTCAGTCCTGTAAGATGCCACTTTTGCTTAATTCTATTAACCTTTGCCCTCTCTAACAATTGGGCCTTACTTCTTCCTGTCAACAGCAACTATTTCTCTCACAGCATACAATTCATGTTAAAAGCTCTTAAGTTATGTCATTTAATGATATTAAATGGCTTACCAAAAAAAAAAAAAAAAAAAAAAAGTTATTCTTACCTTATCCTAGATATCTTCTCAGAAGTTATAGAATTTCACAGTACACCCCCAATGTTTTACAATCCCCTCATAAATACTCTCTCATTTCATTCCAAGTAAACACAGAAAAAAATAGCTCAAATGAATCCATTCTTATAAAAGAAATACTGCTGCCACTATAGACACTCTTAGTTCACTCTCAATCCACTGCAGTGCTAAAAGCAGGAAAGAACATGGGGATTGAGTGTGAAATAACTGAAAGTAGGCCACAAAATTTGGGGATCTAAATTCATGTTTGAATCTTGAAACAAAATAATTTATTTTCAGAAATTTTGATTAGGACCCATTTAAATGCCAGCTTTCAAATTAGGACAATGTAGATTGACTTTAAGCTCCTAAAGCTGAAATGCTTAATTTAGGTGCTCAAAGCCATTAAATCTAATGATCTGAATGATTTTTAGAGCTGCCACAAAACTTCTAAGTATCAAGGGTGATATAAAATAGAGCTTTCAGCAGAAAAAAAAATGAATCGTAGCCCTGCCTCTCCAGTTCTCTCTCTCTCTTTCCCTCTCTACTCTCTTGAACTCAAAGATCATCCTTCATTTTAGCAATGGAGTGTTAACCAAAGCTCAACATGTAGCCTGACATTACTGTAATACAAACTGACTGTTGTGATATGGACTGTGCTTTTAGCAATGAGTACAAATTACTGTACTTAGCACTTTTTGTTTTATTTATTTATTTGTATGTGTGTGTCCTTCTTTTCTTAAATCTTCTGCAAATCACATTTTAAAGAACAGGCGTGACCTGGTTCATTGTGCTCAGTGTCTTTTATAAACTCAGCAGAGCTGTGGAGAACAAGTACAAAACGCATGCTTCTGCCTTGACATATCAGAAAGAAACAAGAGTACCAAAGAGATTGACCTGAGTGTTACGGATGTGTGCTATGGACCAGAGCCAGGATGTGTGTTAGGTTAATTACCTCAGAAATAGTTGAATGACAAACAGCAATGATGAATTTAATAGAAAAAAAGGTATGCAAAATATATCAAACCTAATGAAGATCCTACTGCAATTATTTCCTTGTGCTTGCTAAATCTTTCAAGATCCAGATGCTCTTCCAATAATTAATTGTATAACTTACCACGCTTCTCTGATTTAACTTTTAATTATTTGCTTTGGAAAAAGGTAATGCTCAAGCTGGTTTGGGTTTTTAAGTGCAACAGTAGCTTTTCAAATATCAGAGGTTATAAATTACATTATCTTTTAATTATAGGTTACTTTCTAGAAAGTAATTCATTCCACAAAGCTCAGTATAACTGGCCAGCCTGCACCCTGGAGGGTTACTGCTGGAATGAGTAGCATGCAGTAGGTTGGAATTCAAGTATCTTGACCAAGTAATAGAGGCTTCATGCAAAGAATCAGTGATCTGGTTAATATCTATTATGACAACATACTCCTACAAAAGTAAAACCATATTATGATAATATAATATGGAATTAAAAAGGCCTGTTCATTCTGAAAGATAGTAACAGTATACGATTTTGATATAATACATAATGTTCTGACTGCAAATAAATAAATTCATTTATTATAACCATGTACATATTGTGTGTATTTACAGGAAAGGCTATGAAAACAGAAAAAAAAATGTGCATTGAATTCATAAGGCCAGGTGTCATTCAAATTTCTAAGTCACCACTTGATACCAGGTGATATTGATGCTATAGTCAGTACATGCTTGGAGCTACCTTAAATGTTCAAGGTGGTTTCATTTCAAATTAAGTAGGGGATGAAAGTTCAGTTTTAAAATACAAGAAAAAAATGTCTGCTTTCACTGCATTTTTAATGCAAAAAAGTGAGGACTTTTCAGTTTTCTTGTGCTACCTCCTTATACAGTTCAGTAAGTGTCTTAACTGATACAAACCTATGCTCACAATCTTTGTCCCTGTGAATATTTAATAATTCAATGTGCAATAGAAACAAGGATTTGCATCCCCAAATCCTTGCAGCCTTGTGGATAGTGCTAGCCAGACAGTTAAAAATGAAGGCTAAAGTCTCCTTAGACAGAGCAATTTAAGCTGTCTTCCATATTTTGGCAGTGCTCTTATCACAAATATCTTCTAAATAGGATGATACTTTCTTTCAAAAGAAGGCCTGTCACCATAACAGCCATTGAGTCTTTAGGAGGAAAAAATGGTTTCCCAATGTATCATAAAGCATCTTCAAATTAGCAGTGTAATATATAAAACTATCTATCCCGTGTTTTTGGAAGAGTTTATTTGAAAAGTATTTTTCAGGTTATGTGTCCAGGCTGTTAGTAGAAAATCTCTCCCCTCCCCCCAAAAACAAACAAACAAACAAACAAATGAACAAACAAACAAAAAAACCTGGAGGTATTAGCTGTCATTGTGATTATTCTTTCACTGTGCCTTTACCAAAATTGGGACTTTTTTTTTTTTTTTTTTTTTTTTTTTTTTCATATAAGATAAACAGTCTTTGGTGGAAAAGTAGAAGAAATAATTGCTTCTTTTTGTAGTAAAAAAAAGCTTTGTTGTGTTTTTTGTTTGTTTGCTTGTTTGTTTATTTGTACATATAATTGATTACTTGTTTTGACAATGTTAAGAGAACAGAATCTGTCTTTCTGGGATATTCAGGAAACACTGTGTACACTGTGTCACTGTGTTCCAAAAAGCCACTGCAAATGGAATGATCTTGCAGCTTAATGAAACAAGCAGGAGTTAATCATCTGATTAAGTTGGTGGGCTGCCTAAATAAAAAAGCTTCTTATGGAATTTGTACATAAATTCCATATTCCTAGTACAAGAATAATAATATTTACTTCACTGCAGTTAGACCTCTTCAACAGAAGGGAAAATAAAGCACAAAAATTGGCATTGGGGAATGAAAACATCAGCAGTTGTACTGAATCTGTATGAGGTGAGCACTGACAGAACTGCTATAAACAACGTTCAGTAATAAGAAGAGAGTTTTACGCTAATGTTTCTTGACCTGCTTTTGTGCAAGGCTATGTAAATGATCTTAATGGCAGATTTAGTCTCTGCTCTTGTAAATCACTCTGGCTGTAAATAACAATCTGTCTGTCTGGATGTCTTCACTGGATTGGGACCATTAAGTGTTGTATTTTTGCTGGAAATATTGTGAGACACTTCAAAACGTAAAACTGAATACATTTGGATACCAATCAGGCAGTTCTAGCACCAGCAAAACTCTCACTGACTTGAAGGGAGTTTTGTCTGTGTAGAGAACGGGATTAGCCCCTCACACAGTTATTTCCTCAGAGAAAATAGTAGTGGAATGAGACATGATGCATTTCTTCTGAATTTAACATAACGTGCTCAAAATAGCTTTCTCCTATCTGGTATTTCCACATCTATATAAATTCTGCTTTGTGTTACCACAAATGTCCAAAGCCTGTTGACTTAAGGAACTTCATTCTGCGTTTAAATCCACATCATACAGAGCAGAAATTGGATTGTGATCTATCTTGACACTATTTCCCAGATTTTTTATCATGCAATTAACTTACCGTTAATGAGAATAGCCCACAGCAGAACAGCTCTGGCACAGCTGCCTCTTATTACTGTGTTTGGACAATATTCTAAATTCACATGGTGGGAAGCTTCACAGATCCTGTAGAACCGAGACAGCTATGAATGGGAGGTGCGTTGCCACTTCCTGCCTGAAATGTTGCAAAAGGCAACAAAGCAAATGTCAAAAACTAGTATATTCCTTGGCAGTCTCAAGAAACAGAGCCACTTTCTAGACTGAGAACATGAAAGCCATGGCAGAAAATATCTGATGATACCAGCTGGCAGCTACTGCATTTGAGAGTCTCATAGAAGTAGTTACTCAGCGGACTGAGTTGACACCATAGGAAAGAACATTTTTGAACTCTAGCAATCATTTTTATTTCACAAACATATGAGGAATTTAGAGTTAATATCATGGCTTTTATTCAAGTTTAGAAAGGAGAGAGCAACTGCTGCAGAAGTCTCCAATCCAAGTAACAGTTTTGCTCTGAAAAGTCATTTCAGTTAAGCAGTAAACTGGACATATAGTGATGTGTAAAATTGTTCAATTGCTACTAATTCTATGTAGATCGAGAGGGGATTTCAGCCTGCAAATTACCTTCCAGAAGTAATATAGCATGAGAACAGAGAATTTGATTCATACTTTATTTTGAGAAGAGTAGATAGTGGGAAAGCAGTAGAATTTAGAAAGCAAAAGGCATTGTTTTGAATGTTTAGAAAGTTCACTGGCTTTCCTACACCTCAGCATGCACCAAACTCCAATGCTGAAGTGTTTATTCTTGCATATGTACTAAACTCCCATACTAATTTTACTCTATCAGAGATGGTTCCTAGAGCAAAACTGTGTGAAACTAAATGAAAATAGTGCTTTATGTGTAGAGAATAAAGAACAACTTTGCTGTAATTGCCTCCCTCTTTAAGAGGTTTTTACCCTGCCAGAAGTACATATAACAAATCCCAGCTCGTTTCCGTTCCAAGCTTCCTGAAAATCTTAGTTGGAGGCCCTCTCCTTTCACAGGAGAAAAGTTATTACTTTGTTCTCTGAGGGAAAGACAAGAATAGAATATCTGAACATTGTATCATCCCACCATGACACAATCAACAGCCATCACTACCTTTGCACACTTTCATTGTCACGTCTTCTCTGTAATACCAGTAGTTCTACAGTGCATTTTTTTTTTTTTTTCTCCAAGTGGAAACATGGAAAAATAATTACATCATGCAAATATTGTTCTTCTGGTGCTAGGCTCTTTATATTTCTGTTGGAATTTCAAGAGAAGCAGTGTAAACACCAGCCACAATTATTGAAAGTATTTCCCTGTACTAACATTACTTAAAATAGTCAGTTTTCAAATGTTTTAAACAAGCAGCTGAAGTGAGACTAACTTGTATGAGCTGCCTATCTTTTCATAGCATAGAAAATGCTATTTATTGAAGAGATTTGTGAGAAAAGTAAAATGCAGATAAAAAAGCTGTCAGTGACTCCAATTTAAAATATATATGTATATTGATTCCTTTTTGGTTGTGGCATGAATATTGCACTCTTGATAGCAAAGGACTAATAGAATCAGTGTAACATATTCTTTCCTGCAATAAATTCTTATGGATGGGTATCATGGCAATTAGGTCCAAAAAATGACTGGACCGGTGCCCTGTGTAGACATGTAGGCTTAGGTCAGCCTCTCTGGTTCTTCCCATCTTACTGAAATGTGAGGAGTGTCTTGTCCTACATGGGGTCACAGGGGGATTCTGAAAAAAATCAGAAAAATTGAGTTTGTCCTTTGCATGTTTTTCTCATAGTTCTAATAGAAATCTTTGTGTCCTCTATATGTAACAGAATCTTTTGCATAAATCATATGGAAAAGCAAGGAAAGAAGGAGACATGGGGAAAAGAGTGGAGAAGATGAGGCGCAAAGATTACAACTAGTCAGAAATGATGTACATGTTAGGACTTTACATATGACACATATCTTGGTGTTCATTTCCTTTGAGTCTCAGAATTACTCCCTGAACTGAAATCCACAACAGTTTTATTACAGTAATCAGTACTGCTTCCTCATGAAAACATCAGAAAAAAAACAACATACAATACTCTTGATAGGTAATTTAAAAATTAAGACATACCATCCATGTCCTAAACAGGTTTCTAATTAATTAAAGTGGTTTGGTGTTTGCATCATTTAACAAAGCATTGGTTATCTTTCTGGAAATGAATGTGAGATTAGTGCCACAAGTTTATGTGCTCTTGCTTACATACTTCCTGGTCTTCCTAGCTGCCGTATCTCTCTCATTTGCAGAGAATGTTTTTACAGAAGTTCCGCTACATCATTTATAGTCTCACTTTGTTGCAGACGTTTAGAACAATTTATATCTATGTGAACATTTAAATTTGGATTCAAAGTGTGCTTTCAAAATGTAGCTTGCAATGATGTCCCCTTATCAGGCTCTGGTCCCTGTTGCAAGGTGGTGTGAGAGTTTGCAATCTGGTTTCCTCTGAGGTAAAACATTTTTTTTTAATTGTTCTCCAACAGTGATGAGCTCTAATGTACAGGAGCTCTAGTATACAGCTCTAATGCACAAGACCAAACTAGATCTAGATTGAAAAAATAATTTTCCCACCCTGCAGTTAGATAAACATTAGAAAATGTGTAGTATGGACTCTCAGCACCTGCTGTTTTCCTCTACAGGTCTGACTTAAGCCCTGTTTACATTATGAAGCGGTCTAGCAAAGAGAACCAGATTTGCAGAGGAAAACCACTCAAAACAGAGCAAAGAAACCAGATTTATGTGATATTTGGTGGTTGATTTGACTCTTACTAAAATAATGCCAGTCTCCCCACTGATTTGAGAGCTGATTCTCCACAGCAAATGAGCTGTAATTAAAAATAACTAATACTCTCATCTGCCTCCCCAAGAATAATATGTCTGTTGCCTCTTTGAAAGCTTGCTCTTCTCAATTTGGTAATTATTCCCACTGTATTTCACTTTTTTTTTTTTTTTTTTTTTTTTTCTCAGAGGAAGAGTGCCAAAAATTAGGAGGCTGTATCAGTCCCAGATGGCAAGGCATTCACAGACTGCTTAGTCTGCCTTGTAATTTCAAAAGGAAAGTTGCCTTCACCTGCCTTCCAGGCACATGAGAGACTTGTAAGGTGAGTTTGAGCTCTGCCCAGAGAGATGAGCACTCAAGACCAGAGACCTGGTATTTCATACACTACTGTGAGAACATAAAAAATTAGCAAGGACTTTTGTCTCGAACAACAGTGTCTGTTAATGGCATGAGAGACAGGCAAAAGGACTATCAGAAATTTGGTTACTTTTTCTGACAGGCTGAAAGTTAAATCACTTGTAAATAGTGCTCTACTCACATCAGTTGAAATCACTATCTACAACAGGTTGTTGACTACTATTTCCTTCCCTTTTTTTTTTTTTTTGTTGTTCAGTTTTAATACATCAAGTATATTTTATGCATCCTGCATTTCAAAAACAAACAAACAAAAAAACACAACAGCAACAACAACAAAAAACAACTAAAGTAACCACACCAGGAGGATCAGTCATTTCTTTAGAGCAGGGTGCAACAAGTTAATTGCTCTGACCCAGGTACAGCACCTTGCACTTGGCCTTATTGAACTTCAGGAGGGATTCCAGAGCATAAGTTCAGTCACTCCTAAGGCTGTCTATGTAAAAGTGTTGTTTTTACGTTGGATTTTAATGTTACAAAGAAGTCTGGTAGAAACAGACAGGCTCTACATTTTCCATTATTTATTTTTAAGACCCACAATCTCACGCGCTGTCAATTTAGGGTGAAAGTTATTCATCAATATTTCTTGACCTTATTTCAATTATCCCTTCAGACAATGTAGCAGAGGTCTTACTTATTTATTTATTTATACAAACAAAAAATGTCTACTCATCATGTACAGGTAGGTTTCCTATTGGTACTAGTAGAAGTTTTGTGTGTTGAATAAGTTTAAGTTATTTTATCTGGGAAAGAAAAAGATAACTGGAAGTAACTCTTTCTGAATATAAAGCTAACATGGTGCAAAAGGCATTTGACCATCACTAAAGTAAAATTTTCTGAAGGGAAGCATTAAAAGGACTAAAACTACATGCTTAATTCAGAGAAAGTGCACTGTGAGAATTTCAGCTGAAGAAAGAATGTAGGATCTAATGAATAAGACACAAAACACTTAAAGCTATCTTCACTGCTTGAGAAGAATCCTGTGATGCCCAAAGGACTGTGCAATGCCTAAACTGTTGCCAAAATGTTCTAGTTCAACTTCCACTAAAGAGAATACTAACATGAGATTCAGAAGAATTAACTAATTGCTGTGGAAATTGAATGTGGATAGAACATCAAGGAGAAAAACAAACTGTCAAAGTGAGAAGGGAGAAAGCATTTCAGCTGAGTGATTTAATGCTAACAGTGGATTAACAAAATAAATTTGTCTTTTACCACTTTACCAGTGGTAAACCCAGTATTCAGTCTGTCTAGCCGGCAAAGTATACAATGTGTGTGAACAGGAGTTATGGCCACCTCAATGCTTTTGAGTTTGGGAGTATTCTTGAGCTTTCCAGGTATAGTATTCATACTGGTATTTACTTTAGAAGAAGTAAGGCTGAAAGAAGTGCTTGGTAATAAAAGACAAGGGAAATTAAGTTGATCCCTCAAAACTGCGTAAGGTACAGCACCAAAATAATAATATATATATATATATAATTTATTCAAAGCAAGTAGAAGAATGGAAAATATAAAGATGACAGAAAAAAATAAGCCAGACAGATCCACTTACATTTCTATTGGTAGAAACTGAAGAAGGGAGTATTTGAAAAAAATGAGCACTTGCAAAATGCCTGTTCAAGATGACTGACACTCTAATAGTTCCAAAGGAGTTAAACTGTGAACTTGTGGTACCACAGGCATATTTATTTATTTTATTTCCTAGTAAAGTAAGGCATACATGACTTGCAAGTACTGAATAAAAGAAAAAGGGATTTCAACTTTCAGAAATGTTCTGACCTTTGACAATCCCAGAGAGAGGAGAAACAGGACCAATAAACATGCAGATGACTAAATCGTACAAAATAAACATTGTGAGTTTAAATCTAACAAAACGTTCTGAAACATTCTGAATATGTTTTTATTTACTTATTTATTTTTAACAGAATAACAGATGCTCTAATTTAATAAGCTGAGAAAGTCTGCAAGAATCTGTTGAAATATCTTGATGAATGTAAGTGAAGTTTGTAGGGCTGGCTGTACTACATTTAGATGCTGGTTAAACATTAGGTTATCTACATTTGCTTCCAGGTTTTACAAATTCAGATTTGTTTAATTTGCAAGAGAGTTATGACTAAGTATGGCCACCTGAAAGACTGTCTGCAAAGGGCACTGATAAACAACACCACTGTGAAAATGAAAGAGAACCCTAGATTACCACAGAAATCTGCATTATGACATTTTTAAACTTCATTAATGATCTCAGAAAGGCAGTAAACAGAGCTACTAATTTTCATAAATTATGTTGAACTGGGAGGAGCAGCCATTACTTGTGAAGAACAGAAAAAAAAGTAATGGCAGAGGAAATCTAGAAAAATTATATTTGTGAACAGAAAGTAATCAGAACAGATTAAATTACAAAAAAAAAACAACAACAACAACAAAAAAAACCAATGTAACACAATTAGTACATTCATCCTAAATGCCCTGAGCTAAAAAGGAGACCTAAAACTGTTCTTTGAATAAGACAGTAAGTCAGGGTGAGAGAGAGCTAGATAGGAAGATGCTATTTGATATTTGATAGAGTCCAAAAAAAAAAAAAAAAAAAAAAAAAAAAAGGAGCTCTGCAAATTTGTCCTCTTTATGCATGTCTATCACATCAGGAAGCCAGGAGGTAACATCCTTATAAAATAACTGATTCAAAGCCCACTGAAGCAAATGGAAGGACTCCAACCCCTGTCAATAGGCTTGGATCAGGCCCTAGGCATGTCTGTGTGAAGTCACTTGGAACATTGCATTCCCTTTTTAGGCACAACCATTACCACAAAGACACTGAGAAACTGAAGGAGGGCCAGAAAACTCTACCACCACAGGCACAGGGACTGGAAAGACTGAATTCAGGGTGGATTGATTTAAATCAGCACACAGGAAGCTTGGACTTGTACAAATAAATATTGTCTTGTTGTGCATTTGTACTTTATTTTCCTTAAAGAAAAGTTTAGTCTTTCCAATAACTGTGCAGTATAAAATGTTGATAAATAAATTTTTAAGATATCTTAAATTTTAAGTTGTTTTATTTAACTGCAATTTTTATTTAACTGCAGTTTTTTATTTAACAATTAACTGCATTTATGTAAATATGTTTTTAATTTAAAAGTGATTTTACTGAAGATAAAAAGTATGAAAACTGATACTTTCTGGCTACTATGTCCAAGATTTTATAAATAGTTAATCTCATTCTTTTCCCCTACTTTCATTCTTTTCCACTACTTGTTATTCATAGATTAGGAGAGAAGTTTTCCTGCTTTTTAAAAGTTGCAATCAGCTTTTCAGCTTTGAAGAGTGTCGCTAAAGACCTGGACCTGTTAGAGAAACTGAAATTAAGAAAATATTCTCCCTGGATCTATGGGCAGGGCTGTCCTCAGAAGCTGAATCAGCTTTCTACAAACTCTGTCTTTATGTACATGTCTACTGACTTTCAGCAAGATATTAAGGCTTTTTCTCACATATATAAAAAGTTTTTTAAAAAACATTTTGGGTTTAGTCTGTTTTGTAAACTTGTTTGGGAGTGTAAAGCTATGGCAAAGTAACAAAAAAAAAAAAAAGAAAAAAAAAAAAAGATGAGGATGGTATGAGAAAAGAGATATGGTTAATTCTGTACAGGTTTTTACTGATATTATTTCCCTGCCTATTTCCCAAAACAACAAGAACAAAAAGCTGTTGGAAAACTTGAAAAGGCTGAGAAAAACACAGGAATGCTTTGAGTTAAAGTTGAAGACATAAAAAACTGTTTCCTATTCTTCATATATATATTTAACTTGTCAAAGTGCTCGGACTTGAGTATATAGAAGTCTGTAGCTAATCATAAGGATCCATCAACTCAAATAGACAAGATGTAAAATGAGCAAGTGACTAAAAAATTACAACTAGAAAAATTCAACTGGAAATGTATTCATTTTTAATTTTCATAGCAAGACACTTAGGTCAGGGAGTGTTACATTTTTGTTAAAATAGAGATGAAATCCACGCCCTTTTTCTTAATATCAATAGAATGGGGTAAATACAGTCTTTCATCTCATTTGGTTCTGTGGTGAATATCTTTCTTAACATGGCATTCATCACACATTTAGGTGCCTAAGACTGGGATGTCCACCTTGAGGGTGATGAATTGATTTCTGGAGATATCTATTTCTCTGTATTAACTATAGAGGTAATCTAGATGATTAATTTAGCCTGGGACATCTTAAATTTGCACAGAACATCTCTTGTTTGTGGGACAAATCCCAGAGAAGTAGTTTGATTATGCTTCCTTAATTTATAGTTTTGGTCCATATTTCCAGGCTATCTTCCATGCAAGTACCGGAAAGTCTTTGATTCTGAAAATCTAGCTTTCAGTATCTTCTAAAATAACATGTGTTGAGCCTAGATTTAACATGGGATGTCTTTCTAAAATGTATTTTATAGCTCAATTAAAAGTTATGTTCTCTGTTATGCAAAAATTAGCCCAGTTATCCAAAACAGCTCCTTCTGATCTTAGAATTTTTTTAATGAAAACCACTGAATGAAATAAAAATTTATATTTAATTCCTAGATTTATATTAAAGAAAAATAAAAATAGGGAATAGTCTACAATGCAGACAGTGTTGTCTTTTTTTTTTTTTTTTTTTTTTTTTTTTTTTTTTTTTTTTTTAATAGCCCTCAGTACTTACTGCAAAGAAGGAAGCTAAAGGAAGCTAAATCCATGGCTTCCCTTACCTTTGTGCTACAAAACCAGGATATAATCTGAAGCAAAAATATCAAGCCACTTGAGTATATTGGCAGAAGAAATCCATAGCCTTTATACTTCTCTCTGTGATGAAGAAGAAGACCAAAGAACCCATGTAATAATAGATCACCTCCTGCAGCTATTGTTGCTCTGCCACCTGTTCTCAAGCAGTTGTGCCAGAAGTCCCTATAAAATGAACCTCTGCAGCATATAAAATATACATGCATCCTAGGAAAGCTTTCTTCAGCATAGTCTACATATTCAGGAGCAATTTACAAATTGGAAAAATGTTGCTGGTATTTTATTTGGTGACAAAGACCAACAGAATTCTGATTCAGAGCTTTTTATTTAATTTATATTTAATTCCTAGATTTATATTAAAGAAAAATAAAAATAGGGAATAGTCTACAATGCAGACAGTGTTGTCTTTTATATTTTTTTTTTTTTTTTTCCCAGATATCATTCTGACTCCTTAAGCATGAGATGTGAAACATACCTTGTATCTACATAATTAGCTTTTCATGAGAGTGTGAAATTTACTCAAGAGCTGAGGACCTGAGACAAGTTCTATGAACAAGATGACCTCCAAAAGAGAGATTAAAAGCTTTGATCCCACCAAACTATGGACACCACACTATTGTATTCAGTTGTATTGGATGAAATTTGAAGTATTGCACAGAATATCCTGCAGCATTTATTGCTTGGAGAAATGTCATGCAAAGTGTCAGAGTATAAAAGAGATGGTCTTGTGATTAGAAGTTTATCTTGTTGTGGTTGAAAGCAGTACATTTAAGTGTCAGTAGCTATCTAAACAGTATTTCATCTCATTTTTGGACTTTAAAGTTATCTGTTTTCATCTTGGCCTCCAGTATATCTTGTCTGAAGGGCATGTAGCCACATGGGCTGTGGTCTTGTCCAAAACTACTCAACATTTGGATCTTTGTGTTTCAGAGTATTAACCAGATTACAGGTCGTAATCTGTAAAAGCTCCCCTGCCACTGCCCTGCTTGACTCCATTCCAGATGAAATCTTCTCAAACAAATCCTGGATCACAATGATACTCCTTTGTGTGCCTCTACAGCCAAAAAGAAGAGATCAGAAAGGAAGGGTGTGAGGGGGGAAAATTGTATATATATGAAGAGATGTTTCCTTCAAGGGTAAAGTCTTAAAATAATGAAGTTCTTCATTTATTATCTCTGGAATTTTAAAGTATCCATTCTTGTAACAGAAGCCATTTACAATACTTAGAATAAAGTAATTCATCTAGTGAGTTCTCTTCCATTTGAAACTTCTTAATCTCTTGTGCCCTTTTCCGTGGATTCACAATGTGAATGCACCTAGGCATGCATCTGTTAGTTATGGCAATTTAGAGCAGTTACTTAATTAACTATGACATACGGTTTTGTTTTACATTGAATGTATTAGACTTAGTTTCTTTTAAGAATAGAAAAGGAAGGCTAGATGCAAATAATACACATGAACAGAATTAATTTAGTTTGTTGCATCACATTAGGCCATTTACTGTTTACCATTCAAGACAGCTAGGGATCTAACTACCTGTTGCTAAATCCTTCAAGAAATTAATTCTTATTTAAATGCTTCCATTTACGACAAAGACAATATTGAGTGTACAAGGCAGGGAAGACTACACTTGCAGTTAATGATGTAATTCAAGTAAAATGTATTTATAGACTTTTTCATAGTATGACTCCACATGCTGTTTAACTACACAGTCTCAACCCTGCACAGAGGCGAAATATGACATCACAGTTCCATTATAAAATGCAAAGAACCACAGTGGAGAGAGAGGGACAAAAAACAGTTTCTCCAGGACTATTCAGGAATTCTGTGGAACAAAGATGATAAGACCTCTTCATCTTAAGCTCCATCCTACTGGATCTAAAAACTGGTCATTCATTTTACTTATTCAAAGAAACAGAAGAAAAAAAGAAAGCAATTAGCTGCTATATCTGGACTTATTTATGTAAAAATGTCTTTAATACTCATTTAACTGAAACATTCATAGCTATGTAAACAATACAGGTGTTGGTCTCACTCTGAGAAATTCTGTATAAATCCCACTGATTTTCCTTCAGTGGCTTTTAAGTGCTGAAGTCACTTTGGGAAACAAGACTCAAGTGCCTGAGTCATCCAGTAACCTTGAAAAATACAGACAAAGGAGGGCTGATCTGAAACTAAAGAAACTTTCCATTACTCATTAAAGGAAAAATAATGGCTGTGTTTAGATGCCATGAACAGTCCAGAATTTGTGATCTAATCCAGCAATGTTTCTACTATGACTGAATTCGTTCTTGGCATCTTCCTTTGTTTTATCTGTTTAAATGTGACACCAGGAGGAAACCACAATTAATTCCCGTAGCATACAAAGTATTTTATAGAATATCTTAGCAGAGTCACAAACACAAAATCTGTTTTTCTTTGTTACACTCAAGTTAGAGATCTTATAAAGGAAACTTAAGCTTTCTTGTCCCTTTTTGTTGTTCGCTTTTTTTTTTTTTTTTTTTTTTTTTTCTCCCATTGTTAATGCCACACTATGTTTTTCAGTGATTTTGAGCTATAGAAGACATTTTGCAGGGTGATGTAGGGCTGTTTTCAGTCTGGAATTTAACTCTAGGTTTTCAGATTTCCCAGATACTTCATGAATTTTCTTTCTGAATAACTGACAGTGATTTCTGGAAGTTCATTATGGAAATGATGGGTTCTTGCTACAGACTCGAATATATTTTTGCTGAAGTATAGCTGTCCTACATCTAGAATAAGGCTTTTTAGCACCTTTCAGGAAACAAGTCCAAAAGTTAGAAATACTAACTTCAGTAGGGCAGCAGAACTTTAAGAAATACATTGACTGCTGGGAGTGTGTAACTGAAAAAGTACTGTATTCTGTCCCAGAATGGCAAGTCTTACTCTTTAATACCAAATGGTTTAGTAGTAGCAGTAGTAGTGCCAGTATATGCCAATAGTATTAGTAGTACACCAGGAGACTGTACAGGAGAAAAATGAATATTGGTGCTTCATAAACTAAAATCAGTTTCTGCATTATCTTGTTGACTGCTTTTCATACTTTGTATACTAAGAAAAGTCTTGTATGTGAGATGCCATTACTCAGACTGCTAACAGTCTGGTATTTTTTCTATTGCCTTGCAATAAACACTGCAGAAGTTTACATATCAAGCACCCTTTAGCATAAGTGTCTCCCCAAAAAAGTAATTGTAGTATATATAAAGGAGGGTATCTAAAATGTCATTGGTATTCTGATGTGAGTTTACTCTGAATGTGTTGAGCCAAAAGAAAAAAGAAAGTACAAGGTAGTTGTCTGGGGTAGAAACCAGAATGACCGTACCCAGTGTTTCTAATAAATAATTACCTGACGAAAATCAAAAGAAAAAATATATTAAAAAACAAACAAACGAACACTATTAGATAACCTGAAAACCAAATACTGGCAAAGAAGATCCCAGTTTTGTGGGCTGGCAGGGGCCATGGTGGGCCACCCACAAGGGTTCAGCTCCTTACGCTGTTAAACACCGCCTGGTTTCACCTGACATGATCTATAAGGCTGCTGTGTAGTCACACTTCAAGTGCCTTTCACGTGCACTTCAAATTCTTTTTCTTTAGAGATATTCTTTACTAACAGGATTTCCCACTTTGAAAAGGAGGGCTCTTTCAGAAGATGACAGAGCCTCTCAAAAACACGGCAAAAAGGAAAAAATGAAGGTAAAAACAAAACAATAGTTTGACACAGCTTTAAAATGTCATGGTAAGTAGGAACAATTTTATTTTCACCTTTATTGAACAGTTTTGTTACCTGACTTGATTTTTCACTTTAATATTGCTGAAATGCATTTTTTTTCATGTATATATACTTATATAACAAATTACGTGACAGAATAAATGTGTTTGAAAGTGTCCTTGCATCATTATCATTTACATTTTGAACTGCCCATGTGGGCTGTACACAAATCGTATGGCTTTTTGCCAAGGCATTCAGCTACAACACAAAATGTTTTCAAGTTCAAAGCCTGTATGACTGTTCACCTCATTCTTATGTTTTACCCTCACTTCTGTTATATCACTGGAAGATGTTTTCCTTGCATCAATAAAATCCTTAATAACTTGCTCACTTTTAAAATGTGCAAGCCATAAATGAAAAAAAAAAAAAAAAAAAAAAAAAAAGGAAAAAAGAAACTGATACATAAAGATAAAAGACACCAGCTTTGTGCAGCTGTTACATTCAGCTATTTTTAAACAGTCAGTGTATAAGGATCCAGAAAGTTCAATTAAGCCATCCGTAGCATTGTTATTGCTCTGTTAGCAACTTTTCCTCCCACTCCACAGCCCATCTGCAGACCCTGCTGCCAGAAGGGGTCCACAGGGCCCTGGGGCTTCAATGAGAAGTCTCCAGTTGCAAGACCACAGCCTTTGTGCTGGCAGACTAAACATATATTTTTTAAAATATAGGTCAAGTTACCTGAGTATGCTCTACTTGCATGTAGTACCAGTGGTCATCTTTCTTTTGTATGTTTCCTGGTATTAAATTATTCCCTTTCTTAGCAAAGCTTTTTAAAAATAAATAAATATATAAATAAAACATGATAGAGCTGCTTTTCCCTTCTCAACAGTCAGGATTTCTCTCTTGAGTGGTAATTGGGGAGGGGGATTACAAATCTAGCTTTGAATTCCTTGATTGCATTTTCCTGCTTGTTGCAAAGCTTTTTTTCTTTTCTTTATATATGCACAGTAAAAACAAAGATTGGGAATAAATTCCACTTGGAAAATACTTTTTAGAAGGTGTCTATAAATAAGGCTTATGGTTGAGTGAAATATAAGACCAGAAGACAAATATGTCTACAGGATCTAGGAATTCTCTGGGTTTTCTGATCCTCCTAATTTATTCAGCAGTATGCCCAGGACTTCACTGTGTGTCATAACCTAAGGCATCTATGATGATTTACAAAAATTAAGGATTACATCTGCGTACTCTTGGTTCTCTTGTGTTGCTCACCTTTTCCCTTTTTTTATCCTTCTGCTCATTATTTCCAAGAAGCACCTACCTCACAGGCATTTGTACTCACAACAGATTGCTGAACCCATATGGTCTGAGAGATTGCATTAGGATGCCTTTTTTCCTACTGAGTATATTGCATCTCACTTGAAGTGGTGACACAGTGCAAATACAAATCAATAAGCCATGGTGCACAACAGTTTGTGTTTCCCTCTAAGAACAGTTTGCAGTGGTGACTTCAGGCATGCAGTCAATGAACAGGTGCTGCCACTGGACAAGGGAAATTGTGACTAGACTTCAGTACTCAACCCCTTCCAGATTATTTGTCGAGTTCTTAAAACACAATCAATACTATTAATTTATAATTAATTAATTAAATATATATATATATATTAGTAAAGAAATTAATAACAGATTTAATATAAGGAAATGGACATAAGAAATAATTTTCCATTGGGTGAAAGTCTACTTTTCAGGAGAACTGTCTTCAACCATTGTGTTTGTACTGCATTTGAAAATTTGCTTGCATTTAGCTCAATGTAAACGTCATATGTATTTAGGAAAAGAGATTATTCTAGAGTTACTCCAAACATAAGGAAATGGTACAGATTATGTGTTGTAATAATGTTGCCTTTTTACTTTTTAGTGAAGTGGAATTCTTTGGAAAATGTTCTGTGAGGCACATGTTCAAATATTTCCGTTTATGTGTATTTTTAATGAATGTGTCAAGTTCTTCATGGGCTCAAGTTATCACGCTGAATCAGACTCTATGAATATGTTGGAAACAGAAAGCTCCCTGAAATTTTGGAACTGACAATTTAAATTACACAGGAGAAGGAAAGGAAAAATGCTGACAAAAAGGTGAAAACAACTAAAACAGAGACTCTCCAGTAAAAGCTAGAAAAGGAAAGTTGATTGAAAGTTGAAAAGGAAGAGTGTACCTGAAAAGTGTAAAGTGTCTGAAAAAGAAGGCATTTGACAGAAGAATAAAAAGTTGGTGGCAAGAGAAATGCAGGAATTAATGGGCCAAAGCTATGCATATCACAGGAGAGGCTTAAAAGAGCCTGCTTTCCTTATGTCCTCCCTTCTTCTTCATCCAGATTTTTATGTATTTATATATCTGAAAAGAAATCTTGGTTCAGGTAAGCAAAATGGAGCTATGGCACTAATTTCAGCTGAAGCTTCTAGGCTCCACTTGCCTGCCCAGGAGGAAGAAGACACAGGTTATACAGCCCAAATATAGATGGCTGGGGTGGCTTTTCCCAGTGCAGGATACCTCCCTGGGCTCCAGTTGCCACTCCAGGAGAGCATTGGTCTCCTGCAGGACCTGCCAGCTCTGCGTGGGTGGCTCAAGTACCCTGGGACAACACAGGGGCCTACAAGACTGTGATAAGGCAACTGAATTGCACTCTAAATTCACTCCTCATGTATTTATCTGGAATACTGGAGCAATTGACACCCATACAGTTTCAATGGTCAAAAGCTTTATGTAGTGAATAATCATGCATTTGTGCTCAAAAGTCACCAGCACGAAAATGTACAGCTAAAATGTTAATTTTTTTACCATGGCTACATAATAAAATTTTGCAGATCTACATACACTGGTCTATTCAGTATAATTGAATACTTCTTCTATGAATATTATACATGCTCCTTATGTCTGATATCCCTGATTTCAACTTAAAGGAATTAAGAGATTTCAGAAGCAGAGAGTGTCTCTCACTACTAAGCATAAGAAGATATTCAGAGATGAGGACAATCACAGAAATTTTCAAGCTACCAGATTGTTTGGGTCAGTGTCAAATGTTAAACCAGGTTGTACAGACAGAAAGCTGTAATCCACACACTGGTGTGTTATTAAATTTCTGGAAAGTAATGAACTGGCACTGGAAGTGAAAAGGAAAAAAAAAAAAAGCAGTAATGTGGAATGGCCTCTTATTCAGGAAACTTTGAAAATGTGCAGCCATAATAGCTGTGGTGAAGTTCCTTTAAATGAGACCTTGGTATGCTGTGGAATAAAGTCAAAATAGGAGATTGTGGCATTCCAAGTCATACTGAATAAATGCATACACTGGGCCAAACTGTGGTCTTATTCACAAGGGAACATTTTTTTTCCCTTTCCAATTAAAAAAAAAAAAAAAAAAAAAAAAAAAAAAAAAAGCTGTGAACACTTTAAGATACAGGGCACAAATGTGTAATTATTCTTGGCTAACATGGTAGCTGTTGATCATTTAATGAAACCATAATTATCATATAATGGCAGGGTATTTATATGACAGATTACTACATTATTACAGGGTAAGTGCATGATTATTTCTGTCCTCAAAATCAGAATAAAAAACAAAAAAACACATGAAAGTGGAAAAATAAGTTGAAAAAAGAGGGGGGAAAAATCTGAATTTTGCAATGCTACTCTGATATTGTTACTCCATCCCCTCCTCAATCATATAGTGATGGCAATGGCTGCTGGTGTTCATGATGAAGCCAAATCTCTGCAGGGAATCCATGCCACAGTAAAACAGATCATAAAGCTCTTTGCCAAATGGCTACAGCTTTAGGCTTCATTGTACTTATAGTTAAACTGATTCAATAGCAATTTGGTCACTGGTCTCTTGTCCTCAAAAGACACTGTACTCCTGTTTGGTTATGAGAAATAGTACTTATGATGGAGGTAAAAATCTGCACTGAGAGAATGAGAACTCCCATCTATGTCTTTAATAGAGAACAGTGATAGCTAATGAAGATTTCAGAGCAGTATAAGTTTAATTGGGTGGAGACATTGAATTCTACAGGACTACCTATGGGCTGAGTAGTGTTTAGTATTGTTTGATTTCAGCTAACACTGCTGTGTTAAAGATTGATCTTAAGTGTGAGAAAACTTTTAAATGACTCCTTGTATAGGCAAAATACAGGGAAAAATCATGAGTTTACAAAGTTATACAGAGTTTCATATGCCAAATGAATTCCATCTCAAGCTTTACAAAGAGGACAGCTCTTTTCTACAGAGGAAGACAGATCACATTATAAATCCAGCTGATTCTGATTACCTATGTCCTACAAAGAAGTTAAAAGTTATATGCAATCATCTGCTCCACCTGAAATTTGCCTATATATCTTCAAAGTGACAGTTCAGCTGTTTCTAAAAAAAAAAAAAAAAAAAAAAAAAAGCACTTGTGGAGCCAGTCTTGTAAGCTACATGGTTTTTGTAAGTACAAGAGTTTGTCTCTGAATAACAGCTTCTGAACTTGGCAGGTTTCTTGGCCTTGGTTTTCCTAGATTTTAATCCAAGAAGTAGTATTATTTCAGCTATTGTCATTCTTTAGTCATTTATCTCCATTATCCTTCAATTTCTTCACAGTGATGAGGAAACTAACTCAGGTGAAAGCCACAAACCCTGAACCATGTTTGTTCAGGGTTCATTATATATATCTGTATACATTTGTAAGAGAAGTACAGGTTAGAGGAGAAAAGAATTTGAGGCACTAAGGAATCAGTCTGCGTACACTCACTTAGAAGGCAGCTGTAATTACACTACCTTTGTAAATAGCTCCCTTAATAAACTGATTATTACTCTGAATGGTCAATGATTGCTCATAATTCACTGCTGCTAGGTTATTTCTCTTTACAGAGGGGGGAAAAAAATAAAAGCTCTGGTCCTTGAGAGAGCTGTACACCCATGTTTCTGGTGGGAACTGTGTTATGTTGGAGTCTGACACAGTTCTCCATGTAGTCAAATAAAGCCCCAGTATGCTCCCACAGGCAGAGCTCTCATTCACAAAGGGCAGAAGTGGTTGCTCCATTTCATTGACATTCCTTATTCCATGCGGTGTCTTCTGTGCAACCTTCTATATCCACCCCACCCCCCATCTTTACTATAGATGAAAATTAATGAATGGAAATTCTATGTGCCATTAAGTATAAACTGAACCCTCTGCTTTTGGTATTTTTTCCTTGCAGACTTTTTTTTTTTCTGGTACAACATATCCACCTCAATGCATTTTGTTCCAATGTATTTTCTAAATATCATTAAAGTACTTCCCATAGACAAAGTGGAGGCTAAAATTCGTGCTATGAAGCATGAGGAGACTGAATTGGGAAGAGAGACTGAATTAAGGAGACTGAAGTGTTAGTGTTTTTTGGTTCCTTCATATGTTTCTTCATAAAGCTTATTCTCGTGAAGTTAAATGTGGTTGGACTCTGATTTATGATAACATTTTGTAAATATTGTGTATTATAAAATTTTCTCTTGACAATGCTCTGATTCCTGTGAAAATCAAAACTAAGGCATTCAGGACCACAGTAAGAGTAATCATATTCTTTAAGGCATAGAGTTGTTTGGATTACTAGTATTTCCATTAGGGTAGTAATTTCTGTGTTTTACCATTTTTATTTTTTAAACATGTCTTGGTTATTCATCAGGTTATCAGAAAACCTTTGATTTCACACTTCACCAGCTTCCCTCATGTGCTCATTTAAAAAAAAAAAAAAAAAAAAAAAAAAAAAACTTTAAGTAGTTAAATACTGTGCTACTGTACAAATCCTTCATAATCATTATAATGTAGTTATCAAGGACTACATCTTTCTGCCATGGTAAAAATTTTACTGATTTCAGCCAAACAGGGTAGGACTTGAAGCAAGTCTCATGAGGAGAGGCTTTGAAATCAAGTTCAAAATAATTTGTGATTACTCCTTAGAATTGTATTTTGTTTTATTTTTCTAGTGACCCACAGTTATTGTTATCTTCATTTTTCCTCTTTCATCCATTTCTTAGCAAAAGTCATATATTCATAATTTTATTTTCAGATTCTCCTGGCAATGATTCAGAGACAGGAAATTTTCTCCCAAGCTCAAATAAGTCAACTGCCAGAGTTTCGAATTCTGGCAATCCAACTTCTCCAAGGTCTCGGAAAAATTCTGGGCTGTTATCTCCATATGCCTGATAGATTTTTTTGTTGTTGTTGTGATCGTAATTAAAACAGTCTGTCCTTTCTCTGTGACTTCAGGAGAATGGCAATGAGTCACAAGAGCTCTGAAAAGGCTAGAAGAATAGAGACTAAAATTATCAACCCTGAAGCACCTAATCATCTATATTTCATCTACAGAAACATAGATGCAAAGCACTACCACCTGCTTCTTAATTCAGTTGTCTTCAGAGCAAGTCCACCAAGGCAGAATGTAACATCACAGCATCAGGAGACAGAGGCAGTCTGGGGTTTGGATGGAACCAGAAAAAGGTGAAAAAATTACTCATTTGGTATGGAACATTATTACCTTTATGACAATTTTTACTCTTGTGTAATATATTAGACCTTCTCAGTAACATGTTTTTAATAATATCTAGGTTAAAACACACACACACACACACATATATATACACATTCTTTATATATTCTATTTTCATATATATTCTTTAAATGCAAGAATACATGAAAACTGGAATGATGAATGTATAAGGCACAAAAATGACACTGAAAACTCAGTGTTGTTTTAGGGCGAAATACTTAGCCTTCAAAATAGCATTTTGAAAACTAATTCACTATGATGTTTTATTCTGTAGTATTTGTGACTTTGCTCTTATTTCTCAAGCCCTGATGGTCATTCTCCAAATTTAATTGATTTCCTGTCACTTCTGAAAAATCTTTAAATAGCAAGAAAGCCTTGAAAGTAAAGAAAGTCTGTTCACTGTGTGAGTTACTTCCCAGCTCCTTCAGCCCCAGTCTTCTCCCTTTTAAAACAAGAATGAGTTTTGGCAAAAAATTGATCTAATGTTAGAAGAGGAGATTCTGGAAGGTCTGAACTTAATGACAGCCGTAATAGGCTAATGTAAATTCCTTAGGATATGCTTCACTGGCAATCTGATGCTTAGGGAAGGAAAAATGAATGTTTGGTGTGTTCCTTGCAAGTTCAGTTCCTCCCTGATGAGACAAGTAACTATGTAAAACTAAACAAACGTGCCTCAGCTCCATCATTATAAGATTCAATATTATCACCAGGTTTGGCTCCCAAATTCTGGGGAGAAGTTGAAAGCCATGTGAGAATGACAGCATACATCTGAGGCATCGATATGCTGGCTGCCTCCTGAGACTTGACCTTGGCACTCATGGGAGTTCATAAAACGCAGTAACTCTAAAGATTTGGATCTTGGGTAGTATTGCTTCTTATTTATTTATTTATTTATTTTTAAAGAGTATTTAAAACTCTTTGATCTGGATCTAAGCTTTGCACAGTGTCATACTTTTAAAGTAGAATAAGGTTTGCTTTGAGAGACTGGATCTCTGTCAAAGTGTGCAGTGCTGCACTAATAAAGCAGAATGTACTTGCAATGAAACAAATACTCTAAAAAAACAAATGCATTTCTGGTATCATTCTTTTGAAATAAACATAGGAGATTAAATTAGATGTAACCTTGTTAGGGCAAATGTTTTATTTTTAATAAACATTTCTCAGAATATAGTAATCCTAAAAGATTCTCTTATCAAATTTGTTTTGATTTCATGAAAACATACAACTATTAAAATAAGCAGGCTTATCAGTTCAATTTTCTATTTAACTTTTTAATGTAGTTTTCTTTATTTTCTTTTTGGTTTCCTGCTTTATCATTCAGAAGGTTTGCACTGTATTCCTGTACATATTTGGTTTGGTGCCCAGAAATGTATTACTTTAACAGGGTTAGTTCATTAAAAGTTATTACTTTACAGTGGTTCTATCACACATACATAACTATATGAATGCCCTCCTACAATGAACATTGTGGTACAGCTACCATTAAAAATCTTGCTCTTTCAGGTTTATCATCTCTGCCATTTCAAGTCACATTGACTAACCCAGAACCTACCCTCATTTAAAAAAAAAAAAAAAAAAAAAAAAAAGTGTTAAACTGACAAAACATAGTTCTCTTTGTTTCTTCAATAATAATAAAAGTTTCTTCTAGCCCTTCAGAAATGAAACTATTGGGACTGTGAATTGTCCTTCCTCTGTGCATAGCTATTAATATGCAGAACTATCTGAGTCAAAACCAGTAACCTATTTTTAAGAGACCTGCACAAGGAATGACTACAATGCTCTATCAATATCCATTTTAATTACAATATTTTTGGTAACTCGATGTTGCTCTATCAAAAATAGCTTTTTTTTTTTTCTTTTTTTTCTTTTTTTTCTTTTTTTAAATATATCTCCAACTATGCAATATGCTGTTGTTTTAAGATTTTGATGAAGTTTTGAATGACCAGTTTTCTATTGACAAGAATCTAGGTGAATTTGCAAGATAAATTTGTGTTTAAAAAAAAAAAAAAAAAAAAGTCATTTCCTTGAAACTGTTTCTATTAAGCTGCATCACAAGTCTATATAAGGGTAAAAATAGAAAATCTGCACAGCTTTTGTTGAGAGTTGGCATTAAAAGACTGAGTATCTGTAAATGTTATAACAGGGCATTGTGCTAATGTAGATGGTCAACAACCAACATTTTCAAGCTAACCAGAAGAATATGTTATATGCTAGTGTGATTTCAAAGATACATAAGTGTCTTCTGTGCTGAGATAACTACAGGAAGTAAGTCAGGTAAGGCAAAAAGAGAAAATTCATCTATTACGCTTAAAGGAGATGGGGCACTTAAATGTTTTACTTCTTTCTCATCTTTGCCCACTTGGAGTTTTGGAGGATAAGTTTGAGACTGCTTAAATTTATCTGCATCATCTCACTAGGACTTTTAAGTCCTTTGTTTTCTGGGTTTCACATGTTTTCTTTATCTTTTTTTACCCTATATACCAGCTAAGTTGGGTTATATTCTTTGTCCTGGTGCTGACAGGATATTACCTGTACTTTCACTCCAGGGGTTCCATGATTACAGAATTCTTCAAGATGCAAAGACACTCATAGGTGTAAAGAACTAAGCATTCAATAAAACTTGGAATTGCGGAATTACTGTGCTTATGCTTTAAAACTTAAATTTTTACACTACATATATTTAATTAATGGGAATCAGCCCCAGAACACAGAAAGCATTTTAGAGGTGTTGGTAGAAAAAAATAAAAATGCGCATCAATTATACAACCTGTAATCAGTATGAACTGTTTATATACTCCAAGTATGTAATTCATGTTTGTGTACATTATTTGTCCATTGACATTGCTTTCTACTGTAATGTAGTAATAGTATTAAGTATTTGGGGGAATGACAGTATCTGTGAAATGGTAAAGGAAAGAATTCACCCTGAACTTGCACAGAAGAGGAGGATCTAGTTGTGTGGCAGATGTTCTTATGTGAACTTTTAAACATTTGAGAAGTTAATAGTGTTTAAATTCAAATAAGAAATGTGAAGATTATTTCCCATAAGTAGCTGAACTTAGTCTCTCTCAGTCAAATGTTGTGAGCCTTATAAATATCTGTGTGTTTCACTAGTGAAGGTATTCTTGTTCACGTGGCAGAAGACTACTCTCAACTTGAGAGAGAAAGGCAGGGGATGTTTGGCTGTGTGGAGCAGGCAGTTTGTTTGTCCCCCTCCCAATAGCTACTGTTTGCATGTGACATTGGACTCATTCAGTACGATTCTGATGGCTCTCAAGCAAGTGAAATCTTGAGGTTCAATGAGTATGGGAAGTTATTTTGCTTAACATTTCTCTCTTGAAAACATACTGTAGTATTATGTGACGTGTGTTAGATGGTATTGTGTGCTCATCTTATAAACCTAATGGCAGCATCTGTTTACAATCACTCCACCAGCATCCAGCATCTGCGGTAATACTGTTTTTATATATTGCGTGAAAGTGATTATGCACAAATACTTAAAGTCTTTCTTCTCAAAACAAGGCTGTATTGAGTGTAAAAGCACAAGGCTAACTTTCTGTGGCCAATTCCCCTTGACTTCACTGGCTGGCTATCAAAAAAAAAAATCTCCAAAACTTCAATGACACCTGCATCTTATAGCAATAGCCCATTGATTTCAATGAAACACTATTACAAAAAAAAATAATCACGATTTATTTCAGTACTCACTTTTAATACCATTAGACCATTGATTTCCCCTTATCACAGTGTCAAGACTCCAATACTCAAACACTTCATAAAGACAAAAACAAAACTCAACATACTTAAATGGAAACTTCTGTGGATTCAGTAAACTAAAAAACAAAGAAGTAGCACTGAATATTATGTCGGGGAGGAGGAGGGGGTGCTGGTGGAGAAGCATCTTGCAGTTGATGTCTGTTTGTTTGTTTTTTGATAGTACCCTTTAAAAACATGTATGTATGTTTATACATGTTCTGGAAGGACAGCATGAAAACTACTAATGATGTTTTAAAAAACAAATGGATTAGCAGACCTCCTTTTTCTCCATGAAAAGTCTGATATGATTCTTTTGTTGGTTTTCTGTGATGCTTTGTTCTTGTGCACTTTCTTGATTTTTATTTTTATTTTTTTTCACCCTGAGGAAGCTAACAAATTCTTCCAAGAAATTTAACTTACAATGCAGATAGTTGGGGAAGAAAATTATTTTTCCTTGCTGTCTTTAAATGGACTACAAGTTCATTATTACTGAAATTCATGGTTGAATAAGGTGTGTTGCACGTCTAACCACCACTCTGTGCTATAGTGCTCTTGTTATTCTTTGTTTCTCAGAAGTATAATCTGAACACTTTTATTCTTCCATCTAGCTCTCAGGTTTGGTATCTGTTCAAGATGTACACGTGCCCTCTGTTATTTGTGTATTGCAATGTGCTTTGTTTGAGCTCTTCAGTCTGTCATTCATTTAGATTTTTGTTGTAGCCACTGATTTAACTTGAAATCTATCCCTCTACATGCAAGACAATTTTGCCATTTTCCTTCAGAAGCCAGACAATTTATAGATGAGCGCAGACCAAATAAATCAGAGAAGATATATTTATAGGTCTAATATACCATATATATTAATATATATTTTTAATCACCATCATACTGTCACCCTGTAGAAATAATTAGCTTCAAGCATGGCATACACATCTGCTATCTGAGCAGATACTGTTGCTGCTATTCAGGCTAGGATGTTTCAGATCAGCCAGTGATTATAGTAGTCACTACATACTCCTTGTGTCTGTTAGTGATGAGGTGAGCATTCTCCATTTGCCTGCACTAATTCACCTGAATGACTGTGTAACTATAATTATCTTCAGACTGAGTAATTTCTTCACAAGAGGACATTTACAGTAATTCTGAACAAAGAAGTATAGATGCACACTTGCATTAACTTTAGTGCTTGGTGAAAGAAAAAGGCATTGACTCATCTTCTCTACAGCTTCTCTTCTCCTAGCATAAAACCTCTGAAAACCTTCACCCTTGTGTGCATGTTTTTTTCTTTGTTTTCTTTTATTTTCTTTGCCTTTATTTATTTATTTATTTATTTATTGTGGCAGTGTATTCCATCTTAGACAGTGGTCTCTGTATTGGGTTGATTTAGGTTTCCTTCTCTTCATTTGTGAACTC
Organism: Nettapus auritus; assembly: GCA_011076525.1. NCBI lineage: Eukaryota > Metazoa > Chordata > Aves > Anseriformes > Anatidae > Nettapus > Nettapus auritus. Next base: position 43,863,435 of record CM021769.1, read on the forward strand.
TAGTGGTTTGACTCCCAAAAATACTGATCCTCACACAATTCTACGTGAAGTTACCAGGAGATGCAGGAGTTGAATTCTAATTTGTCTACAATTTTGATGGTGAGCATTCAGCTCTGGACCTCTTTTGAAAGGTTAGCAGTAATCTTTGTCTTCGTGTAGCATCATAACTGAACCTCAATGCAAATCATTATCCTGTTTCCAAAATTGTTTTATTTATTTTAAGATCATAGAATGTTGTGAGTGTGATAAAATAATATCAAAATGCAGTCCATATCTGCAGAGATATTGTTTGGTAAAGGTACATTTCATTTAGATGTTTTTGCCTGTATGTGGTATGCTTTATTATTACTATTCTTTTTTTTTTTTAATTATTATTTTTATTTTTATTTTTTTTATTTCCCAGAAAATCCTAGTAAGGGATATTCTTCTTGTTTTCAAAGACCATCCTAACAGTGAAGACAGGTAGCAGCTATTTTAAACTCTATAATTTATTTCCAGCCATGTGTACTCCACTAGCACCATATGAAACTATGCACACAGTTTATTACAGATAGTAGGGCTTATAAGTGAAAGGAAAACAATTTGCAATGTCAAACATAATAATATATATTATATATTATAATATATATTATAATAATTTTAGATTATTCCTGCCCATGGACTCTCCCACACTTAAAAAGCAATTTTTTTTTTTTTTTTTAAAGTAATGCTAGTAGAAATAGTAGGAGCCCATAATAAGAGAATTCTGAAAGCTAAGAATTTTACTTCTGTTTACGCTCAATAGTTCCTTTCTATCTTCAGATAGGCAAACTTTGAAGTGCATGTATTAATGTATACCATAAAAGTGTAGGATGTACAATGAATTCAAGATTTTTTTTTTTCTACTTCACGTTTGATACATTCAGCTTTAGTCATTTTATTAATTCAAGATTATTTTGCATATAGAGTCTTCCTTATTATGCAGATCTTCACCCCTTGTATTTCTGCATGAGCTCAAAATAGTTGAGTAAAACTCTCTAGAATCAAAAGTTCAGCTTCAGAAACAGCAATTGATTACAGTATATTGTAGATAAATGGAGTTGTACTTTGATGTACAGTGAAACACCAGACATAGAAAATAGGTTATTTAATTGATTCCAGAAAATACCATGGAGTGTTAACAACATTTTTCAAAACAAAATAAACTGTTTTTAATTAATTCAGTTATTGAATTTGAGAGTTTGAAAAACTACTGCTATCTGGTCTGGTTATTCCCCCCTGGGTTTCTGAATTATTTGCACCTTTATGTGTACCTTTATGATAGTTCTTATTTGCATACGGTTTAATTATTTTAGCGATAAATGTTGATTTTTAGTCCAGTTAAATGAAGTATTTTTAGTGTTGTTAATAATGATGAAACTTCCCATGATAACTACATGCATTGAAACAAAGCCATTTTCCCAGAAAATTGTTGCAGAAATTGAAAAGTTGCAACTAAAATTTTCATTGTGCAGATATTGTTGCTATTTCTATAACATCTACTTGATGAACTCTGATCTTCTTGTTCCAAACTGAAAAGGCAAAATCTATATCAAATGAAATAAACTTGAAAACCTGTAGGAGGTTTTCCCTGGGATAAAAGACCCATGTCAGAAGAAATAATAATTTGGCTGAAGGGGTTCTTTTGCTTTTTCTTCTGAATAAGGTGCACTGCTATGGAGACAAGAAAGGTGACACCCTTAGCAAGTGCTAACTTTCACTTACCCATACCATCAAGAGGCTAGTAAATAAATCAACTTTATTTGCTTTATCTTAAAACAAACAAACAAACAAACAAAAACCAACAACAACAAAAAAAAATTACTGGATCTCGAATAAAGACAAATGAGTAACAGTCTTAGGATAGAAACAAGAAATGTACAATAAAGCCTATTCAATGGATTTTGAACTAAGAAGTTATAATTTTAATTATATTCGTATTTACATGTTATACACACTATAGCTAAAGATATATTGCTTTAAAAGAGCAACCAGAGAACAATGGTTAAATTCCATAACATTTTTTAAAAAAGATTATACTGATGAGTAGGCAACTTCCTTCAGAGTCCAGAAGTTCTTCATCCCCTATGTTGCTAACAGTGAAAAATATCTAACAGTGAAAAGTGGAAAATGCAAGAGAAAAATGTTAAGTAGCTTTTGGGATAATTCTGGTAAATACAATAAAAACATCAATTTTATTCAAACAGAAATTACCGTCCAAACCACTTTCTGATAAGTAAAAATATACTTTTAAGTTGTGAAAAGATTTATTACCAAATAAAAAAAAAATACAAAACAAAACACAAAAGAAACTGGCTCCTAAAGTTTGTCATGTTTTGCATTTGGCAGAATTTATGGCCAGTCTCTGAGCTACCCTACATGTCAAAATGGACTAAAATTATCTCTGATCACTTTCCTTTTCTGTCGAAATGAAAACCCCAAGTCTGAAGAGTGAAAAGCAAGGGTACTTGGTTAAGTGCTTTATTCTGTTCTTCTCAGTGGTTGCAATCATATGGATAGTAATGACTGAAGTGCAAATACTATGGATGAAGGTGTAACTTTGAAGGGAATAAAGCTCTCCCTCTAAGGTTTCCGATAGACCATACATAACTACTACAGAAAGGCTTGCTCACGTGCTTTTAACCCAAGAGAAGTCTGAAATTGAAAGTATGAGATTTGAGATGTTTAAACTTTGAAGGTCCCGAGAGTATGCTCAGTACTTGAACTTCTTGATTAAGAAAAGGCAGGAATGAATTTGGACAATCAGTTTAACAGTGAGAACTGAAACTGCAGAATAGTAACTATAAATAAGAATGGTACCCTCTTAGAGATTCCTTTACCTAGACAAGGGTGTATTTTCAGAGGCTAGTCTGCATTCAGGCTTCTGACACACATCGTCTTAGAAATGTTGATTCTTTTTGAAAAAAACAAACTAACAAACACTAAGATCACTGATCAAAGTATTTATTTCTGACTCTCATACATACTTAATGTTTTAGAAACTGCTTGGAGAGTCCCAGATTTGTGTGGCTGCCCACCTGGGACCATGCTATACAGAAACGCTGTTGTATTAGGTGAATGAAAAAATAATGCTGTTACTATAAAGCAGAAAACTTTGGAGAAGCTTGGCTTTAAGGATCTAGTACAGCTTTAAACTGTGCTGGATAATGTTTTGCTGCTAAGAGAACCACGCTTATTATGGTGTTGGTTTTAGTGCTGGCTGGGACATCCAACCTGGAAAGTAAGGAAGGAAATTGTTATGCATGGTCTTGTGAATTTTTGTTTCATGTTCACTGCTGAAAGAATCAGCAAAGTGCTGTTAGTAGCTAAAGGAGAAGAAGAAGAAGATGTTACCCTGTACTATGTCAGACGTGTCTGAAAGTGCTCTGAGAGAAAGCTCAGTGCCTTTTTTTTTTTTTTTTTTTTTTTTCTCCTTTGTATTTGTAATTGACTGTGATTTGTTCATCAAAAAGGAATTAAGAGAAATAGAATATTTGACTTATGTTCTTTCTGAATTAGAAGCAGGACATGTAGAGAAGGTTGTCCAGGGGTCAAAAACTTTAAGCTGTATCTTCTAACTGTATTTCCAGGAAACACTGATAGCTGCTTCTGAAAATTATCTTGGTTTAGGAACGCTGACATGGGATGGAAAGAAAGAAAGAAAGATAAAAGGGAATTATGAGCTGACTATTCCTGCATCCTTTATAAATTTCATTTATTTTATGGACAAGCAGGACTAAAAGGAATTACTGGGCCAAAACGCTGAATGTGGTCAGGGCATAGGATAAGATGCTGGTGTTTTTCAGAAGCCCTGTAGATTTAAAAAAAAAAAAAAAAAAAAAAAAAAAAAAAAAAAAAAAAAGAAAAGAAATATCTCCATGATTTATTTTTCAACTTTCTTGAATTAAGCTTCTTATCAGACTGTGTGGAATGAACTAGGTTTTTGTGGAGGTGGAAGCAGCACAATTTAGCTGTGGTCTCCATGACCCCAGTTTGATGCCAACCAAGTGGCAAATTACTTTACTTTGGAAGCCTAACACTGATCTTGAAGATGAGGGAAACGGATACCTGGGTGCTAAAACTGCCTGGAGGAATGCCGTGGATTACATGCCCCCTGCAGAAGCAGGTAGAGTCTGGAAAAACTAGGTGTCTGTCCCTCATCTTTCTGCTGGACCTGACAGAAAGTTTGTGGGGGATCAACATTGCAGGAAACTTCTGGTGCTGAGAGAGAACTCATTCAATAAAATTTGGGGCCAGCGCAAAGGATACAATATAGGAGAATTTTACTTCAGTACCAGTGTTCTAGCTTTGGAAAATTAGCTGTCCTTGGTCATTACAAGGATGATCATGGGGCTAGAGCACCTCTATCGAGACGAGTTCGGGTTGTTCAGCCTGGAGAAGAGAATGCTCCAGGGAGACCATACAGTGACCTTCCAGTACCTTAAAGGTGGGAGGAACTCTTTGTCAGGGGGTGGAGTGGTAGAATTGGGGTGGAACGGCTTTAAACTAAAAGGTGTAGGTTTGTGTTAGATGTTAGGAGGAAACTATTTCCTATGAGGGTGATGAGACACTGGAGCAAGTTGCTCAGAGAAGCTGTGCTTGCCCCATCCCTGGAGGTGTTCAAGGCCAGGCTGGATGGGGCTTTGAGCAACCTGGTCTGGTGGGAGGTGTCCCTGCCCATGGCAGGGGGGTTGGAACAGGATAATCTTTAAGGTCCCTTCCAACCCAAACCGTTCTATGATTATGTGGTAAGCCAAAAGTATTCCTTTGCTTTTGCATAGAGTGGGAATTAGGATAGCTGATGACAGGGTGAGGGGAATATACTCCTTCATGAAACAGCTCTGGTGGTCAAAGCAGAGCCTGGGCAGGTACATAGGTGTGTGCATAAAGTCTCAGACTGTGTATCAGTCCTTCTCAACTGTGGACTCACCATCCTCATAAGGCTCTCAGCTGCCAGTACCAATGAGTGAGATCCTAAGATTAGCCTCAAACCTTAGCTATGTTTTCCCAGTGGCAGTGCAGTGTGCTAATCGCTGAGCCATTGGGATAGCCCTGTAGGGCATTCTTCTAATAGTTTTTCTAGTTCTTCCACTGATGTCCTTATACATCTTTTATGATTTCAATAGTGATGCTACTTTCCCCAGGCACTTTCCTTCTATCTTACTCTCCACTTGCTTTTCTTCTGAATATAGGGGGGAGGGGGCTACCTTAATCTTGCCCTTCACTCGCAGTGCAACCTTTCAGAAAAGACATTTCCCTTGTCTGCTTTTCCAGCCCCAAGTACATGTCAAGGAATTCTAAAGATGGAAAATATTTGAGTACTTCCTATTTGAGTTTAGATGGTCTTTTTCCTGACTTCATGTTCTATTTAGAGTTTTTTCTTATAAACAGATGCACAGCCAGTTCTTTTTGATTTAAAATTAAACTCCAAATATTTTCTTCAAACTGTACTCATTGCTTTTACAAAGGAATGAAAACAAAATGCAGCACGTGACATCATTTGAAGGAGAAAATTTTGTATCTTATACAGTTCTAGGAAGAAACTGTATTTTTGTTTTTAACTGCAGCTCTTTTCTAATGTGCACTGCTGATAAATAGTAAAAAGTCTTTCCTAACTATATATTTCTCTTCCATTATATATATATAAATTTCTTCGGGAATAACTTAAGCAATATAACTTGAGATATGAGGTAGCTGATATATGTGAGGTATGAAAATATGAAGATATGAGATATGAAAATATTAATATACTATTTAATTAATATTAAATTAATATTAATTAATATTAAATTTTATATTATTTTTCACTACATGTATATTATAAAACTATTGCAATATTAGAGGCCAAAAAAAGTATAGGTCTGTTATAGAATTTCCTCATCCCTCATACACACACACACATATATCTATTTCCCCCCTACAGGTCCATCTTCCTTTGTTTTCTTCTCCTCTGTTATTTTCACTTCTCATCTTTGATTCACTATTATGCGAGGTCCTTTTGAGGAGCTTCTTTTGCTTCCCACTAACGATATATATTGGTAGCAGCAACTGAAGCAACAGTCAGTGGACACTTGTAGAGATGGCACGTTGTAAAATAATAAATCGAATATTTAATACTTAGACAGAAGATGTGGACTTTATCTACACTTAATGGGTGGGGAGGCTGATTACTCATTCATAGCTACGCCACTTGTGAATGATGAGGTCACCCCTATCTCAGGAAGATAAATGCCATATCCTGTTATGACATATTCCTTTTATATAAAATTAGTTCAATTTTCTCACTACTGAGGAATCGGTATAGATGAAAAAAAAAGTCACTTCAAGATAAAAGCATTTTTCTACTGTAATTCATTATATATCCTATTTTCATTTTATTTTATTTCTGTTCTGTTTTGTTCTATCTTATCCTGTTCTATGTATAGTATTTTACTCTCTGCCTAAATGATATCTGACTAAAATGAAGCAAAAATTAGATGATACAATGAAGCTTTGTAGCATTCTCTCTCATACCTGTCACTGGCTCCTTCCAACAGCATATAATGAAAATTCAAAGTCAAACCATTTAAGTAAATGGTAATGAATTTCCAGAGAAGAGAGATTTTTTCACCTGTGAAAAAAAGAACAGTAGTGCACTGACAATGCGAATAAAGATAAAATATATAATTGTGATAGATAGGTATATGTAAAGTATAAATATTAAATGTTGTTATATGAGTCATATGTTTTTAATTTTTATCTTTACTATGCTTTCACCTAAGAGAGGAAGATCTGGAGCATGTTGTATGAAATAGTAGTACTGTATCAAAATATTTCTTCGCTCAATCAATACTAAAGTAACTTGCAGAAAATCTTACAAGAGTATATGGTATTTAAACAAAACATGTCACCCAGACACCAGAACATGTCAATAATCTGAGCAAAATGAGAAATAAATTCATTTAAAAGTATAGGGCTTGATTCTCATCTTGTTCGCACTAGCACACTGCAGTGGATCATTTTAATCCATTGTGGTATGTTGTAGCACTGGTGATATGTGTGGCAAATTGGGCCCAAGCAATTTAATATGGCACAAAGAATAGGCTTGATGATGGGTATTTTCATTGCTGTAAGATGAATCTCAGAAATTCTGTTTTGCTATCATGATTAATTTGGGGGCAGGAATACGAGCAATCAAAATGGACTTTTCTTCAGATATGAAATGTTTTTTATTTGGTATCTTTTCAGGGCTATGAAAAAGAAGGAGCTTACACATTCTACAGCCATTCACTAACCTACCTTTTGAATCCTGCTTGTCTTACAGCGTACAAAACTATTTGTCAGTAGTTCCACTGACTCAATGGGGCTACTTGTTGTTATGAAGACTGTCTTTTCAGTTACGTTAACACTTAAATAAAGATACCAATCAATAGTTATAAAAGATCTTGAATGGCAAGAGAGTCTGTTTTTGCTCACGTGGATGAAAACCTATGACTTCTGGGACAAAGCTGAATAGAGTTTGGCTAAAGGCAGGCTCTCTGTCCGGCCTGTCCCTTCGCTATGTGAAAATCTGCTCAGAGTTGCCACTGTAGAGAAGAGAGTGACAGTCAATGGATGGGGACTTCGACATGATTACATCCACTCTACTGCCTGGCCATACATTGACAGACAAAACTACTGTAATGGACTGATCATTTGGAAAATGGCTACTGCCCACATTTAAATTCCTTTCAGTGTTATTCCATAGCCAATTAGAGTGGTAGCCCAGCCTATATTCATGCCAGTCTTGTACTATATTGTAAGAAAAAGGAAAGGAGCAGCTCAGAAGTCTTTAATTATTCCTCCAGCCATTTATTGACCTGCTCTCTAAAGGCCATACATGGGCTGTCATCTGCATGCAAAATTTCTATTGACATCACAGGGAGGACCACAGGCAGATGGAAGGTACTTTGCAAACCTTACAGTTTAAATATGTTGTAAGAGAAAGGCACGGAATTTGCGGTTATTAAAAAAAAAAAAAAAAAAGGGGGGGGGGAGCTTTATCTAATATTGCTCTTTAAACATGGAATTTGAATAATGTTTTTTCCTAGCAAGCAACATCCCCCCTCTTCTCTTCAAGCTTCCTAACCTACACGTTTCTGTAAAGTCTTCATATTTAACACTCAAACAATTGATGTCCCTATAGTATAAACAGGATAGATAATGAATATAAGTGGGATAGAAAATTAATCCTACTTGCGAGGAAAGAGAGTCATAATTCACTTAGGCTTCTCAGCTCTTACGTTATGAGGTCTTCAGCTAACTCATGGGATCCATTCCACATCCCACAGATGCTCATTATGAATTCTTTTTATGTGCAACATGTGGGGACTAACCAGTTTCATATCTCCTGGTATTAGCTGCAATCCAAAGCATTTTGTATTAAAACAGAATGCAAACACAGATGCTATTTAATACAAAGGATTTGAATGCAGTCTCTGTTTTAACATAAAGTTGCTGTGTCTTAATTTGGTTTGGAACAGGAATGGAGAGAAAAGTCAAGATAAGGGGATCTCGTCAGATTAGGAGCCAAGCTGTGATTGCAAAAGGCACACGCTTGTACGGGAAAAGGGGAAACGACCAGGTGACAGCTTCGATTTACGGAAGCAAAGGTTGCAACGCCTTTGGGGCGGCGGGGCAGCCTGGGACTTGCGTTCCCCCCGGAGACGCTGCTGTAGCCGCCCGGGCATCGCGCAGGCTCTGCCTCCTGTCCCACGCGGCTCCCGCAGGAGCCGCGGCTTCCCCCAAAGGCAGGCGGCGGCGCGGCCTCTGCCCGCGCAAGGTGCACCGGCTGCCGGCTCCACCGGGCCCCTCGCCTCGCTGGCGGGGAGCCCGCTTCTCCCCCTGCGTCCCTCCCCGGCCAAGCTTTTAGCTCCGGGTCCGGCCCTCGGGAGCGCCGGGAGGTTCGGTGGGACCCTCCCAAGGGAGGGGGTCCCCGTGTTCGCCCCCCCTTCCCTGGTGCCTCCTTTCCCCCGGGAAGGGGTCCTCGCCCCGGGCGGCGGGAGGTGCGCGGCCGCAGGGGGTGCCCAGAAGTGGGGGGACCGGGGGGGCTGAGCGCTCGGCGGAGGGGGGGTGGAGAAAGGGGGGGGGGGACAACGCAGGGGGGACGGACACAAACGCGGCCGGGCGCGATGCAGGGGGGTTGCGGGGGCACAAAGGAGCGGGGGCGGATGGGGACGAGCCGGCGGGCTCGGCGCTGCGAGCACGGGGCGTGAGGGGGGGTTCGCGGGGGGGGGGGCGGATCTGCCGCGGGGTTTTGCGCAGCCCCCGGCGCTGTAATTGCTGTGTCGGAGCGGCGGCAGGGCTCGGCGCGGGCACGCACGGCGCACACCTTACAAGTTTGACTAGCAATAACATTGCTGCACACTAGGAGGGGAGGAGAGTCAGCTCCCTATAATAGGGCACAAACTCTGCCATCGCACAAAAGCGGCGCGTTTCCTCGCTGGTTAAAACCGTCCCTTCATAGAAAGAAAAGAAAGAAAGGAAGGGGGGGGGGGG
>CM021769.1:43873368-43948368 GCA_011076525.1 Nettapus auritus
AACAAATAAATGTAGGCTGAAATCGGAACAAAACAGTTACATTTCTCTAAATGCAGTACAAATGGCACTGTCCCAACTATCTCGCTTTCCCACCTAGCATTAAATTAAATCCTGAGGAAAATGCGATATAATCACAAGTATCCGAACTAAGTATCTCTATAATGTAAAAGCAAAATAATAGAGTTTTAACGTAATATTTCAAACAATTGGTTGAGGAGCCAGATTCAGATAATTTTGCTGTTCAGCAACTTTGAGTTGCTTCCTATAGTTTTGGAAAACACCAGCTCTATTTTCCATCTGATTCCCATGATAGAAAATGTTTGTTGGTAACTTTTGTAGCTTTTATTAAATGAAAAACAATAGGAAGCTGATACTCCTGAAATAATCCCTGATGATGCCCAAGCACTTTCTCAGCTGAGGACCATTAGAAACTAAGCACGAGTCTCGTTTTGCTCAAGCAAGAACACCAATCTTTGGTATCTAAACCAACTTGACTGTGAGAGATATAAAGAATGGATTAAAGTTGATTTCACGGTTTCGGTATGATTTTTGTCACTTATAAAATATTTAAATTACAATGGAAACTGACGGACACTTTAACGAGGAAGTACAGGCAGCAATCACAATAGTGTAGTCTGTGAAGTGGGGAAGTCAAGGGTCAGAAATGTCAGATTGGCTTTTAGACAAATGAAAGAGACCTCTGGAGACTTTAAGTTAAACAGAAGTATATAGACAAGGCAGCATGCGAATTTTCAGTACCTCGCGTTTAATAGTTTGATTCTGTCAGCCAGTAATCAGGCAGAAGTTAGGAAATCACCACTTCTCCCCAAACTCCCAACACCTCTAATCCAAATATTGCTTAGCAGATACTCAAGCGCTCGGACTAGCACCTAGCACTAGAACCCAGAGCAGCGGGGACGTCTTGCAAACTAACCTAACAAGGGGAAACATTTTTGCACTTCTTCCAAGTATTAACTGTATCTTATCGGCAGCACAGCGCTCTTTCCTTTGAACGGTATTTAATTCGAGCTTTTTGTAAACGCTTAAAACACAGAGGCCGCCGCCACCTTCTCGAGCGGCTGCAAAAAAAAAAAAAAAAAAGCAAGGTGACACCTGTTAACTTTTTTTTTTTTCTTCATCTTCTTTTTGGAGGCGAGGAGACCCGTGCCGGACAGAAACGGCATGTGGCACTTCGCAGATCGTCCCTCTCGCCAGCCCTCCGCCCGCACCCCCGAGGCGAGCCCCAGCCGCGGCTGCGCCCGCGCCGCTTCCCCCGGCGGCTGCGCACCTGCGCGGACACAGGGCGGGAGGCGGCGGGGGGCTTACCTCTGTGCCCCCTCCCTCCTTCCTTCCTTCCCTCCCGGGGGGCTCCCCGCAGCGCCGGGAGCAGGGTTAGGGGGGCCCGGCCGCCTCCTGAGGGAGGAGCCCCCCGGCCGCCGACGAGCACCCAACTTCTAGGTGCGCCAGCAACTTCTGCCCCGCTCGCAGGCGCGCTCCCATCCCCTCCTCCTCTTCGCCCCCCCCTCTCCCCTTTATTGTCTCCCACCTCCCCCGGCACCGTGGCAGAAAGGTTTGTCGCGGAGCAATGCTCCCGACGGGCCGGGCTGAGCCGTCCCGCGGGCGGGTTTCCCCGGGAGCAGGATGAGGCCCGTCAGGCTGTCCTTCCAAGGCGGCGGCGGAACTGAGCCGCGGAGTTACCTTGGAGATGGGAACTCTCCGCGGAGGAGCGCTTTCTCCTCCCAAAGCTCCTCGCGCCCGGCTTTTCCCGACGTCCTGGAGGAGACAATTAGGAGACAGTGGTTTCTTTCCCCGGCTCCTTTCTTTCGGGCTTAGTTTCATAACGTCCGGTGAAACGGCAGCAAGTCCTGCCCCCTTCCCCGGCCGAGCGGCTCGGCGTCCCCCGGCACACCCCCGGCCGCGCCATGGGCGACCCCGGCCGCGGAGGGGGCTCGGGGGCTGGCAGGGGGCTCCTCGCCGCCCCCCCTCACGTCGGTGTGGGCACCGCCACCGCCCGGGCCCGCGGGAGCCCCCGGGATGCACCGGCCGCGCGCGCGGGGAGCCCGCGGGGTCTCAGCACTTGCGAAGCTGTGCGGGGAGCACCTCCCCCCCGCCAGCCTCGGCCCCGTTTCCCCGCCGGAGCCCAGACTCCGGCTGAGGAAAGTGTGCGAAACTGCAACTGAGTGGCGTTGTTGCGCCGGCAGCGGAGCCTGCGTCCGCTGCAGGCAGAGTGGGAGCGGAGCCGGGGAAGCAAGCTGGAAAATGCCCAGAAATACTTTCCCGGCGGTCAAGCCCGGAGAGCCCTGACTCCCCTCCTTCCCTCCCCAGCCCCCGCCCCGCTCGCCCCGGCGCCCCGCGGAGCCCGGCCGCGGCCGCGGGGGTGCGAGCGGCGGCGTGCGGGTGTGCGAGTGTCTGGGTGTGCGTGTGTGTGTGCGCGCGTGTGTGTGTGTGTGTGCCGCACCTGCCGGGCGATGCCAGCGGCCGGGCTGCCCGCCGGGGCTGCGCCGCGTCTCGCTCTCCCCGCCGCCGCCGCCGCCGCCGCCGGCCGCCGCTGCCTGCGCTGGGCATGTCTCTGGGGCCGGCGGGGCCCCGGCTCCCTCCGCTCCTCGGCTTATGGACGGCGGCAGCGGCTGCAGCAGCGCTAGCGAGCGAGCGAGCAACCTGCACCAGGACCGCGCGGAGGAGCGGGAGCCCGCGATGCTTTGGCCTCAGTACTTTTCCTTAGCCTGTCTGGCTAACCGGGGCCATCGCTGCCGCCGCTGCTGCTGCTAGACACACAACACACACCAACATCAGGAGGGGGAAAAGTAAGGGAGAGAGAGGAGGAAAAAAAAAAAAAAAAAAAAAAAAAAAAAAACCAGGAAAGTGGCGCCCACCAAGCCAAGCTTTCAGCAGGATCCTTCCAGGCGAGAACGGTAACACTTTCTCTTTATTGAACCTGCAGCAGCAGCAGCAGCCGCAGCAGCGCCGGGCCGCGCCGTGCCGCCGCCGCCGGGGCCGAGGCCGGGCTGGCTGCCATGCCGGGGTGGGGGGACCTGCCGCCGGCCCCCGCCGCTCTCCCCGCCGGGCACCGGGAGTTCCCCCCCGGTGCGTTCCGCCGGCAGCCGCGCACACGCGCCGACACACGGACGCACACGCACACAGACAGATACACGGACGCAGGGCGAGCCGCGCGAGCAGCCCCGCTCCGGCAGCCGCACGGCGAGCGGGCGTGCGTGTGTGTCTGTGTGTGTGTGTGTGTCTGTGTGTGTGCGCGGAGCCGTGAGGCCCCCCCCGGGGCTCCCCCCCGTCGTCGGCGGCGGGGGGGGGCAGCAGGGCGCCGCGCCAGGCCCGGCTCTCCGGGCGGCCCCGCCGGTGCGGTTCAAGTGCGGCTAGGCCGGAGCTCCGGGGGGGGGGGAGACTCGCCGCCAGCTGCCCTCCCCACCCCCGGCCTCCCCCTTTGCCCTCCGTCGCCGCCGCCGGGCGGGTGCCGGCGCCCCCCGGGGCGGGCAGAGCGGAGCCGGTGCGCGGGCGGGCGGGGGGCGGCGTGCGGGGCCCGGCGGGGGGGCGGGGGCCGAGAGCGGGGTGCGCTGCCCCTAACCCCCCCATGAGCTCCGGCCGCCCTCCCCCCCCGGGCACTTTTGTTGGGGAGAGACCGCGCGCTATTAATCTGCGACGCCGCTGACACGAATTGCCCGTAACGGATTTGTTGTAGTAAAGTGAATCTTTCTAGAAGTGCCTGGTAGGAAACGGGAGTACAAGTTCATGTGATGTTACTTTGTGGTTCTTACAAAAGTCCTCGCAGCTCCGGTGCTGCACCGCCAGGAGATGCGTGCCCACAAGGAGAGCAGCCGGAGGGGGTCGGGTGGGCTTTTTGTTTCTTCTTCTTATTTTTTTTTTAATCTGCTCTTTCTTTTTCCCCTTCGGCGCTAGAAGGGAACTGGAGGGTAAGGGGTGAGGAAGGTTCCTGGCTTGTCGTAAAAATGAAAATTAACATTTAGACAGCTTTTAAAAGTAGCTGGGTCGTGTGTTGCTCGGTTTATACTTCACAGCACAAGTAAGCCTGAAAAATATTTAACCAAAAATAAAGAGTAGGGGACTGGGTTCATTTTAATCTTAATTTCAAACTTTATTATTATTATTATTATTATTATTTCAGTATGATCAGGGCTTCCAGGATAGCTTCCAAACCCCACAGATTTTGTCTAGATAGCTATGTTATTTTTCCCAAGGAAGCGGGCTGCCCCATATCAGGAATACATACATCTCATATTCGCTACTGAAGTGTTAGTGCGGAAGTGTTGGCTGCATTACTATTAACTGTTGCACTTTGACAAGGCTATATTGATAGGTAGCCAAATTTGGAGATACATGTAATGGGAAAACAGTGCATTCTCGGCAGTCAATAACTTAGAGATTCTCATCTTCAACTATAAATATTTTTTTAAAGCTCCCCGTTTCAGGGGCTGCAGGGGCATTTCTACTGTGCTAATAACACTTATAGCAGCAGGCCTTTCTGCTGTAGAGGTCTTTGTTGGGAAAACAATTTGTATCAGTAAGTCCCGTCCTCCCCCCAATACACAATTCCGCTGTCTTCTTTCTGAGAAAAGCACTATATTAGTACTAAGTGTATTTGCCAGGATAGCTTCAGTAATCTCTCCAGCAGAAGCATATTTGTGTGCCATTTTGGGAATTTCTCTGAGATAGGAATCTTGAAGATAGAATTAATTTCTAGGGGAAACTTCATAGCCTGTGCATGAGTGCTTTCTTTATCACCTGTCTCCATTTGGCATTCGGAGAAGGTAAATCAAAGTGCACGATTTGTTATTCTGCTCCACTTGAGAGCTGAACTAAATAACACTTGGTCTGAAATTCTGATTGAAGTTGTAGGAGGATATACTGTATTTAATTTAATGCCCTTTAATAGCATCTTCTTGTTCAGCTCTGATGCTGTCATTTTAAAGGTTGGATCGGAGTAGTTTTTCCCTGTAGGGAGTGGGAGGAGTAATCATTTCAGGGGAAAAAAAGTAGTCTAAATTCCTAGAACACTAATAGCCCCAAACTTGGCCTAGTGTCCAAGCAGTTGCCTTTTGCCCTTAGGATTCACTTTCTTATCATTCTTTACGATGCTCTGAACAGTTTAGTCATAAATATCACACGTGTGAGTTGACGACATCTTTTGTATCAGAAATAACGTCAATGTACATGTTCTCTTAAAAAGTTTCTGAAAAGATACAGTAATGCTTCAGTAAGCAGGCCCTCGCATTCTTTTTCTTTAAAATTCTGCAACGTGCTCCTGAAGTCTTCTGTGTAACTGTTTATTTTAGCTGTTTTGTACACATCCTTTCAGCTGTACGTGTCAAGCCACTTGAAACACAGGCACATATAAGTTACTTAAGGGGTTTTGCAGCCTCTTTTCTTAGTTGCTACTTCAATAAACTAGTTCTCAAGATCAAGAATCCTGTGAGTGAACTTTGCATACGGTCTTTGTTTAGTCTTCTTTTTGACAATATTTAGGTAGATGGTGTTATTGTTTTCCAGCAAGAGGTTAATAACTACAAAACAAACATAAAAGGTGTTAGTCTTTGATGCAAGCAAGCACTTGAATTGTTTTGAAACTATTCAACTTTTCAACCTGTTTAGATTTTTGAAAGGATGTTTGAGAAGTTGCACACATAATTTGATTTTCTTTTAAACTATGAGTGTTAGCAAATTTTACAGTTACAGTAGGAGTTTAGGGTTTTTCAGTTGTGTGGATATACAACCAAGAAAATTAAATAGACAGAAGTGTCATGCATATGATATGCCAGCATTGGTTTGTAAAGCATATCCTAATATCAGAGTGCTATTGGTTTAAAGTGAAAGAGAAAAAAAAAAGCCTTTATTTTGGCATTTCTTTCTAGAGCATGAGCTTAAACATAGCAGTGATAAATGATGATATGCATTGTCTAACACTTGCTTTTATATAAATAGCTCCAGAAGATTGCTTAAATGATAATCGAAAATATGAAATAGGGTGGCCTTCATATCACAAGGCCAAGGGTCTACAAATGGAAAAACTGAAATAATGAAATATTTCCAAGGCAACAGACTGTCAACAAGAACACTAATGCATGGGCATATCATAGAGCTACCAGAGAGGATATTAGATCTTATAGCTCTAGAGCCAGGAGTTATAATGACCTTTATTAAATAGAGCCCTCCCACATTACAACAATCTTTCCTATTTCTGATTTATGGATTAGCAGTCATGCTACTCTTCATAATTTGAAACATTCTCCCACCATATTTGATTTGCTGCATTTTTCTCCACTGGAATCATACATTATTTAGAGCTTACATGAGAGTATTGATCAACGAAAGTTATATTACATATTTTCAGTAACTAATGGGATTCCAAATAACAAGGTTTTGTCTGCAGCACTGTTTCTGCATTCTTTACAGCACAACTGTGGTTTTTTTTTTTGTTTTTTTTTTTTCCTTCCTCACAAATTATATCTAGTTAGCTTGTTTTATACCATTATAGGGATACTGTATTGTAATCCTGTATTATTAATACTTTTAAAATAATTAGAGAGTTATGATAACAGAGTAATCCAGCACCCAGAACAGTAGATATTTTATAGAGAACATTAGGATATATTGTCAACATTCGTCTCCTTTTATTAATGTCTCACAGGAATTTCAGACTCAAACATATTGGCAGTTTCAAATCATGTTTGTTTGAAACTTGGCACACAAGTTGCCAGCCCAGATGGGAATTTTACTGTGAGAGTGATGTAAAACAGTTGTTGAAAAATTGACGTTTGAGGCATTAGGTTCGTCAGCATTCTTACTAAAAAGTACAAATAGTTTAAATAAATATTTATTTTCATAAAACTATCTTTATAATGGTACCTTCTTTACTGGAAAATGTATTCTAAGAAAAGAATTTCAAATAGCTGATACTCAACATGAAAATTAACTCGTATCATTTCATAAAATTTTGGGGATTAATTCTGCTCTTATTGAGGTCAGTAAGATGAAGACCTTTCACAATAGTGGCAGAATTTTAATTTAGCATCAATTTGTTGTTGTTGTTGTTGTTAAGTTTAATGTTATGAGACATTTCCTCAAATCTCATCTCATGTGAGTGAACCTTACGTTCAATCGGTCTATCGGATTCATTTTATATTATTGTCAGTGGAAACTCTTGCAGGAGTAAAAGCACCTCATGTGAGATGAGATTTCAGCATTAGTCACATTATTTTAAAATGAATTAAGTGAACTTGTTCTGTGGGGTGTCAGCTTGGAAATTTGTTTTTATATTTTAATTTCAAGGTACATAGCCATGACTTTTCATCCCCCCCCCAATCATTTGTTTTGTTTTGTTTTGATTTGTTTATGCTTAATGTTTGCCTTTTTGTTTTTGAAAGAGGCTGCCAAAGATTTATGGCCATAAGAGGAAATGTTTTGAATTTTTATTTCATAATAATTGCATTTTTTCTGTTTCTTTCTGTATAATATTTACAATCATACTGCATGTAATTTTTAATATACAAAGTCCCATTAATGCGAATGAGGTGTGTGACTTTTTGTTTAATAGGACTTTGCATAGCAAGGATAATTTGTAAAAACATTGCATTTTACTGCATAAGAAGATGTACCATAGTAAGAATAAAATGGTTGCTGCCGTGTCTTATATGACTAGAGCATTGTTCTGTGGCTAGCTCGAGCAGTACTTCTGCAATACACAAAGTCGTAGTCAGTGAATAGGAGCGTTGTGCCATTGATTTGAACAGGATTCTGAGTAGTAAAAATATTCATTAATTTTGTATTCTATAGTAGACTACTACATGGGACAATGAAGGTATGGTAAGGGTGGGATAGTATTTGTGTCTGTAACTTGGCAGAACTGGACCCTGTCTTTGGGATAATATTGAGTTCAAGTTGTACCTTCATCTTTAAAAAGTCCAAAATGAAATTATCCCTATAATTAAAGTATACTCCAGGGAATCACAAGTAAAGATAAAAGTATTTTTACTATATAATTCAATAGATATGAATTTATTCTCAGTGAGACAACAATGACAAGCTTTAGCATACTTTAGTGGGAGGAGGATTGGACTTAGCATCTGTGTATTATTATAAAACATGAAAGTCCTGAGATTCTCAAGTAAAGATGGAACACTCCTCAAGGAGATTCTGATCTCAGTCTGCTGCAGTCCGATGCTGAGAGTTATGTATCTTGCATGCAGGCAAGAGTCGGTCACATTATAGAACAAGTGATATGTAAGCAAGGATTTGAAATGGATTACCAAAAGCGGAGTTTTGAAGATTTGTTACAGGCGATTTTCCCAACAGTTTGTGTGTTTTGTGTTTTGGACTTTCACTCTTAGGCCATTTCTTGCCATTTGTCTGTTCCGGGGAACTTCTCACTGATGTCATTACAGCAGCTGAAGAAGAATTTAGTATTAATGCTAAGTATTTCTGTAGCTATGTTGTTTTTGCTGTTGTTTTTGTTGATTTATTTATTTTTTTTAATATAGCTTAGTGTGCTTAGAAAAGGCTGTTAACATTGTTATACATGTTTTACTGATGAGATAGTTACAAAACATTTTTGAAAACTAGCAGAAGTGGCAGAAGATGTCAATGTTAGTACTAGGAATAAAATTCCAGCCCCCATTTTGACTGTGTATTCAAAGATTACACTGCCTTCGTTAGAGGAATTTACATTTCTTTTACAGGCAAAAACTCCAGTGAAAAAATGTGCTTTCAGAGAATGGCTTGATTGCAACTTAAAATTAGCTGTTAGCTTGATATATAATAGAAGTTCAACACTTATGTTAAATAATTTAAGTGGAAAAGTACTGTTCCATTACCTGCAGGCATCTTAGGTTTACATATGTATATAGTGAACTTACGGGATGTGGTCTGAATAATATGTGTGTACGTAATCTACAATTATGTCCCTGGAGCTTGGATTTTCTGAAGAGACTATTTGATTTAGGCATCTAAAACATACTGTGTTTCAGTGAAATATGGGCACCTAAATCCTATAAGCCCCCTTTTAAATACTTGCCTGGGAATTTTGTCTCTAAAAGGCATTTAGAATAAGCTTCATTACACAATACTTTTGTTTTAAACTGAATTTTATTGAGTAATGAATAGTCTTTGAACAGTCAGTTTGGATTAAATCCTAAAGGGTATAGTTTTGCTTGAATTTAGGCACAGAACTGATACATTTATATTTTGTCTGGGGGATGGGGGCGTCATCTGTTTTTCTTTTGCTGATGTTTCTTGTCTGAAAATCATGTGCATATTCACGTTTATGGTTGGTTTACTCACAGCCTAGGTTTATACAACTTAGGTGGCTCAGAATTGTCCTTCTAAGGCTGTAATTCATTTAGCTAAAGTGTGACATACCAAATTTGAGAAGAATGCTTGTTAGAAAGCTGTCTTTTCCCAGAGATGATGGGAGGCAGAATATGTTACTTTGTGGGAAAAAAATGTAAGTGGGCAGTCTTCACAGGTTAAGGTTGAGGTCAACAGAAAGAACTGAGTGACTGAATCTGTACAGTGCTGGCAGCAGGATTAAAAATGGGGGAAAAGTCTAAAAAAGAGAATAGCTGCCAGGGGTACTTATCCTTCAACCTCCACAGCTGCAAAAAAGTAGCTGATTTTATTTGTCTGAGAATAGTCATCTGTAGGATTGGCATGTTTGCTTTCCCTTTGCATAAATTACTAATAGTATGGATAGGAGGTTCTCAAAAAATTTACATTGTAAAAAAACACCCAAACAACAACAAAAAAACAAACCAACTGTTTTCTCTTGGTAGGTAACAAATAGAAGATGAACATAAAAAGAGAAACAGATGCATTGGGCTGCTTTATTTATTCATTCTTTCTGAGCTGCTACTCAGATGTACAACAAAACTTGTATTTCTTGGGGAAAATCAGAACTACAGCAATTTTTTTCAGTGGCTGAATGAGCTAAATAAATGGTACTCAAGTAGCAGTGTTTGAATGATCCAAGTAGTTTACTAAAGTATCTTAATTAATTGGATGTTCTCCTTAATAGTGATGTTTCCTGTTTGTAGGGAGTGCTCTGTAACAAGAACATACATTTGATACGTAAATGATATATATGATTTGAGAAGGCCCATTTTTATTCAAGATCTATTTTTACTAAACAACTGCTTTAGGTTAACAAACAATAAGAAATAAATGGAGGTGACAGAAAATACAGACTTCACATGAGATGAGAGATAGAGAAGATACAGCAGATTCCAGATCTTTCAGACATATATATGCTATTCCTTTTATTAGTCGCTCTACTTACACTCAGATTTTGAATCTAAGAGGTGCCGTCTTTCCTCTTATTCCTTTGTTAACAGAAAGAAAAATGTCTTTATATGGAATTATGATTTAGAAACTGTTATTCTCTGCTTTCTGAGCTTTCTGAGAGCAGTTTTTCTTTCTTTCTTTTCTTATTTATTTATTTATTTATTTATTTAGTATCACTTATCAAGATTAGAATAGCAGTATGCAGGATGCAGCAAACACTGCAGATTCCCTCTTCTTCTCCCCAGAATGATTTGACATACTGAATGGGCATCTTTAGGAACATTCATTATTTATTTAGATTCTTTCATCATGTAGAAAACATTTTGGAGTTTTTACTTTTTTTTTTTTTTTTTTTTTTTAATTTTGCTTAATGGTTTTGCAATACTATTGCAAAGAAGTATTTAAATCCTGTTCATTGCTTATTTTTTATTGTAGTAATTACCATGTATTACAATATTTGTTTGGTTCAAATAGGAAAAAAGAACAAATTGACTAGGGAAAAGTGTTTTCTGACTGATAGAGAATATTAGAATATTTGCCTGAAAAGCAAAATTAGAATTACTGTATATTTGTCTTGCTTGTTACTACTTGTGGGGAAAACTTTAAAGATACTCCACTGACATGTATACACATATACTGTAAAGTGTAGGCATATGTTGTATGTTAGATAGACACAGTATGAGTATTTGCTTGAAAGGAAATAATGCTAGTTGATTGTCTTCAGTATGCTATAAATGTCTTACTTTAGGTAAAGTTAAATGTAAATACATGCATTGGAATGGCGATTTTTTTTCTTCTAATGCTGTGAGGGAAAAGTAGGCTCATCATTTTTTTTTTTTTTTTGCACATTTTTATTGTTCTGTGTAAATGTAATTTGTTAATCCTGTGAAATTTGTCATAGATAAATTTGCTTGGATTATCTTGTCACCACCGTATCTGCATTCTTTTGTTCATTGCTTATTCATAATTTAACAGTCTGGCAGTGAGCCTTTTTGGGATGCTCACAAAAGATATATGACCTCTACCAGCTGCTACTATAACCTGCAGAATGCACAGCAAGACATTAGAAACGTGAGGATTCCTCTACTGATTAAAGTGCTCTTCATTTAAACAGTCTGTTCACAAGAATCTCAGGAATCTTTGTGGATAGCAGTTTTGATTTTTATTTTCTCACAAAATTAGTTCTAACATTTTTATTTTTTTTTCCCCGAGTGGGAAAACTAACATTGAATCTTAAGATGGTGGTGCTTTGCTTTCAAATGGACTAATGGAAATTAAGTCCTTCATTATATATGCATATGTATACATAAGTGTGCATGTGCATATACATATTTGCATATATCTTTTCCTATCTCTTTGTATGAACATATATATGTATTTCCTGCAATTTTACCATGGGAGAAATTAGTACCAATGTGTGTTATTTTAAAACTAGCTCTTCTATTAGGATATTTTTCAACGCATATTATCCAGTATTAATTTACAGAAGAGTTGTCTGATTTAACCCTTCTTTAGCCCCAGCATCTTACAGATTGTATTGTGTAAATACTCAATATTATACAGTACATGAAAGACATTAAATAGAATGTTACTTGAAGTGTAACAACAGTTTAGATTTTCATTATTCTCCCGACTCCGTTTAGCATATAAATTTTTTCCTCTTTTTACTTTTTTTTTTTTTCTTCTTATCTGCAGATCAGCTTGTGAGTAATGGCTAGTTTTTACCTCCCCTTTGTGCTGGCACATGATTATAGTTCAAAATAATTCATTGCTAATCCATGCAGTATTGGTTCATCTCCATCACTGTTTTGTGATTAGAGCCTCAGGCCTGTAAGAACATCCTTCTGCAGTTTTCTGCCCTGATTTTCTTTGACTGCAACCCATATTTTAAACAGTTCTGTCATTACCATTCATCCACCAACCCTTCTACATTTTTCAAAACTGTATCAATTACAAGAAATTAATATTTTGGTGTGGTTATTTTTCAGGAGTTTATGAAAAACACTTGTTTTCCACTGCAGTAATTCTCCAGCAGTGGTGTATAGGGTTTGGTTCAACTGAGTCGATGATGGAAATCTGACTTGATTTTTTCATTTTTCCTTAGCAATCTGAATTTCCTGTGTACTTATTTACATTAGGTGCTTCAAGAAGTCCAGGATCTTAAAAAGAAACTGTGCCTTTTTGAAACAGACTATCGTAGAAGAGTAATTACAACCTTTTCATTTTTAACACTATATTTCAAACAGTGCTGTTGTAAAATAAAACTGATGGAGGAACTTTTAAAATATGTAGGGCCTGATCCTACCATGATCACTCCTGTTGAAGTCAGTGTTTATCAGGTCAGATATGAACTGATACGACAGTAGAGCTGAGCTTACATGATATAATGATATTACCTTGATGAGATTTAAATTTAATATTTCCAGATTATGAAGCAAATCCATCATTTTATTTCACATCAAATAATACCAGTTTTATGAGAAGGTCATCCAAAAGATTTTTCAAGACTTTGTTTCAGCATTGAGTAGTCCTGTGTTCCTTTTAATAATTACTTTCATCTCATTGTAGCCGTGTGTTTGAAAGTGTAGGTCAATAAGGATGATCGCATTCAGAATTTCATGATCTGTGTAGTGGAACAAATTGAAAGCAAAGCCTGTATCAATCACTGTGAAGGGAGGGTTAATTGTTACTGCTTCTCAAGCCTCTGGACAGATAAACCAGTAATGAAATACTTATTGCTCTGATATGTGAATGGTTAAGGATGAAACAATGGAAACAGAAGCAGTCTTCAAAGATAACAAAAAAAAAGCAGAGAAAAAAGAATAATCTGGACTAAAGTAAGATACTGTATATGCTGTGTATTGACATTTTAAAAGTATATATTTTTTTCATCTAATACAGCCTTCTGGTAATGATGTAAGACAGCAGAATATATTAGGTTTCTAAAGTGAATACAAAAATATGAATTTAAAAGCTTTTATTATGCAAACAATTTAAAATGGTTTACATGATGTCTGGACCTTAGGTAAAAGTAACATTTCTAGCATTAAGTGTTTTCTTTTCATTTCTTTGTTTTTCATTTGTGGTACAGTTAAGTGTTTTTTTTTTTTTTTTTTTTTTTTTTTTTTCTTCTCTTTAAAAGCACAGCTGTATTTACTAAATTGAGTATGTTTTATTTCCTTGTGAAGTCATTTTAAAGCGTTTTGTCTACAGCCAACCAGGACACTAAAGGAGTGTTTAAAGATAGAAGCAGCAAAATAAAAATGAGTGCAAAACCAAATTATGATATTACAGTAAACATTTAACTATTTCTAGAATGTAAACTTAACATTTTAAACATCTGTTAGTTACTTATATGTTGAAATATATGCAAAAATATTTAGCCAAATTGAAGTCTTAGGCCCATGACAATCATCTCAACACAGTGGGTAGTTCTGAAAATTAATGAGAATGATAATACTGTAAAGACTGTTCCAGAGTTTGCCCAAATTCATTATCTAAGACTCTTGTTAAGAACATCTCAAAGAATTTTAACCAGGAAAATATATTAATGGTTCAAAAGCATTTTTCAAAACGGTGATTTATAAAAGTATAATGGAATTATATATGCAAGAGCTATAGTTAGAAACACAAATAGCACAGGAGCAGCACATTATGAAGGAATATTTTCCAATGGCTGAGGTACTTGGCTTTGATTTTGTCCATAGGTGTCATGCTCTCCATATTGATTTATATTTTGGGATGGAGGAAATGAAAAAGTGAGGGCAACTTACAAAAATATATGTTTGTGACTCCTTGTTAGCTACTTAATGAGGCCTGTAGCTGCTAAAAAGCTCAGTAAAGTAATTAATTTTAGAACTGGTGTAAATGTCTTTTAGACAATTGAAAAACACTTTTAGGAGGATGGGTGATGAGACACATCTTTAGATTTCTCTTCAGAATGTTAAGAATTTCCTGTTGCCTGTTTCCTGATGGGATTGACGCAGCTGTGTATCATATGGAATGAAAGAGGAACTGAGTGCCTGACTTTGTTTTATGCAAGTTGTTTATTTAAGAAAATGTATGTGTTGACTTTGCCTTTTTTTTTTTTTACCAGTTCCCTCATATAAATGCTATATGCAAAACTATCCAAGTGGGAGCTAATTATAATTAATTTATCTATTTTCTAAGGGATTGTTAATAACTGAAGTTATTATATTAGTTAAAAATGCTTTCTTTCTTTCTTTCTTTCTTTCTTTCTTTCTTTCTTTCATGTGCAATGAGAAAGTGGAATGCTTGGAAGATTAATATGTTGTTTCTTTTTGTGTTTTCAGAAGTTATTGATATATAGGAGTGTGTGCAAGTATGTGTGTATGCACGTGTAATCATTGGAAAAGAGATCAGTTTATAGAGTTTCTTACTCATTTTGTCTGTTTTGCAATCTGTAGCACATTTATACAACAATTTTCATGGAAGATGAGAAAATAGAGAAAAATGTGAGGATCCAAATTTTTTTTAAACAGTAATTTTTGTCTAGGCTGTCCCACATCATGGACAGATTCTTTGAAGAGAACTCATGGTGATCAACTGCATTAATTACATTTTTCAGTAATTACAATCCATGGTGAGACAAAGCTTAGCAGAAGATGGCTAACTGATCTGGGGATGGGTGAGGAAAAAGAGCTGCAGATCCATAGCAGTGGGGCCATCCTTCTACTTGCAGCACAGCTCCTGCTACGCAGGAGCTGTTTTGTAATGTATGGTGCTCAGCTCCAGTTAGGATTCATACTACCTCAGTCAGTTTAACTTCTGCTCAGAAGGTTGTATAAGGCAAATTTAGTTGCTATACAAAAAATCCTGGTAAATGCAGTGATAAGAGTAAGGCTGCTTAGTAAAGTACTGTGGTCCTATACTGCTGAAGCAGAACCAAACAAAAACATCGAGTACATTGAGCAGAGGTGTATGGAACTAAGAGGTGTGATTATCGTATTGCTTCTGAGGATATCTCCCAGACAAGATATTGACTTCCAAATCATTGAGTGAATTCCACTTTCAATCTTAAGCTTTGATCCTCTCAACCTGTCAACCAGCTTTGAAAAAGTTGGCCATGTCCTTGTTCTTTCCGCCCTATGATTTCTCAACTAATGTCGTCTTTCTGCTGCCTTTCGATGTTTTAATCACTTCAGTGCATACTTTGGAGGATCTTTTTCATTCTTCACCCAGCTTCAAGTGGGAGTTCTGTAATGTGTTGTCTCTCAGCCGCCCCCATTCTTTTCCCTCATTCTGCTCTTCATCTTTGCATAATCTTATGTAGAAGCACAATTAAAGTATCATCTCTTTGCAGATGATTCACAGGCCTAAGGCATTTCTGTCTCAGTGAAAGCATAGCCTCACTTCTGTCATCTCCTCCTTTATTTCCTAGCTTAGACTTTCATAGTCAAAACAGATCTCCTGGAGTTCTTTTTCGAAGCCCTCCATCTACTTTTTGAGATAACACTGCCATTTTTTCTCATAGGACAAGCACATAACTTGGCAGTCTCACTGATGCACACTTCTCCCTCAGAGCTTAGCAGCAATTGAAAAGGTAAATAGAATATTTCAAATTGGTGGGGAAGAAATAGAAAAAGAAACAGAAATCATAAACACTGGTATAATTATGCCGATCTAGAAATCCACAGGGTGCACAGTCAATATATTGTGTGTACTTTTGTTAAATTCAAAATTATTTCAAAAAGATACTGTAGTTCAAGGTAAGGCCATGAAGACTGATAAGATATATGGAAGGAGTTTTGTCAGAAGAGAAGTCAAATAAACCAGGATACTCTATCTTGGAAAAAAAGATAAACGAGTTAAGTGGTCTATAATATCATGCAAGGCCTCAAGAAGGCAATCAGGGAACAATAATTAATTAACTCGAATATAATGAGAACAAGGAAACATCCCATAAAATTTTCAGGAAACAGTTAAAACATATAACAGAAGTCGATCTCTCTCATTTTTTTTCCATTTTCTCCCATAATGTGCAATTAAATGGTGGAATTCCTTGCCTAAGGATGCTTTAGAAGTCAAAATATAAACAGGTTTAAAAATGGGCATTACTCTGTTATGTCTTTGAGTGGCTATTGACATGACAGTGTTGAGGCAACTCTGCTTCAGGAAGATCTAGATCTTCCACAGCTGATGGCTAGATACTGATGTGGGATATCAGGGAAAGGAACACTCTGTTGGTCTGTATATTTTTACTGGCCTGGCATAACTGTTCTAGTTTGTTCTTAAGGTTCCTTGCATTCAGACAACATCGGTGTCTGGCAGGGTTTTTCTGCCTAACATCCCTGCTATATGTGTTTTCTTGCCTACTCTTCAGTTAAATGCTCATCCTCACTACCAATGAGGATTATTCTTTTTACAGCCCTATCTGTCTGGAGTCCTTTTACAGATTTCACTTTCAGAGTGACAGACTCTAACCATGTCTTTGTCTATCTCCACTGGCTCTAATGGCTGCATCAAATATTAGCAACTTGCCATAAATATCAAGAACTTCCTTCTTCACCTGGCTGTATCTTGGTTACTATTTCTATTTGTTGACCTTATCCTTCAAGTTACAAGACCAGCCCTGCTTACTACATTTGCAAATACACATTTTCATGCCACTCCTTATGCTTGCTCCAGGACTCCTTTATAACTAAGCTTTTTGACTTAGTTCATTACTTCATCTCTTCTCCCAAGATGTTCTTTACCTGAGATGCCTACAAAAGTAAGGCAGCATCAAGCTATTTGTAACAAGATGTTGTTGCTTGTGCTGCTAGCTGTCCTTGCCTTACTGGTTCTAAATAGTTTCCTGTCCTGTATCTTATCTGATACTTGCATTTTAAGATGTCTAGTGCTAGGGACAGGGTTTTGTTCTTTGTCACTTGTCTACCTAGTGGATGTGTTAATACTAGAGTTACTGCTGTTAATCTGAATATTTTTGTTAATAATAATAAAAAAATCATATATTACAACTCTACTTTTCTGTGTGCTTGGTTGATCTGGGATTCTGAGTGCCTGTAAGGGAAAATGATGTCTTAAGTGTGTTGAAATTTGAAAAGCTTTTCTGAATTTCAGAGGAGACAGGACAAATTAATACCTAGAAATCTATCTACTAAATGTTACTGAAAACAGAAATCCATCTATTTGAGGAAATGCCTGCACTGAAAATGATTGGAGATTGTGGGTGCTTGGACAGAATATCACTTTCTTTTTTTTTTTTTTTTTTTTTTTGAATATTGTTCCTTGCAACTGCTTTTGGGGATTGCTGGAGATGGGATATGGGAAATATGATTCTGACAGAGTACACTTGCTCTTATGTTATTGTGTAGGATGTTTCGGGAAGCTCTGGTGAGTCTCTTTGGTGTTCCTCTCACTTAGGAAATCATTCAAGAAAAAGGCATCAGCTAAGTAGTTTTGGCTAGTATTATTTGTGGCATATTTCATAAATGAATATGAGATGTGTCACAATTTAATGACAGTGCTCCTTGGTGTCTTTTTCTCTCATGTTGATATAACTAAGCAAATTTTGTCAAAGGTTATAATATCAGTTCCCATAGAATTACTTTATTTATGCCAGTCTTAGAAATAGAACTGATCAATTATTTTCCTAAACATGTAAGCTTGCATACTAGCAGAACATGACTGACTAAACCAGTAGTGGTGAGATGTGACTCACTGAATTAGCCCTTACAAGTGAAAGAAGGCTGAGTGGAGGTGGGCAATGTGCCTGTAAAGCTGATGGAATAATGCAGTATCAGTTTAATAAAATGAAATCCCCTGTAACTTTTTCCAAAAAGTAATTTTGATTTTAAAAATTGCTGCCTACATGCATGGAATATCTAAAAGAGCCTCATCAGAGAGTGTTGGTCTGGAGAACTTACTCAGGCAGGGTCAGGTAGAGCAGGTTGTCCAGGACTGTATCTCGCCAGGTTTTGAATATCTCCAAGGAAAGGGATTCAACAGTGTCCCTGACAAACTTGTAGTGTCTGGCCATCTAATAGCAAAAAAATTCTCTTAAGATTTAAAAGTATCTTCCTGTCTTTGCCTTATCTCTCTACACCTTTGGCTCCATTTTCTTTGTGATGTCACATTAGATAGCTGTGGACAGAAATGTGATCTCTTGTTCACCCACTGTTGTTAAGGCTGAATAAGCCCACTTTTCTCATCCTCTCCTGGTACATTATGTACTGCAGTCCTCTGAAGTATCTTGGTGGTTTTCTGCAGTAGCTCACTCCAGCATGCCCCTGTATTTCTTGTAGTAGAGAGCCCCAAACTGGACACAGTACTCCCAATACTGTCTCACAAATGCTGGAAAGAGAGGAAAACATATAATTCCACCTGCTGTGTACAGTCTAGTTAACACAGATCCATAGCCAGTTGGCCTTTTGTGCTGCGAGGGTACTACACACTGTTGAGGTCCACTACAGACTGTAGATCCGCTGTTTCTTATGGAGTAGACTACCTCTAAAACTGTTTCTTATTGGTCACTTAGTAGGAAACACAGATTTTATGGATTTTAGTAGAATATACTCAATCTGAATGTGAGATTTGTGACAAAAATGTTAAGGGTGGCCAGTAGCAGCAGTGATTTTTGATGGCAGAATTAACCTTGATTAAAATATATAGTACAGCAGATGCTCAATCTTCGGCTGTGATCAGGTTTGTTATTTGTGATACTGAATATCATGATTCAGGGATTGTTCGTTGAGTACAAGTGATAGAAATCCACCTGCAATGAAACAGTGGAAGTGAACATCTACGGCAGAAAGATGGAATCTGATTCTTTTAAAATGCTGGAAAACATCATATTTACTAAGACTATGGCTGTGGCACAGTCCACATGATAATGATCATATGCTGGAAGGGAGAAATCCATGGAAGTTACTAATCAGGATACTTGTCTTATGCCTAACATTAAACAAAGCTGTTTTGGGAACTGCAGAATTCTGTTTATTCCTCTTGTACTTTACATTGTGGACAGGTAATGGTAGCATGCTACAGATATTCAGTAGCATTACAGGTTCAGACTGAAATAAGTTTCTGCATTTTAAAAAACTGTTCATATGCCATGCATTGAGTATCGACAAGTCTCCTGCCATTTCAGATTTTTTTTTTATAGTTAGTACATGTATATCCATAGGCATTCTGTAAAACAAACAAAGAAACAAAACAAAACAAAACAAAACAAAACAAAACAAAAAAAAAAAAGAAAGAAAATTCTATATTGTAGGTGATAGGTCATTTGACATCAGTTAGATTTTTTCAGAAGTCCACTAGGTATTTATAATGAAGAAGCTGAAAATGGACCATTAATAACGGGAAGAAATGTTTTACTTCCATTAGAAATGTATGTAAGAGAAAACTGCAAATATCTTCAAAAACCTCATGAAAGTTGCAGCTTGTGGCATTTGGGTTAGCTATGTCTGATGTGTCTCCAAGAGATATGGGATGCTTCGAGAATGGAAAAAATAGGATTAAATATTAAAATTTCCCTTCATGGTGAAGGAATGTTTTACATCACATTGGCAGTGTAGAAATGCACAAAATAAAGTGGAGTGGATGAATAATTTTTAACAACTGCTTCCAGACATTTAAAAAGAGCTCCTGCAAACATCTAGCACTTCAAAGCCTGATTTTTCAACCAGTGTTGCAGCTCATGTTGATGCCTGTTATTGACCTGGAAACAGTATTATGACAAGAAAAGAAATCCGTGTTCTGTGGGAGCAGCAAACTGCTGAAGAGATGCTTGCTGTGCAAATGGGCATCAGAGTCTCAAAAATTTTATAAGGTAGACATTAAGTTCTTCAAATGGATGATAAAGGATTACACTAGCTGCAGAACATGAAAGACCACTAGGCATATATTAAGGTGGTGATTTACATTCATGATTTTAGTGTTTGGAATAAAACATGTCATAACACAAGCTTGCATGCTTGTGCTTGTTTCTGTCCTTAAAGTTGAAGCACTGTGCTTGTGTTTGGGAGGGCTGAAAAGAAAGAAAGAAAAGTTCTCAGGTCAAGGTGACCTTTGTGAATATGGAAATGTCTTCATGAAGAAGAGGTAAAGTTTACTAAGGGATTGGACTTCTTCATTTATGGAGAAGAGGATCCCAAAGGGAATCTTTGAGGGGAAGAGTTACCTTCTAAGTGGAAGAATTACAGAGTTTTACAGAGTTTTGTAGAGCTGTCCAACATTTTCTAGAAGGACCAGATCACAGGTACTGAAAATTTATTCCTCTAACCTGATGACTGGGTTGAGTAGAAGAAAAGGAAGGTCTTTCAGTTTGCAGAAGAGAAGAAAGGCAGGTTAGTCAGTGGGGCAGTTTTTTGTCTGGAAAGCTTTTTAGCCTCAAGCTGGAATTATTCAGGACGGTATAAGGTGTGGACAATTCTCACTTCTCCTCCTGATCCCATAAGCAAAATACATCCATTGTGTCATGACATAGTCATATATGGCTGAAACATTGTGTGCATATTTCTTTATGTGACAAGACTTGACACGTTAAGTGACTAGTGTGAGGATCTACTTAGTGTTGTCCCTGTTCTTATGGAATCCTAGACATAGACAAAGACAAGGCTGTATGCTTGTTGAATGATTTGATGAACTTGATTGCTGCCCAGATATTGTCTACTTCAAGCTCTTATGAACGTTAGTTAATGAAGGTGAAGACAGGAGGGAAGACAGAATTTTCCATATTTTATCACAAAAGTATTCGTTTGTAAAGAAATAGAAACCTGTATTCATAAAGTACTGCCAGTTTATCCTTCAAGCCAGTTGGACAGAAGAAAGTGTAAGTGGCTGACTAGAGGTTGGACTAGGAAGCAGTGGCAGAACAGAGCGTAAATGGGAGACCAAGCCTTGAATGTTCAATGGCGTCCAGCAGTTGGGGGTTTATAGATGATACTTTTCATTTTGGAAGGTAAAATGTACTATAATCAAAAGCTGTAATAAACACCTTTAAAAAGAAAAGAAAATTGGTATGATTTCATGCTTTTTATGAGTTCATGCTTTTCATGACTTTTAAATTGGCAGGAGAATCCTGGACTCTCACATAGGTTTTTGTTGTAGACCCAACTCCATGTTTGCAAGTAAAAGTATATTGTGTAGTGCAACATGCAATATAATACTATTTTTTAATTCATTTGCAAATTTTTTTGAAATTATTTCACAATAGAGTGAACTAAAATGAAATTTAGTTTCACCTGTTTAGACACCTGGTGTGAACAGATCCTCCCTCCCTTCCTCCCTTTCTTCCTTCCCCTTTGTCACATATTAGTGATGGTGAAGATTTGTTCTTGTTCAACTTGGAAACAGTGGACAGAGGAGGTAGGCTTAACTTAATAATAATAAGTAATAATAATAAAATCTTTGCATATGCTGTGAGTTGTTTATCTTTGTACTTCCTGTTGGAAACTATGAGATGGTAGCTGCATACAATGGCACAGGGCTTGTTAAACTGAAGCCTTTAATAATAGAATAAGTGTTCTTAAAGTCTTGGTATATATTTAGAGAATACCGAAACTCCTTTGTAGTATTTAAAATACATGGAAGCTATCAAATGGCATGAAACTTTTTCTGTGGAAACAATAGATTCATCATTACAATGGAACTGCACAAACCACTTCATAAAGCTCTAAACAGATATTTAAAAAGTGCCTTGTAATAATACCAGAGATATACCTCTCTTAATGAGATTATTTTAAGATAAAATATTGACAGATACATTTTAACAGTGTTTCAAATTATGTCAAACTTGAAATTTATTGCCCCTGGAGAGCTCTTAAAAACTTTTTTTTTTTTTTTTTTTTAATGTAAAGTACTGGATTCTGGAAGATGAGATTTGAGTATTTAATAAAGAGAAAATCTCAACTATGCATAGGGCCAGCAGCTTTAAACCCATGGAATTTTGAATGCTTAGTATTGAGTTTTTACCTCTATGGTGTGATTTGGCAGAAAAAGGATTTTTTTCTGTTCATTCCTCAACATTTATTTATTTATTTATTTATTTTTTCAGATAGTGTCAACATCAAATTATTTGGTGATAGCTTCATGGCTTCTTTTCTGACACGTGATGTAAAGTGTTCATTGATTTCATTTATTGGAGTTCTTGAACTATAGATCTTTTTTTTTTTTTTTTTTTTTTTCCACAGAACTTATTAATCAGGAAAATGTAATGCTGAAATAACATGCAGTTAACTTTTGGTAAACTAATATCACTTGTATAGAACTGAACTAGAAAAGTAATAATAAACCTTCTGAAACAGTTCAAAAGATAAATTTATCACTCTTGATCAAAGTGCGTCTATAAAAGATAGTTCACTGGCTGCCTCTTTAGAAGATAAAAATGATTAAATTTATGAAGCAGATTAAGTTCTACATTTAATAAAATATGGCTATAATACATGTAAACCAATCCTGTCAGTTGTCTTCTATTTAGAGGGAAGGTTTTCATTTCTCAAAAAACCTCCAATTCAGATACATGTTTTCATACATCCAAGTTTTGTGGTTAAGTCTAAATAAGTTACGGTAGGTAAATAAGAATATGTATTACATATACTAAAGATTCATATATTAATAAATGGAAGAGATCCAGTTACAAACAATGGCAAAGAGAAGTAGTACTAAGTCCATCATAAATAATTCCCTTCCCAGGAAGCACAAAGCTTCTCTTAGAAGTTGTTACTCCATGCTTGCAGAAGAGGTATATGGTGGAATGTGCAGTAATGGATCCATCAGCATTTACACCACTTTTTCTTATTAGAAGGGCATTCATTATTGTTGTAGTGATGAATTTACTACTGTTTGCTGTAAAATAGCTTGCCAGATGTGTATTATATCACTAAGTTAATGTGAATCAGCCCTAAATGATTTTTTTAGAGAGTTTAGCAGTGCAGCAGAAATATGCTAAAGCTTTTAAGAGCCTTTAATGGAAAATTCTAGTCTAAAGATTAAAAGAAGAAACTTCAGGTTGTCTGTTGATGGGCAGCATTTTCTCATGCAGTAATAAATAGATTGCTGCAGTTATGTCAGTTAATTTATCTGAACTGATTAAAAGGGTGGAAGTAATTAAATAGATTAAACAAAAAAAAAAGGTTAATATTATAATGATTATCCTGGAAATTGAAATTAATTCCTGGAATATTTTCATTTCTTAGTAATAGTACCTTAGTAATAGTACCTAAAAATCTAATGGAGGTTTTAATGTAAATGAGGTCAAATATTCATAGTGTCGGAGAAGGAGTTTATATATATTCACAAAAATAATTGGAGTAGCGTTAGGGAAAGCCTGCTTGTCAGACATACTGAGAAATTGTACAAACCAAAGAGTTTGAGAGAAAATTTGTGTGACTCTTTAATCTTGCACATAGATCAAAATCCAAGCCTATCCAGAGTGATTTGATTTGATCCATTGATATTGAAATCTTCAGGAAAGCAGCAGTATCTAGTGTTCTTCCATCTAAGTAATGCAACAGTAACAACAATGTCAAAATGATTGAAATTTGCATCTTCCAGGCTTTAGTATTGCACTGGCAGTATCAGAGTGGATTAGTCATGAGCTCTCTTCTCTATGAGAGAAAGTACTCAGAAAAAAAAAAAAAGTGTAAACTGTGAGTCATTTTTTTGCCATTAGTTATATCCAAACAATTCCACTGGTGCTAATGAAGTTGCAGAGTGTAATTGAAAATAGAAATCAGTCCTCTGCCATTGAACCTTAATATATATTCTAAAAATGTTTTCTAGGAAAAATAAATTAGTTCTACCAATAATTTAAGAAAAGGATGGGGGTTGCTTAGCTTTAGGTTACAGTCTTGATGGGGTGAACACTTTGCCTCAAAGTTTGGTGATTATTTGATTAATACACAGGTGTTGATTTTCAGTTTATCAGTGAGATGCCCCCAAGAAGAAATGAAATTGAAAAAAATTGAATAATTGCTGCTTACAATTAAACACATATAAATTAAAAAAGAATAGTATTGATATTTTATTTTATTTTAATGCTGGACTCCTGGGAGACAGGATTAATTGAAAGAAGAAAGAGAAGCAAGCCCTTAAGGCTGGATCTTGTATTGCTTTCAATTTCACTTGCTATTATAAACAAAGCAAATGCTAAAGTTGCCCAAGAAATTGAAACTTGGGCCTGTTTAAGTGAAAATCTTCAGTAAGTCCTAGTAAATGATATAAAATTACTAGGTTAAGAGAAATGCTGCTTTAAAGTAAGCCAATAAACAAGGCTCTCTATTGAGCAATTATTTAAAGTTGCAAGGTAATATTTTAAAAACAGCCATAGTCATTCAGGACCTTAAGTCTCATTTTCAGATATGATTTGTGTACAAAAACTTTAATCTCATTGAAAAGCACGAGGATATGTAGGTACTTAAGGGCCTATTTTGAAAAATGAGACTTTGGTTTCCAAATCAATACTATTTTTAATTGTTGTCCACTAGCAATAAAATGTTTTCTTAGAGGAAAATGATGATAACACAGGACTTCATGCAGTTTTAATTAGAAGTCTGCTTGAGTTCTTTATGTTTGCTAGAAAGGAATACTTTTGAAGGAAGCAGGTGAATTCTTTACAGATGTGAAAACCTGATCTCATTTAAGAAAATAGCAGAGGGTGTCAAGATTTCACATGTTCACATTTAAAGCCTAGTAACAGCATATGCAGTATTCAGGTGCTGCTGGTTGAATTTTAAAGCTAGGTTTGTATTAACAAGTGTTTTTAGGTTTAATAACAGTCAGCACGCACTGGTGCTCTGCTAAGTGTGCTGATGCTGAAAAAATAGTCGTACATATTCTGTTCCTGTTCTATAAAGTGTGGCCTAGACTTTCAAATTCCTACCTTTCTACTTCCAAGTTAATTTCCAAGTACAGGGATACTACTCAATTAAAGATTTTCAGTATCAATCATATATTTAATAAATACATGCCACTCACTGGCACCATATGTTATGCCAGAACATGAGGCTATCCAAAGAGCAAAGCATTCATTTAATATTTATTTAAATCTTAAATAAGCAAAACTAAACAAAATATGAAATGAGTACAGAGCTCAGTGGGTTCTACATAACAGAAAAAGAAGACCCAGGGTGTAACTGTGTTAAATGCTTTCTGTAATTTAAGGAATTCTTATACTTGTATTTATCTTGTAATGGGGATCTGCTTTATTCTCACCATTTTAGTTCAAAGGCAAGCAGGCAGCGATGGCTTAATTTTAGAATATTTACATGAACATCAAGTGTTTTCTTTCTATTAGTTTAGGAACATCGTGCAAGTTTGTTTTTGCTGCTTGCGTGGCTAGGGAAGTTATAACTGCCTCCCCAGGAAGCTGGCCATCCTCCGAGCCAACTGAGACATTCTGTTCTGCCAGCTCCTAGGGTCAGGGAATCACTCTGCTGGCAGGAGCACCTGGCATTTGTCGTGGACATTCCCCTGTTGTGTTCAGGCCATGTTCGCTCTAAATACTTCATATTAATGTGTACCAAAAATGGAGAAAGAATCCCTGACAAGCAGTGTAGTATCAAAAGACCGGTGTGAAAGCTATATGAAAGATTAGTGAAGATGTGGCTTTTCTTCTGTCATGATAGAAGTACAATAATTCCATATTTGTACATTCCAGTTGAATTTTACTTTGTAAGGTACCTTGGAGCATCATTGCTGACCAGTTCAGGCCAACTTCAAAGCTCACAGAAGTGATTTTAGGTCATACTCTTAGTCTAACTTTCTTAAAAACTCTCCTTCAAAAGTAGCTTTGATGTTTTTAATAGTATTAACTAGGCTTGAAGAGTAATAAAATCAATACATTTTACTTTGATTTTTTGATCAATTATTAGGGTAGTCAACACAATTACTAGATAGAATCTGCAAAATGAATAATACTTCACAGAAATCAAGTGCAATTTCTGAAGTTTGGGATAGAAAGATACTTTTCACATCATACATACCAGAAAAACTGTAAAAAAGTGGAAAACAGGTAGGCTAGCAGGTATAGCTTATAGGAATTTCCAAAAAAAAACCACAATCCATCCAAGACTGCATGTTGTACATTTTCTTCAGGTGTCAAGTGAGCTTTGATAGATTTTGGAAAAACAAAACAAAACAAAAAAACACTTCAATTGACTAAAGCTTTTTCATATTTTTGATGCTGTATTTTTCATGAAGAAAGATAATTTAATTATTTTAATCCTTAAGTATCCAGCTGATCACTAGTTATTTATGTTTGGCCTGTCCCGTAGTATCAGCATTGATTTATGTGAATTTCTCAAAGGGTGTCCAGCATCCTTCACAGGTTTAGGTACCTCCTTCAGTGCTCTATTGGGCTTACAGGCCTCTGTCAGTAGGTTTTTCTCTATTTCTGCACAACACAGAGGAACGTATTGCCATGGGCACTATGCACACAGACAGGGAAGATTTTCATTATGAATCTCTTAACAGTGAGGTTACATGAAGCATTATTGCTCTGCTATTACCCTCTCTGTCCCTTTATAATTTCTTTTGATTTGCACAAAAGATACAAGAATTCCCCAAACACTGTTCTGTTCATCAAGGATCACTTTTATATTTTAATCTCCTTGGTGTGAAAGCTTGTGCTTATTTTTGTATTGACTTTAGTAGTTAGAGCCAGATGATTAGCTAGTGTTAAGTACTGTTGCTCCATTGGCTCCAGTGGAGTGTTGTCAGTTTGCATGAGCTGAGTATGTGAAATGCAGCTAGGAAATGCA
The DNA here is from genome assembly GCA_011076525.1 of Nettapus auritus. Classification (NCBI taxonomy): domain Eukaryota; kingdom Metazoa; phylum Chordata; class Aves; order Anseriformes; family Anatidae; genus Nettapus; species Nettapus auritus. Next base: position 43,900,398 of record CM021769.1, read on the forward strand.
ATCAAAAATCACTCCAAATTTCTTCTGCTTTTTCAATTATTTTCTCTCCATATTTAAATATATTTTTCTGTAAAAGGTTTTGTGTCTTAGATGTAAAAAAATCAGTTAATGTAGGTACAAGAGCCAAAATTTTATATAATGTCTTGATACTAGTCAACAAAGTTAGTTTCTGCCAGTATGAAGCTCAGGTCCTCTTAGAAGATGGTCACTCATATTTATGACATCTGTTTTTTGTTTGTTTGTTTGTTTGTTTGTTTTTCATCACTTGGGACTTATCACAGGTGAATTCAGTAAGAGACTGTTGTTTGGTTTCAATGAAAGCTATGTCACACTGCCATTTCTGTAATTCCAAACTATAGAAGGAAGTTATATGTATGCACATAAAAGTATGTGAGCCTTAGAAAACATTGGATTGCTATTGCTGACATCTGATAAATGTTTAGGACATAGGAAGATACAGAAAGAATTGTACCAATGCACATTATGCCTTGAACTTTTACCCATTGTTTTCCTTATTTTTCTTTTCTTTGTTATTTTATTGTAAACGTCTGCGGTGCTCTTTGAAAAGCCAGTTTTCTACCTATATGGCTTTGGGCTAAGAGCAGAGTTTTCACAAAATTCTCCTTACATTATGTCTGTTGGCCAAAGTAACAACTACAAATCTTGAGTAGGCGTACTTCATTAATAACACGGGTTATTAAAAATGTTATGGTTTGATAATAGGGTAAAGTTTGGTAGTTCCAAAAGGCTCTGGGGTGTTGAGGTTTATTTTTGAGCAATATTGATTGCTATTTACTGAAATTGTGTTGCAGAAAATCCATTGGCTCCTTTCCTTCTCTTGATATGTAGACTTTACATATATATTTGAACCATAAAGGAAATGATATTTTAATTTGATTCAAGTATTTTCATAATATGAGTTTCACTCGTGTTAGCTGGAACATGTTAATCAGTATTTTTGATCTCTCTGTTTTTGAAGAGTAAGACAGTTTTGCTGAAACTTTCAGAAAGACCATGGTCCTATATACAGTGGTCTACAGAGGATCTTAGATATATTCTCCCTTTTTCCCAAGAAAAAATAGCAACATTTCCTAGGGGGGGAGAGAAGTAGCAAGGGCAAGACAGAATTTCATGAGGGAGTATGCTATACTTCCAAAGCCTTAGTGATGCCACCATGTGCTGACTTTGGTGTTCCTTTCTCAGTGCACTTTTGCAATGTGGTAGCCTGTGGGTTGGCCAAGAGTAGCTATAGTTAGACATAAAAAAGTGGAAACTGAGAAACTGATTGCTTGTTTTCTTTTTTTTTTTCTTTTTTTTTTTCTTTTTTTTTTTCTTTTTTTTATGATGAAGCTGAAAAAATATGAAAAATGAGTTCTACAAAAGGATCATTTGGAAAATGATGGACTGCAGGTGTTTTAATTAAAAGAGAGGCACAATCTGTCTTATAAAAATAAATGAAAAGACATAGAGGCAAATGCTAAATTGAAATGTATATCTGCATCATGTATATATGAATATTTTTACAAAATATGTTCAACTGAGATTAAAAATGTAGAAGTTAGCCAAATGTGAGAAAGCTGTGGTCAAATAGAAGTTTTGAAATGGGAAAGGCTGCACTTATTCAAAAATAACAAAGGTTAAATTAGATGACAAGTGAAAACCCTGTTAGTCATAGAATTAATAAGGTTGCCCTCATCGTAGTTAGATTTTGGGGAGGAAATGGGATATTACGTTAGTTTATTTTGCTTCCTTTGTCTTCACACGTTGTAAGCCCTTGACCAGGGCTGCCCAGAGGCTGTGCCCTGGGCACACCAAAGCCTAGAGCTTGATTAGCCTTTGGGTAATACTGGATTATAAATGATTGCTGAAATAATAATGCAAAAGGAAAACAAGCTGATGAATGACTGCCTCTAAACAGAGGCCTAATTCAGATAGAATGAGTTTTTCATTTCAGAGCTACAAGGAGTTGACTGGTTTGGCAGAAATTTTGCTAGGAAGTGGTTTTGGTTTACGGCTATGGGAGTTGCTAGGAATTGGAACTGGGCGTTCCTTGAAATGCAAATTTTTGCCAGGGGTTTTTGAGCTGGGCCAGGAGGCTTAGGTACTCATTGGCATTTCCCACCCTTTTTTGTGGAACTATGTAATTAAGGGCCCATCAGTCTGGAGTGGCTGATCGGGGAAACAGAGAGCTCTTTCTTAAGTGGAAATATGCTTTCTCTGACTCAGATCTGCCCTCTGGATCTCATTCTGAGTTGTCTGGAGTGTCAAGTTTAGTTAATTGTATATTCCTGGTGAGTAGGAAAACTGGAAAAACTCTTCCTTTTGGTTTGTTGTTTTGTATTTTATGAGGCTTGGATGGTTTTGTCTTGGACTCCAAGAAAACTGTTGTAAAAGCTGAATCTGTAGCTTGAAAAATGTGAGTTATTATTGACTGGCAGGATTGGGTTCAGCATAAACAATTGGTCTGAAGGGAAGATCTGACTCACAGAAACCAAATTTCCAGGTTTAAAAAAAAAGTAAAAAAAAAAAAAAAAAATGTGTGTGGATTTGATTGAGCTTTACCTCACTTAAAAAATAATGAAGAGCAGCATGTTAAATTTTGTACGAAGTCATTAATTATAATACTGAATCCAGTGCCATTAAACTGTAGGGCTTCTTTTTTGTTGTTGTTGTTTGTTTGTTTGTTTGTTTGTTTCTTGTCAGCTACAACAATTTCAGCAGAGCACAATCTGTGTGAAAGTATGAATAAAATTCAGGGAGTAGCATCAAGGACTTCTGAGCTCAGGAAACTGAGTTTGGCAGTGCTAATTTGTATTAAAGTTGTTGTTGCATGACAGCAGGAAAAAGATTTAATGCTTGCCACCTGAATCAAGCCATGGAACATTGGTTTCTATAACTGCCATGAATTTGAATCAAGGCCAATATCTCTAAATTTGAAATAAACTGATACTCTGTCTTGAAAGAAGATACAGGCAACTTATGTTGCGGTATTTAGAAAATGTATTTCAATTTAATTTTTAGTAGTATATATCTTTCAAAGTTTTAGGCACTTTAGCACCAGCCTCTTTGGCCTTTTCTATATTCCAGCAAATACGCACGCTTTCAGTCATTTATTTATCAACTTCCAGTCTTGAACTAGTACTGATTTGCACAAAAGTACAGATGTTGGTTTTAGTCCTACTATCACTGCACAGACGTTTGCCTTAATCTGAAAGTAATCTTCCTCTTATATATAACTACATTAATGGGAGAAATCAGATTTCAAGCCAAGTGGTCACACTGTGAAGTTTTAAAGGCATCAGATACATAGCTTTGTACCATAAGCCTAGTGGAACAATGTTGCCTTTACAATATCATAGTGTGTTGGTACCTTTCTTTCTAAAGGATTCCCGAATGCTTTGCAACAGACAGGCCAAGTTTAGGATTTGTCTGCTTCTCTTCAGAAAACAGGCAAGAGTTATAAGAAATTATTTCCTGTATCTGGACTGGCTTTGAATCTCCACGTATTTAACCGTTGAGATTATTTATCATTGAACAAGCATAGTTTGAATATTTACGTAGTATCAGGGGATAGAACTTAAGTGAAACATAACCTCTAACTGCTAAATGTAAATTCAATTTTGAATGTCCTTCCATGGCTGAGTGAGAAGTTTCAGGACTGGAGGTGTGAGGACTGAACCCAGTGACACTTGAACCCAGCTGCTTTTCCCTCCACACATACCCTCTTATGAACAGTTTCTGTTTTTCACTGGGTACAGAAAGTCCAGATAAGGGATCCATTGCATGGGAATAACTTAATCCACCATTGTAATTCAGCCATCTAGATTGAAATGCAGCAGCTGTTTCATAGCATGTAGGAGCAATACACAAAAGTCTTGCAATGGAAGGGGAAAAAGATATGGTATGCATCTGAAAGTGCCTGGGAAACAGCTATTCTGCTAAAATTGTTTGATGTCTTTGTTGTCATATAACGTACTTTCTGGGGTTGTCTTTCATGTCCCTGATGGAGCCCTGAGGATATACTCCATTTCAACCCTGTTTTTAACCTCTCGCTATGCTCAAAGACACAGCCTCCTTCTTGAGGAGGATGGGATTCTCTTCAGAGCCTGTCAGTGCTGCTCCCTAATCGGCTGGAGTGTTGCCTGCACGATAACAAGAGGTACTAGTCTCACCCCAGGTTGTGCCAGCTTGGGAAGCTATAGTGAGGCTGGAAATGTAACCCAGATCTGTGGCATGGTAATACAGAACATTACCTTTAGGCTAGCAGGCCTAGCTACAGTCCATAGTTGAAATTTAAAATGATTTTTAAAAATGCATTCAATTTGAAATGCCCCAAGGTTCCTATCATTTTGTGAGGCAGCATCTCTTTCAAAATATTATGAGCAACATTGAATTTTTGCTTATGGTGGATATGTTATAAGAATTAAGAAAGATAAACTGTAGGGATGACTAGCTGTGGAAGAATATAAAGGAAAACTTGCACTGTCAAGAATTATTGCTGTCATTTAAGTGGCTACACAGCATTAGGGCTGGGCGCCACTATTATTACTGAGCTTATGCCAGAGACTTAATGAAACAAATACATATAGTTCAGTTCATAATTTTTGCATTTTTTTTAAGCATGTGGGAGGTAAACTTCCTCTGTGACATTGTCTTTCTGCTAAGCATGAAGGCTGTTCAGCAATGTTTTTTGTAGTTATACATCTATATTTGTCTAACAGACTTACTTTACTTTATGTGCAGGCTCTCTTTAGTGTGTAGTGCTAGTGCATTCTGAGTTGTAACACTTGGAATTGTATATAGTGTGTCTTTTCAAAACATATAAGCAGACAACATTATCACTTAACTTTCGCGGTGCTATGTACCCCCTCCTAACATCAAATGTCCATGTTATAAAACGTAGTTAAGTTTTGAGGTGAAATAAGCATGTTAAGGAGGGCTGAATAAACTACAAGACATATCAGTCTCTCTTTTGTTGTTGTTTTGTTTTGTTTTTCTTTTTTCTTTTTTTCTCTCCACAGCAACTCCAAATCAATGGTTAAGGTGCATGCAGAAACACTACTCTGTTTAGCCTTCATCTGTTCAGCAATTCTGCCTGCAGCTGATAATCTTGCATTATTTTTACATTTAAAACCACTGCTTTTGGACTGCTTTTCTGAAGTATTTTAACATACTTTCACCTAAAAGCATTCCCGCTTTGTTCTCTTTCATACTTCAGTCTTCTTTAATAAGCACAGTATTTGTGGATAATACTGTACATGCAATGGATGCTGTTGTTACTTTCTTAAAGCAAAGAGTTATCTCCAAAAATCCATTATCATAAAGCAGCTGATTGTCTTTCCTGAGATAATTTAATTTGTTTTGTTGAGTCAGAGGGAAGAAGGAGTAAGTAAAAGGGCACTTTTCTCAACTGCCAGTGCCGCAAGCTCAACCTGGAATTTGAAAGTCAAGTTATGTTCTTTCTGTTTCATGGATCACCAACAATGAGGACTCCACAGCTGGAACTTTACTACCCATTCTACTGATGCATAAGCCAGTACATGATCCAGTGTGCTCTGCTATAGCTGTGCAGACTCTGTGAAAGAACAGTAAAAGTAGCAAAACATTTTGTCCCATTAAAGCAATTATGATTGCTCTCAGAGAATAAAGTAAGATAGCACCATTTTTAAATAAATCTATTAATGTTTTTCCTTTCAAGCAGTGATAACAGTTGCATCCCTTCCTGTCATCAGTGCATTTAGAGGAAGTGATTTAAAGTAATAGATATACTTTGCGATACTGTTAAAAATCTGCTGGGAACATTTCCCTCCTTTCCACAGCACAACTCTTGGATCCCAGTTCCAAATTACATGTGGAAAGCCAAGGGTGTCCCAAGTCCTACCTTCTGGCAGTGCCTGCTCTAGAGGTATTTGTACAGAAAAGATAATGGAAACCAGGCTTTTCCAGTTTCACTTTCTATGGAAAAAATAACCGTTCACAGTGACTGTTCAATCTCCCAGTTTCTATCTCTCTATGTGTTTCTATCCACTGATAGTGCTTATAGTTTCTTCACAATAAATGTCTGTTTAAGCTGCAGGATTTTTAATATTGTGCCAAACTAAGAGAGGTGCCCAAACAATCAAAAAACAAAACCAAGAAAACAATCAAGCAAACAAACAATTAGAAAAATACAACAATCAACCAACCAAAAAACTACCTCCCAGGCAAACCTAACTTTTTTTTTTTTTTTTTTTTTTTAAACTATGTGGCATTTACGTACTTAAAATGTAGTATGTTTTAGGCAGAATGTGTTGCAGGCATTGTACTAATTATAATTAGTAGGTATGCGGAAAAAAAGCACAAATGTTTGTTATAGAAGGTAAGGAGACATCCTAGTGTTCTGTGTATTATTTTATTATGTTCATACACACACACATGCAAACTTTTCACTCAGTCTTAACTGTGCTATTCTGACTAACATCCCAGTCCAAGAGTAACATCCAATAACATGCCCAACATGAAAATCTCTGTAAATCTGTATTTACATAATACAGAACATTGTGTATTGGTACTTGCAATTGAGATAGCAGTTGGAATTTTGCAGTTCAAGTAGACTACATACATGTATCTGGGTACATTTATTATATAATTATGTACTGATAACATTTGACTCTCTCTCTGGTCCAATGCTATATTTGTTAGGCCTGGATTTAACATTCAGAGTACTTGGCCATGTTTAAAACAAATTAAATTTAATTTAAAACACTTAAAAGTACTTTCTAAGCATCTTATTATTCTCTTGCAAATATGGCAGTCTTCCTTTTTGCCTATCCCAGAGTGAAATTCTTCTGATGCTCAAAATAGCAAGAACAAATCTTTGGCATATTAGAGTTCTTCTGTACCCAAAGATCCCATGTTCTAAAGCTCAAGATCTTGATGCTCTTCATGGCTGCACTCAAAATGTTTAATACCACTGGGAATGAAGAAGTTATATTTAGAGATTTTTTTTATTTTATTTTATTTTATTTTATTTTATTTTATTTTTGTTAATTATTTTTTACATGTAGAATTATCCAAAATAGATTTCTAATAACATGTTTCGAAGCTTTCCGATGTTTTCTAATTAATTTTTGTCAAGCCTAACATAATTTTGTGTAGGAAAATGTGGGAGTTAGGTAGAATGCTCTGTAGTCTAGTATGTAATGATCTAAAAGTTTTGTTAATTATAATTTCATCAATTATCTTGGAATAACTCCCAAGCGTTGCTTCTCATAAGAGGAGTTCCTGTTCCTGAATCATGCTGATGATTCTTTTAAGCAATTTTACCTTGTTATGCTTTCCCTTTATATCCACACCTGTGAGACAACTTAGGTAGTAAAGGTAGGTTCACATTCTGCTAAAGTACTATTTCATGCAATGAGAATTCAGCGTATTTGCAGAACTTAAGCTGTTTCCAGTACGTCCTATTAAGTATTTATTCTATTGAGATTTTTTTTTTTTCCTTCTGTAGTTTTTTTCCCTTCCTGTGTTTAATTGGGAGTGATGATACCTAATAACCACACCATAACATAACACAAAACTCCGTAACAGTGTTCTAGCCTTGCTGAGGCTGTAGTGTGGAAACGCAGGTCTTTGGGGTAGATTTCATTTTTGTATAGTGCAGAAGTGCATGAGGGATGCATTTGTTTTACACCTTGGCCAAATAGTGGACTTCTCTGTGATATAACCTATTAAGGTGGAGAAGCTTTTCTGTGTGGCTTCCCTGCGGTGCTGAAAGTTATGAATGCCGTACTGTTCAAGAGCAGAAAGGTTTGCCTGGAAGAGAGCGGTGTGCCTGGGCCCCCTGCTATTGAGAAGATGCCAGTCAGAAATGAAAACGTCTTTCATGAAACTATAGCGAACTTCTCAGTGATACAGTACAATAATGCAAGGAATTTTTAGTCAAAACCAGTAAAAATAAGTACAATACCTTGGAAGTGCTGAAGAGGTACTTGCTTATAAGAGACTATTTTAAGAGGTCATTGCCAAAAATATGTTTAGTTCTGACACAGTTTTAGAAGTGACAGGATTGAGGGGTTTAAGACATTCCTCCCCCCTGCCCCCTTTGAGATCTCCAGTTTCTTTTGCCTTTTGGTTACAACTACAAAAGATGTCTTCTGAGAAAAATGCTTTCTGCATGACATCAGAATAAAGGAATGTTCCACACTATTCAGTATGCTTAAAAGTATTGGTTCACTGAAATAACATTACATTTAAAATGAGTGCTGAACAGAAGGCCAGTTAAGGGAGAAAACAGAGCAGATCATGTTTTTGCGAACTTTTATCTTTAAGAAACGTTGATTTATTGGACTTTGTAAAAATATTTTCTTTAAAATAACAGAATTATACCTTGTGGAGCAGCACAGTAAAATAAGGAGAACCGCTGTTTTGTTGTGTGATAGAACACGTGTAGCCATAGGTAAGGCCTGAAACATTTGGAGTCAGAACATGAAATTACATACATACAGCAAAGTTAAGGCATTATTATAGATACTAAAAAGCTGTAAGAAATGCGTTTTTTTTTTTTTTTTTTTTTTTTTTAACTACCTTAGGACTTTTTCATTGTCAACTGTTACTTTTTATTTTTTTCTGACTTCAATTTATTTTCTCTTTAGTATTAATAATAAAAGCTAAGTATTCACACAATTCATGCATTTATAAACGTGTTTATTTCTCTTGAGCAATAATAAATGCATTATTGTTTGGACACTAGCCTTTACATTATTCTTTGGCATATTATAGTATTTGTTGGCTCTTGGAATAGGCAAAGAAAGAATTGGAAGTAAGCTATCTTCAAAACAAACAAAGCATGCATAATAAATGGTAGCGATACAAATAATTGGTTTGAATTAAGGATTGTAACAGTTTTAAATGTAGCTACCTCATTGTCCAGATTCTGAAAATGTTAGTTTAATTACTGTTTGCAGGCTTTATGGATACTTACCTATTACACGTCAGTGGATCTCTTTCCTAGTGGGGGAGAAAAGGAGGCTTAAGGTGCATTTCAGTTCATAGATGAGAAGAAGAACTTCAGTTTACATGATCAGATAGTAAATACTTATATATCAAACCACTGCTGCTTGGCTGTGAGAAGCTACTTGGATTTGTAGCGTGGAATAGTGGTCCACACCCTAGCCATGAGAGTGTGTGGTGGCAGGAATTTCAGAAATATGGCATTTAGCCATATCCTTCACTCGAGGCCAGGGGACTCGGAGAGCTGCCAGTCCCCTTTGTCAGTGAGATGACTTCCTCGCAGTGTAGCTGTGTTACATGGATACTGGCTGAGTACTCTAGTTGTCAACTAGGCTTTGATATTGGTTATGTGAGTCCCTGTAAATTTAGATTTCTACTTAATAAACTGAAACCATGCTGGAGTCTGTAATCTAAACAACAACAACAACAAAAAATTTTTTAAAAATGAGCAAGCTGCACCTTTCTCACTGCATATCAGAGCAGGGGCCGGTGTGAGCTGGGGGAGAGGTGAACCCAGGTGTAAAACAACCTGAGTAACAGCAAAGGTGCTGCAAGGAAGGGAAGTAGGGAATTCTGGATTTTTTCAGAAATGCAAGTTTCTGTGTAGGTTTGCCTAGTTCTACAGAGTAAACGTCTGTAGGTAGAGCATGTGAGTTTTTTAAAGCTTGTGGAAGAAGGAACAGAAGAGAAAGAATTACATGATAAGGATTGCTATAGTATTGCAAACTCTCATTTAATTATGAGTTAATGAGACGGTGTCTTACTTGAAATCCCCAGGCATCATGCACTTATACACTCCTTTTAGCCTTTCTTTCACAAGACTGGGATTCTTAAAGGTTCAGAACCAAAAAGACTTACACCTTGAAATTTCTTGTTATTATTACTAATTTTATTATTGTTATTATGCACTTCATGAGATTTTTATTGCTGCAGTTGTCGGCCCTTCTACACTGGATACCTATTCAATGAATCCACACAATGTGTCACAGCAAGTGAGACACCACCCATTTTTGCATGGTGCAGCATGAGTAGCATCTCAATGAATGAGAAGCAGAACAGAGGAAGGGGACATACTGTCCTCTGTGAGGACTCTGTGCAGCAAGTCACATCTGCACAACAGAATAGGTTGGATAGAAGAGTTCTGCTCTCTGCTTTCTTTTACAATCATATGTGTGAATAATGAATTTGCATTTGTTATGGGGTTATTTGTGATGATACCTAGAATTTACTTGAGATAAAAAAAAAGGGGGGGGGGGGAAATACTAATAAGAATTCAATTTATATTGTTGCTTTCAACTTTTCATTTTGGAAATAAATACTAAAGTAGTGAGGATAGCAGCATCAGGCAGACAGCAGGTGGGCCAAGCAGCAGGAGGGAAATGATACTTGCTGCACCTGCTCTGCGCACTTAAAAAAAAAAAAAAAAAAAAAAAAAAAAAAAATGGGGGTGGGGAGAAAATTTGGTAATTCTACGTGACACCTACTTTTATTCTGCTATTTAATTTCTATGTTTTCTTAGGTCATCTTAAAATACTTGGTAGGGAGATCTGGAGATTTCGGACTGCTTCTTGCTGAATCTTTGCAAATCTGATCATTTTCATTTAGTTTCTTTTGGTGAAAGCCTAGTTTAAAAAAGTTAAAAGATAAATACTTTATTTCATACATTAAAACAAATATAATTTTAGTGTATATATGTATTCTTATATTCATCATCATGCTATCTGCAATGTAGTTTCATGCTAACAAATTAACCCTTCTTTTTATTTTCCTGATATAGTCCACTACTATTATTTCCATTTTACAGAAAGACAAAAATTAAGTCCAGAAAGAGGCCAGCATCAATTCATGGTTTAACTGCAAACATAACTTATAGGTTATAGCTCAATTGCATGGAGGAGGGGACCAGTGTTAAAAGTGGTGTTAGTTTTTTTTCTCTCTTGCTTCCCTCTCCACTGGTTTGGTAACCCTGCACTTCACTGAAGAATTTGCTGTCTGGTCTAATTTCAGTTAGAGTGGAAACAGCCGCAAAGGTCAGAAAGTGCATTAAATATCTTAGTGGCAAAGGAAGCAGCTAAGCCTGGCTCTACTTTTCTGGTGCAACTAGTATTAGAGTGGACAGCAACATAGGAGCTGTAGGTTGGGTATGTGGTCCAGTAGGATCAACTGTTAACTAGTCAAGGCAGGATTAGCCAATTAAGTCATTATTGAGGGCTATCATATGTTGAGCAGGTGTTACAAAGTAGCCAGATTATATTAGCCAGTTTGAGCCAAAGTTGCTGGCTCTGAGCTGAACTTGAATGGTTGGAGAGTCTTCAGATAGGTGCTTGGCCTGAAAAATGTATTCAGGGTTAAAGTGTTTGGTATTTCTGGACTCTGATCTTCAGTCCTTAGTGACTCATTCCAAATCACTTTAGGTAAGTTGCTATCATTTGTTGTTGTTGATCTGCTCGCCTTTTTTTCTTGGTGGAATCTTGCCCTATTGCCCTATGAAGGCTCTGCAAACATTAAATGAGTAGCAACTGTGTTGTGCTTTGACCACCTAAGTTGTCATAAAATATGTTAGCACTTTTTGTCTTATTACACAGTAAATTCTTTCTTAAAATCTCCGCTTTAGAATATAGCTCATACAGGAACTTTGAATTTGACTTTAGCGCTAAGATGTAAGGAGTATTATTTACTAGTTTATTTTCTAGGAAGTAACAAGAATTTGCTGTCTAGTTTGTTTCCTGGTGACTAGTTATTGAGGAAAGAAGTTGGGTGATACTCAATAAAAACTATTTGAAAGTTACATGGTTTTTGCTACTTGATTAAAAAAAGTGCTCCTTACTAAGAGGAATCTTGTAACATAAGGCCCCAGTCCTGTAAATAAATGCTTTGAGATGTAGTCTGTGATTATAGTATGAGAAATCAAGTAGTTATTTTAAAAAAAAAAATCTTAAAAGTAAGCATTCACTATGACTAGTGATAAGAGCTGTAGGATTGGGTCATATCTGTTAAGAGTAATTTATTTGCAATGCTCACTGAAAACTTTGCATTGGCTAATAACAATTAAGGATTTCACTATGTTGCAATTACAACTAAGTTCCTGGATAAATGTAAAGATGGCAAATTCTTATAATTGTTCATGGCTCTTCAGAAGCAGTAGGGATGCTGTATTTCTGTTCTATGCTCTTTTCGTTTTGAAAGAGGTGATAAATGGCTGAAGAACTCACCAAAACTAAAGGTAGTGAACAGACTGTATTGTCTGAGAGTTGTATCACTTCTTCCTTAGGAAGATCAGCTATTCTTTATTAGGGCAGTACAGAAGCCTTTAGTTGAGCAATAAACTAAAATTGGCTTGAAATGAGAACTATAGATGGTTTTATTGAGTAGATAAGCTAGTTGCTGTATTGTTCTTCAAATGGGAGCTCCCACAGTTTATTTTCCAAGAGTGGAGTACGCTTTACATGATCACTCAATCACCGTGTACATATAGGTGGAAGAGCCTGCTCTGCCTGTGAAAATGTGGGTCTCATCTACCTGAGAGAAGTGTTTATTAAATGCACTGCATAAATAACTTCATTTTCTGAGTAAGATTCCCGTATCTCCCAAGTGTACTGTATGTTTAACTAAGCTATCACTATCAGCTAGGTTATTTGATAAGTCAATACAAATATTTGAAAGAAGCTGAGTGATGTATCCTTAGAAAGAAACCTTTAAAAGAAATCCCTTACAGGAATATTTTGTAGGTGTTTTTGAAGAAATGTTTCAAATTAGGTGGCAAAGCTATCATCAACACACTCATTCTTTCAAGGATAATAAAGGAATACATTCTCTAGTGTGAAATTAGAACAAGTAATTCATGTTGTTTTAAAGTCTGCTCCTTTTACCAGTTATTTATAACTGTAAAAATGGATTTGTGTTGTAAAATAGGAGAAGCTGGGGGAGAAATTTATTTTTCTTTGGGTGGGGGGGCGGGGCTGTAATTTAATTGAGTAGGTATAAAAATTTTGTTGTAGAATATACAGTGGTGTAGCTAGAATAGATCACTGCAGAGAGGCTTTTAGGTTGTTTGTCACTTTTGCACTTCAGCAAGAGGAAATGTCCCTTTCCCTCTAGTATGGATTCACTTTTGCAAGCTGACAATCATTATGTTCAGGTGTGAAGAAAGTTGCTTAAAAAGCTGCTTAACTTCGGCTATTCATTGCCTGTGAAGTTCTAATCACTGAGCTGGCTGATGATGAAGTCCTTCTTCTTTGTGGGTCAGGTGCAGTGCTGGTAATCAGAATGAAAGCTTCTATAACCTGGTCTATTTACTAAGGCATCCTTCTCATTAATTAGAGAAACAGGGAACACTGGCTCAAAACTGGAAGCACTTTATTTTAAGGGAGGGGCTTGACTCAAATCTGTACTTAAGTGCTTCTGCTTATAGGTGCAGGTGTTATAACTTCTGGAAATAACATTGTCATACAATTCTGCTCCCAGATACCAGTTTGAATGTCTAGCTAATTAACCAGTCATTCCTTCATAACTTGCCTCAAAAGTGTATGCACATATACCTTTAATCTCTGTTTTTATCCTAGCTATATTGTCTTTGTGACTTAAGTGATCTTTGTACTCTTCTGAAATATATATACATGTTGGCATTTTTAAGTTGTTAAGTTTAATTTATTTACTGCAAAACAGATTTAATATTTTTAGCATTGTTTTATTCTTTTTCTTAAGAACATGATATTATGAATTTCTTTAGAAAAATGAAATTCTCATTCCTAGTCCTAAAGTTGTAAATAACCAGTCTGCAGACCACTGATCACCATAGAGCCACAAAGCTGAGGTATTTATGTGGTTCTGTTGTTGGTATTGCAGCACATCTTTGTGAATTCATCTGATCACTGGAAATCCTTGTGTGGTGTAGGTGCAGGGACTGATAAAGCTTTTTGTATTTTTATAACAAAGGCATCTGAGGAAAGATGGAGAAAGCAATTGCTTCTCTTTGGGTTGTCATCAAAATACATAATTCTAGCTGAAAGAGTCTGGTGTGCTAACACACTATCTGTGCTGTGCACTGAGGACTAAATGTTTTCTATATCACACAATAGTAATGACAAGTAATTGAGGAGCTCTGCAGGATACAGAGAAAGTTTGAATGTGTGCTAAAGACTGATGAAGAGAAACATTGTTTCTTGCTTTCCTTTGATGCTGTGACCATGCCTGGCTTTATTTGCTAGTGCCATAGGCTTTCTGCTTGCTGTAGGTCCATAAAGTTACCCTTCTGGGAAGAAGGTTGCTCTTGCTTATTTCTGCAGCCTACCCTTCCTGCTGGCTTTCTGCTCCGTTTGTCTTTTGTCAATGCTGACAAAAGCTGTTGCAGATACTGGGCTAAACTGGTGTGTTTTGTGCCATATACTGCAGGCTTTGGCACTGTGGTATAAAAATCTTACACCTTTTAGCTTTTGGGGTGGGGGTGTTGTGCTGGGGGAGAGGAAAGGAAGCACTGTTATTCTATAATAACTTCTATAATACTGATTTTTTTTATAGTATCAATCTCTCACAAACATAGGGGTCATGTTTGTAGCCTTCAGCCAACAAAATACTTAAATGTACTTTAATCGAGAGAATAATTCCATTGACTTCAGTGTGATGCCTACCTACTTAAAAGAAAAAAAAAAAGTTTAAGAGCTTTTCCAAGGTGAAGTCTTTATTAGTAACTTGCATGTTATGCATGGGTATTGTTTGGATACACAGGATACTCATGCAGTGAATTATTCCTTTATATTTGATAGGATTGAATACTATTTTTTGTATCTGTCTGCTCTATTCATTTGTGACACGTCAATGACATTCATCTTTTCTATCTGGCATTTTTAATATGCCCATCACCAGAATATCTGCCTGTCTCTTCTGAAAAATAAATGCTTCTCAAGAAGAGACAGAAATGGGAATGCATGTGTAATTATTTTAAAATATATATTGCTGAAGCATAGTAGCCTTCCCTCCCTCACTCTAATATTTATTTTTCCTAGTGACAAAATCTGCAGCAGAAAGCACCAAGCAACAAGTTTATCAATTTGAACGGGCCAATTGCACAACTAAATGTATGCGAAACTTAAATCCCTTGGGGAAGCTGACTGTAAGGATTTCCTATTCTGTGTCGAGTTACTGAGGTGTGACATGGTGGATTGAACTTAATGCCTTAGGCAAGCACAGTCAAATAGAGAGAGTTTAAGATTTTGCTGTGTCCATGAAGGGATCTGCTGGTAGTTGTCTAAATTAAGCTTTCAGAAAAAAAAAAATAACGCTATCATGAGGTCTTTCCCTTGAATATTTTTGGAAGGTTATTCTAGTTTAAAAGAAATCCAAGCAGATTTCCTCTGTGTAAGCCTCATAGCAGTTGCAAAAAGATTGAGGAGTTATTCCTCTTAAGAGGAACAGTAAAATGCTGGAACACTGCTATTTTTTTTTTTTTTCAAGTGTAGTATCCTAGTCAAAAACAAGGATCCCTGCCTGCATGGAAGCTGACTGCAGTGACCTGGTAGCTGCTGATGGTGTGAAGCTGCAGGCACTGCACACCTGCCCTGTGTTTTTCACAATCCCCTTTCTTGTTGCTTGTGCTGCCACTTTGAGGGGAAAACTGATCCTGGTGATGGGTCTGGCCTTAGTGACCTCTGTGACCCTGTAGCAGCTAGAAGAAGGCAGCAGCTTATGGAGTCTGCACACATGCTACAGAGGCTAAGTGAGCTCAGCCAGTGGCAGCAGTACCTTCAGCTTACAGTGCTGAAGACATTTGCTATGTATGTGCTAGGAGGTGGAGGGCCACCGGGAGGGGATGGAAGAGGACAGCTGCTCCATCTGACCATGTCTGTGCAAGACACTGAGCTTGAGCATTTCTGGAATGTGTGTTTTCAAGAAGAGAGCATCATCCTGAAAAATTGGAGTGTTTGATCAACTTTCTGCAGGACAGCTTCAGCAGTAGATCATAGAGCTATGCCTGATACATAGCTCAGGATCTCAGAAAAAAGTTGGAGTTGCTGGTATGGCCAGGTCCTGGGTAGAGGGACAGGCTTTGAGCTGCATTTATCATGGCCTGCCAGTAGTGGCAAACAGAAGGGTTCCTCTTCATCCCTTTTCTCTAGGGGATGGGTGTGGGGGAAGCTAGAAACTTATTTCACTGTGTGCTGGCATTGTACTCCGTGCTTGTTCTCAACCTATATTTTTGTAGTCCTTTTAAATTGGCTAGGTGGCATTCTCTTGTCTAGAAAGAACTGGACAGGAAAATTAAGCATGTACATTTTACATGGATTACTCAAAGGCAGTATGGGGTTGAGGTGTCACCATACACTTGTCAGCTCTGCATTTAGATCCTATTTTTCCTTCAGCTCTTTGTAGTGCCAGTAGTGATGGTGATCTCAGCTGTGGGATGAGCCTGTACCCTTTCCTTTGTTAACCTGTAAGCCTTCAATCATTACCTACAGTCAAATATTATGGGATAGAAGAATGATGCTGATATGTGGCTTACACTGTGAACCATTACTTTTTAAAAATTAGACAGTTGACAGGAATTAGTGTGTTTCTCATTCTGTCAGAGGTAGACTGTTGGTCAAGTGTCACACTCGAGTGCCAGAAGCTTGTCTGAGGCCCTGAACCTAACTCAAAGTTTCATGTTCCAGGGAGGTGAGATGCTGCCTCAAAAGAGAACAGGGATTTAGGAGTATGAACCACTATGTTTAATGTCTTCTGTTGCTCAGAGAAAGGAATAGTCTTTTAGTACAGTGACCAATCCCTAGAGTTAATTGCCATAATTCATTAGCAAAGCCTCACTTCCTAGATGCTTTGAGTTGATTAGTAGGTGCTTTGTTCTATCACTTTTTTGGCTGAGCATTAAGTTAGGTTTCAGACTCCAAAGACGTAATAAACTTACATGTAGTACTTACACAGCAGGGATAAACAATTGCAATCAATGCAACCTGATGCTATGTATGTAGCCTTTGCAACTTTGTACAAGGGCAATATGAAGGAAATATTTTTACCCACACCCTGGTCTCCCAAAAACTGTCCGAGACCTTGTCATGAGAGGTGATTATGGCTGACCACATTCAGAACTAGGGCTAACATGGTTCTGTAATGTAAATGCTGTAGAAGGTTGTGCATCTTCATGTAGGAGGACAGGAGCTATGCAAGTTGTGTGTAGGACTGACAAAATCTATATATTGACATGAGCCATTTTTCAGGTAAATAAAAATGTCTCATCTATTACTAGTGTGCTTGAGAATATGAGCCTTTTATTCACTTATGTGTATTAGTAGACAATGGTGTGTGTATATGTAGTATGAGGCTGCATGTCCTGAGGCCATGGGAATGTTGCAGTTGCATCAGAAGTCATACTAGTTGCAGTGAACTCAATATACATGCAGATTTTGATCAGGATTTAGTGACTGTTTCTCCTATTTGTGGATTTCAAGTCTACCAATCTTTTATGTTCAGACTGAAGTGTTACTCAGTTTGCCTATGGACAAATAAAACCCAGTATATATAGAAAAACTTTAATGTCTTGTTCAAGCTAATATGAATTACAGGCAAGACCTGCTCTTCCTAATATTGTTGCCTAAGGACATAACACTTCCCTTTTTTTTTTTTTTTTTGTACCTTTCTTTTGTTCTACTACTTAGTTTAAAAAAAAAAAAATAATAAACTTATCACAAATTTTAAAACAAAAGGTAACTTTTTACGAAAGACTAGAAAATGTTCCATTTCCTGCTCGATATTTAAAATCAGGTCTCTTAATGCTTCCCCCCAGGTATTGTTTTGGGAAGGAAAAGAAACTGGTGTGGGGAATGAGTTCTGGTTTATGTTAAAAGGAGTTATATGAGAGTGTAATGTTGACCTTGTATTATAAAAGACTGCTAAAATAGTTTTGTAAAGCTATAAATGTGTTAGGACAGAAATAAGTAAATAGTCAAGTTATTTTCTTCAGCAAATTATATTGTCACATGTATGAACTTGGAGATTGTTCCAGTGACAAATTATGAATTGAATCAAGAAATAAGTAACTTATGCCAAATTGTATGTTAGTTACTTGAATGCCTTTTGAAAAGGTGCTAGGAACTCAGTAGTCTGTCTAGATTTGGTTGAGAACAGTCAAATACTTGTATTTTTTTCTCTGTGTGGTTTTCTTTTTCTTTCCTTTTCTTTTTTTTTTTTTTTCCTTGTTCTGTCACCTTTTCTTCTGGAAGCTTTCTTTCACTAGTATTTGGCTATGTGTAGTAAGAAGGCTAGGGAAGAGTTAGAGCAAAATAAAGTTTTACTGCCCATATTACAGGTGTTACCCATCTTCAGGGTCCCAAAAAAAAATTGCATCAGTATTGGTGGACTTAGGAGTTGGATGTTGGGGCTGGACTGCATTTCTTTGGGGTCTGGTGTGTATGGTGTTTTGCCTTGGGCTTTCATTATTTATTACTGCAAGGACTATTGGCTGTCAGATAATATTGTACTGTGAGTTACTGTATTTCAATAAAGCTGTGGCCTTGGCCTTTAATCTGGTTACCAGAGATCTGTTTTCTGTCTGTGTAGTCCAGAGTACATTCTACAATGTAACAAACATTTTAAAGATTTACTTTCTTCTGACGTATAAAAATATCATGGTCCTTAGTGTCTTCATCGTCCCTTCTCTCCCCAAGAAGTTTGCATCTTCAAATACTTCATAATTTATATTATGGACAAACACCATGACTAGCCTTACACGCCTTTAAGTGTTCTGGCTTTAAAGAGAGGCTTTTCCATTTTGCTTAAAAGACTAGGGTGTCAAGAGGATGGGCCTAGGCTTTCCAGATGTGACTGGATAAGGCAATGGGCACGTGCTGAAATGGAAGTTCCAGTTAAATATGAGAGAACACTTATTTACTGTGGTGACAGAGGCAACAGGTTGCCTGGAGTCTGTATGGAGTCTCCATCTCTGGAGATATTCAAAACCTGTCTGTATGTGGTTTTGTGGAATGTGCTCTAGATGACTCTGCTTGATAAGGCTGTTAGACTAGATCTCCAGAGGTCCCTTTCAACCTCAGCTATTCTGTAATGTGATAGTGTTCTTTTCAAAGTAGGTTTTGCATAGAAGTTCACCATAGTTCTTGAAAAAGCAAATATTACTGTGAAGTGAGATATTAATGTTTGTATGCTTGGAGTTTTGCTTCTAGTAGCAAAAGTAATTCTGTAACACAAATTCACTTTTAGCAACTGCTTGTTTTATGAGAGGTTAAGCGAAATATCAAGGAGTGTAGTAATAGGACTAGATGTAATGGCTTTAAACTAGAAAAGGGTAAGTTTAGACTGAATGTTAAGGGGAAATTCTTCACTCAGAGTGGTGAGGCACTGGAACAGGTTGCCCAGAGAAGTTGTGGAACACATATCCCTGGAGGCATTCAAGGCCAGGTTGGGTGGGGCATCGAGGAACTTGGTCTGGTGGCAGGTGTCCCTGTCCAGGGCAGGGGGATTGGAATTAAGTGATCTCTATGGTCCCTTCCAACCCAAACCATTCTACAATGTATGTTTAATTTATGCTCAAAACTCTTAATTATTTTTAAATGCAGTAGCACATGGAGGTTTAGCCTGACTTCAGACCTTTAATTGAGGATTTTTGCTAGTCCTCTGGCATAGTGAAGGTGTGTGTCAGATGCGGAGCTTGCCGTAAGCTGCAACTAAATAAAAACACAGGGATGGAGGGGCTTGGAAATTGGTAAGGCATGTCTCTGCCTTCCATCCACTGATAAGATGATGTGGCCAGCTTCCCATGGATAAAATATAATGTAAAAATCTGTTTCATCCTGGGCTACTGGTACAATCACAGCTGTGGGTGGCATTTATTTCAGGTATTATTTGTAATGTATCCTACCATGTTTTGCTGTATTTTCTGTGCCTCTCATCAATACTCTTCTGTTAAAGCTAACTGGCTTTCTAATTTATAATCACTTAGGGCATCAGTAAATGAAAACTTCTGCCAAACTTTTAAGTGATTCAGAAGCTTGCATAGCAATGTTCTTTCTCCATCTAACCTCATGTGTGACTGGCATGCACCTCTGTTATTATGGATCAGGTAATTCCATTGCAGCTAATGGCTAATAAATACTAATTCATAAGACAGATATTATAAACTGTGTTTTTTTTTTTTTTTTTTTTTTTTTTTTTCCCAAACACTATCTATTCAAAAGTTTCAGTTGTGTAACTTATGTAAATTCTCACTGATTTGGGGGACATGCTTGTGAAAATAGTGGGGATGGGAACTTAAGCTCGTTCAGTTGGGATCATGATGGTTTGGTTTCCTGGTTCTGTGATAGTGATTACAAACTCTGGTAGGCAAAACAGTTCCCTGTTTCCTTACACAAGTCTGTCAGGAAAAATGGTTTACAAACACTGGTAGAAAACAACTACGAAAGAGCACATGAATACCAGAGAAGTGAAGTTGTTGAAAAGCTAAAGTGAACATTTTCCAAACATTTTCTGTGGGTTGGGAATAGAAATACATGTAAATAAATGCTCGGATGGAAGGAAATATACTTTACATAAGTTTAACCCATTTTGAACATATTCTCAAATACGCTACTTACCCAAGAAACTTGCCCCTCTTCTGTCCTCCTTCCTTCCAAGTAAGCACTTCAGTCCCCTCTCAACACACAGAAAAACTTCCACTTATGCTAACGTTAATTAAAATTATGCCTACCAGGGAATTGTGACCTCTTTCTGGCATAGAATTAACTTTGTTTGCATGACGTCATGTTGTTGAGAGGTTCAAAAAATCCACTCCAGATATTCAGGGCCAAAGTGTTGCGACTACATGCACTGTATAGCTTTGTCATTCCTATGGTTGCTTGACCTTATTTGCTTATCTTTAGCACTTCTATGGCTATCATTTGACTAATTTTCAGTTTTTTGAATAATTTTTCTGTGGCCTTCCTAGTCCTCAGATAGGAGAGTGTGCTGCTTTTAAAAGAAAATGTATCCTGTGATTTAAAGACAGCAGGCTTCAAGGCACTTTGGAATTGGTGGGTAGCTTCCTGCAGTAAGCAGATGTGTGGTAAAGTGACCTGAGATAGCTGGCAGTTCTTTAGAGAAACATTAACAAGGGGATTAAGTGCTCCCTTTTCTAGTACAAAGAAGGGAAGCTAAACACAAGTCCAGTTTGACTAGATGTGAGTTCCTCAGTGACCTAAAACTTAGAGGATGTTGCTGAAAGCTGAAACTGGGTCAGGCCATTATGGATGAGTATAGAAGAATGGTGTAGGTAAGTGGAGGTAAAGTTTGAGGGATGAAGATGACAAAGATGTGTAATATCTTTCTAGACTGTGGTGTCAAACCTACCCACTTCCTGTAATAGCATAAATGCCTTAAAGGTAGAACAGAAATAAAGCATGTAATATGGCATGATTTTAATATATTTTAGTGAAAATCCCAGATTTAGTAAATAGTAAATTCTTTCATCACATGCCCAATGATGACATGATTAAGATGAATTACCATAAAGGGGGTGGGCATGACAGAGAGAAATCATAACCAGATAGCCTAGCATCCTGAGATAACAATCTCATGTGCTGCAGTAAGCCATGTGAGTACAGTGTCATTGTAGAGGTAGCTGGTGGGATATGCCATTGGAATGAGGACAGGTCCTGAAGGTAAGTTTTCACTGATGCATAGAATGAAGGAAGTAATACATCTACTTGTTTTGCAGTTGTTACCTAGAGCTGTTTGCATAGGGAGTGTCTTGTGAGCCCTTTAGATCATAGGGATAAAAGCCAAAATAATGGCAATAAATTTGGGAAATAATATGAACTGTTCACTAAAGGGAAATGCTAAACTTTGATGCAAAGACTATTTGGGAGAAAAAGCATGGTCAAAAGTTTGTAGACAACAAATTTGTAACAAGCTGAACATGAGGCTAATGTGTTAATACATAAACAAACATTGGACAATTTCTCTTTGAGAAGTGGATAAGGGGTCTTGATTAGCACGTGAAGTCTGGAAACCTTGGCCTAAGTTGGGGGAAAAAAACTTTAGATGGTTTTATTGAGGAAATATTAGTGAGAAGATATCACTGTAAAATATGAAAGTGTTCTGTGTGTTGCCTGGAGCTAGGACAAGGAAATTTAAGAAGACCATAACATCCTCTCTTTATTTTTTTTTTTTATCAGTCATATATCAGCATGTTCTGACATTATCGAAGACCAAGCAAAATCATTTGGGCACAAATAATGGCATCAGTTTCTTGAATTCATTTAGATGTTCATCCCAGTCCATATAATGAGTCAGTGTTAGATTATACTTATTTTACTGATTAAAGACACTCATAAAATACATATCTGCTCTCCGTTCAACTAATATCATTGGTATTTAATCATGTATTGACATACAACCTACTTGTGAACACTAGCACTATTAATGATACTTCATTAATGGCAGTATGAAGATTGTTTATTTTAATGTTAATATTGTTATTGTTCTCTTTATGTATATGGCATGGCATGACTGTAGCATCTAAGACTTAACACATCCTTCCAGTGCATGGTCAGGTTTAGACATTAGTTTAATTGTGCACAAAGCAGAAGTCTGTAAGACTTTTCAGCAAATCATGGCATGAGAGTTGGTAGGTGATGCTAGAGGACTATTATATCTGGGTTTCATACTGGTGATGGATTATAACACCTTGCAAGACTGCCTTTGCATCTGAGCTTCTGATGTTCCTCTCTAGCTGGATACGACATTTTTCTTATATGTTGTTATGCTCAGAACACAACTGTTTTTGATTAAAAAATCTTTGAGTATTTTTCCTAAATTACAAATATTTGCTGTTATATATAGGTTAGTTCTCTGGTATACTACTGAGCCAGGAACTGGAAAACATTAAATAAAGATCAGGACTACGGATTAAATGTGGAAAAGACTAACTAAGTCTTTCTGCTCATATATAGTGAATCTCTACAGTTTATTTCCTATTCTTTGCCTTTTTTTTCCAGAGTCAAAAGACAATGGACTTCTGCTATATACTGAGTAAGACTGCTCTATATGTTAATACACTCTGCTTTTAGGAAGTTTTTTCATAATGATGTATGATCCTCCTTTAGCCACTTCATTCTGGAATTTCTCATTGTTCCTTTATGTTTTATCAAATCTTTTCCTATTAAGAGCACAGCATTTCCTTTACCAAATGTTCTTTGTTTTATTCATGACTTCTATGACAATGAAGTCCATTTTCTATGGGAAAGAAGCTTTACCTCCAGAGGATAAGTAATAACTTGATCAGAAGGTAGTTTGCTAACTTTTCTTTGGACACCATCTTGTTCCAATTAAGTGGACACAAGTTTTCAATCTGGAATTAAAACATCATAAGTGGTCCTTTGCAAATATAGCATGAAGTTCCAGTCCATCAATGGAGAATCTGTTTATTCACCTAGACTGCTGTTATTCTTTGTGTTTAAGCCGACCAGCATGAGAGTGAAAATCAAACTTCAGCTTTGCATCGCTGGAGAATGCCTGGAATACACTTGATAGGTGAAGAGCATGCCTCTTTTCCACTTCTCTCTTTATTTGTTAATTTTAGGACATCTGGGTATGGTATTGCATAGAATACCACATTTTTTGTGGTTAAAAATTGGATGCCTGTGTATATTGAAACTATATGGAAGTCACAGACTGCAAATGCAGCAAGTTATAAAAATGTGGGCAGACTTCCTTGCAAGTTTAGTTCTGAACCAGAGAGTGGGCTGATCACAGCATAACTGTTAGTGTATAAAGCAAAGTTTGTTTCTTCATGTGTTTTGTTAAGCACAGTGCTCAAAAATCAATAAGTATCTAAAAATGTTACTATTTGTCAAAGAATCTGAGTATTACAGGCAATAACAGGTTCTTGATGAAAGCTGCATAATCAGAAGAAAGCTGAGGCAGTGCTGTCTAAAAAAGACGGGTCACTTCATCCAATCTGTGTTTCAGTGCTAATGAAAATAATGCTTTTGGAAGTTACTTGAATGTGTTAAGTGCATGTGGGAACAAATTCGTTTTTGCACTGTAATCAGTAACCTAACAGGAAGTGCAAGGCATGTTGCTTCCTGGAATTGCATGGTGTATGGGGGGGAAACAAGTACTAGATTGATATTCAGTGGAAAAGCACTGTGTATATGACCCAAAGGCTAAAAAGCTGCTAAAACAGTAAGAAGGTTGCAAAAGATAAGAAAACAAAGGGAGGAATTAAAGACTGATAACATGAAACTAGCAAAAATTGTCAGGTAGGTACTCTGCCAATGAGGAACGAGGTGAAAGAGGAGACATTGGGGAACAGGGCATAAAAGATGTTAAAATAGCATCTGCAAGCGCTCTCCTGTTTGCGAGACACATGCCCTTGTAATGGCAAATAAAATGTTACTTCACTGAAATCCTTGCCTGAGCCTGCGTCAAATGGCTAATGAGTGTTTCTCATAGTTGAAGGGTTACAAGAATTTGACCATAAGCTTAGTGCAGGTTTGTAGAATAAAATCACGTTTTGTAGTTCTGTTGAATGCTGATCACAGAATGGCTGAGGTTGGAAGGGACCTCTGAGGATCATCTGGTCCAATGCCCCTGCTGAGCAGGATCACCTAGAGCAAGTTGCACAGGATGGTATCCAGGCAGGTTTTGAATATCTCCAGAGAAGGAGACTCTACAACCTCTCTGGGCCACCAGTTCAGATGCTCTGTCACCCTCACAGTAAAGAAGTGCCCCCTTATATTCAGTGGGGACTTCCTGTGCTGATTAAGTTTTTTTTTTTTTAAAAAAAAAAAAAAAAAAAAAACTTGACCCGTGACTCTAGATTCTAGTCCTGCAATCACACAGACCCACAGCCATCTCTGCTTCTGCAAAGCCTGAAAAATATAGGCAGGGATTCAGAGAGTGACATATGTCTTCATGAAAGATTAAGCCTGAGCTGTTTTATCCATCATTCTGAAGAACTTCTGCAAATATCTATTATCAGAGTTTCTTATCTTTCAAAATTATCATTCCTTTACTTCAGTGGTGTGTTTTGCAAATATCTTAGTTGCTTGGTCACCAGACAGCTTTACGACATTCTAGAAACAAAACTATTTAAACTTTTGGTAGAACTGATGATATTTTGATTTGCGCTAGAGTTGACTTTGACACTGTCCTCATGTGTCTTTTTTAATGGCATGGACTTGCCACTAGAGCAGAGGCAGGGAGGGCAGCCTCCTTGGGAGGGCAGAGGTCAGGTGTTCACTTGAGAGACTCATGGATTTTACACGCTTAGGGCTATCAGAGCAGTTGCAGCTTGCTAACAATGTTCTCACAATACAGAGGTGTAACAGGAGACAGGTAGTTGTATTTGCAGAGGAAAGAATGAGCTGAAGCATAGTGCTACTTGTGATAGCTGGTGATGTGGTCATATGGCATGGGAGATAGTATGTCAATACAGTTGTAGCAAGTTTGCTGGCCTGTGAGTATCACCAATAGGAAAGAGTTCCCTGTGCCTCTTGCATGAGACTCCACAATATTGAGAAGAACGAAGACTTCTGGTTCTTCTTTTTTGTGAGATGGGTTATTATATAAATAGCAGCTGCACATAAACAAAACAATTGCTTTAGTTTCAATTGCAATCAAGTAAAAGCGGGTTTGAAATCACTTTTCCACAGTGGAAACAAACATAAAGGAATTATTTGCAGTTTCTGTCTAAGGACAAAGTGTAGAAAAACAATGCAAGTGATAAAAGGTTGAGGTGTTGTCACTTGAAGAAAAAGACTAGTACGGGAGTGAAATTCATGTTCTTGCATGAGGTGGAGAAGTGAGGCAGTACATGAAGAGTCACATCATGGAGTGGTCAAGGTGTTTGTTTAGACACTGAAATCAACTCCCTTGCAAGAATTAGATGGAATTTGTGCATTTTTTAACACTTGCAGCAATAGACTAAAAAGTATTTTTATGCCATTATGTGGCATTGTGAACATGTAAATGTCACAAACATTAATATGAATTTTCTGATTGTAACTACAAGTTATGACTAATAGTTGTGTACACATTACTATAACAGGCTGAGTTAATTTCTTGTACTGTTTATTTAAATGCAACAAAAACAAAACCACGCACAGAAGTGATTGTAGTGATCAAGTTTAGTGTATTAAACAGCACACTACTGTGTTCTGTTTAGAGTACAAACCTGTCAAACTGAAAGAAAGCAAATTTGTTCTTACTTAGGTGATGGAGCTGTCTTAAACTAGAATCCAATGAAGACTCAACCTTTTAAAAGGAATGAACTTGCTGCTGAAAAATGACGTGTTTCCTTCATGCCAAGTTAACTTTACAGGTCAAATTGATTTCTTAGAATATCAGCAAGCCATGATTAAAGGAAACAGCTGTTGTGGTGTCCTTGTCTCTCCCTGTCCCTGCCCCACAAATTTAGGAAAATGCAAAGTGCTGCAGTGCTACTTGAGGATCTAGAGTGAAAGCTCATTTAACTCAAACCAAAGTAATCAGTTAGATCAATTAGATTACTTTGGTTTTATTTAGAAATTATTTTACTCCTGGGGAAAACATTTTTGTTCTTAGCTATGCCCTAGGCTTTAATGCTGCACTTGTAAAACACTGTCTAATACAAACAGAGGCGATCTGCAGGTTGCTTCAGTATCAGTTTAAATGATTATACAGAATAGTAGACAAATAGGTCTTATTTTACTTAATTTATTTTTCAACAAACAAATCATCCAATAAAAATCTTTGGGGGTTATCCTGACTATGCCTATGAAACCTCACTGATGGCACTGGGTTGCTATCAGTAGGATTGCAGAGGTGTAATTTGAGTATACTTAAGAAGTTGAATAGATGAAGCCAATAATGTCCCAGTGGTCCTTTGAATTTGGCCCCATGAAATTAATTTCCACCTCAGCTTGTACACAGAATAAATTAATTCATACAGACCCAGTACTGCACTTCTATAATCTGTGTAATTGCTTGTTTATTCCAGCACCTGGTAGGTCTCTTTATCTCTGAACTTTTGTGCTCTGCAATATTAGCTTGTCTAAGGCTGTAAAATTAAAAGTTACTTAAGGATTTTATTGAGCTGAAGCGATTGTGTTTTTCAGCCATTGAGGGTTTGTTTACTTAACAGTGATTCCACCCCACCCAGTTGTAAGACCAGCCCAAGCTGTTATCACACAATAGGACTTGGTGTTTGACCATAACTGCATGTCTCACTCAACAGGCAATCAGCATTTTAATTAGTGATTAAAGGAAAGTCATTGTACTCTAGCTGCTTTATCACAATAGCCTTATAATTTAGTGTTGAATAAATAGATAATGCGAAAGAGAAACCTCCCCTCATAATGTTGTTGTCATTAAGGGCTCTTTTACTCATTTGTGTATGTATTAAAACACATGACATGAATAGAGGTAATTATAATTACTACAGTTTTTTTTAGCAGATTAGCTGACATTTTTTTCATTGTAAACCTTTTCCTTTATAATGCCACTCCAAAATGAATGCAGTATTTAAAAGTTCAGATAAAGGTAAGTAGTGGTGGATCTGTCTTACCAAGGTCTATGGATGTGAATGATTGATTTGCTGTGTGCATCACTGGAATTAGGTAACTCGCATCATGACTGTGATGTACTGTGTAATTGATGCAAGCCCTTTCATAGTATTCTGAGATTGAAATCAATATTTATTTGGAGTGCAACAAATGTAATAAGCTGCATTTCTTAAGTGTTGCTCCAGCTCCATTTTTAGTTCAGTTTTGTAGAAGATTACTCAGAAGTGATAGATGCGTGTTTTGGTGCGGTTAAAGAATTAGTTAAGAGGATATGAGCAAGATATGGAAAACAGTGCCATCTGAAGCTGAGTGAACGAAGTTAACACAATGCTTTTATAATGGCACGATCAACACTTTATTCATAACTTTATTCACTACTACAATACTGTTCATCTGCATACAAGAGATCAGAATTATATGCAACTAAGCTTCACTGTACTTTCATCTGCAATAATGATGAATATCAGTTACTAAGACATATAATAGTTTGTAGGCAATTAAGAAAACCTCGTGTCCTGTACCCAAAAGATAGATGTTTATCAAACTGAACAGTCTAGCACTACAATGCTCTTAAAATAACTTTTTTCAACAAGGATACACCTTTGCCTGGTATATCACAGTATATTTTTGTTGTCTTTTGAATAAAACTACTCTAACCTCTAATCAAGTTGCACATTTCTAATCCCAAAATTTTAGGACATGGTAGTTAAAGGAGCACTGTCAAAATTATTATATTGGGCACTTTGGAAAGGATTTATACATCCAATTTTGATTACCCAGAACAGGGACTTCCAAATACAATACACACTTTCACCTATGCTTGCTTTGCTAAGCTGTTACATTTTGCTATTAAGGATCAGAGAGCTGTGAGGCAGGGACTTTTCTCAGTCCATTGCTTTACAATGTGCTTTTGAAGAACTCCTGTTCCTCTTTTAAGAGTCAACACCCACTCCATGCTCTCTTGATACACTCTTAGTAATCCTCTCTTCTGGCATCTCTGGCATGTTGAAACAACAACCTCACCCACACCTGACTTAATAAAAGGTGCTCTGAAATGCATGAAGTGGTAATTTGTCACTAGATTTTTAGAAGTGATATTATACCAGTTTACATGTTATGTACTTGGCATTGGAAGCATTAAGCAAACCTTGTGGGGGACAGCTTTCATGCATGGAGCATCCTTGTATGTTTTTTTGTCTGTTGCCAACCACACCCCTAGTCCTTCTCCCCTGAACAGGTGAAGTCTATAGAGGCACTTAAATCTTTGATGCTGAAATAGCAGTTAACTATGGTTGAATTTCTACACCTAAATGATCATTAGTGGGATTGCAAGGCCTGAATTACCAACACTTATATTGCTTGATAAGCTTTCTGAAGTACCCATACAGAAACCTTAAATGCTTAGGAAAGAGTGGAAGTTAAATATTTGATGTAAAGCATCGATGGCCAGCGTAGAGGATGCAAACAGCAATGGAGAAAGACCAGGCATACAAGTTGTAGTTAGAATGGAGGGAGAGAGGGAGGCTGATAACTCCACCTGTACAGATTTAGAAATGTTGGCTTTCATCTGCAGACTTCTGGAAGACTTCTTGTTACTGTGAGAAAGAAAAGCACTTCTCTGCAGTATGGAGAGAGCCTAGAGTGCATGCCTATTTTGTTTCATGGTAGCATGCAACTTTAATTCATGTGTAAATAAATAATGTTATGAGTTGTACTTTATTCTGTGCAGCAGAATTTGTTAGGGAACACTTAGTTTAAACTGTCTGAGATTTTTATAACCTGCTTGTGTTTGGAACTTAAATGAACTATATATTACAAGTCTATTTAAAAGGTTAATGTACGGAGTACATGAGGCACTGTTGCTATCGCTTAGTCTGAAAGTTTTTAACTGAGGTGTAATTCTTCTTTCTTACATGTTGGTATCCCCCACGATTGAATTATCTTGAAAAATGTCAAGTCCATGT
Source organism: Nettapus auritus (assembly GCA_011076525.1). NCBI lineage: Eukaryota > Metazoa > Chordata > Aves > Anseriformes > Anatidae > Nettapus > Nettapus auritus. The sequence continues at coordinate 43,929,877 of CM021769.1, forward strand.
GTAGGATGTTCCCATAATTACACTACTGTTAAAATATTGCATCCATATAACCATATCTTACAATATTCATGAGGTATGTAACATAACAGCTTATTTAGTGATTGGTAGTTCACACAGCAGTGCCTTACAACTGTCCAACAAAAAACCAACACAGTACAAATAAAAAAACACGCATGATACAAATCTAAGCCTCAGTCGTCAGGCCTAAGAAAATATGATCACTCAAAATACATCATCTTTACAGCTACATACATCAGCTCATGTGTGGAAGGATGCACTTTCTAACCCAAACTCTTATTTTAATTTTGCATGTATCTTCCTGCCTGTTCTGTGTTATATTTGACCAGAAGTCCACAGGAGTGTCAGAGAACTCTCACCTTCTGGGCTGGCAGTCCCCTGTTGGCCACCAGCACATAGCAGGTCTTGTTTCTATGAAAGACTGTCCTTGATGAGAAGCAATCTGGAGGTTTCAAAAGAAATGTCTGTTGTAGTTGTTTCAGACCTTGAAACACTTGCAAGGACAAAACCCTTGTGGGAGAGCTGAGACACAATGTTAGGGTTACTCCTGAATCCAAAGAGGACCTCTAACATTGGTTTTGGAACATTTCTCTCTTCAGTAGAGTGCTAGCTGGTCTCTTTTTGTGTGTGTGTGTTATAGCCTTTTTAAGGTAGCTGTACTTTCTCAGATTTCTAGTGAAAATGTTGTGCTGGGGGTGTTAGCATTGCCAGCTATTTACAATCATATTATGTATTCGAACAGTGCTCTGGGAGACCTGATCAATGTGTGGCAAGCGAGCTGTTTAAAGTATTTTTAACAAGAGGATTCATGTGGGGAACGATGTTGGTCTGTTTTGGCACAATGGCAGGACTCCTTTCTGTAAAAGGAACTGGTAGAATAGAAAATAATTCAAGTTCTGTTTGGAAGGACCAAACCAGACTTGAAGCCTTGATTTTATGCTTGATATCCTGTTTATCTGTTTTTCCTGAACTCTTGCAGTTGAGTGCTCTGCTGTGCCTGGCTCTGGTTTGTGCTCCTCAGCTCTCCTCTCTGTACTTCTGTTCTCCCCATCTTGCTGTGTCTGAAGCAGTGCACTTCTGATGGAGTTGGTCAGGAGGGAAATGAGTAAAGGAAGAGCAGTAGGGGAGAGAGGTGGGCCATTATTTCAAACTGGGAGGGTGGAAGAGGCTTGGGAGTACTTAACACTGAGTACAAATATCCTATATGCTTCTGGGAGAGAGGAAGTGGAAGCCACATCATTCTATTGTGCTCCTCCATAGTGAAATCTTGTAGACAAGGATCTTGTATAGGTTGCATCTGGGTCACCATTCCCGAATGATCAGATTGTGGTTGGTAGGTGATGAGTTAGATGAAAGGAAAAAGGTACCTGCTAGGATGTGCAGTTCCCTGAATCTCCACTGACTTTTTTTCCCTAGCTCAGTAAATTATCATGCGACATCTATTCTTTCCATTCAGCTGTTCATTTTAATATTACTGAAAGGCTAGAAAATATCTGTTACGGAAAGAAGCTGTGTGACAAGCTCATATATATTTTTTTTTTTGTGCTGGGAGAGGGTGAGGGGGATGGTATGAGGCTTGGCATGATGTTCATACTGACCATTAGTTAACTATTGTGGAAATGCATATGTTTCTCTGGTCCTCTCTTTTTGGCTTGGGATTTTGATGTAACAAGCAACTTTTCCTGTAACACTGTGCAGCTAAAGCAAATTAAGTCTTTTTTTTGTCATCCTTACAGTATATCAGCTGTATTATATATGTGCATGATCAATACCTGTGAGAGCAGTATTAGCATTGCACCACAAAGCTTTCCTAACAATGGAACTGTTAAACCAGTCATTCAGATGGATTTTTCAATATTGCTTTGTACATTTAATACTGTAATTATTTGTGGCAGATTGTAGTAAATACACCACTCTTATATTGTCATACAAGATATATTAAACTTATTTTTAGAAGTATTGAGCATTATCATGGTGGGCTTTAGCATCATGAGTCAAATGTCATCCTCCATTGCTATCTGCTGGATGACTTTTTTTTTTTTTTTTGGAGGGGGGGCTGTTTAGTTATTCACATGTGAATTAGGTGTCTCTTAATTGGTGACCTACTTCCTCTGCAAGTATCATAGAAGAGTAAACTTGTAGACTCCTTTCGTCCCTCCTTCCTGTTCTGGTCTTTAATAATGTTCTTCCTGTCGTGCATTCCTGTGGAGATCAGACATAGTGGCAACATGCCACTCCATTTAGGAGAACATGCCAATTTGATAGGGGGATGTTGTTTGTGATGTGGTCCTTGCCCTTCCTTCCTGAACAGTAAATAGATAACTCCTAACCAGCTGATTTAGCTAGTTCATGCTGAGTTTCACGTTGTATTTCTCTTACCTAGTTGGACCATTCTCACTGATAGTGGTTTGGCTTGCTGTGAGGCAGATGGGTTAATTTTCTTTAGCCTCTTAGTAAAGTTTTGATTTCTCTTTAGTGTAAGGTCCCATTGACAGAAAATAGTGATATTTTTGGCACCACAAAATAACTGCAGAAATTCTTGCAGTTAACAGAAAGATCTTGGGAACCCTTGGCCTATGGAAGTGTTATGTTTTTTAAATAGGCAGCATTATTTATGTCAAGTTACAAGGCAATGTATATTTCCATGCATGGTATTTTGTAGCAATCTGTACGTATTAGCTCTTCAGAATCCTTTTGCAAACATACAGATTCCCAGCAGCCTTTTCCGATTCTAGTAGTTATTAAAATACCATTACTAAAATAACAGTGGAAAGTTACTAAAATAACTTTCCAGTAGTTATTAATGCAGCCACCATTCATCACTAGTGTTATGACCCAGAATTACCAACAGTTAATAAACATGTTATTCTGCTAATCTAACCTAGATGTTACCATTGTGCATTTTATTAATATAGTATATTATAAGCTAGTTATAGTTTTATTAATATACTAATATGATACTGATATGTAATTTTTATCATCAACACAAATGGATTTCTAGTCACTTGGCACAGAAGAATCTTATTCTACAGCTCTAGTTTGTTACTATTCTTGTAGGTATCAGAGGACCTTGGAAATAAGGTTCCTCTGCAAAATGTATAAATGATTACAGGAAAATATAGTCATGTTCCAGTACATCTACTTTATGTTCTATGTAGCTGTCATGATACTCGTCAGGTCTTGCAGGATGCGTTCTGATATGATGTATGTACACAAATTATTTTTACTGCGAAATATTTATTCAAAACTGAGTTGTTTCTTCAAGTTGATCAGTTTACTAGTTTCCATAATGACCAGTTAATATTTGTATTTGGGGATCAAGTCAGCTGCCACACGACTTGCTTTATTTTGTCTTTAAACTTCAATCCTGCATCCCAGTGAAGTGGTATGTTTATAGGAAACTCTTAATTTTGTGAAGAAACTTTTCTTATATGCATGTGAAATTCTTTACTTACTTTCTGCCTCCTTGGCTTAAGCCAATGTCTGAGGTGGGGTGAGGGGATTCCTTTCATTGAACTGTAAATCTGTCATCACTTTGGCTTCTCTGAAAATGCATTTGTTGTCTCTGAAATCCAGCAGTGTCACTATTAAAGCGCCTTTGTTTTCTTGACTTGCTGTGAACCCAGTAATATCTTAGGACGTGCATTCTACACAGATGTCTTCAACATTTATTTTCAGATCTGAATTATCCTTCCTCAATAAAATATATTGTACTCTCGTGTTTGCAGAACTTTCTCTAATCCTCTTGTTTCTCATTTCACATAGAGGTTACATGTAATGAACACTCTGGCTAAGGTAACTCTCAAGATTTCTTAATGATTATCATATGGTAAATTGTCAGCATTATTTTTGGCAGGCAGTAATACAACCTCTTTTGTAATTAAGCTTTTATACCTTCATAAGCATAGGGTTTGTTTCTAAAACTAGAACCGTGATAGCTGACTAGGCTGTTAATCAGTTATTTTGATGCATGCCTGTGTGTTGAGGTTTACCTGTTTTAAGAATATGCTATGTTCATCTTGGTGGTGGTTGGGGGGTGAGAGATTGGGTGTGGGTCTTTCTGTTATGCTTGTTTAATATTTCAGCTCCAGGTTAGATGCAGAGAAGCCCTTCGTTCATTGTATACTTGTACAGTGTCACTTCAGAGCAAAATTATTTGCTTATGGAGTAAGTGGTAGGTCCAATTCTTTGAGCTGGTTTCATGAATATATTTTGATGTATCAATAGTTCATCAGGTGGTCAGTGTTTTCTTGATTCACTGATCAAGACAGTCTGACCATGCAGCAAATCTGACCTGAGCAGTCTTGGTCAGGAAACAGTGGAATGAGGAGAAATTGAAGTCATTGACTAGTCATTGTGTGTGCATGTGAGCACTGTGTGGTTGACTTGTTAGATATCTTCTGTGTAAAACATGTCACTTCTTGCAGTCCATTTTTTTTTAATGTGCTGTATTACACTTAGTACATTTGCACCCTCTTAAAGCTGTGCCAACCTCGTGTAAGTTGTGCCTTCTTTTCAAGTGGTCTTAACTGTCTTTGTGAGTTATGTAGCCTTTCAAGTATCCTTTATAAATGAAAGTCTGAAATGGTGTTTGTACTGCAGCTTAAAAATATCCATATTCTAAAGCTGTTCAGAAGTAAGGAGTTGAACCTGCATATTGGGTTTCAACCATTCAGCCAAAGACAAAGATGACTGAATTCAGTCTTAAATTTTATAGAACTAAATTTTAATGGTGAGCACAATCACACTCTGTGATTGTTTTCAGTGCTGCTTTATTAAGTTATGTAATGGCAAGGGTTCAAACTCCAAAGATTGTTGAAATGGTAGATTTAGAGACTACGTTAGAATGCTCATCAGTAACAAGTATATGGGTTTTCAATGTGCAGAGATTTTTACCTAGATATTGCTGCAGCTTGTGACTCTTATTTAAATAGTTTGGAGGTTTTAGACTTAATACCGTGCTTTTTAAAAAATGTTTTAAAATCTTGTTTTATTCCCCAAAGATTTGTTTTCTGCTGTTGCGATGACAGATAGCTGGCTTTTAAAATTGATCAGGAAGTATTCTGGCAGTCCTTTAGTGTTGTAATAGCACTTTAATGGATATGAGCTATTCACCCAGATCAGACTCAATGTCAAAACAGGCGAAAATACAGCTGTCACTCTGGACAAGAAGTTACACATATGCAAGCAGCTGCTAATAATACTGGAAAGGGAGCCTTATAATAATGCTTTAAAGGTGCATGCATATATATTCATCCATACTGATGTGTAGACACCCCATAATAAATATGCTAGAGAGAAACAGATTTGTCTCATTCTCTTTGTGGTTGCGTTTAGGAGAAAGCAGCAAAATGTATATGTTGCTCTGACGTGTGAGGAGGTAGCAACAAGTTTATTAGTGCTGGTGGGCTTGCAGGTGTGTGCTTTTGTAATAATTTGTGTGATGTGTTGCTGGGACTGTGGTGTAAATCTCATCTTGCAAAATGATTGCATTGTTGTGGGCCCTTGTTTAATGCACATGCTGGGCTGTCAGTTTCAGTGGAACTCTGACCATGCATATAGATGAAATTTATGGCTATAGAGTAGTAGCTCTTATGAAGAGAGTTTTCTGTCTGAAAATTTAATAACTAATCATAATGCTTATATATGCTTGATTCTTGTGGTGTCTTTAGTCAGGATACTTTGCACTCTGTTGTGTTCTAGTGTTTAAACTGGTCACATGGTTTGCTTCAAACCCTGCAGTATTGGAAAGATAACTATTATCCAGATGTGGATAAAAGTGCTCTCATGCCTTGCACTATTGGAAGCATATGCATTTAACAGAGATTGTTTGACATAAATGAAAATTATAATTTCTAGGGATATTATTTTTTTCCTATTTGCATTTACTTATCTCTACCCTCTAAATCTAGAATACGTCAACACTTTGGCTCAGTAGTGCTCAAGAAAGTCAAGAAGCAGTGAGACTGGAGAATGCCTTGTACCCCCCCCCTTTTTAGGCAACAGATGTGCTACTGTATTTTAATATATCTTATTGCCAAAGCAATAGGGCAGTGGTCATTTTTCTTGCTTCTGTTAGTGAAGACTGGTTAATGTGATCACTTTAAGGTGTTTTTCTTTTTTTTTTTTTTTTTGCTAGAGTATTTTATCTTGCTGTATTCCCTATACTGATGCACGTAAGAATATACATGGATGTCCTCTGAGTATATTAAATGTGTTCCCGTAACTCCCAAAGCTAGAGAGGCAAATCTAGATGTTACAAGAATATCTTGAATGCCATAAAATAGTAGGTCACTTATGATAAAATAGGTCACTTATGATTTTACATAAATGTAAAGATTCTGTAAAGGTTTAGTCACATGTGAAACTCCCATGCACCAATTGCATTCAGAAAGTATGGGAAGAATAAAACTGACTACAAGCATGAGGATTTTCTCCCCTTTTTGTGGCTTATCAGACTAAGAGGGACTCTAAACAGGCCAGTGAAGCAATCCATGCTAAAATAAGTAGTAGTCTGCCTGCACTGAGATATGCGAGGCAGGGCTCTCCTTGGGGACAGCAAGTAGAGGAGTGCTTGTCACCTTAGATCATCGAAACACTGAGAGGAACAGAAGTGGGACTAGCCCACGTGCAGTTCTTGTTGGCTAAAGTACTGCTGTTTTTTTCCTGTCATTTCTAATCTACAGTGAACATAAAAGCAAGCATTAGATAGTGTTACATGTGACATGCATGCCAACACTGTGCACTTGATGAGCTTGTTACTGTACCTCTTTAGTCATGCTGGATGGTATTGAAGTTGTACCTGTTTAAGTGGAGTAAGGTGATATTCTGTATAAGCAAATCGGCATAATGTATTGCTTGCTATATACCTTAAAGTTAGACATCTGTTGCATCATTTGTCACCTTTTCCTGATAAGGTATTTTCAAGCTCATGCATTCTTCCTGGACGTCTGGGTTTTCAGGAAGTGATGACGTTATAGCATTTTTAAAGTATAGTTCAGGAATTATATGGAGTACAGGAGTTGTATTGTTTTGGCCATTTAAAACAAAAATCTCTTGGCTCTAGTGTAATTTTTAAAGAGAATGACCAGTATGGTATTTACTCACATATGCTGTGGAATTACTTCTTGTTTGTTTTTCTTTCAAAATCAGGCTGAATCAGGAGGAAAAACTCTTTAAAACAGTTACCAGAAAGAATATTTGCCTACCTGCAAATTGATTTATCTCTTCTCTCTACAATCTTGTCTCCCCATGAAAACTTCATTCTCTGAACAATAATGCATGATGTTCTTCTCACTAATGCTCCTTTTCTCTTCTGCTCTCTTGCTATTCTGTGGAAGATTTACAGTGCCTATAACCCCTCAGCACACTGTGAAGAAAATACACACCTCTGTGCCTTCCCCCCGCCCCCATTTAATCTCTTAGACCTGTTTCCCACCATGGTAACCACGTATGGCTGTAGAATCATGGCACACTTGCAGCAGAGGTATCTAATGACTTGCTGCACCTGGTATAAATTGCTCAAACAGCATCCTTCCAGGTTTTCCTCTCAAGGGAGCAAATGCTTTAAAGAATGACCTTCCTCTGCCCCAGCACATCAACCTGGAAAGTTTCTATTTGCTATTGAATTCCTGACAAGTAATAGGTAGTACTTAAACCTACTTAGGACATAAAATGTGAAAGATATGCTGTTTTTTTTTTTTTTTTTTTCTTTTAAACCATTATTTTTTTTTAATATCACATAAAAAGGATGTTGTTTGCATTTCAGATTTTTCTTTTTTTATTTTGTGTGAAGACATCCAAAAAGATATTTTGTATTTAAATGCCTCTTCTAAAACTAGACAGAAAAAATCTTTTCAAAAAACATTGTTGTCAACTTTCTCATCCTTGAATATAGTAAAGAATACTAAATAATACTATAATACTAATAATACTAAAGAATTCAGTACCTCCAATTTTGGAGAGACTGATAGGGCACTGTCAATAAATGGCAATACAAAAAATATTCATTGTCTTGCAGTCCTTCTGAAACATCAAAATCACACTTTTTTTTTTTTTTGCTGACAGGAAAAACAGTTCATTTTGTCATCATTAAGCAAGCAGACCGGCTTTTACAGCATTGTCTTTGAGATCAGTTGTTCTGATAATTGTTCTGAGTCTTGCTACTTGCACTCCAGAAATCCCAGAATTTTTTTCATAATCACCTTTCTTACTGTAACAGTAGAAATTTTGGAGATATAGGGGACAAAATGCCATTAGAAACAAGACAATCCATATCAGTTGTCTTTTTTATTTAAACTTATGAAAAATGTGCAATTATAGCTGATTACATATAATCCTTAATAATCCCCCCAGAGAAAGTATAAATTGTCAGGCCACGCAGTTCTTTTCAGGACTTGAGTTGCTTACATATCAATCTTTTTACAAATTTAAATGTTCAGTTCATTACTGTATTTTTTTTTTCCAACTGTCTTGTTATAATTTAATATAGAACCTTGTTTAGGAAGGGAGGGTGGGACTGAAATTAAGATGGAAAAGGTAATTAAAAGTATCCAAAACTGTTTTTGCACCATTCTCGGGGGGGTTGGGGAGGGCGGGGAGGACACTTGAGACTTATGAGACTCTTATCTGTTATCTTTGGAGACATTTTTTCCTCACATGGGCAAATGGTTAATATGAAAGAAATACTTGGGAAATGTTCAGATATTTTTTATGCTTTTGGGGAGTCTATTTGCTCCTTGTGTATTAGTTGTTTGTTGGGGGCACAGAGGGAGAATATATTCACTGTCAAAATAATTGCTATTTACATAAAATATCACTGAAATTGTTGGCTTTGTTTTTTTATCATGTTGTTCAAAAGACAGTGTCTTTTAACCTGTCTCTGTACTTACAAGCAGGTATGCTTCCAGCAAGTTTACTTCTGTAGGGATTAAGTCAACTGTGCAGAAGCTCAGTGTTTTTGGCCAATCTTTGAAAATGCCTAGTCTAGTGTAGTACTTGAAAGTTTCTGTTCACACCATTTACTTCAAATATTGTAGTTTGGATGAGATTATTGCTGAAGTGGCTGAATGTTTTGGTAAAAGCATCTTACAAGTAGAAGATGCAATTTAATGCTTTGCACTTCGTTGAGTTTCATTTTTTTTAGTTCTTGCTTCCGTATAGAAAGTAAACGGCAGTGCAGCTTACTTGGAACACACCCACCTGCCAGGCTGATGTTGCTTAAAAGCTTGTACATTGTTTCTGTAAAGGCTTGAGGTTTTGTTTATCCTGTGTTATTTTTATTTTTACCTAGAGATGGGTTGGTATTAATTAACTTACAAGCGGTATAATCATGTATTATTTCCATTGTAAGGGTCTAAGGCTGATACTATTACACTCAGTAAATATTCAGAAATTATATATATGAGAGATTAGAAAGACTCTTGAATTTTAATTTATCTATTTACCACCATTATTCCCTGAGGCCTTTATCTTATGCACATATCTTTCCAGAGGATACTTTACTGCTAATTGAATTTAACCTGACCCTATCTTCTAATTTCCATCCCCCACTTTTGAGGAGAAATCTGTAGTCAGATTTCAGAGTTCTTTAAATCTTTAATCAACTTTTTTTTTTTTTTAATAGCATGTCACTTCTGTTAAGAAGGGTGATGGAGGACTTTGAGGAAATAGTACAACTTTGTCCCAGTACCAAGAAATGCAGAGCCTAGAAGTCTGAGGAATGCAAAAGCTCTCTGCATATCTAGCTACTGCCCACAGTAACCATGCCAGTTTATAGTACACTTGATGCTTCTGCCACATAGTGCAATGGCTGCTAGTACAGATACTGTTACTGCGTGGGCTTCTAAAGAACCCCCACTGTGGTGCCAAGTGACATTGTTTGTGCCATAGGAATATCTGCAGCAATGGGTGCCATGGATCTTTCTGTGGTATGTGCAAGCCTTGGGTTCCACTTAACTCTAATGAAAACAAGTCCTACAGCTATGCATCTTCCATTTATGTCTGCAGATATGTCCTATAGCTGCCATGCTGGTATTTGGTGGGGAGGAAGGGGAGCATGTGAAACAGCTGGATCGCATGCTGCTGATGTCACTGAACTTCCAATTAGGCTTGGAATTGAAATTCGGCCTAGTGTATGATAAGCAATCACTGTGGACTGCATTGAATTACTCTGTTTTAGTTTTGTTTAACTATTTGGGATTTATGGTCTGTTCCATATGGGTGGCTTACAGGCTGTTTTCAAGAATGTTAAAACAGCTTAGTCTACAGTTGTCTTAATTATTTACTCTTTTGTTAAGGTCCTTGTCCATTGAACAATAGCAGTCCTCTGGCCAACTGTAAATGGAAAAAATACTATTTTTGGCCACTAATATTATCTGTGAATCCAGTAACAGATGTGATATAAAAATGGCTTGATTGCACTGTTCCTTTTTAATGCAAGGGGTGGATCTGGATACTAGCACTAGAAAAAATGTCTGCTGTCCTGGCTTCAGCTGATGGAGCTGAACCTGCAGCTACTCCACAGCTCATGCTCTTTAGGAAAACAATCCTATGTGTCACTGCACTTCTGAACTTTGAGAAGAACCATCATGGGTAGTTTAACCATACTCTACATATCAGGAGATAACAATCATATGATGCATGGAGTCAACAGAAATCTGTAGATCAAATAGCATTAGTAGGTTTTGACTGTGTCAATAGCCAGCAGGTGCTAATTTTTTGAAGCCTTGCTTAAGTCTGTGCAAAACTTCCATATGTTTATAGCTCAGCATTATGGAAGCTGAAGAATTAATGAAAAGTGGTAACTATCATGGAATTTAGCAGTGCAAATTAATGGCATCTCCTGGCCAATCAATCTGCATGGAGTTAGGTGATTTCTGGCATTACTTCAGCTTAACTATAGCCACTGCTTGATTTTTTTTTTTTTTTTTCTTCATGTACACAAGCCTCAGCTGTCTTGGGCAGGCCAGTAGTACATGCACACACATACACTGCACAGCCGCCTTTTGCCCTCCTCTGTCTTAGTCAGGGGCCCTTCTGCCCAGCTTCAGTGTGAAGTAGAGGGAGCATCTGGCCCTTTGTGATTGGAAACTTGCTGCATAACCGATTCCTTATGCAGAATTAAGGATTCTGAAATAGACCCTGATGACAGCAAAGCTTTCATGAGAGGGTTCAAGAAGTTGACACTGATGCCTTAGAACAGTTGAAAAGAAATAATGATGTGGAAGTGAACTAATATAAATAATTTAATAGGAAATCTCTGTGCAGGCTCAAATATTCTTCAGAACAAAAGATGGCTATATGTTGATATCTGGCTATTTTGCTAGTGTTATGGAGCCCATGTAAAGATACAGAAACCTAAAAATCAGTGTAACACCAGCAGTGTTACAGCATTTCAAAAGAACTGCCTTTTTTTTTCTTTTTTAAAGAAGGAATTATGTAAAGTAACACAGGAAGAAGAGAAGGAGAACTTTTTTCTTACAGGTTATACTATTTTACCATTACTATATGTGGTCTTAACAGCTCAGGAGTTGACATTTTTATAACATACTGTGCAAAAGTACTGGAAATTTAGTTTCCTGGTGTTGGGAAGGCGGAATCAAACAAGGCTAGCCTGTTACCCAAGTAACTTGAGAAACATCCCTCTAGTTGTGTTTATGCTTTACTCATGAAAACTGATTTTTTAAAATAAATAATAAATTGAAGTGGACAGAAGCTAGTTAATATTACTAGGTGACAAAATGTGATTAACCATGAACGCAGTCCTAGAAAACAATTAAGGGTAGTTGCTGATACCCTTTGCCAGAACAGTCAGGGTTATTTGGAGTGTCTGCCTGACAATGAAATGAAAATGAATTCAGGTTTTGCATGTTTACTATACATTTAAAATACTTGTTAGGAATTTTTTTTTTTTTCACTGAACATGCCTGTGTCTGTGCACACTTGTGTCTCTGGGAGGCTTGTGTGAACAGACTTTCTGTCCTTTTAGTTTTTGAAGACATCTGATTTAGGTTTATGTGGCCCAAGGATGTTAAGTAATAAGGGGTTAGAATATTGTGTACAGTTATTTTCAGCAGCATGAACACTGGAACAGTATGGTTTCATTAAAATACATCATCTATAACATTTTTCTGGCTTTGGATAACATTTGTATATACAAAATGGTACTGTTGTGCAGTTTTTTTCTGTTAGTTCTCTTCTGCTATCTGATTGCAGTCTAATTTCCATTGTATTCACTCTGCTATAGAAATACTTAATGTCAGGAAAGAGATATTTACTGGAATACACGAGTCCAGAATTCATCATGATTCAGTGTGAAATCTGCTCGCCCTTTGCTCCCCACCCCCTGTTGAATTGGAATGAAATGTGCCTTAAACTGAAGTGAAATACATCACATGCAGCAACAGTGGGCCCTAGCTTCGCCTCTATTCCTGTTGTGAAATCGATACACTATCTTTCCTCCTGACCTGTTCTGTGACCTCCATTGCAGCTTTCATGCTGAACAGCAATTGCTTTGAACAGTCTGGGTCTGCCACAGCTCACAAATGATTCTCAGCTTCTGTCTAAAACTGGTGCTGATAACAAAGGCTTGATCTTAAATAATGCAGTTGTAGTCATCTTCTAATTATGAATTACATGAAAGTGCATGGTCTTCTATTATTAAACATTTTCAATAGCATGTACAGTATGCATGCAGCCAGAATGACTCCTTACGGAGAAGACTCGGGAGTTCTGTTTCTAAATGTATCTGACAAAGTTTATGTTGTTATGGAAGAGAAATGTAGCAAATACTTCAGCAGACTATTCATGCTATTTTTAAGTGGAAACACATTTCTCTTTGACTCTATCATTTGCTAATATGATACCAATTCTTTTTTACACTAACATTTGAATTTTCAAAGGAAAAACATTGGGCAATGTGTACATTCAAAGGAAGAGGACTGTTTATTGAACAAAGATGTTTTAAAGCCATTGCACAACTGAGAAAAAGCCAATCCTATGCTTAAAAAGAAATCAAAACAGAAGAAAAATCCTGAATTTCTGATTCCTAATAATGAATCAGGAAATGTTTCAAAGATTTTTAAGTGTGATTTACTAGGGGATTATTGAAAGCAAAGACAAATTGAAGATATAATGGGCATTTATGCTTGCACCAACAAGTCTATTGTGCTATTAGCTAGATTACTTTAATAGCCTTTAGTAGCCTTGAAATCAAGAAGCTGCCTGAGCTGATGGATAAGCATTCATTTTTATTTATTTTTTTTTTTTCCAAAAAACATTGGTAGGAAAATAAGATATCTACAGATCTGTGTTATTTAATAAATGTCTCCTAATGAAGTATTCCTCTGCCACTCTTTTCCCCAAAACAAAAATGTTACAGTAACAATTTTGGCATAGCGGCTGAAGTAAAAATCAGCTTTTAACATAACACAGCTTGCTAAGAAATACTAACCCCTGTAATGATAAATGTACTGTCTGGATTTTACTTATTTATGAGATTGTTTACAATGAAATTATCCTTAGTAAGATAGAAGATTGCTTTATATACCCACTTTAACAATACTTAACTATATAAATCATCTACTTCTACTTCCCCTTCATTGATTCTGGCTGTTACCAACTTAGATTCCAGCAATATAAGAAGAAACCTAGGAAAAGAAAGATGTATAATAATGGTGCCTGTGTCTTACAAAAAAGCTTAAGAGTGACTGTGAATCACTGATGTCAGACTAAGTAGTATGTTAGTGAAATAATATTCCTTTGTTAAATGATACCTTTGGAATGCTTTTGCAGCCATCTTTGTATTAGTTAGTATTGTTACTATTATGACCTGTATTTGGAGAACTTAAGTAAAAATTGCTTAAATTTCTGAAGTGTATCCATATCATTGTAATATAGGTAATCAAGACGTACTTAATGATGCAGTATCACTGTCCAATAGCAGTATATTTACAAAAGTCAAAATGTTGCATTCTCCTAAAGCATGACCAATTGGGGTCCTAAGAATTAGAAAAATGGGAATCCAAAATCTAACAGGTGGCACTGCTGGGAAGCTTCTATTTTTATCTTTCTAAGCAAGTTAGAATGCTCTTAAAAATCTACTGTTTTTCTCCAAGGCTTTCAGTGCCACTGGCTGTTTTCTCTCCATTAATACATTTAGATTGCCTTATGTTTTCACTCATTGTTCATGAAGAGATGCGTATCAAAGGTGCCTTTCAGAATAGGTGCAAGTCAGCAATAGGCAATCAGAAGTTTGTATATTTGAATGATAGGCACAGAGATCCATTTATCCTTAAATATCAACACTGTCCTTTTTGACTTCTAAATGACCTTCATGCTTTTCTGCACAACTCTGGACTTCTCTTAATTGTTCTTAGCTTGTTTTTTCTTAGTTACTTAAAACATGTTGTGATTTAAGCGTGGGTGCAAAAACAATGCATTATATTGTTTAGCCCAATACTATAAAAAAGAGTCATGCAACAGTGTAGCTTCAAGGAATATTGCTTTTCACTTACCTGAGAAAAAGAAAACCACAAGTTTATATGGTTGCTTACACTACCACATAAAAATCATGTTTATGTACCCACGATGGAAAGTGCACTTGCAAAACAGTTTTTTTGTTACTTAAAAGTAATTTCCTGTTCAGATGTGCATATGTGAATAGTGAGCATGCACATGTCTGCATGTACAGTATTACAGGCTTAAGTTCAGAAGCTGCAGAAGCTTTAGCTTCAAGTAGGCAATGTAAGAGTAGCTTGTGTGTCCATATTGCTGCTGTTTCTTTGTAAATTGTCCTACTTGAATATTATCTTCCATGAAGAGCGGATTTTGTGAGGAATGGTTCACACAATGGTTCAAGAACCATTCTTGTCCTGCAACAGAAGTGCAAGATGAATAATAAAGCTCTCCCATTCACAGAAATCCACAGAAAAAATCAGTTTTAAAGATGAGATATTTATGTGAAGACTATGTAATTCTTAAAATCTTTTTTTGACACCGCACAATATTGTGCTAACTTAAAAATAGAATGGAAAGTACTTCTTTTATTTCTTGGAATAATCCCAAATAGTATTTTCTGAACATTTTAACATTAAACTCCCTTAAACCAGAGTGTATTTTTATGATTATTGTGATTGCAAGCAAGTAATACAGGGGATGTTCCCTCCAATGAATTGTTGTGCAACAAGACTTGACGGTAATTCTACCTTTCCCAAAATCTGATATCAAGCAATTTATCTTCTAAATAATACTCCTGAGTACTAAACCTGAAATGTTTTGGCTTCAACCCAAGTCAAACTTCAGGAAGCTTATTCTCAGGAGCGTATTCCCTACCTCTGTAAATTTAATTGCTGTAATGAATAGAATACATGTGTCAAGATATTACGTATGAGTTTTACCTGTTTACTTCTGATCCTGAAACAGAAACATCAAAAGGACAAACTCAGGCTTACATAAAGGCTTTAGAGGCAAATTAATAATAATAATAAAAAAGAGAAATTATAGATACTGAGATATAAACCTGCTGATCTGGAATCTCATTATCTGAAGTTTTTGAAAAACTTTAATACTGACATCCGTCCAGAAAAAATGTTTGCCCTTATGTTCTGCAGAGCTCTGCGTAATATCTCCTCACATGTTGTCCTAGGAGATCCTGTCAGCAGAAATGGATGGGTAGTAACTGAATCCACCAGCAGAAAGTACTATATGGACTGGGACACTGAAGACTTGGACTTGATAGATCCATAGCAAAGGCAGTTGTTCTCCTCTTATCCTGATGCTGGGAAATTAAACCTACACATCGCTGGATTATGGACTGAAGATTGCATTTAGTCCTATGGGTCTAGTTCTATTCCTGATTCTGTTTCTAATGAATGTCAAAATGTGGATTCAAACACACATAAAAAAAAAAGACCACCACTTCACTTATTCAAGTAACAATGAGGTAAAACTAACTTGAAAGCATTTTTATCTGTTTGTCATAAAATATGAATGTTTTATTATAATTAAAAAAACACTTAAATTTGTAGAGGAAACAAGGATGACTTGTGCTTGAAAAGAGTACTTTCTTGACCTATTAGAGTTTTGTTAGCAAATATTAATCAGAGTGAAGGGGGGAAGGCAAGATTATTCTGTCAAAAGCTTCTGAAAACATACCCCATTTAAAGTTTCCTTAAAAAACATTCATATGTTTATGAATTGTAAAAGAATAAGTTGAAGATGCTCACTTCTGCTTGGATTTCTAGATATTAGAAGAAACTGAGGGAGTTCTGAGCCGCCTCACTGAGCTAACAGGCAGGATAATGGCAAATATTTTGTTGTTGATAGATGAAAAGTAGTGCACACTGGAAAAGAGTTTGAACTACTCATACATATTGCTGGGCTCTAAATTAACTATAACCTAGAGGAAATATGCCTGGATGTCAGTGTGGACAGAACAGTGAAAAATCTTTAAATTAGTGTGCAACACTAAACAGCAAACAGTCTTAATGTTTTACCCCATCTCTCAATAAAGCTTATAATGAAAATACATCTAATGATTCTGTAGTGTGAACATTACAGCAAATATGCTGTAGTATTTAAATTGATGGTATGATAACACTTGAATAATAGTTTCTGTTCTGATCACAATAAGAAAATAGCAGTAACAGAGTCTGAACCAGGAAAGATTACTTCTTTAACATGAAGAGGCTGAAGAGATTGGGCACCAAGAGAAATAAATAAGGAAAGATAAATAAGGAATGAAAGACATACAAAATACTAACATATACACTGAATGCTCCTACTTACTGTGTTTACAGTGGGACATGCAAGAGGATATGAAATTAAGGTTGACAATTTAAGAATACTAAAATGTATTTAAACTACTTCCTAAATGCTGTAGGACTAATTATTAAGTCTCTTTGCCCTCTACTTCCTTGATACCAAAAAATGTAGAAAGGATCAGAAAGGATTTGATATTTGTTGAAGTACTGAGGGTATTCACCACTTCAGCAAGGGATGGACCAAGGGTTGTGAATTCAAGATTTGGCTTCACTTCTGTCTGGTAGTGACTTACTCTGTGATCTTGGGCTTCATCTCACAGTTCTTCTCAGCTGACAAAATCCTTTGTTGTAAAGGGGTGGGGGGGGGGGGGGGGGAAACTGTTCAGTAGTTTAACTTGTAAGCAGGTGCTAAGCTTCCTATTTAGTCAATAAGAAATGCAGTCTTCTACACGAGAGCCAAGTGCCCAAATGTTTCTCATCTCTTAGAGGTCTCTGAAGATCTCTATATAAACAATACTAAACTTGAGGAAAAAGTAATTAAAAAAAAAAAATGAAGTGATAGAAGTATGTATAATAAGATAGATATGAGCCAACTGCTAACTGGGTGAACTTCTAAAATAATTTTAACCTTAGGGCAGATGTCTCTCTAAAGCTGTTCATGCTTTATGTGCTTATCGAGTAGCATAATTAATATGTGTAACTGCTGTCTGTACTGCTTTATAATAAGTGCAGTGGGAGTGGTGAAAATATAGACCAGTTGAGTTTAAATAATGGACATTGCCAGGGTACTGGACTGTAAGACCTAGTCATGTGAGACTACCATTAATTTTGTTATAAGAAGTATCCCAAGCAGAGGCTAACCCTGAATCTTACGATGAAATAGGGTTCATGCATAAAAGTCAGCTGGAGTCATTAGTTTTCTGTTCAGGTATCCTATTTCACACTGCAGTAAGGGTAGGGGATATGTATATAGGGGACTGCTTGTGGTTCAGCCTGTAGGCAAGCATGCACATGAACCATAAGGGATGTTTATTTCCAGAAGTTAAGGTCTATAGCAATGGTATTTTATCTGTGATGTGTTTCAGTAGTACCTCTGAGCTGTTGTCTGTTCTCTTCTGCATACACTGATGTTCCTCACATCTTGACCTGATTATATTTTGGAGGAGACTTCAACATTTCTGCATCCCACTTAGAAATGTTTGATGGTATTGAAAATGCATTCAAGGATCTTTTTTACTGCCTGCTGTACAGACTAGGGATAAATACAAGTGAGGTTTTCAAATTGTGGCCTTACTGTTTCAGCCACCTTCTTTCTTCAAGGGCAATAAGAGATCATCAAAGTGTTATTCAGAATTCCCAGATGGTTTATACCTTATCCTCTTGTCATCTCTCAGCAATGGACATACCAACAGACTAACTGTCTTACATTCCTTGGAATCTTGTAGCAGATAACTACATTTTCAGCTTAAAAATATATTCATACTTCTCCTTTTAAAGTAAATTAACTACCTTGTTTGGAGTTACTCTTGTAGTTGGAAGGGGGAAAAAAGGTGGTAGAACCTCATTCTGAGACTGCAAAAAATGAGAGAAGAACATGGGAAAGAATATAGGGGTGTGTAGGAAGATGAAGTGATGTTGGGGAAAAAACTGGCAGGAGGTCAAAGAAGATGCAGACAAATTTTAATTTGGAAATTTTTTGTAGGGTTTCTGT
>CM021769.1:43953368-44076242 GCA_011076525.1 Nettapus auritus
GGGAAGATTCTGATAGGTTCTGCAAGGACTGCTTATGAAATTTTGAATGTCATTTCATATTACGTCCTCTATAACATGTTCTCATTGGATCCCTTTCTTTGATCCAGTGAGTCATGATTTATTTATTTTTAGTTAATACTGTGTTAGCACGGAGTCAGCGTATCACTTGCTCTGAAACAGTTATTACCAAGGAGTCTGGGTAATCTTTGGAGATGCAGGGGAATGTGTGCATGAACCTCCTCTGTTTGAGAGACATGGAGAGCCTGGCTCTACCATGTCCTTGAGGCTTTAGCCATCCAGCTTAAATTTTATTTATTTTATTTATTTTATTTTTTAAAAAGCACCCCTTGTTTCACTTCCAAAAAAATAAAAAATAAAATAAAAAATGAGATGTGTGTGAAATTGGAATGGGGTTAGGTAATGTGATTTTTCCCTGAAGATTTTGAGGCTTGAATTCACTTTGATGTAGGTATTTCTGGGTGACTTAAAATGAGGTTTGTGTCTGAGGCAGAAACAGCGTGGAAGAAACTCTCCCCTAATAGACTTTTATTTTTACTAGCTTGCACGGCTCCTATGGATAGCACTTTTGTTGTAAATCCCACTTAAGCATAGTCAACTTTTTATTTTTTTATTTTTTTTTGTACACTTTGGTATACACTAAGGGATCTAACTTAAAGGCCCTGATTATCCCATTAAGTAAGCCTCTCTGGTGATGTCTTAATGAGGGAATCCAGGGCAGCCCTGGATTCCCAGCTGTGTTTGGTCATGTCTTGTCCATCTTGCTCTCTTCCCTTCTACGCATGGGTTCCTGGGGAAGGAAATAGGGTATGTGGGCAGGGTTCCAATTTAAATGATCAGGGGGACAGGGCTGTGTTAAGATTTGAAGACGCATGTACTTGCAGCTCTGTGTAGGTGCAAGCTTAAGGAAGGCCCTCAGTTTCCACAGTAGAAAACTTTCCATTTTCTTTCAAAGCTTGTTGCTGCCTAATAATGCTCACTTTATTATACCTCCACAATCAAATTATTGTTAAAACACATGATTTTAAATGACTAGTTTAGAGCTATATATACTTAATAGTTAATTTAAAAAATAATAATAATAATCTTGTAGTAAGAATACTTAAATATCTTTCACAGCCTAAAATTCAACATTTGAAAATTTTATATAAGTTTCACAATTTTATACTTTAATTTAACTATCATTATTTTAAAAGAGACAAAAGTATTTCTGGAATATGCAAAAGAATCTAAAATGTGCTTATATTCAGGAGAAGAGGGGAGGAAAAAAAATTAAAGGAAATTAGTGGGTACTGTTTTGTGTGCAATTCCCAAGTATATTTTAAAAACATTGAATTTTTATAGCCAAATTATATTTTCTGCTAACAGGGAGTTGGAGAGGGATAAATAATAGAATGATTGACAAATCTTTTAGGGCCTGATTTTACAAGATGCTGTGCACCTCCTGATTGCTGCCAATCACTTTCATTTTTTTCAGTCATTCCGAGAACATATGGCATTATTCAGATGGTGCTGAGCACCTTCAATCACAGTCCTCCTAATGCCACAACGTCCTCATTCTCTGCAAATGTGTGAATTGCTGTTGACATTTTAAATTGGAGGGTTATTTGGTCTTTGTCTGGACAAACTCCCTGCTGATATAAATGGATGTCCTACTTCAGGAAGGATTGCAACACTAAACAATAAATCATCAATTTTATAAGCACTATTTTATGTATACAAAGTTTGTGAAATATCAGTCTGGTTCTTAAAGTTCTTTACTATTTCCCCTTTCATTTGATGGTGGGGGGTGGAAAAGTACCATTTTTGTGGAGAACCAAAGTTTAGTTTACTCTCAGTGCAACTTTTGAAAAGTGGAAGCTCTGGATGTTATGTGCACAAGGCAGTTGATTTAAAGAGATCAGAAAGATGCTTACAACAAAATATAAATAAATCGCTTTCAACATACTGATTGTCCTGCATTACAGTTACCTGTAGAGAATCTCTAGTCATGTCTATCTGTTTTTGATGCCTCTACAGAATAACTGTCCAGCATCCTCTGCCCAACCAATCAGAATGTAGGAAAATCTACAGATATGACGGAATCTACTGTGAATCTACCTACCAGAAGTATGTTGAAATCTGTGTGAGTCTTGCATCTAGCTCGTGCATTTAGTGCTCGTGCTCTCCCGCTATTCAGAAATTACATGCGTTGAAACCTTATACCTCTGATTATGTAAAAAAAACTTCTAAAGCAGGGACAGAAATATGCTGTTTAATTATTTGGGATTGTGCTCTAAAAGCTAAAAAAAAAAAAAAAAAAAAAAAAAGACCCTATGACTTTACTAAATCTCTTAAGTATGCTTCTGTACAGTGCAATAAACAAGAATGTATACACTAGAAAATCTAGGCAAAATGTATTGCACAGGTGCTTGACATCTTAGGGATTTGAAAGGTGTGTTATGTATAAATTAGCTGTCACTTTTTTTTCAGTCGTGTAATGGAATGATGAGTTGTAATTTGCATAATCCTTTAAGAAGTCAAATTATACTGTCATGTAGCAGACTTAACATGCTAGCTAGGATTTCATAGCTTTGCAGCTAATTAGTATGTACCTTACAGGACAGTTAAATTGAAGATGAGTCCTCTTGCTTTGAAATCGTTTGCCTTTGTCCATTGTCCTAACAGAGCCCACTTTTGTGTGTAACTAAAGGTTGTTACCGGAGCTTCTGACAAAAGTGCTGTTACTGTGGGCAGGCAACTGTCAAGTGCTTACTTATGTTTCTTCTGCAATCTATCAGTAAAGTTTCTATTTTACTGCAGTAAGTAATAATGCATTTTTACATTGAATTGAAAAGTATATATTTACAGATACAGATGATTTTGTATTAATACATTGCAAATGCATTATGAGTTTTCTGTAGTCTTACTGAATTTTGAAGCTTTCTGTCACTTGGTGTTCGTTTTTCATACTCCAACTATATTATTTTTTTTGTTACTATTTTCTTGTGTATAACAGACCATTAAAAAAACAAACAAAACAAACAAACAAAACAAACAACAACAAAAAACCCTTAGCTTCTAAATGTCAGTTGTACTTGCATTGGAACAAAATGTTTCTTCAGTAAGGCCATCATACTCATAATTTTTCAGGTCATGTTCTCATCCAATCTTATTCCATAATGTACTGTTTGCTTTGTGAAATTTCCAGTATACATATATTAGCTAACACCATACACACATTAAGTAACTGGTGCTTTTGAGTAAATCAAGTCTATCATTTTGGTTTAGAGAAGTGAGAGGATAAAGAGAAATCTAGATTTATCAATATACTTATAGAATTAATGTAACTTTGAGCCAAAATGGAAATCTGAATATTGACTTGGCTTCTTGTGTTCATACCTACTTTTGGTGTGAGATATTTATGCTTTACACTGATTTATAAATATTTTTTACATTTTGGTTTTCCTATCTTATTCTGCAAATAAGCAGTGTCCAGGATAATTTAAGCAGTCTTTTAGCGTGACTGTAAATGTCAGCATAGAGCTTAACTTTTATGATTTTACTTTTCTTGTAACTTCAGTTCAGTAACCATAAAAATGTATTCATTTGTTTAAATGTTTAAAACCAGATTTGTTGTATACTATTTATGTCAGGTTTTAGAGCAACTTCAAGATTTTTGAAACTTTGTGGAAATGAGAACTTGGCACAGTTTATTATGAGTGCAAAATATAGTGATGCAGAATAGCTGATTATCTTAATGTTTGAAATTAGGTAGACTTTGTAGTCAGCATAGTTAAAACAGTTAGCAGTGCTGACCACAAAATAGGTTAGTAGATGTTTACTTACAGGTACATATACAGTAGAAAATAGGTATTGGCTAAGTAGATCTTCCTGCCACCTTCAATGGCAAATTCGACTCCCCTAAAAAGGCAAAAATTTGGACAGGCAATGAGGCAGTTATAATTGATGTCTGTTTTGTCACAACCTGAAATTCCTTATGTGAATTGGTTTAAGTACTATTGACCAGTTCCACAAGTGAGGTGAAAACATAGACATAGCCATTAGTTTTAAAAAAATAATCTTTCTACAGAAAGAGTGCTTTTTGATTAGTGGAGTTTCCCACTTAGTGATACTTGAGTGCTATTTAAGTTCTCTGAGGCATTCTTTTTATTCTCTCCAATGAATGTCTTTGGTACTTTTTCCCATGGTAATTTATTTCCAATGATATTAAAGTTTTAGTGAGAAGTTTTCAACAACTTGTTAAAGAACGACCATAACAAAATCAAGCTGTATTAAAGACATTTTAAAGCTTATACTTCAGTGCTGCAAGACAAATGTGAACTTTTGGTATGAGACAACTGCGTTTGAAGTAATACTTACCCACCTACACACTGCTGTTGGAGATAAGACTGCAACTTTGGTAGTCATGATACCAATAGCTTCAAATTAGCTATTTGGGACAGCACAGCAGTGGCAGGCACTGAAAAGCAGCAGGAGGCTCAGCGTGGGGTGCCAATCCTACCAGGGTATCTGGCTGTAAACTCGGGCAGCATTCAAGTGCAGTGGTCTTCCAGAGCTATGCTGCGGGCTGTACTAGGCTCCAGTTAATTTTAAACTGGAGAATGTTACCATATACCTGACAGGAATGTATCTATGGAAACTGGTAACTTGTGTTCCTTAATAAGTATCTTAAGATTCTTTGTAGTTGCTGAAGTTGTTCAGAGTTATTTACACTTTTCTTAATTCTGGTGTTCTTGTGGTATGACCACTTGCTGAAGTTCAGTCTGTGCAGTTTGTACATGCTGAGAATGCTTGCTTGCTAGAAGCTTGTTCTTGTTTTTTAATGATGGGACTCTTCTAAGGAGCTTCCTTACAGGCTTTTTATTTCTTACTCCCCCTCCCCCTTTTTATATGGAAAAAAGTATTGTGGAAAGTATTATGGAAAAGTATTATATGGAAAAAAGTATTATGGTATGCTGGTATGCTGAGAGCCTACTTCAGATTTATGCTTAACTATCTACCTATTAAAGATATTTTGTGTGAAGCTACTTAGCAATTTAAATTGAGATATTCTGATCCTTTCTGTAAAAAATATGAAAGGATCATGCCCTGACATTCCACTCTAGAAATACTTCTCAGAAAACATTTGGGGAAGTAACTTCTTAGTTAAACTTATTTCTGGTATGTACTAGCACTAATGTTTCTAAGAGTTCTTTAAAGTTTAGGTTAGTTAAAGCATTTTACTTGGGGGGGGGGGGGGGGGGGGAAGTTTTTTTTTTTTTTTTTTTACTGCAACATTCCTGAGGAGCTGTTCCAATGATTACATTAGATAATATGCTGTCTATTTCATGTGTATTGAATATGTTAATATGAACCACTCTAGGCTATTTATTTAACTTACAGTTTGGTCTTATGCCTCTAGATATACCACTCAGGACAGAGTGGAATGTACTGTTGCAAAAGCTGATGTGCCTCATACCCTTCCTGAAATCCAAACAACTAAAATTCCTCCTCCCCTGTCTGTCACCTTGGTTGCTATGGGCCTATGTTGTTTGAAGTGGCTGTAAATGTAAATAAATATTTTTAAAAGCTCTAAACTTTGAAAACAATTACAATTTGTTTCTGTATTTGCTTGTGTGGTGGTTTTACTCGGGTGGGCAGCCGAGTTCCACCACAACCGCTCTCTCACTCCCGCTCCTCAAAGAGGAGCGAGGAGAAAATACGATGAAAGGGGCTCAAGGGTTGAGATAAGGACTAGGAGATCGCGCAATAATTATCGTGACGGGCAAAACAGACTCAGCATAGAGAGAAAGTAAGATTTATTGCTTATTACTAACAAGCTAGAGAAGTGAGAAACAAAGGAAAGAAACCAAAAGCACCTTCCCCCCCCCCCATCCACCCTCTTCCACCTCCTCCCCCCTGAGCGGCGCAGGGGAACGGGGGAATGGGGGTTATGGTCAGTCTACAGCACTTCTTCTCTGCCGCTCCTTCTCGGTCACTCTTGTCCCCTGTGCTGTGGGGTCCCACCCACGGGATGCAGTCCTTGCCGAACTGATCCAGCGTGGGCTGTCCACAGGCAGCAGCTCTTCAAGAACTGCTCCACATATGGGTCCGTACCACGGGGTCCATCCCTTTGGAGCAAACTGCTGCAACCTGGGTCCCCCACGGGGTCCATCCCTTGGGAGCAAACTGCTCCAACCTGGGTCCCCCACGGGCAGCAGCTCCTGCCGGGTCACCTGCTCCTGCGTGGTCTCCTCTCCACGGGCTGCAGGTCCGGCCCGGAATCTGCTCTGGCAGGGGTCTTCCACAGGCCGCAGTCTCCTTCGGGGCACAGGCTCCACCGTGGTCTCCTCCACGGGCTGCAGCGTGGAACCCTGCTCCACCGTGGTACTCCATGGGCTGCAGGGGGACATCCTGCTTCACCATGGGCCTCACCACAGGCCGCAGGGGACTTCTGCTCCGGCGCCTGGAGCACCTCTCCTCCTCCTTCTTCACTGACCTTGGCGCCTGCAAGGCTGTTTCTCACTCCTCTCACCCTCCCATCTGCTGAGTGGCGTAGCGGTTTTTTCCCTGTCTTAAATATGCTCTCACAGAGGCGCAAAACGACATCGCTTATTGGCTCAGCTTTGGTCAGCAGTGGGGCCCTTACCAAACATGGGGCAGCTTCTAGATCCTTCTCACAGAAGCCACCCCTATGGCCCCCCTCCTACCAAAACCTTGCCAGGTAAACCCACTACAGCTTGTGGTAATGACCAACACGCCACAGTTTTTTATAGTAAGACTTCACCATTGTGCTTTTTGAAGTAGATTACATGTCTTGAGCTATGGCAGTAAAAACAGAGACCTATCAGTTAGTGCCCTGGAATTTGGCAGTCCAACTCCTCAATATTTCCCCCATTTCTTTTCCTTTTTCACTCCACATAGCTGTAGCCAGGAATGTCCAGCTTCTTTGTGGTGTCAAACAAAATTGACAATAAAAAGAAATAGTCAACTAGAACTGAGAAGACAATGTGACCAAGCTGCCAAGGTTTTTCCCTCTTGCCCAGGTTGAAAATCCTTTTTGTTTGCTCAGACACTTATGTTTTGCACTTTTGTTCACCTTTATGGAGTATCAAATAGTGAACAAAGCCTGGTTAGAAGATCTCCAGAGATGGTGCATCTCCCTGTACATGCTCCAGTTGTGTTTGTTGCTGAATTACAAGTAATAATGGCTTGTCAAGAAAAGTATGTTTTTTTTTTTCTTGTCTGTAGGGAGTCTCAGTTGTGTACAAGCAGAGGATATCTCAGTTATTTGTTCTTCTCCTTGAAGTTGTTCTATTCATAAAATGGCTCTTCAGAGTACTATCTGGATTGTGAGGGTGAAATTCCCCATTTAGTGGCAGTTGTGTACTACCTCCACAGCAATGGTGGAAGGATCATTTCTTCTTAATTTCTTCCTGTCTATATTAAGTAGGCTTAAGGTCATGCCTCTTTTCCAGAGGAAAATAGAGAATAGGAAAGAGTTCTGCAGTAAGGTATTTTTTTTCTGAAATCAAGAGCATGGAATAAACATGCAAGGAAAACACCTCACTTATTTAAGGTGTGGAAATACAGCTGTGGTTTTGAGCTCTTTTTCCCTTAATTTCTCTGAAAGTTAGTGAAATGAGAATAGAACAGAAGTCTTATTGATTTCAGTGTAAGAAGAGCAGCAGTTTGTCCTGGAAGGTATGGCTTATTCACATATACATTATCATCATGAGCCTGTAAATGCTTAAAATATCCAACCTTGCCAGTCTAAATAAGGTCCCCTGATGGCTCAAAATCCATAAATATTTGCACAACTGCAAAAAGGACGTTCAAGGCTAAACCATTCTTGTCAGCCTCTTAAGTTTAAATTAAAGATTATTTATGAAATAGATAAAACAAAATTGATTTGCATGCCCAAGAAATTTCATGGCCCTGCTAGACAACACATTTTCATACTGCAAAATGTGCTATTTCATTTCACCTGCTTTAGTAAAGGGCGAAGGCCTTTGTCTTACACAGTAGATCTGTCTTTAGGGTGGTGTCCTCTCTTACCTCTTCTTACAATATATTTGTTTAAAAGCTAATAACCATTATTTATCAGTATCTGTCAAAGAAGCCACTGCTAACTCATGCAACAGGCTTGTTAATACAGATCTACCGGTTTTTGTAGCCCCTCTAGGAACTCCCTAGTAAAACTTTTACCCCTTTTGTAGCTGCCTAGTTTTGCTTTCACCTTTGTGTAGTTTTGAGCATATCTGCAAGGTTTTTGTGCTGGGTTGTTCTAGGTGTCTTTTTCAGCAAAAAAAAAAAAAAAAAAAAAAAAAAGGAAGTCTTCAACCTCAGTTTAAAACACATCCAGAAGTAAGCCAGTGTCATCTTGCATGTAGAATATGAGAGTGGGCTTTCTTTGGGTATGAAATGAGATTAGCTGTGCCACTTTAAAATGATTAATGATCACTTGGCTAGCATTAAGTTGAACATCTAATCCTTGGCTGATTGGAGCATTTAAGAGAACAGCACTCAAAAACATAACTTTTCAATAACAAATTTTATCATACTTGTATTTCTATTATAACATAGATATTGCACTGGTTTTAAATTTTACTCTGAGATTAGTGGAATGTACTTTGAATAGAGAATAGGAGACACATACACGTTACCTGAATTTTCTTCCACTGAATAATACAGGGCCACATTATTCAGGTTTACAAAATCCCATTCAGTTTACAGTTGAATACAGATTTTGAAGATTCACTTAAGCTTTGCAGTGTCTAATTATCTATTCTGAGTTAAATCCTGAGGTGAATTTAATATTGGTCAATTGACCAATTAGAAAATTGCATGCAAGAAAGCAAAAGGTAATCCATGTTAAACTGGCTGGGTTGTCAGGTCCTGTGACCAGACCCTTTGAATAAAATATTGTCTGCTAATTCCCTGTTAAGATGCATTTCTGATAGTCTATGGAAATTGTTCTTGCATTTCATTTTAATTGCAGATATGAAAGTTTTTTTGAGTCATGCTACTGGTTTCAAAAATGAAAAGATCAATTCAAATTATCACTTGCCAAGGTACTCTTTGTATTCAGAAAGGGTTCAGTTTCCCGTGCTCTTTCTGTAATTCCTTGCTTTACACAAATAAAGAAATATTAATAGCTAGTACGCCCAAAACATTGCTTGGGAAAGCAGTGATCAAGAGAACTACATTTAATTATTTAATTTACCAGCAGTTTATACATTCATTCCACAACTAGAAAAATCTTTTTTTTTTTTTTTTTTTTTTTTCTCTCCGCAAAGTATTAAAACCTACCTTTAGTTTATATGTAAAAGCTATGGGTTTCAGTAACAAAGTTATCATGGAGCATTTTAGGTATGCATTTGAAAGGCAGAGCTCCAGCTCTTTGCCATTTTTTTTTGATTTTGAAGAACAGTACAGGGTAACTAACGCAGTCCTGCACCTTCTGGCTCCTTTTTAGAAGGAAAATACTGATTATAAGAACTGTGAAAGTAAATCCTGTCTTTCTTTAGCTGAACTGTTTGCTGTTAGTTACTATTTCTATTAAGTTTTTTTACCTTATCTTATTCAGAAGTTTTCCTTTCAGTAGCAGAAACTTACCAAATCCAGCATTAAGTTGAAGAATCCTTTAATAATCATGATATTCTTCAGTTCTTCCTCCCTGTATTTAGATACTTATAGAGTAACCAATTGAGCTTTTATCCTCCCCTTTGATAGAGGTCTCCACTATTCTTAGCAAGTCAATTTTTCTAGAGTCTGAACACCTCTTTGCAGCTGTCTGCAGTCTTTCTAGTTTGAATGCTGGCATAGTCCACTGGTTGTTCTTTTGGTAGTACTCAAGGATTGCAGATACAAAACAGCACAACCTTCTTGTATGCTGCTTGAAACAATGACTGTTTCTGCATTGGTGGTAAATTACACAGACCTGTTGCTACCCAGTGTTAAATTGCGTACATCTAAGGATTGCATTTGTGGCACCAGCCAGGGCATTGCACTGTATGCTGATATTAATTAAGTTACCATCATCCATACACCCCTTTCTAGGTAATTATATTGCCTTTATCTGAAATCTGTGTTCTTAGTTACTAGACAGAAATCTGTGCTGTGTTGAAACATCTTATTCAAGTGAGCCTAGGCTGCCATGCAATCTGTAGAACTGACAACTCCTTGGTATTTAATATTTTATCTTTTGTGTCATCTGCAAATTTTACTGGGATGGATTTTGTTTTCTTTCACATCACTGAGTTATTCTCATGCATGGGTACTCTGTAGGGAATAAAGGACTCAAGGGGCTCTTTCCCTGCGTGGAGTACTTGGTAGGTCTAATTCATATTTCAGAGCTGTTGGTCATAATGGCTGGAAGCAAATTAGGGCTGCTGGCAGTGATGAGTTCCAACCAAATGGGGCAGTGAGTCATGAGCATGTTACTTCTAGCAGTATGAGGTGACAGCAGCCTTTCTTTAAAGTAATGTAAGGCTTGTTTTGCATAGTGACCCTGTTAAAATACAGAAGAGGATTCTCCCTTGAAAATGTGTGTTTGTACTGATGGTTAATAAACTCACTCTAAAAAAAAAAAAAAAAAAAAAAAAAAAAAAAAAATCTGCTTCTGGAAAAGAAAATGAGGTTATTTGCAGATAGTTAGAAAATTAAAAGAATATGTTAATCCAAAAAGAAGTTCAAATAAGTGGCTTTTGGAAAACTGGAAACCTTTCATGTTAGTTTTCTTCCTAAACAAATCATTTTTTACTTAATTACCAAATGATGCTCTAATTTAGAACTAGATCTGGTGTCAAACAACCAGAATATTAAATAATGATAAAAATTGATGAATTAATGATAAAAATTAATGATAAAGATAAAAAAATATTGAAACATAGGTTCAGAGTTTACCAGAAACTACTGTTTAGTTATTTTTGTCCTCCATTCTTCTCATGACCCTTCCCCTGCTTCCAAAAGGGTTCCATAGAGTAAACCTCAAAATTGTGCTGATTTCTAATAAATAAATACATTTTTGAGGTTGGCAACTTTGACCTGCACATCACTTGCTTCTGTTTAAGGCTTAAGTTGTTTAGTCATTAATTCTACCACCTAGCTGTAGAGCTTCATGGCAGGAAAGTGGCATAACGCATATTTCACATTCAGATGCAAAAATATCACTAAACTTCTGGCTTACATATGACAAAACTGTTGAATTCTTGCTAGAATACTTTGACTGTAGATAATGCTACTTTATGCTGATTTGTTTTCTATCTAAGAGGAAAAAAAATGCTTCAGTGAGGAAAAAGACTTAGCAAAGCGTGTATCACCTCAAATTGATTTACAAAGAAACAAGAGTTGCATTATACTTGTTAAAGATATGGACAAAAAGATTTTTCATGTTTTTCTTAAAGTTCCATGTTCATATGCACATACATGCACATGCATACGGGGTTTTGAAAATAAAGCAAATGATTTTAGGGAAAGAGTGAAAGCAGAAAGCATACTTCATGTGCATGCAATAGGAAGGTGAAAATCTGTAATTACCTTTAGGTGTAAAACATTCTGTATTGTCAAAAACAAGAACAAACAACATTGCAGTACCATAACCAAAGGTGATATTAGGATTTGCCCTTAATTTCTGAAATATGAATTTCTGAAATAAATTTATCAGAAATACCAAACAAAAAAACTGATTAACAAGGAGATGCACAATCTGTTATAGCTTAGTCTTCTGCTCATTGAGTAACAGGCAATTCATGAAAATAGATACCTTTTCCTGTTATAGTTGCTTTTAACTTCCTCTTATAGTTTCATGAATGATGTTGGGTCTGTGCCATCTTGTAGACTGAGGACTGTGATGTACTGTTTAATCAGGCTGCATCGTTTAGAGCATGTGTGGTATACTGGGAATAATTTGTAAAATCTTTCCAGCATTTATATAAAAGGTGAAATTCCCTTACCTCTGCACAAAAGTCAGTTAAATGGACTGTGGGGAACTGAGCAGCAGTTGAATGAATTAATTTCATGTACCTGTCTGTAGCTGGCTGTGACACTGTAGTGTGGCTCCTCCACAGCTGACTCACAGCCAGGGCCCTTACACATCTTTGGAGTTTCTGGGCTGCTACACTCATCAGTGCTGATCAATTGCCTCCTTGCCTAGACCTGTACTGTGCAGTCTTCCACCCTCTTGCTAAACTGGAATGACTAATTTATGCCCTAGTGGGTAACTCCATAGACCTTGCTGCTGGGTGGACTTGGCTACCTGTTATGGCCTCTAAGACTAGAATTAATCATAGCATTAGGGGAGAGAGCGCTTAACACTGTTCCCTTGTGTGTAGCCTCTTGGAAGCTACTGTGTGTGCTGCTTCATCCAGGGAGGTGGTGGAGCCACCATCCCTGGGGGTTGGTTAAGAAAAGGTTGGTTGCTGTACTTCAAGACGTGGTTTAATGTGTAGCACTGTTGGTAGTGGGGATGGTTGGACCAGATGATCTTGGAGGTTTTTTCCAGCCTTAGTGATTCTGTGATCCTATCTGGAGGCAGAGGCTGGGGGAGAAAGGCTGTGGTGCATTACCCTTTCCACAATGAAAAGTCTATTTTTGGCCAGTACTTTATGTTGATGACTCTGATACATCTGTGAAGAGCCCGGGTGAAAGGAGGCAGCACAAACTTTCAAGCTCTAAACCAGGTTGTGTAACCTGATTGCACTGCACAGTGCCATGAGGGGTCAGACCACAGTGTGTGGAAGCAGCACAGGATTGTGGATGTTTCTGTGCTCGGCTGTAGATGAGGCAGTCAAGTCATCTGTATAAGGGGTGATCAGTGCTGATCAATGAATACAAAAGGTGCCTCAGATTCTTCTTGTTTAGATGTTAATGGTCAGCAGCA
The DNA here is from genome assembly GCA_011076525.1 of Nettapus auritus. Lineage (NCBI taxonomy): Eukaryota > Metazoa > Chordata > Aves > Anseriformes > Anatidae > Nettapus > Nettapus auritus. The sequence goes on from CM021769.1 coordinate 43,966,252, forward strand.
ATAATACTTAGCCAGAAGTATGTTTGTAGAAGGGATCTGATTCTGAAACTTACTTATAAAACTCTATTTTGCATTTAAAGAAATACAAATGATGAAAGGAGAACATGTTGTAATAGATGTAAAACTCTTTTCAGACTTGTAGCATATACTGTTTATTTCCCTTGTTTTCTAAATAGTAAAAATTACATAAAACCCTATAACATATTTACACAGAAGCTATGGTATTATAACAGTAAAAATCTCACGTGTAGTCCGTTTACACAGTCTATGGCCTTTGTTTCATAACTGTCTTTTGGTATAGCATACACTCCTGCTTTGTCTAACAGGATTTTCTTTGCCCCAAGAATGCTATTATGTTCTACCTTTTGGGTACTAAAAAAAGATGTTGACATTTTACTAACTTTGAAAGTTGAATTGAGCAGTTTTTCAGTAGGAATAGCAAATGAATCAAGATATTTTGAGCACAATACTAAGTATCTTGGTTCAGAGATTTTAATTTAAAAAGGAAAATACAATCTAAGTCTATAGTATATTTTGGTATAGCTTAGTCAATTAAAGATATCTAAGTAGTGTAGTGTCCCACTTCGACCAAGTTGTAGCAGTAGAAACCTGTATAGAATGTACTGTTTTACTGTTATTTGACTGATAATTTCTTGTATTGCTAATAACTGATGATTTTTCTTGTGTGGGTATAAAGCAAACCTTTGCTGATATAGCTGATTACATGCAAGGTCTTTGCCACAGTGGTGTCCCAGAATTGCTCTATTGGCGAAGTGCTCCTAATGTAGATCAAAATAAGACTCCTATTGTAGAATATGAAGGGACATGATTTTTTACATGACTATTGTGAATAATCATTGGGATTGAGAAACTTGAGCTGTAGCGTGTTTAAAAATCAATCCTGTTTTTCATAATTTTTTTTTCCTAACACTTGATTACTTTCTTTACTTGTTGTAGACTTGAATTAAGAGTGAGAAACCTAATCTTAGTAGTTTCACGTATTTTATTTTTGGTCTTCATAGAATCCTCCTGACGCTGTGACCTGCTTGATTAATTATGACAATACTATCCATATGAAATCTCACATGGTTGAACTCCTTTTCATTGAAATCAAATGGTGTAGAACAAACAAACAAAAAACTTTACAAAGAGTACTCTGAGCTTTTTCACCCTATCAATCAAAACTGAAGTGAAAAACCTAATGATGATATCCTAGTCGGACACAATGCCTTGCTGCTTGCTTTGGGCAACACCTAGATCTTATAACTAAGAGAGTATTTCATGGCTGTTGTAGCAGGAGGCTTTCTTGCTTCCAGGGGTAGCAGCATGCTTTTAGCATCGCTGCATTGCTGCTTGATTACTGATGATGGTATGTAACATGCTGGACCCAGCATGACCAACAGAGGCAGTTCTGATTCATATCACCCTGGGGAGCATCAGGCGTGTATCCAGACCATGCATCAGCATCAGTGGTAACTGTGGCATTGAAATTGCTAGAAAGGCATAGCATCAGATAATCATCCATAAAAACGTGCTACTGAATGGCTGTAAAATTCACAGCTGGTAGATTCATATCTTATGGAATCATGGTACTGTGTAACAGGCAAAAATCTGTTAAGTTTACCAAACAGGTCAAGGCAACCTCATTGGGTAGTTTTTTCAGTGTTGATGCCTTCCCCCTCACCTACTTCCCCAAGAATACTTACAAATTATAAACAGACCTTTTGTGAGATAACACAATGTGAGCAAATCAACCACTCCAGGCCTAGGTTATTGCTTAGAGGTTACACTGAAATCTAGGTATTGACACTGCCACTAAATGGAATGAAATGCATTTCTGAGTATCAACAATTAGATTTACTTTCCTGACTTCTGTATGTTTAAAATTTATTTTCTTTTGTTTAGATCCTTTGTATCCCTGTAGCAATGCCCACTCCAAAGAGTTAAAATAGTCAAAGCAGTGCTGGCCAGACCAGTGAATTGCTCTCTTTTCTTTCCTAGTTAACACCAGTTGCTTTCTATTTTAAGTTGAAAACAAGCTCGTCCCTCTCAAATTGAGGGAAGACTCTTCTCTTATCTGGATCTCTTAAGAATTCATAAGAAAGGTGAATAAACACATTACATAGCTGTTTAGATAATTTTATATGGGAATTGGCTGACCCTTCAATACTCTGGCTTTTATGAGGGTAAGTGCCCTTTTCATCAGGGATGGTTTAAGGAGGTGAAGTCCTTCCCTGGTCCTGTTTGCCCAAGCACTTTTTAGTGGATAGTTGGCACTTGCCATACAGTCCTTCCAAGTGTCTAAGTACAAGTCTTGATGGTGTGGCAGCAATATGCTCAAGGTTGTTAAGTGGGAGGCTTCTTGCTTTCTTTTTCTTGCTACTGGAGAACACTACAGTTCTGATGCTTGGTGTTCACTCATGTCTGTGAGTGCTCTTGATGCATGTGCTCTGAGTATGTTTGAAATTAGCATTTTGTGCTAATGCTCCTAGCTTTTCAATGTTAGGCCCTGGGAAGTAAAGCTTTTTTTGTGCTCCTGTGCTCTAAGAGTAGTTTTCCTGCATGTTCTAAGTGTGTTAGATGTAGTATAAGGCTCATCTGTTTACACATGGATATTTTATAAGAGGAGATTCTTGGAAATACATTAAAACTCATTTTGGGATATAATTTCCTCTCTATTAACACTTTTGTATTATCTTTTTCCACAAGCTTATCTAGGAGTAGTTTGTATAAAAAAACTGCTTACTATTGGTCATCATACCTCTCATTCTTTTACACACAATACCATGTTTGTAGTTTTGCAGTTTAGCTTGCTTTTGATTCTTGTGTGTGGATATTTTTGATTAACAGATAACTAAACTCAGCTTGGATTACCAAATCCAATGTATGCAAATATCAGCCTCTTGCTGTGTTTAAGCAAAATTTTACATCTGCATTGGAATAAAGAACATAGTTCGAGTTGATACGGGTGCTGCATATTGCATAAAGGCAAAATGACATCAAGAACAGAAAGTTATGTTTTAGACCAAATGCAGTAGTAACTGTAAACAGGTTTTCCAACTTCATATTTCAGTTTTGATACTGAAAGTCTCCCCACCTCTAATCAATATTCCTATTTACTTATGGCTACCCTATAGCTTCCTCTGTTACTGGCTGCATTGACTGTTACTTACCCATCTTCCTGAGGCTGGAGGTCCTTGTTCATTATGGCAGGCACACCAGCACACCAGTGCTATCAGGAGTACTTGGGTAGATTAGTGCCTGATACTGCTTTTAATGGGCCCATCACTTCCAGTGATGTACCTGGTTTCCCCTGGCTTGAGGCTTGTATTCAGGAGACCACAGTACGCATTCCAGATGGCACTGCAGACAGCGTCTGCCAGGGAAAAACAGGTAAATATAATGAACCAGGGAGGTAATTGGAGAACTGTACTGTGTAATTTGATTATGATCTCAGATGCAAGGGATTCAAAAATACTAGTTAAAAGATAAATACTGGTGTTACATGTTTATTATATAGCGGTAAACATGAAAATTTAGGTCAGAGGTGTAATTTACCACACTGGTGAAGAAAAAATTTGTGGTAGAATGAACTGTCATGCTATTACACATACATTTTGGTATGTGGCTTTTTCAATGATGCATTTGAAAGCAGGTTTAGAATAATGAAAATCATGCCTTTAATCTAAGTCTTCGGTGAAAAAAGGCTTGATTTTTTTGATATACAAGATTATAACGTATTCAAAGAAATTTTATGATGCCAATTTTTGACAAATGCGTGATTTTTTTTTTTTTTAGCTGAGCTTTTTTAAAATCCCTTACCTATGTCCTTACCTTTTAAAAAATAAAAAAATAATAATAATAAAAAAATCTGTCCTTAAAACCCAACGAACTACTTTCTGGCTTGCTATTATTTCATAAAAATGAACAGTGGTTTGAAAACAAAACATTTTCTTCCAAAGCACTGGCCACAGTTCTTTCAGCTCTTACCAGAGCAAGCAGGCAGCTTTTCCCACAAATTGTTTTCCCAGATTGTGAGAAGAAAACTCATATTAAATTCAACATAAGGCCTGCCATCTTAGATATACAGGCCTCCATCAGATGGTAGCTGCCAGATCTTCAGCAACTTTATACTTGCTGTAAGTCTGGTCTATCATCTGTCTTGCACCTTGTGTAGCCACTAACTCCTGGGTGCATAAAATCCTAATACTGGAACAGTAGTACTAGTACTCCTAATACTAATACTGGAACAGTAGCATTTTACATGTACTTCAGATATTTCTTTAGTGACGTGATAACAGCATATATAAATAGTCTATAAGCTATAGGTGTAAGGATTTTTGCAATAGAAGCTTGCTGTTTGTAATGGTGTAAGGACCTGGTTAGTTAAGGTGAATGTGGTTGGTGGGAGGCTGGGGAGGTGGATCATCTCATAACTCTGTAGCTTGCCCAGAGAAGCTAATTACGTCTGCAGATAGGTATGATTTTGGTTGTCAGACTGTGCATATATATTCAGGGGCACACAAGCACATAGAATAGGAAAGATGAATAATTCCTATTTGATTTAGAGCATGCCTGTAGGATGAGTGTTCAGAGCAGTAGAAAAAGGAGCACAGGTTAACTCTGAGTCTTCAAAACTGCAGTGCTGGAGACCCTGAGTCAATGGACTCGTGGGAAGAGTGGATGACAGGTTTATTGAGACAAATGAAACCTGTGCAACGTACAGGAACAGGGTCCTAGATGGAAGTCAGCTGAGGCAGAAGAAATGAGTCTGAAGTGAGTAGGACAGGCAGAAGCTGGCTACTGATAAGGGGAAAAAGAGGTGCATGCAAAGGGGAGAGCCTGGCAGTCCTCAAAGGGCTCTTCTCAAAGCCCAAGCAAACCTCATGGGTGGGGGGAGAATTGGAATTTTTGTTATTTTTGGCTGGATATATCAGGGTTTTGGTAAAACTGTGGCATCTGGTTAGGGGCTAGAATCAAATAATGGTCTTAATGAAATACTGGTTTTAAAAACTGTAATCTCAGACCAAAGACAGGGACAATGTATTTCTTTTCTGTGGCTTCAACATTTGAATACCAGATAGTCTAGTACCTTGGAAGATATAGAGAATTTTCAGATCTACAAGACGGATATGCTGCTTTTGCCACTAAAGCATTTTAGGAAAGCAGGATGGAATCTTCATTTTTCCTGCTTTTGATTTTTAATTGTAGAGATTAATCCTAATGTTATGCCTATTATTGCGTCATTAGTGTTCTCTTATTCTTTTGCCTCAAAAATGTTCTGAACACACTTTTATCTCTCATTATTGCTTGTAAACCTCACACTACTTCACCACTGTGGCACAGCTAATGCTCTTTTCCCTTGCTTAAGCCTACTGCAGTCTCTCTGGCCCTGCCGTCAATCACCAGCTGGATGCAGAGACAATTTTTTTATAGCAGCTTCTGTCAGTAACAAGAAAATATTTTGAAAAATGCATTCTAAAAGCTGAATGTCAGCCTGCTGAGTAGCCTGTTTAAACAGGAGAAGTGACTCTGCCAAGTTTTTGTTGTTTAGCTTTTTTCTTTTTTTTTTTTTAAAAAAAAAAAAAAAAAAAAAGGGTTTGGGGTCTAGCCCAAATAATAAACAAAATGAGATTTTTTTTTTGTTTTCTTGGCAAGGACTCATTGACTAGCTTACTAAAATTCAGAAGCATCTGCATGACCATTTCTGTCTGCACCTTATTTTCCCTGTAACATGGAAGTTTTCAGTCTGTTTTGGGTGTCACACAGAAGAGTAACAACCCATAAACTCCAGCAGATCTATCAGATTCCTTGTTGTCATCTGTGGTTTTTTTTTTTTTTTGTTTTTTTTTTTTTAATTTTTTTTAGCAAAATCTAAATAAATGTAAAAGTGCTCTGCTCTAGAGGTTCAAAATCCTATAACTGAAAAATACTTTATCTTCACAGGAAGTAGTCCAAAGGAGATTTTGGACATCCTGAACAGTGCTCAGAAAAGGCAGTACTTAATCTTTATGGCCAGGTCAAAATGTGCTCAAAAGATTTAGATAGGCAAGAAGCCCACATACATTTCTTTAAAGCCACTTTGAAAGACGATGGTGGAAGCATGCAGCATATTGCATACTAAATCTTGCATTAGAAAGCAGCAAACCCCTTGTTGAGAAGTTGCATTGGTCTCTTGAGCCAGAGAATATTGCTGTCCTACAGATATATTGTTGGAAGCTGCCTTGAGAAGTGCAGTCTACTTGTTAGTTGATAAATTGAGATTCGAATCGTCTACTAGGCTATTTTATGGTGCTTGTTAACAACATTTACCTTCCCAAATTGATTCAGTATAATCCTTGCTATGGCTTTACCTAATTTCTGGAAGACATATAGATAATGTGGTACTTATATGAAGTCTTACATGTCACTGAGAAACTGCTATTTTTCCTTAGTTGAATTGTGCAGGAGGATTATATTAATATAGACTTTGGAACATTTGAGCTCCCATAGGGTATGGTGTGTGGTTGATATGACATGACTTGCCTTCAACAGTTGTTTTAACAAGATATCCTTCATATAACATATACCAAGCTGAAAGGCATAACTGAGTTTAGTAAGAAACACTGATGGCAAAATTCTTCACTTTCATCTTTATCTGATTAATTCGAGGCTGAATGTTAGAGAAAGTATTTTTAACCTAGCATAGTATATGGTATGTTTATTAAAAAAAACAAGCTTATAGAAGATTGTTTTTAATAAATTATTAAACTCGTAAATGTATGTGCTCATGTTTTGTTGAAACCCATACTGTTGAAAAATCTTCTCACTCCTAAAACTGCTTTAATAATACATTAATTACTACTTCTGTAGTACTTGGCATATTTAACACACAAGATAATTTACAGTTCCTAATATTTTAAACTGTATGAAAGACTAGCATTAGTGAACAGCATTCACTAGTGAATTCACTAGTGAGTATTCACTGCATGTGAATGTAGCATTAAATGATAAAATTTACATGAAGCTCTACTTTTAATTTATTAAAATACTTATATTTTAATATCTTGGTAATTCTGCTAATATTGTTTGAATTGCTAAAAAGTTCTTTTCAAATTTTTTGCTATTTTTCCTTTTTATCAGATCTTAAGTCTCTGCATGGTACTAATACCAATCTTTTATTTTGCGGTTCATATAAACAACTTCGGGTTTTATAGGAAAATATTTTATTTTTTTCTACTTGTACAGCACTTTTTGTATTGTCTAGAAAATATTCAGACAAATTAATATATGGACTCGTGTCTGTACTTTTGTATCAAAAGGCTTTGACCATGAACTTGAGAACGGCTCTCAAATATAGATGGATTTTACTGTCTATTCACTTTATGCTGCAGGGAAAAGCTTACTACATGAGGATACTAAATGGCTTGAGAGTTTAATAATGGGATGTGGAGACCTTCACCTTAGGTCACCAGTTTGAATGTAGCCCAGGTGGGTGGAAACTAAAAGCCATTATTATCTAACAGCTCTTGGATAGCCTGCATGAAATGAGCTGGTGGACCCAGTCAACTTATTAGCAGAAAGATGTCAATATTGCAAAATCATGGTTGCAGCTCTCACAAATTAGGACTCTTGGTGGAACTCTGCAGTGGCTAACTGGGCTAACTGAATTGCCTTCTGAACCTCAAATAGTTCCTTCAGGTAAGGTAAGAAGCATTATTGTGCAATAGAATGGAGAAAATATTGGTGTTTGTTCAGCCTGGTCTGTTTTGTAAATACATTTCCAAAACTGTTTAGCTGTGTTTGATTCCAGCTGTCACTGCTTACAAGGTAGTTCAAAGAAATGCTGCATGATCCTTATAGGTGGAAGGTCTGGCAAAACAGAGAGGGGGATATTAAATTATTGTGAAAGACTTTTATGATCACTGTATGAAAACAATAGCCAAAATCTAAGTGTTCTGGGGAATGGCAAAGTATAGACTGTTTTCCAACCCATGGAGAATTGTTGTCTTTCAGCATGTATGTGTGCTGGCTTGTGTGACTGTTTTAAACTTAAAACAGCCCTTCTATGTGCTCCTGATTAGTTAATGAAGCTCACCTGGCCTGATAAATGCAGCCTCATCAGGCTCTCTGCTTTTTACTTCAGTCTGAGGAGATTGAAGGAGATCCTCTTGTCCTTTGTCTTCTGTAAAGCTAGCCTGCAGCATTACTAGTTCCCGTTACTTTCTCCTGTGCCCCCTGTGCCTGACCCTGCCCCCCACCAACAAAAAGAAAAACAAAACCTCAAAAAAAAAAAAAAAAAAAAAAGGCACTTCTTGCTTTTTGTACATGGACCAAGAGGCCATACCACAAGTGAGGAACCATGTTTCCAATAAGGTTCCCAATACCTCAAGTCACACTTGCATTTTTTGTAACATAAGCAGTCAGATTTCATCCTTGAATGGTCATGGGAACAGAATGGCTGTGATATTTAACCAGTTTCACTGAAATCCTGCAACTGTTCTTGTCTTGTGACTATGTCAGTGTGATGCTGGTGCTTCAGTTTTACATGTCTCAGACTTGGTCTGAGTACTAGTTCACACTAGTGCTTGGGTGGAATTCTTTAACAAGAGAGAAAGAAGGATACAACATTACTTACAAAATGATTTTCAAGTAAATGTTTATTTCTTTCTAAAATACAGTTGAGCTTACACAACAAGAAGCTACTACGAGTTAAGTAATATTAAGATGCTGGGTGACTTTCTACTGGTTGTGTTAAGTATTGTATTTCTAAACATAAAGTATAAACATAAGTATAAACGATTTATAGATGGCATCCCAGGAGCCTGTGTAGCAGCATATTCTGTATGCATCCTCCCTAACAAGCAAATCAGATGCATAACATTAGGCTGCCTGAATACCCTCACTTCTTCAAATATTCAGTGCGAACTTACAGGTATTCAGATATTTGACATTTCTTTATTTAAGGTAATGATGCATTCTCCTTTGTAGTGAACGCTGTTTACGGATTGCTGGATTTTTTTTTTTTCTTGGCAATAATTAACAAAAGTTCTAAATGGAGCATATGTTCTTGATCTAAAAAGACAGTTGCCTATAATAAGCAAATAATGTTTTTGTTATATCTGTATTTGTGACATCAAATTTTATGTATCAGTTCTAATAAAAGCATCCACAGTTTTGTGTATTCTCTAATACAAGATGTTGGGCAGCTCAAATAGTATCTATTAATTTTGAATTTAATGTTTGCGCATTTAACTGCTGCAACTGCTGTTTCTGTCATTTTCAGGTATAGGTAGTTCCAGTTCATAGCTAGTCAAATCTCCCTTTTTCCTTAGCTTATCTTTTCAGCACACCTAAACATAGGGATGTAACTATAGATGATGATCTAGGGACTGTAGGAGTTAGACAAGTCACCGTAGATGTTTGTGACTACTTTTAATTTACTAATTCATGCATGGAACAACATTTCCAGTGATACTCAGAGATCCTACCCCAGGGCCAAGGGCAGGGCCTCAATTTTAGTTTGCTAGTGATATTCATACTGTGGTTGGAATTAGGTCTCTTCTGCGGACAATACCAAGCCTATTCAATTTAAATTTCAGTAATAGTAGCAAAATATTAAACATGGAGAATACAAATTTAAAAACAAACATTTTTTTGTTTTGTATTCAGTCATTTTCCTCCTAAAATATGCTGTAATATTGGAGATAAAAATTTTGTTGCTCTTCAAAAATTGAAAGAAATATAAATGGTGTTAATTTTATGCAAAATGTTTATATCTGAAGGTGTGATTATTAATGAGCAAAGAACAAAAAACAATTATTTTTGTGTAGATGATTACATTAACATTTAGCAATGTAATAAATATTGCACTTCAATACAATTTTTAATAGATATTTGTTTACTCTGATTAACTGATAATTCATTCACATTAAGCTGGCTTTTTAATGTAGGTCAAATGAATGGTAATCACTTTATTTGATAGTAACTTTATGAGAAGGGGAAGATTTTTGGAACCATAGCTTTGAAATGTAGCCATATTTTTATGTAATAGACACCAATTTTATATCACGTCATAAAAATATTTAATCATAAAATATATTTAAACTGGAGAAAACATACCTGGTAGTTTTTAGATTTTTTTTTCATTACCTTCTCTTTTAAGTGTTTAAGTGTTTGTATTTTGTGTTCATGTATAAAAACAGATTTTTCAGGATTCAGAACTTTTGAAAAGAAACTTAATTGCTTCTATCTCAGAAATGAAAGTGATTACGTAGCTCAGACTAAACACAAAGGTAAAAAGGTCATCTGTAGTAACTGCTTTTGATATTTAGCTAATGTACATTTTGTGGTTGTCTATTACTGATGCATATATTTTGAATGCATATGTGCAGCTAAGTTCTATCCTGTTGAATTCTGATACCACTTTTTTTTTTTTTTTTTTTTTTTGGAAGACAACACAAGTATTACAGTGCACTTAACCAAAAGGAAGCTTCCGTCTTGGTGTTATCTACATCCCAATAAATGATGTGAGTCGTGATTCTTTCATAAGCTTACCTAATAGGAAGGGCAAATGGGTGATCAGAGTCTGAGAGGCTCTTGAAAACTTGCTGCTCTGTAGAAATGCTGCATTCCAGGACAGAACAGTCAAAGAAAAAAGCCCGCCTTACCACAGTGATTCTTCCTGTTCAGGGGAAGATCCTAGTCCTGCACTTTGTGTACCTGTGGCATCTGTTACCTTCATTATGAGGATTGTACATAAAAAGTTGGCAGAATGTGCAGAATTCCCTCTGTTACAGTTGTATAGGCTAACTAGTTAGGTGAAGATAGCTATGGGCTGGCTACCTTGGCTATTCTCTGCTTTCTGGCATCTACTCTTTTATATAGACTCTACTATTATAGTTATTTGCATTCTAAGAAATTTATTGCATTAAACAATATGTTTTGTTTCATCTCCTTTGAAATCGGGAGTGATGACTGCGGAGGACCTTGTGGGAGTGTTTAACTTCTTTGTGGTTATTATCCTTATTAGGTACTGAACTAGTAAAGGGTGATAGCAAATGGTACTGTGTCTCCCAACTACTGTTGTTCAGCCAATGGGAAGGCATGACAGCTCAGAAAGGGGTCCCTGGAAGATGTAAAACTCAATACTTTGTTCACTCAGATTCTTTTCTTAGAGAATGTCATTCTTGATGATGTTGTAAGATAAGTCATATAAAATTACTATGCAGTTAAGATTTTCATCAAGGACAGGGCAAAGGGATGTTTTCTCATCATTTTCAATAATTTGGCATCTTCATTGCAAATATCTAACTATAACTATTTATGTATCTGCACTATCTAACAGGCCTATGATTTGTGGCATTATTTCAGGTCATAGGAAGTATAAGGTAATGAGATACTACATTGTTTTAAGTCCTTGGCTTCAATACATGTGCTATTGCATGCTGCAATTATTATATCATGTTTTTAAGCAACAGTAGCAAATAGTTAAAGTTCAAAAAACCCTCATGTTTTAGAGACACCAGCTTTTTCCCTATGACTGCCTTAGTATTTTGGGAATAGAATAATATTAAAGAATGAAGGAGCTCTGGGATGTTTGAAGGAAGGTTTATGTAAATAGCTTCATCTTATGCTAAATAAAAGGTGTTCTGTGGTGGTTTGTTCAGTTAAGTATTTAAACCCCTCTGACCACATCATATTATGACTTCATAATCATTAAATTTTAGGTCAGACTCAATTGTGAGCTCAATAATAAAACTTGTTTCTTTGCCTTTTAATGTTTGAAAGGTAGTAGTACAGTATGTGTGTGGTCTGCATTTTTTTGCAGACGTGATCTGCATTTAATCTGTGAAAATTAATTCCCTAAGCTGCTGGCAGGCAGCATGTACTTGTTAATTATTCAGGTGGATGACAAATGCAGAGCAGAGGTTCTCGCAAAGACAAAGTTTGTATGATGCATGTTTAGTAACTGATAGGCTTGACATTCTGTGGTGTCTTATTCAGTGCTAATCCTAATAAGCTGCCTGATGAGATGAACGCCTATCCTCCTGTCCTTTAGAGAGAGAAAACACAGATTTGAAAGAACTTCATTATAGCAATAAATCCCATACTTTCTGTTATTCTTGGTGAAAAGAGATCTTGTCCAGATGAATAACACACAGGGGGAAAAAAAAAGAATAGTAGAGTAATGCAGAGTACTGAAAGGAATGAAAACTATATTGTAAATGTGAAGGTAGCTGCAGTTTAGTTTTACTGGCAGGCCAAGTTTATGTAGATTAATGCTCTTTGGGGTCTTTTACTTTGATCTACAAGTGATGTAATCCTATGGATGTATGATTCTACCAAGACTTGCAAGTTCCTAGAGAAGTAACTTGAAAACACTAGATTTATTGTGGCTGATGTTCTCATTCTGTTTTTGGCAGCAAAATGCGATGTTGTGCATACTTTTGTCATTCCACTGAACCAGGCAATAGTGAGGGCCAAAGTTACCCTTCGGACTGAAAGCATGAATAACCAAAAGATTGCTAGTGCAAGTAGGTACTGGATTTTGCCAAATGTTTTTATTCTCAATTGCCTTCTTGTGTGTTTTCTACTTTATATTTTATGTGAAGAAGAAAAATAATACATTTAATTCACTGCAGTACTGAGCACCCAACACTAACCAAGTGATGTTTCTTGAGTTATTCTGTGGTATAATGACAGAAACGTATCTTTTTACTGCTGCCTTTCGTATGGTAAGGTCTTCTCTGTCTAACAGCAAGAATAAAATATGGGCTTTTTGAATTGGAATTTTCTATAAACTCTAAGTACAAGAAATTCAGTTTCAAAAACTAACTTGTATAAAAAAAGCAAAATTTCTGCTATAGCACTTGGTTTTGATATGTATATTTTGGGAGTAGTAGATGGATGTTGATGGAGGATTACTATATTTTATTTCTGTGAAACTTACTTGTCTTCCTTTTCAATTGCATTTAAACATCCTCTATTTGAACTGAATGTGAGCATGGGAGAGAAGACTCATCAGACTTGCATCTAGGTGGTTGTCCTTTAGCTTCCCTCACGATACCCAGCACCCTCCATTCTGTACATGTGTGTTTGGGGGGGGGGGGTGTAGCATTGTAGGACAGAATTGGTTCAGGTTCTGATACACTGACAGAAACCTTGAATAAAACAGAATTGTTCCTGCTTTCTAGGCTCTCTTGAAGTATGGTTGCTAGTGAATAGTAATCAGAACAGCATTTAAATACTTGAAGGGGAATACTTTGTGGTGTGTGAAGGTTAAAGCATTATAGTAACATAACACACTTGTTTATCTTCACCAAACACGTGGTGCATTGAATCCTAGCTCTGAGCAATCCTCCTGTCTTGAGGTGAAGGAAAATGTTAACTTAATTTACAAGCTAGGAGAGTCCTGGGCCTCTCCAGATTAGGGGGCTTTTAATCAAATGAAATTGTAGCTAATAATTGAAACTAGTTTTCTGATGCTAACTGTGAAATTCAGCTGAAGCCACCAAACTCATTTCCACAAGGTTTTAAGAGCTGGTTGAAATTAGTGTAACAGGAAAGGGCTTTCATTTGTTCCACCAATTTGTCTGCTCTTTTCTTTTTCCCTTGCACAAATTGTTGGGCATGGTGATTTCAGTTCTGAGACCACCGAACTCACTTCTGTAATGTTTAAGGTTTGGCTGAAATCAGAGCATAGAGGGATAAGGCTTTCGTTTGTTCTACTAATTTGTGTTCTTCCTATTTTTTTTTCTTGTGCAAATTGTTGGGCATGGTGATTTCATTGCTGAGACTTAATTTTACCTAGCAGAAAAATGCATTATGTACTGTGTAAGTAATTGGTGTCTACAGAGTAATTTCATAAGGTACTTGATGCATTATAGCATGTACTGAGCTATTCATAATAGAAAAAAAGTTATTTTAGATGGTTTAGGTCCCTATGTTTAGGCTTGTATTCCAAAGGATAGCCATTTCTTTGTTATCTCTTTCCTTTATATTTGCAAATGAAAACATAATTGCATGTATTTAAATTAGAAACACAAACTTGTAAGGAAAACAAAACATGTATTTTAGTGAATGTGCAGAGACTGGGACTTTCTTCAAATAAAAAAAGCAGTCACAATTCAATAATATACAGTATCCCTGCTATACTCAAGCGAACCTTGATGGTACTGTATATTAGCAAAAGATCATTAAGCTGTCACATACACACTGACAAACTTGGCAAAATATATTTTAAGAATGCTACCTTAAACTGTTACATACTGAGCTATTTGTATACCTTTTTTTTTTTTTTTAATCGGCCTTATCTTGTTCCTTCAGTCATTTAGGGTTGAGTCTGAGATCAGTAGATTTACTCCAGGTTTCTGTAAGTGATCTTCCAAATAAGAATTTGTACTGCCTCTAATCACTGTATGCATCACACCTGATATTTTCAGAGAGGGTTGGATTTTACTCACAGGGAGTGGTTTTGATCCCTCCCTCAGCCCCATACAAACTATGATCAGCAGATGCACCAATGTGTAACTTCATGCTATTTGCTGTGGTAGCAATGGAAGGAATGCCCTGTGCCCTGCTGTTCCTTCTGTGTGTTTGCACTCACAGCTTCTTATCAAATCAAATTTTTGGCATTTTTTTAGATATTCTAATACCTTAACTTGAGATGTTCTGATATCTTAATTTGTTCTTTAGGCCAGCACCTTGGGGCAGTTTCTTTATCCTGTTCCAGTTTGCATCCTAAAACTGTGCTTGAATTTAGGATATTAATCCTTTCCATTTTTTCTTTGTGATGGTTCATTTAATGTTGTTGGTGCTCTGAAGTTTTAAGTGGGGAAAAACTGAGTCTGGGCTAAAAGAAAAGATTTCTTTCTATCTTCTGAGGCTTCAGATGGAGCTCAGATACCTCGTATAGAGAGGATAGTTTGTTTTGCAGGCTGCTCTGGACAGGAGCACACTTGATCACCTTTCCCTGACAGGAGAGGAATGAAACAGCTTTAAAGGCCACATGAGGTTCAAACTGGTATCGCTGCCTTGATTCTGTCCCTTGACCTAGACTAAGAATGGCTTGAATAAAGCAGTGTCACTCTTTCACTACCTGGAAAGCAAACAGAATGCTGTGTAAAGGATTGCCTTACTGCTAGTTCTTGTCTTTAACTGCAGAACTAAGTCACTTTTCTACGTCTTCTGCTCTTCAAGCTATGTCTCTTGCCAAAGCTGGAGAACAAAACTGCTGTCTAAAAGACTTAGGTTTAAACTGAGGCAAGTCTGGGGAATAGATATCCCAAAAGGGGGTACACACCAATAGATTTTAAAATATGAACACTTCCACACACTTCCATCTTACCTGAAACGCAGCTATGGTGATAACATCCAGAACCTCATTTCCTGCTTCTCTTAGAGTGCAGCATGAAAAGCCAGGACTCAGGAGAATGGACTAAAATGAGGGGTTGGACTGGTGGGACATGCAGCTGTACACATACCATTTCCAAGAGATTCCTCCTTCCTTTGCAAGGGAAAACTATCAGAGTAAACTAGAGCTAGAGAAGTGCAAAGTCAACAGAAAAAATGCCCACCTGACCACATACTTTAGCTTAAAAGCATGTGCATGTAACTGGAAAACCATGCTCAAGGCATCAGTGCCTGCATAAACAAGTATATCTCTATGCTAATAGGTTTACATCCTTCCCCAGACTTCTTGAAAGAGAACAGAAAGATAGCATTCTTGTTGCACAAAAATAATGGAGCCAATACCTAGCTGTTGTCACACACTGCTCTTGGTCATGACTTCATTTGTGGGGTTTTGTTTCCCAATGCTATTGCAGAATCCTAATGCACAGCTCATCATTCCTAGCTGTTATGGCAGCTGAAGGAGTAGTTGGAAAGGAATCCTGAAAATGAATCAGTTGTTGCTAGAGAGCTTCTTAGACAACTTTTCTAATTATATTTCTGCCAAACCTTTGCTCCAAGTTTATAAAACCAGAAATTTCTTAACATATAGCAAAGGAGAAAAGAACAGCCTCTATCACTACTGAAATTAAGCATGTCTGTTCTAAGAGTGAATGTCTTTTGTTTAATACAGAGATTTCTACTCAACAGAACTGTCTCCTCACTATCTTAATCATTACTTCCTTCCTAGTTTCCTAAAAAGGAATGCAGCCACTTCACTCCACTTAATGAGGGCCCTAAAAACAATAGGGTAGCATAAGTTAGTAAGAAAACCCAAGGACTGATATTGTAACATTCTCTGCTTGTTTTTCAAAAACTCCTTACCAACTTACCAACAATGGCTTCTGTCAAACTACAGACTTCATGAGCTTTCTCATGGGAAAAGTGGAGGGAATCAGGATTCAAATCCTTTTCCAGCAAGGAAAGCAAATTTTGAAATCAGATGCTCACTTGGATCAATCCTGAGCTATTATAGTCAGACATGAAAACACTTGAATGGTAAATTCAATTCCTATAGAAAGGAATATGTCACGTGGTGCATTGAAACAGTTCATGAAGTAAGGGAAAGTAAGTTTTTGCATGTCTTAAATCTTCAGAAGATCATCATTTACCATCCTCAGATAATTTGTAGATGTTATAGGTGGATGGGATGCTTTTTCTACTGCTGACTTAGCTCATAAGCATTCTTCAGTACTGCATCTCTCTTGTGATTGCGATAGCTATAGTGGCTTTGAGAAACAAGAAAACACCCTTATCCCATTCTGCCTAATCTTTTTTGATCAGGGTTCTGTACAAACGAAAAGCTTAAATACAGAGCAACAGTTTCTTGGATCTGTATAAACAGAGCCATATGGTGCTAAAATAACCAATTAATAACAGAGTTGTATGATATCACCTTGAAGGTCTTGTCTAAGACACCTGTTAATACGTTTTGAGAACACCGTGAGCATAACCAGAGTGTTAGAAACAAACAAAACAACAACAAAAAAATATTTTCCAGGTCTGTTTTGGAGAAGTCTTATTTCAAACAGTCATTTGTTTTTAATCAAAATGTAATGCAACAGGTACCCAGTAATTATGTCTTAGTTTTGTCCATGTAAGGTCTGGTCTCATTTATGATCTAGGTACAACAGCATATTGTGTGATTCTATTCCACATGTAACAAAGAAAATCAGGGTTGTTCTTTCATTGTCTGTTATTTTCATTCTGAAGATCTCATCCTCTCTTCAAATTTATGTCTACATGGTAGACAGAAGTGTTATGGCTGTGATTAACTGGTATCTCTGAGGCCTGGTCTTATTGGTTGGAGATCCAGTGTTGGCTACAGCAAGCAAATATGTGAAGGTTCTTCCACTATAACCACCAGGACTAGAATTAGTGCCACCTAGGTTCTCTTGCATCAGAGTAAGCTTCCCATCTCAGTACATGCATGCTGGGGAAGCAAAGACTTGCAGGGTGTAAGTTGGACATAACTGTTTCAGTGCTCGCTTACCTAATTCATTTGAAATTAACTTGTGCAGGGAAAAAGGGTCATAGGATCTTTTTCCAAAAATCATCTTTACTTGTGTATAATCTTTCAGTCTTTAACAGACCCTAATCCTCATGTCATAGAATTTTGGCCATGAAATGACCTTTTGAATTTTTGAAATATTTTTGTTATATTCAAATGTATACTCCCAAATTTTCAAGGTCTGAGTGCATCTCCAAAAGACAGCATCTGTGTTGCTATCATTAAAACTGTCATTCAAACCTATTTGTTACATAGTCTTTTTTGACATTAACCTGCTTTCAGACGAAACTGGTCAATTTTGAATGTAGCTCTCTGGATTTTTCTGATATTCCTTGCCCTTTGCATTGGTCACACATCCTTTCCCTTTGCTTTTTTTTTTTTTTCAAATCTTTTTTTTTTTTTTTTAATTTTTATTTAACTAATTTCAAAGCACTTATCTCTACTTTCAAGGAGGATCATCTCAGTTTGTCATCCCTGTGCCCCTCTGCTCCCAATGGGGTGCTCCCATCCCTCCTGCTGCTAGCACAAGCTGTGAACACTTCCTTGTCTCCTTGCACAAACACCTCTGGTGTGAGGAATTCAGTTCAACAA
Organism: Nettapus auritus; assembly: GCA_011076525.1. Lineage (NCBI taxonomy): Eukaryota > Metazoa > Chordata > Aves > Anseriformes > Anatidae > Nettapus > Nettapus auritus. The sequence goes on from CM021769.1 coordinate 43,984,283, forward strand.
GCGAGTGCCAAAAGGAGCTGGCACAGCTGGGATACAGTGATTTACTGACAACTCAGAAAATTGTTACTGTCATGGGTAATAGACTGGTGTTGTTTATAACAGTCAAACATGCCTGATAGGGTTTCCATAATAACTGGAAGGAGTGTGATTAACCTTACCAGAGAAATTATTCTGTATTGAGCAAAGCCTCCAGTCTGAGCTGGCTTGTGCCAGAGGCGACCACCGCAGCCAGCTTTCTACTTGAAGCAATCTGAAAAATTTGCTTCTTAAAACTTTACCAGAAATGAACCCTGAGGATACCAACAGACATTAAGTACATTTATCAATAAACCATTACAGATATTTGGGCCTTCCAAGAATTACATGAGTTAATGCATGTAGCTACCTGATACCGATCCTTTTGCTGTATTTCTCTTCTGTTCTGTGTCCTTCAGAACCCAGTCATTCCTATGCAGGAGGTAGGTGTTCATACTGCCATGCAGTGATGTGATGTGGTTGAACACAGGTACAGAGGCATTCTGTGAGATTAATTTATTTTTTGTGGGGGGAGGGGCGGGGGGGGAGTGGGGTAGGAAGAGCAGTGAGGAAGGAGCTCACACCACCTGCAGTATTAGCTGTCTTGGGGAGAATTGCAAAAGTACAGAGCATGAATATAAAGTACAGGCATGAATATAAACCTATCAATGCTGCTAAATTCTGATGGCTCCCATTGCAATGAATTTAGCAGGGATCTGAGCCTTCCCTTGACTTGTATCTTTTTGATTTGGGATTCTGCTTTCTAAAGAATGCCGCTTCATACACCCTGTTTATTTCTGCATGTCAAAGAAATTATGATTAAAATTCGGAATGCTCATGAATATAATAATTTTCACCACTTAAATGTTTAACTGTACTGGGGAGGGATGAGCGAACAGGATGTTATTTATTTGGTAGGTATTTTTTACGGAAGCTCTTCGCCTTCAGAGAAACTTCAAAGGCAGTCGGGACAAAATGTGGCTGGGCAAAGGGAAGTCTTTTCATAGCAATACCATAAAAGCAGGGAGAAAGCAGAATGAGACTGTCTTGGGATTCCTTATTTGTAAATGAAGGGTAGTCATGGCTTTTATGTAACAGTCTTGTGGCACCATGAGTTGGGCAGACATAAGCAGTAGGGCAAAGCAGCAGGCAGTACAGAAGGATGTAGGAGTTGCTGAAACAGTGACAGTGGCACCTTTGTATTGTGGCAGCAGGAGTGTAGCACAGAAAACAGTGACATCAAATACATATATTCTCCCATAGCCTTTTTTTTTTTTTTTTTTTTTGTGTGTGTGTGTGTGATAAGCTATGGATATCTTCAAGTTTCAGAAAACAGTGAAAGAGAGGCATATAAATGAGGGCAGGCAGCTGTGACTGAGGACAGCCACCAGTGGAAATGCTAAAGTAGTAACTGGTAACAAGGTAATCTGATATTGAAGAGCCGAGACAAATTGTATTTGAAGAGTTCCACGACAAGATGCAGTCTGAAATATTTTAAGGTTATGAAATCATTTGAGGATATGAAACATTTCCTGGAAATACATTTTCTCTAGTAGACAATGCATTTGTTTACAACAACTAAAATTTTTATCAGCTGTAGTAACCCAAATTAAGACGGTTGCTTAAAAAGCTAGCTTTTAAACCAAAGCTAGCTAGTTCCTACAAAGCACATCTAGAGTGGATAGAAGAGAAAGTTTTTGCTCATCAGGAAAAGAAGTTTCAGACTAGAGAAATACCTCTTTGTCCCTCTGAGTTATGTTTAGATTAAGCTGTTTTAAAAAGCACTCAAAATCATTTTTATCCCCCCCCGGGCCTCCCCCCCCCCCCCCCCCCCCCAAAAAAAAAAAAAAAAATCAAGACAACTTGGTTTCAAAAGGCAGTTTCTGGCAGCTGGTGGTAGATTCTTTCTCTGAGTTCTCTGAGCTGGTCAGAGCAGTGGGTAGTGATTTGGACTTGCGGGTCTTACCATGCTGACCAGGTACCTCTATTTCTTAAGCTAGCCAGTTGCCTGGGAGGCAGATGTTAAACATCACAGTATTTCAATTCTTTGTGAAGCAGCCTTTCTTCTGGTCCTCTTACTGTAGCTCCTGAGCCATGCTGCAGGGAATTCTTCTGAAGGATGAATTTAATTTTGTCTGTTGTTTGAAAAGCAACTTCATTTTGGTTCTAGAATGCCTTCAAAGCAAAGTGCTTCCAGGTGGCATCCAAACGTGGCTGAACTTTAAGTGCAGTGAGTGGTCTGAGTGTTGTCATGAGACTTGGAAGTTTCTCATCTGCCCAGCCATTCTTCAGTGTGCATACTTTCAATTTTACCACAATGGAATATCTTCCATCTGGTGTTCAGAAATATTTGCCTCACCTTTATAGACCACATTTGCTCTGTCAAATGAATGTGCTTGATTTTTCTCTTGTCACTTATGTTGGGGATATGTTCAGCAAATGGAGAAAAGAATGCATGATAATGAAGTTCATTTCATCTGCTTTTCTTGTGGATCTTTCTGTCTTTTAAATGGATCTCTACCAGCTAAAATGCTTTTTGTAATGTAAGGAAATGAAGTGCTATGTTTTTCATTTAATAAAAGAAAAATCTATTTCAACTTATCTGTCTTAATTTCTGGATAGGATCTGTTGGCTTGGGACTGCTTTTGTTCTGAGCATTCTATAAATTTTTCAGTAAACTCTAGAAGCTTGGCAACTCGAACGAAAAATCATTAAATACTTTGCTTGTTAAATTTAATTGAGTCATTGGGGGAGAGTATATGAAATAGTAGTAAACTAGTAGGGTCTGAGACTTGTTCCTGTTGATTACAAATGGATTTATAATCAGTGTCTATTTGACTATGCAAAATGGTGGCGATATTTGTATGTTTTGTAGACAGTTCTCTTCCCTGACACAGAAACACAAAAACACCTCTGTAACCACTTTAAGCAGACCTTGCCAGTTAAAAGTAATCCTATTAAGGCTCTTTGCATAGTATTGAAAATGGTTAGCCAATGCTAATTTGAGGTGGTTTATTTTTTGCGAGTTATGTTTAAGCCATGTTGTTAAGATGCTGTGGCTAAATTTCACATATGGCTTATATTGTATGACTGGTAAGCACTGTCCAATATATATAGCAAAGCAACTTTCATCACTGAATTCATAACAACAACAACAAAAATATTAGGTTACCAGTTTTTATCAAGGAAAGCAGAGTAAAATTACAAGGATTTCCCTGCTTAATACATAAATGTTTCAGAGCCAGATCACAGATCTGACTATAACCGATGTTTACTGTGGAGGAAATTCTCAGTAACAAATTTTTGTGAAACAAAAAGATGGGGGTAAGTCACAAAAATAAGAAGTGACCACAGTGTCTTGCACCTACAACACATTTGTACTATGTTCAAGTCCAGGTCATGACAACATGACATATCTAATTTCATTTTAACTTGAACAATAATTATGAAGGGAATCTCTTCATTCTTTTCCAGAACAATGCTACACAGATTGCTGTAATACAGTAAAAGCTGGCCTGCAATATAGCAAAAGCTGGCTTTTGCCTTTACAGTTTGAAGGCTAGGTAGTATCAATGTGAGTTACCAGACTTGGCAGGAGCTGATTTTCATTAGCTTTTAGTTATTAGACAAGTCGTAAATTGATACTATTGACAAAATGTCAATAATGTAGGCATATATATATTGGTTAACCTTTGTTTAGAGGAATGTCAATCAGAACCCACTCTGGAATCCAAAAGTGGATGAGAGAGGATGTTTGTGGATATAATTTGATAAAAATATAACATAGTAATAAGTATTGATTACCTAATGTAATTTTTATTCATTAAAACCTTTGAAAAGTATTTTATTGAAGGGTCAGATTGTTCTTTTATTTAGAAACCCTTGATAGGGGGGCAAGAACTTTCCTAAACCATCCTTTGGAGACATTTGCAGTTTGTTTGCACCAGGAAATGTTCAGATCATTCCACACCCTTGCTCATTTTATCCACCCAAGCCTTGCTTCTTGTTGACAGATTTGTAGCAAACTGCTTCTTCAATGACTGATATATTCTCAATGTCCCTAGCAGTTAAACCTTATAGAAATCCAGGTGGTCGGTGTATTACTGTATAGCTGAAATTTCTTCTACAGAAGTATTCTGATCAGCACTTATTTCACCAAGCTAAAGATGAAAATCTGTGTGCGCTGCATAGATCCACAGTAAGTGCCTAGGGATGTGACCATTGACAGAGATAGGCTTAACTGGTTTCTAGAAAACACAATGCTGGTCATTTGTCTTCACAGAAGTTTAGTCACCTTAATTTCAGGCAAATGCAAATATTAGAAGGGAAATATCTAGCATTTTCCTTGTTTCACAATGAAGTGTTTTTCTCTTCTTCCTTTGGTTCACATTTTAAGGAATTTCAGCTACAAAAAAAAAAAAAAAAAAGACCTTATTTTGTAAGTCTTTAAACCATTTTCTCATTGGCACAGTACTGCATTGACTAGAGAAGGGATATTACATCCCAAAAAATATTTAAGATGAGAGATTAAATTGTATTTTGTTTAGCATTTGATACCAGGACCTTTAGTTATCCAGTTATTTTAGAAAGCCATCATTTTGTTTCTTGTTCAGCAAAACCTTGTTGAACAAAGTGTTTTGGGACTCCACTTTCAGGTGTGGCTTGTGCCACACCAGATTCCAGAGTGGTCTCAACTATAAAACTGGCCCCAATCATATCTTCAAACACTGCATTCAGTAACTCCTGCTGCATCTTGATCACTTATGTTTTGAAGTTAGGAAAGTTAACTGAGATATCTGACATACTGGTTTCTTTTTGGGACGTTGATGTAGAGGTTCTTTTTGTTTATCTTTTGAGACAGCTATTTAATCTTTTTTTTTTAAACATTAAAACATATTTAATCTCTCTTCCTCATGTTGGTATTTAACCCAGTATGCTTTGTGATGTTTGCACTTGCTTGATGTCTTATAATTAATGAATTACTTCATACATTGTCAATCAAGCACTCCTACCTCTGTGAAAGAGTGAAATTCATCTTGCGTGTTGATGGCTTTCCAAAGGCCTGTGTATCTTCAAAACCCTTGAACCCTCAAACACACTAAGTATAGTGGGTTGTTTTTTCATTAAAACAATGACACAAGCTGCGTACTAGACCTCCACACATGGTGACTTCAGCATAGACAGATATGGGATTGATGCTGTTCTCGTTGAAGTAGATGGCTGGAAATTATTAGTTTATGAAGTTCAGATTCCCCCCTAAAATGACTTTCTACACACAAAACTATAATTCTGGGCTTAACTTTCAGGACATTGCTCATGTCAATGTCACGTGCACGGTTTCAATGCAGTTCACTGAACTTGCACTTAAACTAGGTTTTAAACCAACTTAAACTAGGTTTTAAACCATTGTATGTCTAACAGTGAAGTATAGGAGGTATTGGAGGACCTGTGCAACAGTGAAGTTAGGGAAACTCAATGATAGTCAGAGCAAGGAGGTAAATCAATTAAGAGACTGTTTTCACATTTTCACAGAATCACAGAATTGTAGGGGTTGGAAGGGTCCTCAAGAGATCATCAGGTCCAACCCCCCAGCCAAAGGAGGTTCACTAGAGCAGGTTGCCCAGGTAGGCATCCCGATGGGCCTTGAATATCTCCAGAGAAGGAGATTCCACAACCTCCCTGGGCAGCCTGTTCCAGTGCTCCATCACCCTTACCATGAAGAAACTCCTTTTGCACGTTGGTGCAGAACTTACTGTGATCCATTTTTTGGCCATTTCCCCTTGTTCTGTCCCCACAAACCACTGAAAAGAGGTTGGCCAAATTCCACTGTCTCCCACACTCGAGGTATTTGTAAGCATTGATAAAATCCCCTGTCTTTTCTCAAGGCTGAACAGACTCAGGTCTCTCAGCCTTTCCTCATAGCTTCCTCATAGGGAAGATGCTCCAGGCCCCGCATAATCTTAGTGGCCCTCTGCTGGACTCTTTCCAGGATATCCCTGTCTTTTTTGTATTGGGGAGTCCAGAACTGGACACAGTTTTGATCCTCATTAGTTTGCTGCTGTTGTGAGCAAAATTAGTATTTTCCCATATTCATTCCTGTAGCTAATCAGATCAACCCATCAGAATTGGCTGGGTGGAAAGCAAGCTAGCAGGTAGGTTTGATTCCTTTCTGGCTAAGTCTACTTTGCCTTTGAGGCTGATCAGTCATGCTGATTTGAGAGCCAGTTGGCGTGGTTTCGCACTGGTAGACTGCTGGACTCCACCATGTTACTCTCTTACTCCCCCTCCTCAAAAGAACATGGTGAGAAAATGTGATGAAAAAAGGCTCATGGGTTAAGATAAGGACAGGGACTTCACTAACCAATTACTGTCACAGGTAAAACAGACTCAACATAGGGTGATTAATGTATTTTGTTGCGTATTACTAACAGGCTAGGGCAACGGGACACTAAAAGCAAACTAAAATCACTTTTCCCCCTATCCACCCTCCTCTGCATCCTCCCACCAAGTAGCCCAGGGAAATGGGGGTTGTGGTTAGTCAGTGACGCTGTCTCTACTGCTCCTTCATGGTCGCTCTTTGCCCCTGCTCCATGTGGGATCCCTCCCACATGATGTTGTCCTTCCTGAACTGATCCTGCATGGGCTTCTCACAGGCAGCAGCTCTTCAAGAACTGCTTCAACATGGCTCCCTACCATGGGGGTCCATTCCCCAGGAACAAATTGCTCCAGCATAGGTCCCCTGTGGGTGGCAGCTCCCTCCAGACCCCCCTGCTCCTGCATGGGCTCCTCTCCACGGGCTGCAGATCTGGCCCAGGGCCTGCTCCTGTGGGGCTCTCTATGGGCTGCAGCCTCCTCTAGGCCACATCTACCTGCTCCATGGAGATCTGCTCCATGTGGGACCCATGGGCTGCAGGAGGACTGCCTGCTCCACCAGAGGTCTCACCACTGGCCTCAGGGGAGCTTCTGCTCTGGTGCCTGAGCGCTTCCTGACCTCCTACTGCACTGATCTTGGTGCCTGTGGGATTCTTTCTCACACTCTCACTCAGAGCAGTTTTTTTCCCCTTTCTTCAATCTGCTGTCCCAGAGGCCCATCCATCATTGCTCACTGGCTCAGCTCTGGCCAGCGGTGGGTCCATTTTGGAGCTGGCTGGGGCTGTCTCTGATCTGACATGGCGCAGCTCCTGGGCACTTCTCACAGAGGCCTCCCCTGCAGCAACCCCCCTGCGACCAAACTCCTGCCACGTAAGCCTAATACACTGGTTATTTAAGAGTATCTAGTCACGGTGGAGACAAAAGCAGATGCAAGTGTTAATCGTTTACACCTGTAACTGTGGCTCATTTTCCAGGTAAACAGTGTATATATTTTTATCCATGTTGGGCGTATTGAAAGTGTGACCCCCCCCCCCCCCCTCTTTTTCTGTGTTGTCTTAATATGAATCACAGGTCAGGCAGTGGTTACTGAACGTCACTGTGTATTCTTAAAATTTTCAACTAAAAAATAAAAACAGAAGTGAGATGCATTGCTTGATACGATGTAGACTACATAGTTTCTCTGAAAAGTTTTATTTATTTATTTATTTATTTATTTTTCAAGCTCTTGATTTATCTTTCTCACTGTGTTTTCCAGTAGTGGGTCATGGGGCATAATTGGCTATTGCTTCCCTTGTGAGCTTCACAGGCAGTTGTGCTGACAGCTCTTGAGTTGCCTCTGGGTCTGTCATATAGTAAAGCTGCTGATGGGCTTTCTATGTTGCTTACTGAGCTACTGTGGATTTAACCGTGCCTCCTCCTGAGCTCTGATGTACGATTGAATTCCCTTATTTAAGTGAAGCACACCAAGATCTTGCAAATTCTGTACATCTATCTAGTGGATATAAAAGCAAACATATTGCTATACTTAGCATCATTACTTCTAACATTTTGTAATAGTAGCAATTTAACAAAAGGAAGTGATTGGAATTATTAGTGATCAGGTAAATGGGAGGTGTAACTCTTAATTTTTTTTTTTGTTATTGGTAGAAATAGTAAAACACTTTAAGACCAAAGATGTCTTAAAAGCAAGGTAGTAAAAAGTTGACTACTTGGAGAAGAAAAAGCAAATGCTGCTGTTGTGCATAATGAAATTCAAAGAGCATTGAGCTAAATGGAAGGAGGAAGGAGTTAAGTGGTTCGCAAATGCAACTAGTTTTCTGGCACTAGAAAATTCTAAAGAGAATTTTGCGATATTCGGGAATACAGGAGTCTTGAAAAATCATGGCTTTAAAATAGCTTTTAATGGGTTTACTGTCCTCATGGTAAAAAATAAATAAATAAAATAAAATGGCTTCCAATTGTATAAAATCCACAACAATTGAATCACCAAATGTAACCTCTGAGTATTCTTTTAAGGCAAAAGTACATTTAAAAATGCTGTGACAAATCAATATTAAAGTGTACCTAAAATTGCAAGTACAAATAGAATGTTGTTCTTGACTGGTTTGCTTACATTGAAACTATATTATTTTATGTGTAGTATGTGTAATAGAGCATTAGATTCAAAAACTGTGTTGAATATTATTTCTGACAGCCTTTTTTAGGGTCACTAAAATTCCAATAATTCAGTGCAGAATTGAAGTCGATTCCAGAGAAAAATTTAATATAGTCTGCTTGCCTGCCAGCTTCAACATAGTTCCTGAGTATTGAAATGGTTTGACACATTGAAATATAAAGTGCCTTTGTCATATCTATTGGTAAAGTATTTTATGTGATCACATCTAACAAAACTCAAGCCAAAGTAAAACTTAATGCTAGTCTTTTTTAGAAAAGGGGGTTAACCCTTTTCTAAAAGAATGTAGGGAATGTAGACTATTGTTTGTAACAAATATATAAAGACTTGTGTGGTAATGTCATATGGGCTATCAACTAATTTGTGTTGAATACTGTATCTTTAATGCCGTTGTATAAGGCAGATATTGTTACACAGTAGTAATGTGCAAATATTCTATAAAAGTTCACTTGTACAACCTCAGCATCCTCTTTCCCTGCTTTTGCAAATGCATTCCTGAATTTTATATGCAAATACTTTGTGTATGTATGTCCAGAGGAGTGATTAAATTGGGGTGACAGTTGCAATTTAAGTTCAAGTAAATTAATCTTTTTTTTTTTTTTTCTTTATTAAAACGCTAAGTTTACTGGTTTTCTGCAAGAAGGAGCAAGGAGCAAGAAGAAAAGGCAATGGGAATTTATACTTTCCTAGTACTTACCCAAAGCATTTCCATGTTAGTACAAGTCTAGATTTAATTTATGTGAATCGTGGATTAAGTTTATAGTTCATATGGAGCTGAAGCAAGATCGTTAGGCTCAGGTGGGTATGTAAGTGAACAACTCGGAAACGGATATTCGCAAGAAAGTAGGAAGCTCATGTTGATGAGTTGCTCATATATTTTCCCCACTTTATAGAGGTAACGTGAAGGTGTTTCATAAGCACAGGTGCCCAATTTGATGACACTGTGGCTGCCTGATGCCAAACATGAACTTAGCTATTAGATTAGATTGACAAACTACCTGAAAAGCATTTCTGGTGTGTTTTCACACATTACAGTTCATCCTGTTAAAAGTCAAGCTCTGTTGCCTCTTTGAAATGTCCTGAGCCTTTCCCAGTGAGGACAGCTGATCAAAGAAGTATCCTTCCTGGAAGTATCCAGCTCATGCACCAGGATAGACTTGATTTTAAGATAGTTTATTGAATTTCTTTTACTTAATCTTCAGAAGCAAAAATGGCAAAGAAAATATAAAGAATGTTCTGTGTTTTCATACATGATCTTTTCCTTTGGTAACTTGGCATTATTTGCAGTAAGTTTGCCTGTTTCTTCTAGGTGATACTTTTTTCCTTCAATGTATTTTTGTGGCCTTCAAATCTGAGGTATAATACTCTGACTTAAACATTCCCTAGCAATGCTTTCCTGCTAGCATTGTAGTCTAGTGAAAATGTTTTTTCTTAAATACGAAGGGAAGAACACAGATTATTGGTCAAAAAGGTAGGACAAAAGCTATTTGCTATGTGGAAAGATACTTCGTGAATGATCTGTTCCAAATGTCTTTCCTTTTAGTAAAAAGACTTTTTTTTTTTTTTTTGTGGAATTGAAAAAGGTACGCACACTTTATAGTAAATCTAAGTAAATAAGGTATACACGAAAACTTTGTTTTAATTAAGGACTTGGGTTGTTTTCCCAGTTTGAGGAGGGGATTAAGATTAACAAGTTACAAGCATAAATACACCCATTCATTATTAAACATTTGATGCAAGCAACATAGGAAGCATGCTGAGGAGTGAACTATCCGTTTTGGAGAAGCTGGGAATATGACAGTGGAACTTTCAAATAAAACTTGGTGGACCTTTTTGCTGTAGATTTGAAAATAAGTCCAGAAGGCTGAGCTTAATATAACATGTGGCAGGTGGCCTGCATTTGCCTGGAGAATTCCTCTAGGGCAAGACAGCTCAGCAAACACATAAATCCTTTTTTCTCTGTTATCTAGTAGCACATTTAGTTGCCATGGGAATTTTATTTATGCAGCAGATCCTCTGCAGTTTAGTTTGTGCCTGAAGTTTAACTGTACAGCTGTTACCGTAAATACTACATGGCAATATTTTCAAAACACAGCGCCTTTGAATAAAAAGAACATCATCTCTATTATTGATTTTGTTATGTTATCAAAATACCATTTTGATTACACTAGGACGGCGTTTCCCCAAAAGCTTCATAAGCTGATTTAAACCGTGCACCTCCTGTAGAGCCTTAAATATTTATTTATTTAGAAAAATACATCCAGCATTTTAGCCATAGAGTAGATTACAGAAAGTTAAATTCAGTAACTTGCATAGAGAGAAAACTTCACGTGAATACAAACTGTATATATAGCTTTGCTTATTTTCAGGGTATTGGCTTTCCTTATTTTCTATATTTAATAAAATATTAATAAATATTTTTATCTTTTTGTTTGTAGTTCTGTTTCCCTCGCTAGGGACCTATGAAGAGTGTAAAGTTCATTGGATGATTATTAGAAATAAATCTTAATTCTGATTTGTGTAACAACAAATACATCACCAAAGTTTTCTTTGTGCGAAATAAGCACAAATTATATTTTTCATAAATCTGTGTTTTTTAGGAGTGAACAGATTACTCAGTGCCATCTGTACCCTGGCCTGTACTCTGTAATCTCTAGATTGCAGGCTGTTAACTAAAAGAATGAAAAAATAAATAGTTTGAGTGCAGAGAGTCCATTGTTACCTTGGTATTGATAGGAAAGTTTTCTGTGTATTAAAAAAAAAAAATCAATTTCTTTCTAAAATCCTGTGGAGACTTTTTTCTACAGCACTGATTTAAACAAATACCACTAACATTTTGTTTAGAAACCTTAATTTTATATTTTGATTAATGTGAGATTTAATGCAATTTTATTTTGGCACGAGTCATACCAGTTTAACGTCAAACCATGTGGCTGCAGTAACAGTTATTAAACAAGATTCCTGGTATGCACACACAGCTTCCAGGTATTTTCTCTTTTTAGTATAAACTGTCTGAATATTCAGAAAATAAATCCCACCATGTTTACTAGAATAAATTAAATGCTTTAAACTGCAGCAGTATGGAGATACTGAATTTTGCTCTTAAGGTGTTGGTTTGGGCCTCTTCAGCTTGGTTGCTGTTAAGCTTGGTCTGAAGCTAGGGAACAACCTCTACTTGCACAAATTTCTGTTAAAAACTTACTATATGTTAAGCCAGGATAAATGGCAAATGTACGTAATATAACAGAGCACTTCTGTTGCCTTTCCACTGGTAGTCACTTAAAAGTAGGTGGGGGGGGGGAAGCATATATTTGCTAGCAGCTTTACTTGTTGCCTGTGAGAAAAAGGAGTTTATTGTCTAGCTGACTGATGCCATTTGCATAAATCTTGGTCAGGAAATTTTCCTGGACAGGATTTGAGACATGCGCAGTTCACATTTCCCTGCAATGGTATTGATTCCTAGAAATCTGGTATGGAGGAACAGATCAGCAGCCCTAGAGGGATGGAACTGCAGCTTTGATATTTTTCTGTGAATGTTCCTTTAGTATTGAAGACAATTTTGTGTATTTAAGACTTCACTTAACTAATATGCAACATTGTAGTGGATCCCAATCCATCTTTCTGTTGTAACATGAGATCATATGGAGTGTGGGACTAGACTTTCCTTCTTTGACATTGACAGAGTTGTCTGTCTTGCTGTTGTCCAAGCTGCTCCTGAGAATTGTCCCTGACAGAACAATCCTTGAGGTCACTCAGGAGCGGCCTTTATAGTAGCCTGTGGAATGGAAGATCATGAGCATTTAAATTCAAAAAATCACATATAGCATGGTGGTCAGTCTTGTCTCTTTGTGGCATTAAGATATCTGTAAAAATGGCTTTTCTTATTTTTCAAAGTGATGTGGAATGAGGAAATTTTCTGACTTTAGATATACTGGGCAAGTTTTCTTTTACTTAAAGGAGACTGAAAGATGATTTGATTTATAGTGCATGGCTACCTTCACAGGGACACAAAGGACTACCTTCTGTTGTACCTTGAACAGAATAGACAGCCGCAAGAAGAGCCCCTGGCTGGAAGCTGAAACCTGAAGAATTCAGCAGAGAAACTTGGCACTGCTAGGCAATTACTCTGAGAAAACATCTGTAGATGTTTTCAAATTCATGTTGGCTAACTTTTTGTAGGATGTACGTTAGCTATCAACTCGCTGGTTTCGATATAGAAGTTAAGTAGTTAACAGCTGAAACTGAGTGATTGATTATGCAGGAGACCAAAAGCAAATAATCTAACATCTTTCACATCTTTCTGTTCTTAAATTCTGCTATCAAAGAATTCCCACAGGGATAAACTGTATTGTTTGTTCTTGCACACTTGTAGATGCTGGTGAATATGCTCTGAACAGTGAAAGAAGGAAGCTACTTCCTTTGCATGCCAAGGGGGAACATACTGAATTCCCAATACAGTGTATTTCTGAGAAGTCAAGTCTTAGCAGTATTCCCACAAAACTCTCAGACCAATGCAAGATGCCATGTGTATTTCTTTCATAAGAAGGATAATTTTTTCATTAATAAAGTGGAAACTTTTAACTGGACATGCAGTAGGATTAGATGATACTGTTGCTCTCAGTCCAGAACTACTTAATGTATTATAATAACACAGAGTTGTTGTGAGATGATTTATCTGCTCTTATCTAGAATTTTTTATGTAAGAATTTATATTTTGCCACTAGTTCTCTGTGGCAAGAACTGTATATTAAGGCGGGAGCTCAGATTCTCTACAACTACAGAACAGAAACAGAAGAAAAATGTTTACTACTGCATATTTTTCAGAGAGAAGAAAACAGCTGTAGGCTCTTCATAAATTTGAGAAGCTTCTAGTTTTGCATTGTATAACCTATTTATGTCTTAAAACTAGGGAAAGTAAGACTTTTTTTTTTTTTGGAAAAAGCATATTCAGTGATGGAAACCCTAATAGATTTTTTTTAGAACTCATGCATTTTATAAGTAGACATTTTTTGTTAGTATTGGCTCGATTATCTCAATAGATAGAGATAATTGATGTGCAATAAAGAAAAAATAAGACAATTGGGATGCGTACTTGGTGTAGTGACTTTTAAGATGCATGTTACTTATTCTTGCAGATATTTTATTTCCAATATACTCCTGAAAAATGTAGGAAGATGCATTTTTCCACTTCTGTTCTGTGTGTGTATGGAAAATGCAGCAGAATTCAGTTGGTTGAAAACATCTTTCTCAGAAACTGAGCATTTGCAGTGACTAATCACAGTCAATGAGTGCTTTTTCTAAATTTGCTGGGCATTAGTTTGTTATAACTTACTATGATAAAATCCTCAAATTTTACTTTTTCATGGTAATGTGTAGCTTTTAAAGGAGCTGGTGAAATAAAATAGTTAAAATATCTATTGATGAGGTGAAGCATGTCTGCCTTGACATGTTTTAACTCTTGCTTTCTTAGAATATGTTCATACATAAACCCCCAAAATTTAGGATGTTTGTGTGGTATGTCATATTTTTTTCTCTTCAGATATTTGCAGTTCACTGAACTGCAGATATGCTATATTAGACTGGTCAGAGACAATATTAAATTAATGAAATTAGTATCAGTTTCCCTATGGCAATGGAAGCTTTTCACAACATTGTGCTGTAGCAGACCAGAGGTCTGAATGAGATGCATGGTGATAGCCCTTGGGGTAACATTTGCTGTAAATAGTGATTGCTACCACATACACACAATTTCAGGAGATACTAAAAGAAAAATAGTGAGGAGATGAGAGGGTTGGACTCTGTTTTAGACTGAGCATCCCTCAGTCTTGTCTTTCAGAAGCTATCACTTTTTCTTTTTTTCCCCTCTCATTGTTTCTCTCCCTGTCAAATTATTGGTTCAGACTTAACGGCATATTTTAGGAAAAATACAACTTGTGACTCTGTGGCGGTGAAGACAGAGGAAAGGAATGATCAGTTGGGGTTCTTAATTGCTTTTAGCACTACTGCTACTCTGTCCTCTCACTAGAAGAGGTGGAAAGACCCTCAGGTGCCTTAGTTTGTGTGAAAAACTTGGGGCAGGTCCTTCATGGGCCAGAAGCTATTAGTTGTTGCTGGAACTGTGACAGTGATATATGAGATTTGCTATTTCATCAATAGCTATGTTTTCTACCCTTCTAGCCAATGTAGCTGATATCGTTCCTTTGGTGAAAAACTTTATCCTTCTTGTTCTCCAGAACCTGAATTCCTGTTTTCTGTTCTCTCTCTTCAGCAAATCTTTTCAGAAATCTAAGTCAGCCACTAGCATTCTGCAATTTCCAAAGGACATTTCTCTCAACCACTTCCTCCCTGGGCAACCTGTTCCAATGCCTGAGAATAAATGTCTCCTCATGTCCAACCTGAACCTCCCTGTCACAACTTGAGGCTATTCCCTGTAGTCCTATCACTACTTACCTCTGCAAAGAGGCTGACCCCCAGCTCTCCACACCTTCCTTTCAGGTAGCTGTAGAGAGCATTAAGGACTCCCCTGAGCCTCCTCTTCTCCAGGCTAAACAAACCCAGTTCCCTCATAAGACTTGTGTTCCAGGCCCTTCTCTGGGCATGCTCCAGGGCTTTTGATGCACTTCTGGTAGTGAGGGGCCCAGAACTGAACACAGTACCCAAGGTATGGCTTCACCAGAGCCGAGTACAGGGGGACAATCACTTCCCTGGACCTGCTGGCTACACTGTTCCTTATAGAAGCCAGGATGCTGTTGGCCTTCTTGGCCGCCTGAGCACACTGCTGGCTCATATTCAGCCAACTGTCAACCAAAACTCCCAGGTTCTTTGCCAGGCAGCTCTCCAACCACTCATCTCCCAGCCTGTAGCGCTGTTTGGGGTTGTTGTGCCCCAGGTGCAGCACCCAACACTTGGCCTTATTGAACTTCATACCGTTGACCTCAGCCCATCAGTCCAGCCTATCCAGATCCTCCTGCAGAGCCTTCCTACCCTCGAGCAGGTCAACACACGCACCTAACTTGGTGTCACCTGCAAACTTACTGAGGGTGCACTCGATCCCCTCATCCAGATCATCGATAAAGATATTAAAGAGAACTGGCCCCAGTACTGAGCCCTGGGGGACTCCATTAGTGACCGGCCTCCAACTGGATTTGACTCCATTCACCACGACTTTTTGGGCCCAGCCATCCAGCCAGCTCTTAACCCACAAAGCGTGCGCCAGTCCAAGCCATGAGCAGCTAGTTTCCTGAGGAGAATGCTGTGGGAAACGGTGTCAAAAGCCTTACCGAAATCAAGGTAGACCACATCCAGACTCTTTCCCTCATCCACCAAGCACGTCACTTTGTCATAGAAGGAGATCAAGTTTGTCAAGCAGGACCTGCCTTTCATAAACCCATGCTGACTGGGCCTGGTCGCCTCCTTGCCCTGCAAGTGCCATGCGATGACACTCAAGGTAATCTGCTCCATGAGCCTCCCTGGCACTGAGGTCAAAGTAACAGGCCTATAGTTTCCTTGGTCAACCTTCTGGCCCTTCTTGTAGCTGGGTGTCACGTTTGCTAGTCACCAGCCGACTGGGACCTCCCCTGATAGCCAGGACTGCTGATAAATGATGGAAAATGGCTTGGCCAGCTCTTCCGCCAGTTCTCGCAGTACCCTTCGGTGGATCCCATCCAGCCCCATCGACTTGCGTAGGTGTGAGTGCTGTAGCAGGTCGCCAACCATCTCCTCGTGGATTGTGGGGGCCACATTCTGCTCCCCATCCCCTTCCACCAGCTCAGGGTAATGGGTATCAGGTCTCTATTTCCACTTGAACTGTGGGGGGGTTTCTTCAACTCCCTGTCCCAGACTTCTAGGTGGAGAGGCTGAGTACTCTGAGGATAAGTGGTCTGACTAGTAAAGACTGTTGTAAAGAAGGCATTAAGAACCTTAGCTTTTTCCTTGTCCTCAGTAGTTGTGTTCCCATCTGTGTCCAGTAAAGGATGGAGATTCTTCTTGGCCCTCCTCTTGCTGTTAATATATTTATTAAAGTATTTTTTGTTATTCTTAGCCATAGTGGACAGGTAAGCTCATGCTTGGCTTTAGGCTTCTGTGTTGTGTGTTTTTTTTGGTTGGTTTTTTTTTTTTTGTATATGTTGGCAACTTCCTTGTACTCTTCCTGAGTTGCCTGTACCTTCTTCCACCAGATGCTCAGCAAAAGTTCCCTGTTCAGCCACGCCAGTTATTTTCACTGCTAGATCATCTTAAGACAGTTTTACTCCTCCTGACTTCACAAAGAATAGAGAACTCTACCATTTTGTGGTCACTCTGCCCAAGACAACACCCTACCACACCATCCCCCACTAGTCCTTCTCTGTGAACAGCAGGTCTAGCAGGGAAACTCCTTGGTGTAGGCTTACTAACCAGGTGAGTCAGGAAGCTGTCTTCCATGCACTCCAGGAACCTCCTAGACGGCTTCCTCAGGGCTGCATTGTATTTCCAGTTTATGTTTGGGAAGTTAAAGTCCCCCACGAGAACAAGTGATGATGATTGCGTGATTTCCGTCAATATTTAATAATATATGTATCTTATATTCTTACATGGTTGGCATGTGGTTTTTTTTTTTGTTTTTTTTTCTTTTTTTTTTTTTTTAGCATTTTCTTTCTTTGAATTACCTTGCATTCTTGAGCACTGCTTTTGACAGCATACTTGTGGAGTTTGACTTAAAAGCCAGTTTGGCTTTGAGGGTGTGACATCAAAGGCATGGAGCTTGTATATTGTTTGAAGACAGCACTTTAAGGAATGTGTAACATGCTGCAGGCAGCATGCTGGGACTCCAAGGAGGCTACAATGAACAGTTCCTCTTGGTGAAATCCCTGGGAGTAGTAGTGTGTGTTGACGTATGCTATTGATACTGCTTATTTTAGTTCAGTATGATATTAACTGATGTTAATTCAGTGTATACATTGTAATATAAATAAGCAGAATATATTTATAAATTATATCCTTAGTTCTATAATTCTTAGAAATATCTGATGCTCCTATTAGCATTCTTGTATTCCTGCTACCAGAGATTGTGCTAATACCAATGATACATCTGAAACAGAACAAAAAATGGGTTCTGTGGTTTTATCTACCTGGTTTCTTTACTTTTTTATTTGTACACAAAATGTCTTGAGGTTGTGGATTTGTATTATTGATGTCTAGAGAAATTTACTAAATTTAGTTTTTCAGGAATTATTTATTATTTATTCTGAGAATACAGAAGTGTTTCAGCTGTTTTTAAAAAAATAATTGGTTGGGCTTATATTTGTATTTCTGTGCATAACTTAACCTTGCTGGTGAGAGGACAAGGCTTTTTTTTTTTTTTTTCTCTTTTTTCTTCTCCCTGCTTAACTCATCTACTGAATCTAGTTTCTAGTTAACTATGAAGGAATTTGGGGGGAATTTAAAACTGACATTTAAAATATCACTGATATTCCTTGCTAAATGTTTCATCCTGCTTATCTGTGTTTTATTGTTGCAGAGCTGATAGTAAATGATGGGGCAGTGTGTGGATCAGTATGTCACCCTGTTACTGCTTCATAGCTGTTAGCGGAGCTTGGTGAAGTTGGTAATGATTGGGCCTTGTATCTGTACTATTTTCTTCTACAGCTGTTACTAGCTGCTTCCTTTCATTTGGAAAAACTGAGATTTAAAAATTTACATAATCTTATCTACAGTCTGTACAAACAGAATTTCAGATGCTAATTTTCACTTGTTTGCTAATCAAAGGTTTTGAAAAGGCAATGTTAGTGTATTATTAATAACTTTAAAGTACATCCTGTTTATGAGGTAATAACCTTCTGTCGTAGGCTGAATTGACTTTGAGTTTAATTAGCTCAGAATTTGTTTAATACAGAGTTAATCAACCTTACAGTGGCTGTGGGGGTGGCTTTTGTTATGTTTTTGTTTTTATTTCCCTGAACCAAGCTTTAAAAGACACAAAATAACAAATGATGAATATGTACCCCCAAGAAAAAAAAAAAAAAGTATATATATATGATGTGTGTAAAACAAAAAAAAGAACAGAATTCATTATAAAATTGGAAAATATTTAAACTAATTATTTTTTAAAAAACATAGCCTTGTTACTGTCCAATTGCACAGAATTTTATTGCTTAATCTGAGAATTAAGGAATGGGAAATAAGAAAGGGAAATGGCATTGTAGAGACATACGTATGTGTCTGTATGTCCATAGACATTTACAGTTTATTTCATTGGAAGTGTTATAAGGAGTAAGTCAATATCTTTATAGCAGTCATGCAGAACATAAATACAACTGGAGTGGTGGTTATAAAATGCCTGGAGAGTGTATTCCTGTCTGTTTAAAGTAAAAAGATTTGATTTTAGTATCTTAATGCACAAGTACAAATGATAGTGACCTAATGTGTGGAAGTTGAAGCTGCATGGATTTTAATTAATAAGGCTTGCGTTTTTAACATTAATTTTTGGAACAACTTCAGTTTTGGGGAGAGTTTTCTACAGCATTTCAAAACAAACGATCAGTTTTCATCTTTTTCTAAGTTGTGTAGCAGTTCAAACAAGAACCGGTTAGTGTATAACCTGTGTTATACTGAAATATTACAGTTCTGAAATTTGACATCAGTATAGTTTATTTCTAAATATGTTACGTTGTCCTTAAGTGCAATGGGAAAGTTCAGTGCAGCATATTTTTGTTTATAACAGCTATTGAATCACAGTGCCATAGCTCAGACTGGAAGGGACCCTGGGAGGTCTCCAATCTCCTGTTCAAGCAGTGTTCATTGTCTGGCAGCTCTCAGGGCTTTCCAGTCAGCCTGTGAAAATCTCTGAGCGTGGAGATGTCTCAACCACCCTGTGCAACCGATGGCACTGCTGGACTGTCCTTGAAGTGAAAGTGCTTTCATTTATATCCACTTTTAAACTCTTTTTCTTGCACTTGTACTTGTTGTACATGGCAGGAGGGTGAGGGGACTGGTGCAAGGTGACTGGCTCCACTGTGCCCTCCCCATGGATACTAGGGGGCTGCTTTTAAGTGTCCCCTGAAGTCACTTTTTTCCCAGACTGAAAATACCCCAGTCCTGCTACCTCTACTCACAAGTTAAGTGCTCTGGCCTCTGACTGTCTTGGTGCTCATTTGCTGAACTCCCTGCTGCCACCAGTCCTCCATGTGTTACTAACATTCAGGTAGAGTGAGACTCATTAACCTCTACCATCTGAGCCCAACCAGATTCTTATCAATCTAATTCTTTTTATTCTTCTACTAGTATGTTTTGAACAAGTAGATTCTGGTAAAAACTGGATCTGCCATTGCAGCTGTAAAATGAGAGCAAGTTGCCAAAGTCTATTTTAAAAATTACTTTTGCATGTGATCTTTAACAACTTCTTATATTATTCAAAATTGACTATTTCCACCCAAGTAGACAAATTCTAAAGTTTGTAATCTTATTGTCTGACTACATCTGATGTGCCTTATGAAATCAAGAAACAGTATCCTAGAATGGCTTATAAATACCGTAGAGTACACAGAAATTTTTGGCAAGCTTTGTAAGCTATATAAACAGGACCCTTGAGGACTGCAAAATACTTCTTTTTGTTCTGTTGAACATGAACTATATTCAAAATACTTCAGCATGGACTAAATATGAGTTTTTAGAAGTTCAAACCTAAGCAGGGGGGTGGGGAAGCTCCATTTGGCTTTTACTAAAATGATAATCTGAGAATAACATGATTTCTTTAACAGCTCTGTAGCAGAGAGGCTTTAAGGCTTTTGACACAATTCCCCACAGCATTCTCCTCAGGAAACTGGCTGCTCATGGCTTGGACTGGCATACGCTTTGTGGGTTAAGAGCTGGCTGGATGGCTGGGCCCAAAAAGTCGTGTTGAATGGAATCAAATCCAGTTGGAGGCCGGTCACTAATGGAGTCCCCCAGGGCTCAGTACTGGGGCCAGTTCTCTTTAATATCTTTATCGATGATCTGGATGAGGGGATCGAGTGCACCCTCAGTAAGTTTGCAGGTGACACCAAGTTAGGTGCGTGTGTCGACCTGCTCGAGGGTAGGAAGGCTCTGCAGGAGGATCTGGATAGGCTGGACTGATGGGCTGAGGCCAACGGTATGAAGTTCAATAAGGCCAAGTGTTGGGTGCTGCACCTGGGGCACAACAACCCCAAACAGCGCTACAGGCTGGGAGATGAGTGGTTGGAGAGCTGCCTGGCAAAGAACCTGGGAGTTTTGGTTGACAGTTGGCTGAATATGAGCCAGCAGTGTGCTCAGGCGGCCAAGAAGGCCAACAGCATCCTGGCTTCTATAAGGAACAGTGTAGCCAGCAGGTCCAGGGAAGTGATTGTCCCCCTGTACTCGGCTCTGGTGAAGCCATACCTTGGGTACTGTGTTCAGTTCTGGGCCCCTCACTACCAGAAGGACATGGAGGTGCTTGAGCGAGTCCAGAGAAGGGCTACGAAGCTGGTGAAGGGTCTGGAGAACAAGTCTTACGAGGAGCGGCTGAGGGAGCTGGGACTGTTTAGCCTGGAGAAGAGGAGGCTCAGGGGCAACTTTATCGCGCTCTACAGGTACCTGAAAGGAGGCTGTAGCGAGGTGGCGGTTGGTCTGTTCTCCCACGTGCCTGGTGACAGGATGAGGGGGAATGGGCTTAAGTTGCGCCAGGGGAGTTTTAGGTTGGATGTTAGGAAGAACTTCTTTTCTGAATGGGTTGTTAGTCACTGGAATAGGCTGCCCAGGGAAGTGGTTGAGTCACCATCCCTGGAGGTCTTTAAAAGACGTTTAGATGTAGGGCTTAGGGATATGGTTTAGGGGAGGATTTGTTAGTGTTAGGTCAGAGGTTCAACTTGGTGATCTTTGAGGTCTCTTCCAACCTAGACTATTCTGTGATCGAGGGGAGAGGAAAATAAGTAGCTTTGGAGGTGCATGTGATTAAGCCGAGTTGATGCTATTTTTACAAACCCAGCCCCTATGTGGTGTTCCTGTTTCAAGACTGGTTATCAGTCTCTAAACCAAATGCTTTCGCTCAAGTTGAAGTTACAGATACATTATAAAACTGTTTAGGAAAACTTGAAAAACAGAACATTCTGGAGGTCAGAACACATGGTTATAATTGTTCTCGTTTTAAAATGAATGAACAAATCTTGAACTGTATTCCTCTTGTGTAGTTTTACAAACAGGAAACTAAAATATAAAATTGCAATTAAAAGTATTAATGACCTAAGCTAAATCCTTTGGTTTCCTCATTACTCCTCTTTGGCTTGTTTTCAGGTGTTTATCTTAGGTTTATCTGCATTAACTCCAATCCAACAAAACTTCTTGAATCCAGTCCTTAGGAAGATAGAATGTGGCAAGTCTTTGGTAAACCTCCAAGAGTCATAAAACACAAGAAACCTGCAAATATTGTTGTAAATATAAATTTCAGCATCTAACTATACATTTCAACATCTTGATTTGTGCGTTAGAATAAGATGTAAATCGGCTATGGAATCTATTTCATATAGATGGAATTTATTTTAGTGTACGAAAGCAATGAACTGTTTTTGCTCTGATTTGAAAAGTAAAGTAATGGAAATGTTTGTAAATCTATGATTCACTGCTGAAAAAAAAATCATAATTTTATTTTTTTACAATTTCTGCTTTGCATCTGTTAAAACATAACTCTAACACTCAAATAACTAACACTCCAACTAAGCATTGCTTATATTATCAGGAGGCAATTGCAGGGCTAAAGCAGTTTTCCTTGGACCCTGAGGTCCTGGTAATTGTTGTTCTCATCAGTGCCTATTTTCCTTCCCAAGTTATAAGCCCCGACCTGCTAGGTATACTCATATGAATCTTGGGCAGTATATATGCACAGTCTCAGTGATTTCAGTCAGACTTATGTCCAGAGTTACATGAATACTTAATGAGCTGAATTTAAGCCTCCAGGAGGTATCATCATAGAGGCAGACTAAAATCTGTGTTGGAGGAGAGGAAAGAAGTGAATTATTTTATATCAGGGAACTTCCAAATTATTAGCTAAGAAATTAATCTTCTAGCCCCCTATTCTCCTTCTTTTTTTTTTTTTTTTTTTTCCAGTATGTCTTCCAGTGCTGTCAACTGTTGTCCTTCTGAAAATGCTAAACGCATTTTCATCTTGTAAACAGTGGGTTGTAAATATGAATAAAACCTTAAATACAGATCCAGAGACAAATGTTTTGACTAAATTCTCATTTTTAGAACAGCAAAGATGACATTCCATTCAGCTGAAGTGTTTCTCTACACAATTTTGCTGCTTGCATTTCATTCAGCCCCCAGAAATTTACTGGGCTTTCTGACAGGCACCATCTCATAGTGGTCTGAGGCTGATGGGTTTGTCAGGCAGTATTGTTTGTGGGGGTGATTTCAGGTCTTCCAATGGGGTAGTTAGGGCTGATGTTTTACAGAGTTCTATTTTTGGCTTATTACAGTTAACATTTGTATGTTGCCTTTGGGCCAGATTAATCATTGGCTTGATATTGGGTTTCATTTCTGTGCTGAGGACATGCTAATTCATTTGTCAGTTAAAGCAGCAAATCCAAACTGTGCTTTTATTGTCTGGATCAGTTCCATGGAAAATATTAAAATATAAGTTATGTTGATTTTCTTTAGTTAATTTCAGGTGAAATGAAGGTTTTTCATTTAGTGGCTCTATGTATAAGCTTAATGCCACCTCAATTTTTGATGTGGCTTTTATGTATATATATTATTCACAGTACAGGATTACCTCTTAACCATTTGTATTCCTGTTGGAATCTGAAGTGTCCTTTAAACATCACATTGGGCAGATTATTAAGACTTCCTACTGTCATTTGAAAAATGAAACCATACTTTGTCTGTATTTATCCTTGTCTGTTTATGAGGAGCTGGCTCGGGGTTTTATCTCCTCCAAGCTAGACAACCATAATACTTTGCTCACTGGCCTGCCAACTGGTCTCATTACCAAGCTTGAACAAAAGTCTTTTGCCAGAGAGGTATATCTTGAAAAAAAAAATAATTAAAAAATCCACCATATCTCCCTAATCCTAGCATTGCTGCATTGGCTACTTGGAAACAAAGGATTGATTGTAAAGTTGACCTGTCAGCCCCTTCATGGTCAAGGTCCTGAATATATCTACTGATTTAATTTTGAGATATATCGCTTCCAGGCCTCTGTGCTCTTCAGTGCCCTCTTAGTGCAAGTTCCAATTACAAAACTACAAACCTTGTGTGATGGAGGATTTTACTATTATGCCCAACAGCTAAGGAATAAGCTGCCTTTCTCAGTTTAGGAAGCTCGTGCTCTTTGCTTAAATCTTCTCTTCTGAAGAATCAATTTTGTCTTTTTCCTTTTTTAGTGAGTAGCACTTCAGTCACTTTGGGGTTGTATTATATTATGTGTTGCTATGCAGAATGAAGTCATAACTGCAGTTTTAAAGTAGAAACACTTGAGATTTTTTGTTGGTAGGTTTGAGGGGAAAAAGCTTCTTAAAGTAATTTTTGTCAAAAAACAAAACTAGCAAAGAAGAAGGCTTCAAGATTACAGCACCTTCCAATATCTGGTAGTTGGTTGCTTATTTGGATCTGAAAAGCTCAAGGCCAAGCTTAGCTATCTTCCTGTTACTGAAATATTTTAATTATCAAGCCACTGGCTGCTCTGAAGTTAGTTTTTCTAAATCACTTTCGTGATAAATGTGTTGTTCATGTAAATAAAGTTAACTGATGCTTGGATCTGAAATTAGATCTGATGCATCTTGCTATAGAACATGGGCTGTTCTAGAGTAAATATTTGTAGACATCTTTTTTCTTTAAAATATATATATATATATATATATATAAAAAATGTAGTTATCCTCACCATGAGAGCAGAATTTTCAAATTCCTAATTTTAAATTAGATATTCCTTTTTCATATGAAGAGGATGATTAGAATTAATTAGCAGTAGTCCTTTGCAGAAAGTGTGTTATTTCACTGTTTAAATTAAACATTAGAAATTGAGTTAAAGATGAAAAAAATAATTGCTTGTGTTTGAGACAGTTGAAGACAAATATTTCTCTAGAGGTCTGAATACAAAAGAAAATTATGACTTCTGCTCTGGTGTTCTGATATCATATCGTGGTAGTCTCTTAAAGGTGTTAGTCTCTAACTCATTTTTATGAATTTGTACTAAATGCAACAGGCAAGATGACTGAAATACTACAGTGTAAGCAACAAATTGTAAGTATGATTTGATCACCCAGCATTATAATGGCTTTCTTAAACTTAAAACATTAGTCTTACCTGGTTGTTTTGAATGAATATTGAATGAAGGCCTTAAAAACTCACATTACGCATAGTAAATGTGCAACAGTCCATAGAATCACTAAATTTTTCTTCTTCCACTTTTGGCTCACTAAATGATGAAAAAAAAAAAAAAAATCCTGTACATGGAGAATTACCTACCTTTTTGTGCTCCTTTATCTCCTGCAGACTTTCCTGCCATTTATTTGGACATCTAACAAGAACATTATGGACAGACACAATGGGAAAGGAACATAATAGGAATTAAAACATCACAGTGTTTCTTACAATGGTTAAGTTTGGAATCTCTTACTCACAATGTAGATGGGGAAATGTGAGAAAGAAGAATTGTTATCCTACTCACTAATCAATGGTGTGGTGTATAGTCAACCACTGGCTTACTCACAGTTGACTATCTTGTTAGTCTACAGTTTTAGTTTAGAAAGATCTGAAGTATTGAGGAAAATGATTTGGAGAGAATAAAGAAGAACATTGGACAAAAATTATGAACTGTAATATTTTAAATGAAGTACTAATCTTGCACTATGTATTTCTAGTACAAAACTATAGAAAATTTTGCTTAAAATTAATTTCCTTCCCCTATTGTACAGTTCTTTCTTGGAGAGGTGTGAGAGAGCTCATAGAAAAATTGTTCTTCCTGAGTGTTCATCTCTGAGATTTTTTCTAAGCTAATCAAAGATATGTGTATGCGTACAGCAACCATAGAGAGTTTCATCTTAGGGTTTCTTAATCTTTTTGTATTTTGAAGGGGGGGGGAATATCAGTGTGATACTTTTGTGGATATTCATTGGAAATTTAAGTATGAATGGCAGAACAAGAAAGAGGACAAAGCCTTCTAAGTTAACTAAGAAGTGATGGAAACTGATGAAATGGATCCAGGAGATGATAAAATCTTTAAAAAGAAAAAAAGTGTGTGGTGATAAATACTTATGTTTTAATGCAGTAGCCCGGGATAGGGGTGCTTCAAGGAGAAGGAGTGCCATGGTCAAAGAAAAATGCCCTTTTTAGTGATCTTTTAAATGGGTATAAATAGGGAAAGATGACCCTTCTCAGAGACGGAGGAAAGTGGGTTGCAGAAATATAGACACAAAATGACAACCTGGGTGCAACTTCTAGCTGTTTAGATGGATAGAAAAGGCTGTATTTCAGAGATCTTGCATGGAAAGAATGGGCAAGATTCAGGTATATTCTCCATGTGGCAGCCTTTAAAAGGACATGCTGAAGCAGCAATTAGAGAGGTAGAGGAAGAGTATAATGCAGTAATGGAAAAATGAGAGGGGTGAGAATAAGATAAAGCTTTAGAAAAATAATATGGCTAACGTTGAAGAGAAAGTAAAGTATTGAGATAGACTGGAGGAGTTAGAGATTCTGGTGAGGAACGTTACAGTGAGAGCAATTGTGGAAGTCAAATGGAGATCACTTAGGTGGGTAAGGAATTCAAACAGCAATGTTAGATGGCATATTCAATACTTTGAGAGGAATGAAAGGTGGGGTGATAGGTAGAGAGGCTAAGGGAGTAACTATAAAAGTTGTCTTGTGGTGTCAAGGTCGCGAGCAACTTGATGCATCATTTAGGTCGTAAACATCCTTTATAGTTCAGCAGAACTGAGCATGTCACTGGACAGGTTTTGTGGGAGAAGTGGGAGGTGACAGGTGGTTCTTCCCCCCAGTCTCCCCCAGGGGATGCTCCTGTCTTCATAGCATATTGTGCTACCTATAGTGATAGCTCTTGCTACCACTGGGTCTACATGTGATGGGGCAGTGTGCTAGCCTTAATGGGATGTGAGGGGCAGGCACTGATCTCTTCTATCTGGTGACCAGCAACAAGACCTTAGGGAATGGCATGGAGCTGTGACAGGAAGATTCAGGCTGGGTATTCGGGACAGGTTCTTCACCAAGAGGGTGGTTGGGCACTGGAACAGGCTCTCTGGGAAAGTGGCCATGGCACTAAGCCTATTAGAGTTCAATAAACATTTGGAGAATGCTCTCAGACATATGGTCTGATTTTGGGGTGGTCCTGTGCAAAGCCAGGAGTTGGACTCGATGATCCTTGTGGGTCCCTTCCAACTCAGGATATTTTATGTTTCTATGTATATTTGGCTACATAATGGTCACCTCATGCCAGGTTCGTAATCAGGTATATCAACAGAGGTTTCATTCTGACAAGCTATTAATAGGTATAGCAATACTGTATGGCAGCAAAAGATTCTGCACAGCTGCAGTTACTATCAAAGAGTTTGAAAGTTTACGCAGTGCCCAGATGAGCGATGGGGAGGTCAGTGCAATGATACTGGCAAAGGTATAGCTCCGTTAGCCTAAATAGAATTACAGTAAGGTTTTTGCAGTGTTGGGTGTCTATTTTTTGGCAGTGCTCATGGGGAATGTAAAAAGAACTAAATTATATAAGTACGTAACTGAATCGTAGAATAGTTTGACTTGGAAGGGACCATAGAAATCACCTAATTCTAACCCCCCTGCCCTGGGCTGGGACACCTCCCACCTGACCAGGTTGCTCAATGCCCCATCCAGCTTGGCCTTGAACACTTTCAGGGATGAGGCATCCCTGCTTCTCTAGGCAAACTGTTCCTGTGCCCCACCACCCCCGTAGTGAAGATTTTTTTCCAAATATGTAATCTAAACATACCTTCTTTTAGCTTAAAACCATTACTTCCCACCCTATCACTACACTCCCTGACAGAGTCCCTCCCCAGCTTTCCTGTAGGTCTCCTTTTCTTGTATCAGCACAGCAAATTTTGCAAAAAATCCAGAGGGAGGAGGTGGGTTGGAATGGGATGATCTTTCAGGTCCTTTCCAATCCAAACCATTCTATTATAGTTATGTGGAACTTCCAGGGTCGTTGTTTTTTATGCTAATGTGAAATCAAATTCCATGCTGTGCAGTCATGATTGGTTAGGATTTTTTTTTCTAGGAATTAATAGTTATTTGTAAAGTATTGTAGCAGTTTTCCTTTAGTTAGAGAAGGTGAGTGAATGGAGGAGGAGATTAAATCCTGTTAAATGGAAATATATGCAGTTCTTCAAAATAGCTGAAAATGCTACCCACAAAGAATTTAGCTGAATGTGAACTGCTTTGTGGTATGTATATAAACACCATTCACAAATAAAAATATGGCTTAATGTAAAAAGTTTTATCGAGATAGTATTTTTCTTTCACCTGAGCTTCTAACAGGTTTTCTCACTTTTTCTCTAGTCGATTACAAATAAAATATTGTTAACGTAGGGATACATTAGCAGTCTTCCATCAGCCAATTGAACACAACTTTTCTGCTAATTAAAACAAGTTGTACAGTTCATATAAGCTCATGCATTTCAAGTTACAGATTTTAAAGGATGGTCTGAAATGTAAATCATTGATTTTTTTTTTGTGTGTGTGTATATACTGAACTTATTGGAATAGTTCTATAAAATGAAGTACTCATTTTTATTTATTTATTTTACAATAAACGACTATTTCAAGGAAATCTAGGTCATATTATAGCTTTTTAACAAAAAAGCTGATTCTTTTTTTGCCTGTTCAAAGTGTAACTATAACAAAAACAACTGTTCTAGTATTTTAAGGGAATGTTTATAGAGAAAGGGATTGATTTCGATGTCAATCTTGTTGTATGTGATATTGTTGGAGAATTGACCTTTTGCAGCTCTTCCACAAAGCTTCCTCTTACCTTCTGAAACTACAGCTTTTTTTCAGTAGATTTCTTTAGCTTTTCTGCCCTTGCCTAAGTAGATGTATTTTCAGTGCTTTATTCTTGCATACCAGAAATTTCACTACATTTTTTTCCACTTCTTAAGCTATGTGATACATTTTCAGGAATGCATTTATAATGCATTTTTTAAAAAAGAATAACAAAATAACAAACAAAAAAATCAACTCTGAACGTATAGTCCATATGTCCTTAAAAATATCTTCACCACTCTTCATGCCTTTATTTTCCTTTGACCGCATACTTCATGGGTTTTATTCATTGTAGCAACACTGGTCAGCGATCAAATAAATTAGACCTATCATAGCACAAGTGCCTATTTAAATTAAAGGAAAGCAGTTAAGAATTTTTAGATGTTAATACATTATTCAGATGTTAGCAAATGACTTGCACACATGTAGGCAGCAACAAAGAGAACAGTACATGCTTTTGGTAATACGTGATCTCGGCAGAACAAAAAAGAAAGGAAGCTTGGAAAGTGTATTTTTGTGTTTTTGGCAATATTTTGCTCCACAGAGTGCTGCCAGAGCAAGAACAGTAGCGGACATTGTCTAAAACGTCTCTGACCATCCTCTGAACTCTTGGACCACCCTATGGATGGTTGCTGGGATATTTCTTTCAGGGGAAGAGTCTCTTCTCTGCTGTTGCATTTTGGCTGCCTTGTCCTTAATCTGAGTGTTTCTTTTCAAGGTGTCAGTCTCTCTGCTTC
Organism: Nettapus auritus; assembly: GCA_011076525.1. Lineage (NCBI taxonomy): Eukaryota > Metazoa > Chordata > Aves > Anseriformes > Anatidae > Nettapus > Nettapus auritus. The sequence goes on from CM021769.1 coordinate 44,013,566, forward strand.
TCCCACAAATGTCATTTATACTCTACAAGCTCACTGAGTTCCTGTGTCTTTCGTGGTGCAACTTCCATTTCAGTTTTCAGCCTTATTTTAATTTGGCTTACAATAAGCTCAAATATAATTCAAAGTGCTAGGAAACCTTCTGAATGGTCTACAGCCACAAAGCACACAGCAGCAATAAAAATCTATCTCTTTCCGATAGCGAAGTGGTGTTTTTTTGTTGTTGTTGTTGTTGTTTGTTTGTTTGTTTTTTCCCTCCATTTCCTGGTTTGCAAGAGCAGGGAAACTGGGAGGAGGTCCAGGGTTGCAAAGCACAGGATAAAAGGGCTAAAGGGAGGGAAACACCTTAAAAGCTGATAGGAGCAGCTGCATTTGGAAGTTGATGAAGGAAATAGAAAAAGCTATTGACTCCTGCCAAATGCAGCCTGGAATTCCAAAAGTGACCTGCTGTAAACCCCATCAGCAAGCTAGTGATCTCTCTGTATGTAATGCTGACATGCTCTGGGGTATGTGGAGAACAGCCAAAATAGAACCATGGCTGTATGCTAGGAAAATAAGTAAATTCTCATGTGTTTTTGCTGTTTTTGCATGCCAGTGGAGTATATTTGTTATTAGTTAAGGATGTTAGTCTACAGAGCCGCTCAAACAGTAGTTAGATAATAACTGGCACTGAAAGCAACTCTCTGTTTTGAGGAGTAAGGGTGTGAATCAGATGGTTAAACAATTCAGGGTTTTTTGAAAAAGATCATAAAATGCTTCATGGAATGCACAAACCTGCCTTCATTGGCTGAGGCCCTTGCTTTTGTATCATCATTTTTTGGTATGTTAGCAGTAACTAATAAATATTTTTTACAAATGTCTGCAAAATACTGCCTTTTTACAGAATGTGGCAGGCAAGTGGTGGTTTTCTCACATTGCTAATTTTCACGGATGTGTAAGTCCACTCCATTGATACTCTACCTGATAATTACAAGTTCCGTTGCGTGGTCTACTTCAAATTAATAGTATCTAGACTTTTTAAATATTATTTTATCATTTTTTTTATTTTAATGAGTAACAAACCATACAAAACATTTTAAAAATAATACAATTAAAAATGAGATTAAGTTCATAGTTTCAGAGTATAATAATCATGCTTATGTAGACATAGTATTTTTTGTACATTATAGTTCACTGTAATTTTTCAGCTAAGGTGGGGGGAGTGCTTTTGCAGACTGATAATTTGTGTGGTGCAATGGAAAACTAAGGTTTTAATTGTGTCCTCTTTATATCCTGAGCTAATTAAACTTGTGAGAATGAAGGGAGTGTGTTTTAGGACTCCTTTGGGCAGAGCTTGGCAGGAAAGTATGGTACCTTTTAAACTTCAGGAGACTATCTCTGATTTCTTCAAAACTGCACTTCAGTGTTTTTATTTTTTTAAAGAGAGATTGGGTAATACAGTTTCTGTGACATAAGCAGGCTTGTTTGTTTTTAGCCTCTGAATAAATAACGAATTCCCAGTCTTACATTTCATATAACAAAGTGAAATGTGAATAGCAATATAAAGTCCCAAACGCTTTGATTCTTTTATATTTCTTCTTACCTTTCTTAGTGCTTATTCAATGCTCAGAGACTAATACTGAGTGGAATTGAACAACTCCAGCTCTCACTTTGAGTTATGCTGTATAATGAAGATGAAGGAGTTATAGGTCTTCTACATTTTCCAGAACTTACCTTATGTGCCATTGCCTATCTGAAAGGACTTACTGTTCAAGAAAGCTCAGACTGAGATTTTTGTGGTGGTTGCACCTTAGGCTTAGAGTACGTGGCTGTTTATGTCTTTGGTTTTTACCCCTTAACGATGCTTACATTTTGCTTATTTTTGAAGTTCTTGGGATGCTTTAAAAATTATTTATGAGGACATCTCATATTGGGATCTTCAGTAACTTTGCAGGGAATGATCACTTGCAAGCTATCAGCTATGTGACCAGTATTGGCCATTATCTGTTATCACCTGACTTTACTGCCCTTGCCCATGAATTTAAATTTCTATGTCAATAATTGGCATCATTTTCAGGGTGAGAAAAATATTTGTGCAAGGAATCAATTTTGCATCTAATTTTGGTTTTTGGAAAATAATATTAAATAGTATTACTATCTTTTTATTATTAATTTGCTATTAATAACAAAGAGCAGAGTTTTAAAAGCATTCTAGTTAATTAATGTTTTCTGAATTGGATTTCTCTTAAATCTGTGTGCTCCTTATTCATTTTCCCAGAATTATGTTAGATTTAGAGGCAGATTTTTTAACCTTTTCATCCATTTAAGAATTTTTGCACTTCTTTTGGCCATATATGAGCAAATGTTCCAATGTATGTTATATCAGTTATGCAGAACACTTGTAGAGCTAACATGTATTAATATAAGAGCAAAAGCAGAGCATATGTGTTTTCGTGCATAGTTTAGGGTACTTGTGTTATTTTTTTTTTAAAGACTTGTATGATCTACCCATGTTGCTCAAGAAATGAGTTCTAATTTTAGAACGGAACTTTTTTATTTCAAAAAGTATCATATAAATTACTGGTAACTGTGGTAAGGAAAAGCGGGGAAAGGTACAAATATTAAATTGATTGATATAATCATGAACAATTGTTTTATGAGCAGACCAGGGAAGATATGGTTCTTATGACTCATAACACATCAGAAAATACAGATCATGTGTGCTGCAGACCATAGTGATAGACGGTGGGAGATGAAGAGAAGATGGGACAATTTTCTTATATCTTCCAGGCACCCCATCCATTGCTGAGGCCAGTGATGCTATTAAACAAAATAACCTTGGCATCTGAAATTTTGAAAATATTAACAGATGTCCTTTTCTAGAACAACTTAATTTTATCAATGTTTTTGAGAATTTGAAAAGCTAGAGAGAAGGACTGGCTTTATTTAGTGCCTTTTTTTTTATTTTTTTTTTTTTTTTTTTGTATTTTTATTTAGCTTTTTTTGTGGTTAGTACAGTTGGTGAATGTCGTTATCCTGAGAATCATATCCTGGACTCTTTTGCAAGTGTATAGGTTTAACTAAAGCTCCATTGGAATGATATTTGATAGTTGAGTTTCAATGGCTTTGGTTTTGGCATCACTGGAAAGTCATCTATTGACTTTAACACACAGGGCCTATTTCCTTTTCCATGTGTTTCATAACATGTTAGAGCAGAATGTCAATCAACTTTAGTTCCTTTTGATTTAATATGTTTAAAACTGTTGGAATTCTTTGGATGATTTTAAATTTATTTTTTATTGCATCATTATGAAATACAGAGAGAAAACCCTAGTCTGTGCATAGTATGTAACGTTTCTGATTCATAGAGATTGGTGGTATGCAGTATATTCACATACTGCATTTTCTTGCTTGACTTTTTAAAATTCCCTTAATTATTTACAACAAGATAAATCATTTAACATTTTAAATTTTAATTATCTGCAGGAATCATCACTTAGTATTCTATGCCAAACTTTTAAACTTGGCGTAGATTCTGAATTTCTTCTAAATAGATTTCAATTAGGCTTCTTGCTCTTTTTTTTCTGGGGAATAATTGAAAGTATAAAAGACCCATTTAAATTACCACCCCCTTCTCCAAAAAGGGGCAAGATTACATACCCAGCAGCCTTTGAATTCTTGATATGCCTTCAGAAGTTTTCAGATATTTGTTTTAATAATTGTTAAGAATTCATTACGATGCATTAATTGTGTGCTCTGTAAGTTAAATAATGAGTTCAACATATTAATCTTTCATGTTATTGTTGCTAATGCTGTATTTAGGAATGAAGAATTAATTAAAATATTCCTTTAGAGATTTTTTCTAAAAGAAACCAGTATGTACACTTATCAAGATACATATTTAATCTGTGGGGAAATGATTGCAAGCAAAATTTTGATATAGCATATGCTGAAGTTGAATTAAAAAGATTTTGGTTATGTAGAGTTCAAATTACCTTTGACATATTTTTGCAGGTTAGTTACAAATTCTCAACTAAGCATAGAGCTCTTCTTTATAGTAGAGCCTAACATCAGATTTTAATCATATTTTGTACCCAGAGGGTTTTAGGTTTCCAACAGGCCACCTGTCTCAGACATTAAAAAATTCACAGGACAGATGGGAAGGTGAAAGTAGTTGTCCTTGGATAAAGAAATTCTTACAGTGCAGGAACAGTCACAGTCAAGGCTGGCCAATATATCACACACATACCCCTTTCTTCTAGCATTGCTGTATCATGATTGCAAATTTCCCTTTAGTAGTATAAATATGGAATTCATTATTTATCCTTTTTCAATAGCATGATTTGCAAAACCTGTCTCTTTTTCACGTGATCTATGAATCACTGAGGGATAACATGATACGCATAGTACTTCAGCAAATACAGCTTGTGTTGTACACACAACAAAGCTCCTGGAATTCCTGTGTTGTTTATTAATGACACCAAAGTATGACTATTCATTTGTGAAGACCTCTGGCACTTGTTTGATAGGTATGATATATTTTAATATTATAAATACACCAACCTGAAGAAAAGTGGTTATTGGAAAAAAGTGTAACGTGGTGATGTTTCCTCCAACATATTGTTGCTGTTTCCTACAAAGATAGTACGTTTTGTGTCACACACAGTATGACGCTATGTATGTTACAGCAAACAGACAAATTCTGATTTCAGGTATATGTATACAGTTGCCATTGACCCAAGTATTTAAGGCCAATAAATCAATGATAGTGATCAATTTGTTGTGCTTGTGATGAATGACAGAGTAGGCACAATAGGCCCTCCTTGTTCATCTCCTGTGGAGATTCCCTTCTACTTTGTGCTCTCAGTACCATTCCCTGGTCCAAAAGAAGAAAATACATTTACTTGGCAGTTTATACTGTTCAAAAGCTGCTATGTGCACACAGACTTAATAACAAGCATTAGGCCTGAGACCTGACCTATGTGACAGAGGGCTGCTCCTGTGTGGCCTGGAGAAAGGTCTGTGCAATTGCACCCAAACTTGCCCACAGCACAAGGAAAGCTGGCTTACCCCATGTAGGAATTCATATTTCTAGATGTATACTGTAAAGCCCAATAGAATCCAAGTGCGGAAAAGTGATCTTGTTGTAGTTTTTGGAGGCTGCCAGTTCACACTGGATTGTTGTTTCTCAACATGTCTTCTGCAGCATACCAGCTACTAATTTAATCATTGACTAGGGCTGCATTGAGTTGCGCTGCCTCATTCCTAGCAGTATACCCTGTATGGGCATGCATATTCTTTTTCTCTGGCCAAATTAATGCTGCTTTTATTGTACAGAACACTGGAGGGATTAAGAGTGCCCACCTGCTCCAGAAGGGAGGATGCTGATGGCTAGTGCAGGCCCTCAGGGTTTGATTCCTCTGTCAGGAGAGGAAATTGAACCTCATATCTTTATTTTTCATGACCATCCTAACCAATAAACTGCTGTGTGAACAGAGGTACACCTACTCCTCTTCTAGATTCTGATTTAGAGTAAAGACACAACTTGAGTGGCATTTTGTGCCGTAGGGATGTGATTTAGGCAGCATCTGAGGACATTTCAGATCAGGGCACATTACTGGAGATAAGTGTCAGGTAGCGACAGAATGCCCCTCACCTTGCTTCTGAGGATGTTTGTGGCATAAACAGAAGAACCAGAGAGGCACAGGGAGCCTGTGAGAACTGAAGAGTCTACTTAGAGTCTCTCAGGATTTACTTGGAGCTAAAGGATTGCAGTTCCAGTCCTAGATGCCTTCAAAATTGCCAATTTTATTTGCCTCATTCCTGTGGCATGTGCTTGTTAATTAATGTTTGCAAACAGCTTATATGGAAAGTGCTCTGGGGGTGGGTTATTGTTTAAATGTGTGTGTATATGACTGTGTGAATACATGGGTAGTTTCATTGGTCCCAGTAAAGCTATCTTAGTCTGTGTCCTCTTCATAGAGATAAGGGTCATCTTCACAATGATTTAATCTCTAAAGTTAACCAAGAAATAGGGTTTGAAGAGACTTCAGCTGGGGAAAAGAAAACTGAAGGGCATTAAGTTTTGAGCACAGTTCTTTGTTATTGTATGCAATGATAATCTTTCTTATAAACTTGCTCTTCAGATCATGGAGGATGCTTGACTTTGTTTCTACTGCTATATGGTAAATTGTTACTCTTTTGACTAGTGTATGAATGAACTCAACACAGGAGGATGTCAAAATATAAGTCCTTTTAACAAGTTTGAGATAGTTTGTGAGTTAGTGTTTGTGGGACACAGCCAAGTCAACAGCAAGCTTGACCTATTCATTCTTTAGCTACTGATTTTCCTAAGAACTTTTTCTTAAACGCTTGGATGCAGTATATTTTCTGTGAACAGGGCAGTAATCTTTGCTGAAAGTTATCCTGTGTTCTGAAATCTTCCATAAAGTTTATTCTGCGACATAATTCCAGCTCTATGGACTATAATAAATTTGTTCTTACTTTTATAGTTGTATGTATTTGCGGAGTGTAATCTTTTTCTTTTTTTTTTTTTTTCTTTTTGCCTTGCTTTGTTCCTAATAAATACGTTGGTTCTGAAATAAGGATGTGAAAAGACAAGCATGCCTAATATTGAAGGACAGTATGTTTGTGCCTAATACATTAGAGCAATTGTTCAAGAATAATTCATCTTATGTGAAGATTACCCCTGTAAGACTGCCAAGGTCACAGGGACTTTAGATGATCAGCTGCATTAATGCTGCTTGTGTGTGTGTTAAAGGGGTGGCTTTAACATTTCATTACAGTTCTTTGAAACATTTTAGAAATTATTTCTAAGTTTTGTATTCCCTATTTCTGCATATGATACATCTTCTATTTCCTTCTCCCCACCCCTTGTCTTTTTGTTATTCATATCACTGTGCTTGTATTAATTCTGAGCTACTTCTGTTCTGCTCTAGAACAGTAGCTTCCAAATGTAGGGTCCAGAGCCTAGATGTGGATTGTGAATGAAACCCTCAGAACTACTGCTTTACAACGTATAGATTCTCTATGAGATACCTTTCAAGCAAGCTTTTGCAGAAATTATGAGGAGTTGAGGGGAGGATGTGAGCATACCAGAACATCAGGACCACACATCTAATTCAGCATTCTTAACAGAAGCCTTTTTAATACATTTGAAATAAAGGAGCCAGAAGTACATCTTGAGATTCAGGCATTTCAGAGACATGACAAAAGTTTAAACCATAAATATGAATTCTTTTTTGAGAAATTGTGCCCTGTGCTTCTTTTAGTGAAGGTACGTTTCATAACGCTTGTTTTCTGTAGATCTAGGAAACTATTTAGATTATTGGAGCTAAGCCACTTTCCTACCAGCTGAGAACTGGCCTATAAACCCTTTAAATATATTTCTACTTTCTTCCTGTCAAGCTATTTCTTCTCCCTGTAGTGTCTAATATCTGCAGTTTTTGTTCATGAGCTTTGTGACTAGCAACAAAATGAAATGAATTTGCTTTGTTTTAGAAGACAAATCTGCGGTGGTCTGCCTATGACCCACTGGTGTCTCTGACTAGCTTTAAACTGCTTGATTGTATTAAAAGAGGCTTTGCAAACTAATTTAAATATTTTACAGTGGTACTTATATGGATAATAAAGCTGTAGTTTTAACAGAGATTTATGTTATTGTGAACTGGGAGCAAGATGGCCTGCAGCATCATATTTGAGAGAGAATTTCTGTGGAATCTGTCAGCTAGAATGTTAGTCTGCAGTTGGAAGATGTTTTAGAAACCCTTGCCAGTATTATATATTGAAAAATTGTTGAATGTGAATTCCTACGTTATAACCTCTGTGGGTAAATCCCATGACTGTTATATGTGTAATCCCCCCAGTGAAGAATTTGCATGTTCGTGAATGAGTTAATAAATTGATTACAACTTTCTTGGGGGTTGCTCAAATTTTCCCCAGTGGTGTGGTCAAAATCTTGATGAGTTCAATCATATATATATATAAATGGAGAATGAGCACTTGAAGTCCTGACATGCATCCATTATTGTATATGCTGCTTGCATCATCTTGCACAGGGAAGGAGAGCACAGAGAACCTAGCATCATCACCAAAAAGAATACGGGCCCCTGAGATAGTTACTGTTGACAAAGGAGGATGGCCCCATGACACCAGCATGAAGTCTTGAAAGCATCTCAGCTCATGAACAACTTGCACCTAAAAAAAAAAAAATATTGTAGAATTAGTTTTGTTAGAAAACCTCTGCACTGTTCATTTATTATTTAATCTTATTTTACTTTGTACAGTCGAGCTATCTGGCCTAGTGTGAGGCTTCACACAGCCAATTACTTCAAGGTGTTTAGTTCATTTATTATTTAAAGCATAAATCTTGTACAGGTTGTCCATTGACGACCCTGTGAGGAGTCTATAGTAAATGCCTTTCATCACTGCTGACTGACTCAAGTACAAGGACCTACCTGCTGAGCTAAACAGGGCAGGAGAACTGATGGATTTGTAAGATATTGGATTTAATAGTTTTTTTTAAATATGTTTGTTTGATTGAAGTTACTATGTATCATTGAAGACCAGTGTTAGAATTTAAGAAGAGATGAAATTCGTACATTGTGTCATTAATCGTGCTTGGTTCTGCTAATTGAAACCAGTGCTCCATTCTTTTTCTATGCTTCATATCTTGAAATATATTTTGAGAGCTGGATTTCAACAAAATGTTGCTATAGGAAGCTACCTAAGGTATTTAAGAGCAGATTCTTAGAGATTTCCTATTTTAAATGTAGGTCTGAGGCTATGTTTATTCTCCTCCCTCCTCAAATCATTCTTCTTAGTCTCACTTTTAAGCCTAGTGCAGGAATACCAGCAAGGTGCTTTCTCTGAATGGCTTGGAAAGAAACTTGTTCAACTAATGTGCCGATTGCAGCTGATGGGTTTATGTGCTATTAGCAATGTCTGTCCCACACTGAATGTGCCAGGTATTTAACTGGGGACTGGTACTAATTTCAGAGCTAATACTAAGCTGTTCCACATCAATGCTTACAGCAGGTGGTTTGAATTGACAGTGTAAAGGGAGAAAAAAAAAGTGAAAGAAAATTACCATTGTACTATAGAATTTCTCTGATTGAATTGACTGATTATACTGTCAAAAGAGCATTGGGAAACTGGCAGTGCTTATGAGGAGGAAAGAAATGACAGGATTCTTTTTAAGAGGTTCTCTTACTTTGCACAGTCAAATACTTCAAAATGATAAGATTTGCTGTTGAAGGTTTTAATCTAGCACTTAAGAAATCTGTGTTGTCCAATTTATCTCTTTTAAAGCTAGTATCCTGTGTAAACTGATGCTGCAGTTGACTTACTTTTCACTGCCCCCTTTCAGTGATAGCTGAACCAGCATTATGCTTTTTAAAAAAAAAAAAAAAATTATCCCATCTTTCCATGCTAACTCTGCTTTTGAGTTAAAACAATCTCTAACAGCCACCTTCCAAAGCCTGCAACACTGTTGTATCAGGGCGGAGGGGGCAGTCGTGATGTGGAGTGTATATAAAGGAGGTCTACTCAGTAGCTTATAGTATTGCAAAGTTTATCAAACTTATAAACAGTGTTTGAAGTGAATCTCCTTAACTGGTTTAATACCTAATTCCACTTGCAACTGAATTATTCTTTTAATACTTGATTTCACAGAAACAACACCAGACACAAATCAGTGAGAAAGTCTGAATGTTTTTTTTAGTAATGTAAACTAAATTCTTTGGTAATGCCCAGTTGCTCTGTTCATTTCAAGTTCTTAACTATGCCTTGTGCTAGCACTGTGATTTTTTTTTTTTTTTTTTTAAGCTCATGTCTGATCAGACAAATTTTGTCTTGATTGTATAATCCCATTGATTTAACCTGGCAAAATTTGGGACTTCTTCACAGCTCCAGGGGAGAGATTGTACAACTCTTTGATAGCAAGTGACCAGGAGAATTTTCACTCTGTGTAGGCTGCAAAATTGTATGGAGGCCCTTTAAAAGACACTTTTGTTATCAATGTGTCCTTGCCTGGCTGGTATGAAATTTCATGAATGTGAATAAAGTAAATATTGCCTAATTCTTTCTGACATTACAAAAATGACATTGACGTAAGAATCTTTCTTCTAGCTTGTCTGTAAAGGAAGTTTGTTCATTAAGAGTAAAAACTAAATAGGAAATGTAAAAGTTGGTTTCTGCATTAGATAAATCTCATAAATCAATCCAGAGGTGGTTTGATTCCAGAAACCTTTTGTTTCTGGAATTTATGACATTAGGCTAAAATGGAATCTGAGGCAAGTGGAGAGAAACTTGCTAATCTTCAGTCATGGGTCAGAATGTTATATCTAACCTAATGTATCTAATGAGAGAACATATTCACATCTTAGTTATAAATGTATTTTTATATGTTAGTAGGAAGCTTTATTGTGTGAGGAAAGAAAAAATACTCTTTCTAGAAGTGTCAGAAAAGGTGTATTTTTGATGCATCATTTATAATGGTGAAGGCTATGGTTACTTCACAATTTTTCCAACACACTGTTGCAAACCAGTGGGAAACTACGTTCCATAGGACTTCTATGGTGACTCCAGAATTTGTTCCATTGATTCCAGAGTAACCAGTTGTAGCTTAGGGTAGTTTTAGGGCTCATGCATAGACCTATACAATTATACTTGGCTTTGAACTGTAATGCTAAAAGCAAATATAAAATATGTTGTTTGTTGTATTTATGTTATAATCTCCAGATTTTATCTATTTATAGTTTGGCAAATGTAGCAGCAGAACCTGGAAAAAATACAATATATCTTAAATTGTCCTCTTATGTCGATCAAATTGTACAATAGTTTGTTCTCTTTGCTTTTTTTTTTTTTAATAAAAAAAATAAAAAATAAATCTGTTCTTTGCTGCTTTGGGCTTTTACTGGTTGTAAACACTGATATTGCAAGGAGAAAAGTATTTTGTTTAGACCGTATTTATCTAGGAGACATGTCTGCTTTAGGTTGGTGTTTGGGCTCTTTGCCAATTTTAAAGGGAAATATAGTGTGAAAGAATGACTAGCCTTACTGCTGGATTCATACATTTACCTTCTCTTTGTGTGTGAAATGAAGAGAGATATCTTACTATTTCATAACTGACAGCATGATTGGTGTTGATCCACATATTTATAATGGAGGGGGAGTTAATGCTGGGTATCACATGGAACAAAAATGAAATGGTCAGTATGTTGTATAGAATAAAAAGAGGTTAAACTGATTGCGATTTATTGCTCTGAACATATTGCTAGGTGGAGATTAAGGATCAATTCTTCTTTTACTAACTGTCACTCTACCTACCTAGGATTAGTTTTTGCCATAACTTAAACCTAGGATCTCAATATGTTTTATTTGTCTGTCAATTTACATTGATGAGAGCTGAGGAAACTTAAGTCCAATTCTACAAAAGGAAAATCAGCAGCACGTATTAAGCTTTGTGGAAAAAGTTACTCATGACCTCATTCTTTTCCTCAATAACTTTTTATGTCAGTATTTACCCAAGATGCATGTTTGTTTTGTGTTCCTTCTCTCCATCTTTAAATTTAATCCTAATTTCCGAATGTGTCGCTGTTCCTTATTCCAACTCATGGTGAAAGAAGTAAGAGCATTCAATAGCAGGGAAGGGTATATGGCGTATATCTGGAAGCAGTAAGGTATTACATGTTTGAAGTGAAAATTAAAAACTTCTTGAACAAGAGAAAAATAACTGCTCCAAGTGCAAGGTGAAAATCTCTGTGGTAGATGTGCAGAGGAGGTGAAAAATGGAAAGAAAGGGGAAGTAATTTTCCATTTTGTGTGAATGCAGAAATGGAATGATAGCCCATGGACAGTGCTCCAGGCATGTTGAAACCACTGTTTAAATATAACTGGTTTCAAATTTTACTCTGAGAATTTATTTTTTCAATTGCTAAATGATAAAAATCTCTGATTTTCTTGACTTTTCTTTATAACTGTTGAAAACTACACTCGCGGCAAATTGAAAATAACATTATAATATCATTTACTTTGGAAGGGTTGGAAACTTTTTTTTTCTTTTTTTTTTTTTTTCAGCATTTTGGGAGTTCTGTAGCCCTCTGGTGGAATGTAAGGAGAATCTGCAAGTAAAATATTTGATAATCAGTTATTATTCAATCATGTTTTACCAGATAGATGAATAATAGGTTCTTTCCCTTGTTCACATGAGTGGTGTTCTCAGTGATAAAGCCTGAGTTTCCAAGTGTTGTTTGAAAAGCTCAAATAATTTTATTTATTTATTTATTTTATGTATATTGCAACAGTGCAGGGCACAAGATGTAAGAAATCTTAAATAATGTGACTAGTTGTGGAGAGACTGCTTGGTAAGAAGGGTAACAAGAGGTTTCTATGTCCTAATCAGAAATGTTCAGCCTTCCTGATAAGAGATCTTTAGTCTTCATCTATAAAAGAGGGTTTGATTAAGAACAGCCATTGTATTTTGTCAGGAATTGACACTGAGTTCTGACAAAGAACTTTATTTTTCTTGCTGAGAGAGTTAAATCAAAACTTCTTCCAGGGTGCTGCTGTGGTAACAGGAGAGGAATAAGTAGTGAGATATTAGCAGTGTGGAGTCATGCAGTCTTAAGAGACATTGGGAGCCAATTTCCTGGTAGCTGTAGGTGGGGATAGGGGAGCAGCAATACCAGATTGCGCAAGAAGCGGCAGGGCATTAGCAGCTTACTTTTCAGGTGGCATAACCTCCATGCAAGTGACTGTAAAGACAACACAGGAGCATGGATCCTACTGATGTACATGGAATAGGTCGTGTCAAAGTTAATAGAAAGGCAAAGGAAAATAAAACCACAGTAGCAAGAATAAAGATTTGCAGGCTTGTAAGTGTGGAGATCTGCTGGGTATCTATGTGAGACTGAAAGGAAGACTGGGTAGTCAATTCCAGCAGGGAAAAAAAATTATTCCTCTGGGGCTGGGCCCTGAACTCTGGCTTCACAAGAGCTGTGTTTGGAAAGAAGGGAAAAAGGGGTACTTGTCAGGGAATTAGGGTTTTGAAAGTAGGACAATTAGGGTTTTGAAAGTAAGAAAGTGCTCTTTTCTTGTCACAGGGTTGAGCCAGTAGAAGAAGGAAAAAAACATAGCTGGTGAATCTGAAGTTTGTAACAACTGTCAGTAGGAATTGCTCACAGGAGGTCAAATTTAGTTTACTACAGCATGGGAGCTAGCAGTGGCTAGGAAAAGAAGCCAATGGCAATGTTAAGTAGTCCAACCCTTCTCACTGTGCAGCTGGCAAATTTTAAATTAGTTTTAGTCCTTAGCTGTGAAAATCATGTTGGGTCTAGAGATGTAAAATGTTTACGGATGTTCGTGGTCTCTTAAATATATCATAGAATTATTAAGTTTGGAAAAGACCCTCCATCATCATCGTGTCCAACCATCCCTCAACCACCACTATCACCCACTAAGCCATGTCCCTAAGCATTAGGTCCAACCTTTCCTTGAACACCCCCAAGGATAGTGACTCCACCACCTCCCTGGGCAACCTGTTCCAATGCCTAACTATTATTTCTGAGAAGAAATTTCTCCTCATTTCCAACCTGAACCTCCCCTATCGCAACTTGAAGCCATTCCCTCTAGTCCTGTCACTAGTTATCTGCAAGAAAAGGCCAACCCCCAGCTCCTCACTCCTTCCTTTCAGGTAGTTGCAGAGGGCAATAAGGTCTCCCCTGAGCCTTCTCTCCTCCACACTAAACAACCCCAGTTCCCTCAGCTGGTCCTCACAGGGCTTGTGTTCCAGGCCCTTCACCAGCTGTGTAGCCCTGTTCTGGATGTGCTCCAGGGACTCTGATGTCCTTCTTGTACTGAGGGACCTCAAACTGAACATAGTACTCAAAGTGTGGCCTCACCAGAGCTGAATACAGGGAGATGATCACCTCCCTGCCTCCTGCTGGCTACACTATTCTTGATACAAGCCACGATGCCGCTGGCCTTTTTGGCCACCTGAGCACCCTGCCAGCTCATGTTCAGGTGAGCATCTACAAACCCCCCCAGATCCTTTTCCCTCTGCACAGCTTTCCAGCCACTCTGCCCCAAGCCTGTAGCGCTGCATGGGGTGGTTATGGTCAAAGTGCAGGACCTGGCACTTAGCCATGTTGAACCTCATCCCCTTGACCTCTGCCCATTGATCCAACATGTCCGGGTCCCTCTGCAGGGCCTTCCTACCCTCTGGCAGACTGACACTTCTCCCCAACTTGGTGTTGTCTGCAAACTTACTGAGGGTGCACTCAATTCTGTCATCCATATCATGAACAAAGATACTAAAGAGGGTGGGCCCCAACACCAACCCCTGGGGAACATCACTATTGACTGGTCACCAGCTGGATTTTATTCATTCACCACTGCATTGACCAAGCAAATTCTCTATTGTGTCAAGAAGAGAGAGAAACTTCAACTGGAAAGATGGTAGACCAATGCAACTGGATAAGGTGTTCCCCATTTTCCATTCCTCCGCCACCAACCCAGTTTCTCCAAGAGCCTGATGCGTTCCTTGCTGAATATGTTGAATCAAAAGAGTTTCAGAGCAGCATATATATATCTTTAAATATTTGCCAGGATTTCTGTTGTTAATATTAGTTGTGTGGTAGAGTAATTCCCTATGACTTCCATCTCAGTCTGGATAAGATAGATCAGAACTGGAAGGTCAGTGAAGTTGCCAATAGAACCTTATTCTGCTATTACCAAGTGGGAAGACACTTTCAGGTAATATACACTCAAACTATACATTCTAATATTTGAAGTCATGAGAAAAATTTATACTCATTTAATTTCCAGGTGCTATGGATGTTGCTGAGTTGTTCTGATAATATTTGATTGATTGTTTGAAACAAGACATATGCAAAGCTGAGTTTCTCAAAAAAGCAGTAGTTTGTCCCTACTCTCACTAGCTCACCAGCACACTCTGCCTCCCCCAAGGACATTCTTACACCTTTATCCATGTCTGTGCAAGAGCACATTGAACTTGTATCTTAAAACAATGAATGCATTTATTTCCATTTTTGCAGAATTTCAAGACCAAATCCTTTGTTAGCCTTTTCAGAAATAAATTTAATTGCTCCTAAGCCAGGATGCTTTATGCCAGGTTTCATCCTGTAGCCACTTCTCACTGCTAAGTTCTGAACCCCTGAAAATAAGGGCTTATAGAACTGCTGACACAACCTTAACTGTAATAATGCGAATGACACCGCCATAACACTAATGATAAATGGCATACATTTTAAAACATTTAAAATGATCATAGCCTTAAAGTCAAACACATCTGGGAAATACTAATGGTATATGAACTGCCCTGTGTGGGTCTGAATTATGAACAGAACAGAGATGGAAAGAGATAAATTGCATAATAAATCATTTTACTTATTGTATTGTTTACTTTTAAATATATATATATACTTTCTGTTTATGCAGCATGTCAGTTATTTGAAAAAAGATGAATAGTTCTAGATTCATATTTATTCCAAAGAATGAATATTTAGCAATCTGTGGTGTCACACTGACTTCAGAGAAATAATTACAGTATATGGTTTTACCAACAATGATGCGCTGAGGCCATTGAGTTTGTTTATATTTAGTATGGTTTTATCCTTCGATCACTTTGTTCTTTTTTGTTTCATGAGTTTATGGAAGTCAGGTGTTTTTCAGTCTTCCTTTCTAATTTGGCAGAAATGGCATATACAGCATTGTCTCTGGTGGTACTAAATGGACAATTAGTATTTCAGTGTTTCATGATTTACTGCATTACAACATCCTAATACTGGGACTCTTACAAACATTTTGAGACTATTTTTTCCAAACGTCAGTTTGGCCAACTCCATGAAACCCCATGTACAAGGGATTCAGGGAGCTTTTCTAATGTTTCGTATCTTTAGAAATGTTGTGGGATTAAGTCAGATGTACTTGATTTAAAATCCTTCACTGAGTACTGAAATAATATCTTGGGGGAGGGATGTGTGTGGGGGTGCAATTTTACAGGTGTACGTGAGCCACACTTAATGCATTCCTGTATAAGATGCTGTACAGGATTACTGGATAAGATGGTGTACAGTATTTTTCTAGTGGTTCTCTATGGATCTACTTCGATCCATCATGGTAGAAGATGCAAACATCACTTCTATCCTGCTCACTCACTGATCAGAATGTGGTCCACTCTTTCTTATTCTTATTCTTTTCTTATCTTTTTTTTTTTTTTTTTTTTTTTTTTTTTCCCCTCTCCTCCTGACTCCTTATGATGTATTTTTTTTCTTCAGTCATTCCCCATGATTGCTGGTTTTGCCAAGGCCTTCAGGAGGGGCTCTCACTTCTTATTCAGGCAGCTCTGCTGCTTTTCCTCAGGTGTTGAGGAGCCCCAAGCAGAAGCTTTCCATACCTAGGTGATACACATCGTGAAATGAAAGAAGTGAGCATTCAGTTTTCAGAAAATTTAAGACATCATGAAAAAATCGAATTATCTTGTGAGGTGTTAACACTTAAAAGACTATTTTATTCTGAATTAGAAATTAACATCTAAAGAATATTTCTGTGAAATGCTATTAAGAATAAATAACTAAATAGCCATATTTCATCCCACATTATGTCTTGAAAGAACCATACCCAAATTAATACCCAAATTTTCAAATATTTTTTTTTTTCAAATAAAAACAGCAACATTATTCTGAAAGATATTCTCTACATGAGAAATGGGAGAGGATTTTTTCATTTTTTTTAAGTGTTGGTAGCAGTTATGCATAACCTGAAGGTTATTTACTTTTTTTTTTTTTCTTGAGACATTCATGTTTTAGATTAATTTATATGCTTTGCCAAATCTTTTTGCAATCAGTTTGTGAAATTAATTTGGAGTCTGTTCATAATGTTCCATGTTCTTGAATTTCTCTTCTGTTTATGGGAATTTTCCTTTGATTAATTTGTTCTTTCCTTAATGTCTTCCAAAAATCCTCACCAAAATAAGAATTTGAGTCTCATGAGGGGATTTGCAAACACATTCTCACCTTCAGTTATGCTTGTTTAATAATTGTCTTAAGGCAGTGAAACACTGAGCTTGTACTCCAGGTTCTCTGTTCTGTAGTTTCCAGTATATTTGTTCTATAGAGATTATTGCACACTACTGACATTGTGCGTGATTTCTGAACAGGATCCCAGTAAGCTTCTGAGCAGAGATATTTGTTAAGAGGGATGTATCAAACCCTCTGACATGAATCACAATATTCCTTAAGATGGTGTCTTCTATTTTAATAAATAGTTCACTGTATTTTTTGTATAAAATGAAAGCTAATGTGGGCTGTGGTCCAGAAAAGCACTTAGACATGTATGTAACTTTAAACATAAATAGTTTAATTGACCTCAGTGATACTGCTCATGAGCTTCTAATTATTTATATATTTATTTATGTATTTAAACATCCTGTGGAATCAAGCTCACAGGAAATACTTTTTCTGAAGGGAGCAAGAACACAAGGTAGCAACCTGCAAATGTAATTTATTTCTCTTCTGTTGTACTGTGACTACTACTTCTAAACCAGCATTTTTTTTTTGAAAGTATTTATTAGACTTAATGGAGAGGAACACTTGGTACCTGTCAATGTGTTAGGTAGGAACCTACCCTGTTTTCTATTTAAGAAATGTTAATTTAGAACTAATCTGTACAGTGTTGTGTGACTTGCTTTTACTTTCTGGTACTCTTGAACCCTTCGGTATAAATTTTCCTTCTTTTTCCTAAGTAAATAAACAAGGAAAAAGATTGTTCTAACATTTGCAGTTGCACAAGCTGTAGTATTCAAAATATTAGGCCATCAGTTTTATTTTGAGTTGAATTTGCTGAGAACACAATGATTATTTTCTAAAATTGTGGGGTGGGCTGTGTTTGTGTATGTAAGGGAAGCCAGGGAGAATGTGTTTAATACTACTCTTTATCTGTGAAATTAAAATTGAGAGAGAAACCCATTTAACAGTAAGCAGTATGCTGCCTGAATCCTGTGAAGTCCCTTGGAGAAACGTTGTTAAAAAGGCATGTGTTTTTGTGGCACTGCTGTGTGCTTCTTGTTTGCTTCCTGTGTTTTGTAAATGCAGCTGATAGAGTAGGTGCCCCCTAAACTCCATTGTGGACTTTATTAAAAGACTACAAAAATAAGTGCAACAACTTCTGTTGACGGTAGTCTTTGAATTCTTGGCATAAGTCAATCAAGCATTAACTGAGCTAAACACATTTTGACACCCAAAGATTCTATAATCTAGGTGGCTGTGAGTGATATAAACGGCAGTGAGCAGATCATGTTACGGTTCCAAGCTCTGCTTTCCCTATTAGAGTTGTTTCGTGATGCACTCATTTATACTATGTGCATGCAAAGATCAAGCACCCAGAGTAGTCCCTAAAAACTGCTCTTTGAAATTAAATAATCCAGTGTGGCTTTTTCTTTCCAAGTTAGAAACAAGGAGATCTCTTATGTATGTGTAGGAAAGTACGTGTGTATATGTGTATGAGGTGTGAATACAGCCACATGCTTATTTTGCCAGTAATCTGTTGCCTAAAGGAAACACATTTCCTAGCCACTTATCGTAGGCTACTTCTCCTCTGCCATTATAAGTGTGACTGTATCATTCGCAGGCGTACCCAAACTAGTTTCCACCAAAAGCCATCAAGCTATAGTAGCACGGATTTCAGTGCATGCTAAGTGCCCAAATATGCAAATGCCCGGCTGGCTGCCTCTCTTCAGTGCTCTGGGACTGGTGATATGTGATATTACCATCATTCATACCGCAGCTAGCTTTGGTCTGCCTGCATTCACACATTTGCACCTCTGCTTGCTGTGGAGACAAAGCCCTGGTGTATTATTTGGAAGGCACAGTCCTATTACAATTTTCTGTAAATGTGGAAGCGATCTTTTTCTAAAAGGAAAAAATTGCACAAGACTATTACGAAATCTAGTACAATTTCTGTGTGGCTTCTTATGTTGGGTGAAGCACAGGAACCACATGGATTAATTGAATATGGGTCAAAAAACTGTATCCAAAGAGTCTACCTGTGCTCCTGCTTCTGTCATTTCTGATGCCTGAAAAGCTGTTACCTCCACATGTTCTGTTTCAGATGCCAATGCATGCTCTAGGGAGAAGGACATACTTTGCATCTATGCATGTCAAGATGAGAATAATCAATCAGGTGTCCCCCCTCCCCCCCAAACAAAACGTGTGTTTCGAAGATTGAAGTTTGTTCTTTGGCAGACAAATTCTTTTGTG
The DNA here is from genome assembly GCA_011076525.1 of Nettapus auritus. Lineage (NCBI taxonomy): Eukaryota > Metazoa > Chordata > Aves > Anseriformes > Anatidae > Nettapus > Nettapus auritus. The sequence continues at coordinate 44,032,840 of CM021769.1, forward strand.
TTAACTATTTTATGAGGATCCTGCTTTAAAAAACAATAACAACTAATCAAAGGTTGAACAATATTCTGTGTTTTTCACAGTTCTATGACAATGGAAATATGATATGGTATAATTCAATAAAATGAGATTTTCAGTTTAGTAAGAATCCATTTCACTGAAATAGTTCAGTATCAAAGACACTCAACAGTAAGGGAGAAAAAAAATGCCTGATTGTACTAACATTGTGAATAGTGAAGAATCTGACCATGTAATTCTTTACAGCAACAGTGCAATGTACTCTCTAGATCCAAATGTTTAAACTTCAGCAGTTCTCATGCAGATTAGGTAATTGTTTGCCGAACTGCCAGCTGTGAATTCAACTGCTGTTAACTAGCCAAAAATGTGGATTTGCAGGTGAATAGAAATAATCAAACGTTTTAGTAATGGTGGCTACTGCACAAAATTGAGATTTTTAACTTAACAGTTTTCAAAAAGTCACATCACTAAGTTTATGGAATATATTTTCTTACCTTTTTATATTTCATGAAACAATAGTTCAAAATATATGCTTTGTTGGAACGTATGATTCTGGAAACTGTTAAAACTCACTCTAAATATTCCATTTTACAGATAATAGAATTTTACCTATGTATACCTGATTATATTTTAAATTAGTGTTTGATAGTGCTTTGCGACCATCGCTATTGATTTTTGTGACCATTTTACTAAATCATTCTTTTGCATCTGAAGAAAAAAAAATGTATTACTTTGAAATGAAATAAAAATGAAGCAATGTCAGATGTTTGGCTGGATACCATTTAAGCAACCAAACTTTTGCTGGTGTATCCCCTCCTGGAATAAATGTATTTGCTAAAAGCATGGAAAAAAAATCACAGCCCTCGCTAATACTTCTATGGCTGCAAAACTGGAAAGTAAATGGAATAGTACCAGAAAAGAGGTCTAATAGTTTATTCCATTTGGGGAATGAATGTAATGCAATTTTTCCCCTCTTCTGCCAGTGTAGGCTATGCTACGATTACACAGGGTGTGGGAGCAGGGGGATAAAAGGACCCCAGTAAAGATATAACTATTAAGGCATATACACACTTGAATTTCTTATACTAGTTTTTTAGTTGTTTTTTTTTTTTTTTTTTTTTTTTTTTTGGGGGGGGGGGGGTGGAAAGATGGTTGTTTTTTAAAAATAACTGATTTGGGGACATCTATAAAATAATTCAAAGAACATCTGTAAAACGTGATCAAAGAGCCATGTTAGAATTCATTTTGAACTGAATATGAAAACTTTCTTTTTTCTTTTAAGCCTATTCTTTTTTTTTAATTATTCCAGTAAATTGAGCTGTTAAAAAGACTGCAAATTCTTTCGATTTCATCTTACAGTCTCTAGTCTTCCACATGTTTTATAAGTCCTCTTTTGCCATTTTGCGTTATCTCCAATTAAGTAACAATTTCAGTACAATATATTTTGAATATTCTGTATGTTCTCAGTTTTTCATGAAACGAGCTTATACATTGTAGCACATAAAACAAAAGCAGAAAAGACACAAGAATGCAGCTGTTTATTACTAGCTGATGAAGAATTAAATAACTTTTTTTGGACCATCTGCAAAGCTTACTCATATGGCCTCTGCTTTTTGCTGTCATAAAATGTAGCTTTTGAATTAGTGGTGAATTGGAGCTCTGAAATTATCACTACTAATCACGTATTGTGAAAGAATGGAAAATATACTATTCACAGAATCACTAACTATTGCTTGATTTTTATAGTTACTGTATTCACTTTTTGTGACAGTGGCATATTCGAGCATGTCTTATCTCTCGCCTTATCTGTTCTTAATTTAAAGTGCTAATAATGAGGGAAGGGTATGCCCCTAATCCAAGGTTAGGAGGCGAGAAAGATTAATCTAAATGGGGTCACAAGGTTTTCCACCTCTCCCTTCACTGGGGACTTACATTAGGCAACCCTTTCTAGGGTGAAGGAGAGCCATGTGAATAAAGAGTTTTTTGAAGCAATAGCAAGGTGGATTAGGGCTGCATATTTGGCTTTTTGTTCTAAATGTTGCTGTTCTCTATTTGAGAAATTATAGGGAGCTATGGTTAAATATTGTGCCTTTGTGGAATGGCAGTAAAGGGGCAGAAGCATCTATCTGGTTATGCAGCTGCCCAGCTGCAAAGGTCAGTCTTGTATTTCAGGATTGTTGGGAGAGTCAGCAATCTGCGAAACATGTAGGAGGCAGGGAAGGATATGGGGGATACCTCTACTGGGGAGGGGACTTTTACTTCTGCACACCACTCCCCAGACAGTTGCTACAGGGCCTGATTTCTCTATCTGTCCCTTGTGCCCTAGCATTCCACATGGCATAGGTCAGGTTGGAATGACCTTTGGAGGTCACCTGCTCAAAGCAGGGATAAACAGCACAGCTTGCTCAGTATTTGCCCAGTCAGATTTTCAGTACCTCCAGGAACAGAAACTCTTCAGATTTCTCTGAGCAACTTGTTCTAATGTTTATCTACTGTGGTGGGGTCTGATATTTAATTGGTATTTCCTGCATTCCAGTTTGTGCTTGCTTCTCCTCCTATTACTATGCACCTTTGCAGAGTTTGGCTCCATCTTCTTTATATTGTCCTGTCAATGGGTGTTGATAGCAGTGACCTTTCTCCTTAGCACTGTTCCTGAGGTTGAACAAACCTGGTTCTCTCAGCCTCTCTTGATAAGTTACGCACTACTGCCCTGTTTTTATCTCAATGGCTGTCCACCCACCTTACTGTGCACTTACCCGGTCCATATCTCACCAGTTTGGCTAGAAGGGTTAGTAAGAGAGTGTTGGAGATGTTTCTGAAGTCAAGGTAAATAATGCCATTGCTCTGCCCTTGCCAATCTCATAAAAGGTTGTCGAGTTGATCAGACATTACTTGCCCTTGCTAATCATGCTTACTGTTCCCAGTCACCAAGCGCTTCCTGTGCTTAGAAGTGGCTTTTGGAAGGATTTACTCCATTATCTGTGAATATAAAGTCAGCAATTGTGAAGCTTCCCCCAGTTCTATGAAGAAGGTATCACCTAATTCATTTTTTGTTTTGTTTTGCTCTTATTTTTTTTTTTTTTTGGTCAGGTGGTATATGGCAGATGCCTCCCATGACATCACACAAGTTATCGTGTCATCTGATATATGCCTATAAGCTCTGAGGTGACTTGCTTCCAGTATCCTCTTTTCTCCCTGTTACCTCTGAGCTTCCCTCTTGACTGTCCCAGAGCATGAAGAGGTAGAGCATGCCAGGCTGCTCAAACTAGGCAGCAATCAAATGGCATGGAGGGCAAAGAGGGGAGACATACCCTTGAAGAGGAATAGGTGCATCTTTTCCAAGATCTCCCAACGTATCTCCCATCCAGACTGACCCTGATCTCCGCTCTGTGCTGCCAGAGGTGTTCAATCTGTTCTCATCACATTTCTTTCAATTTATCCCTTCTGAATGTCTTAGAGTCAAAAGGCCAGATATATGCTGTCACTATCCAAAGCCCAGGTGGTAGCTTGAGAGCAGAAAAGCAGGGCATATGTACACCCACATGTATGTAAAGCTTTATAGGAACCCAAGAAAGGAGGAAGCAGAGCCCAGTCTGTGTATAATCAGTTTGTAGGACTCTGTAAAAGCATAGATGCTGTTTTTGTTTGAACACAGTATCCCGGGGAGCTATGCATCTCCCCACCCAGCCTGAAGTTTGCGGGTCACAGCAGAGGGAGGTGTATGGAGAGGATGGGATTCATTTCAGAGAGCTGGAAACAGTCAAGAGAGTTAGTCCATGCTTGTGGAAAGTTTGACTGAAGCCAGCTACCCTGACAATGAGCATTTGTAATGAGGAATACATCTTGCACAGAATGCATTTGTTTGGAGGCAAAGGGAGTAAAAGGTGCCGAAAGGAGGATAGTGAAGCTTACTTGTCCGCTGAGTGAACTTGTCTCCTGAGGGCTGGAGTACTCGCTGATCAGTAGAAAGGGATTCTCCTATTACACTGGTGCTGCTGAACGTATAGAAGAGGCACTTGCAGAAAGTCAGATGCAAAACTGATAGAGGGGAGGGGGTCTAGATATGTAATTAGAGAACTGAATAATAGAGGTGAATTTTTTTATTTGCTTGTAATTTCTATATATGGGCTGGGGTTAATAAAATAAGGTCTTTGCATTTTTTGTCACTGCAAGGTGACAAAAAATAAGGCAGTACAAAAGCCTGATAAGGCTGACTTTGTTCTCTGTTAAACTAATGTCATTCAGATACAATCCAAAACAGGAAAAGAGAATATCTGATTTCAGTAAAAGGTAGATTAGAGAAGGAAAAGGGACCAGAACAATTCCTATATTTAGAACTTTAATTTGTATGCTTTCTTGCAAATTAAGCTTTTCAAATATTCTTGATTGTGGAGTTTCATGCTTAAAAAAAAAAAAAAAAATAAATCTGTTTGCATTTCTGGATATGCTTCGCTCAGAGGTGTGTAAATTTAGGAGAAACTGCGTATTACAAGGAACCACATGTCATGACGATCCCCAGCTGCATTTTTGGCATCTAATGGCTATAGTCACCTGATATGAGCTAGAGCAGAGCACGCAGTGCTTGCCTCTGAGACTGGGACAAACTCTGCACAGGGGAGTTAAGATTGTTTGTAGTTAAGTTGTGCATAAATTGCATAGAGGTGGATTATCACATAACATTGATATCAAGATACGTAATAATATTGATAGCAAGTGCAGTTTGAAGTTAGTGCAGTTACTAAACCGTGAAAAGAGGCATGAGAGATCATTACTGTACTATTTGGCACTGATTATAAAATATAATTAAATATTAAAATGAACTTAATTATATTCTAACACAAAATGGAAAATGTACTTGAATGCATGGATTAAAATAATGCTTTTATTAATTTATGGCTACTGTTCTCCAAGGAGGTTACAGAGTCACAAAATATGATAAAAAGCTGGATTTTTATTATCTAGGAACTCTGATGGTTTAAAGATATCAAAACAGTAAGGCCAGACAGGTCCCAGTTGGCAACACATATGAACAGCCTCATGTGAAAATGTTATTTCAGGTAACATCTGAACATTCTGATTTTAAGCAGGATTCAGCATTAGTCAAACTTTAGTTTAATTCAAAAACTTTGCATATTTGAACTAAAAATAAATAAATAAAGCATTAAAGTGAGGAAAATGTTAGACTGATTTGAAAAAACTTTCAAGACAGCAACGTGTTTTAAGAAGCAGAAAACCTGAAAAGCAGAAGTGATTAATAAGTGAGTTTTGCTGTATTTCTCATAAACCACTAAGAGAAAGAAATCAAGTGAACAGTGGCTCTGAGGAACCTGGCTTATATCACTTCTAAGATCCTATTAGAATGCAATTCAGAAAGTTGGCTAGCATTTTATTTGCCGTGGTTATTGCTGGCACTCTGTGTAATATTTATTTCTATCAGCTACTGAATAGAGATATAGAAACATATGCTGTCAATTATATTGAAATCTATTTCTTTCCATGTCTGTGGTTTCAGTATGCGGTTGAGTTCTACCAAAGTCCAAAACAAACCACTGCCCCAGCGTGGCCTTATGTTACTGATGGATCTGAGTGAGAATTTCAGATATTGACTGGCTGTGTTTATTAATGTTTAGCACTGTTAGTACTTTTAAGCAAGTATTTCTAAAGGAATGGTAATTTTGGCCTGACTCCAAGTGGGCATTTACATTCTGGGAACCCTTATTGTTCTGACAGCTTCAGCTTAGTATGTCGTCTTGCTCCTATCGTCGCCTTTCCTTCATGAATATATTATGTTGGCAGTGCTTAGAGATGTGTTTTTGCTTATTCTGTGCCACCCTTGCCTATATGGATGTTTATACATCCATGTGGTCAAGTGGATTAAGGAGCTTGTAAACTAACCCTGTAAAAATCACTCACCTCACCAATTCCCAAGTCGGGATGGTGCAGAGGTGGGAATACAGTACTGGTTTTGAAAGAGAAGTGATTTCTTTTAGCTGTAATGATAGCCTATGCCAGTTTAATGTGTTTGTGAAGCTAGGACCTTATTATTTATTCCTGTACACAGCTCCCAAATATAACATATTTGCAGTAGTATATGAAATGATACCTATATTCACTGGTGTCCAGCTGTTTCAAGTGAGGGGCTAAACATATTTCAGTGAAGTCAAGGGGATGCAGTCTGTGCTCTGAAACAGATTCCTACATCTGTTCCATTTGCTTTGCACAGTTATTTTTGCTTTTGTTCTTTTTTTTTTTTTTTTTTTGGGGGGGGGGGGGGGGGCAAAATGTTCCTTCCCCCCCTCCAATGGTGTATGGAGAATCCACTAGCTAATATAGCTAGTAAAGTTAGGTTTTACACCTTGTTTTTAATGTGTCTGTGTGTACCTTGGAGTCTGAGACTGGTGGAAACTCACTATGCGCTAGCAATTCCTAGCTGGCCTAAGGTGAGGTGGGTACCAAGGCTAACACTTCATCACTTCATCTGCCTTTCACTCTCCAATAAAAAAGCTGAATGTTTTTTTTTTTCTTTTTTTTTCTTTCTTTTTTTTTTTTTTTAAATAATAATAATAAAAAAATCTCTGGCTGCTTTATCTTTGTTAGGAGAAAGAGACTATCTTTGAAGAAATGTTCCCTAAAATCAAGTCAGCTCAGGTTTTCTCAGACATCCTGAGAGAAAAGCTAAAGAGAAACAATTTCTGTGTCATGATATTGTATATGATATTCTGTGATATGGGTTCGATCAGAAAGCTGATAAGCAGTTGTAAGAAGGAAAGAAAAGCAGCTTTTTGGAACAATCCCAGCTGATGCAAACATTGCTTCAGCAGCTGCAGGAAGAGCAGTGGGAGGGCAGCATCCCATAGCAAAGAGACTGATTCATGTACTTCAGTTTTTAAAAGTATATGGTTCAGGGGTTTCATCTTCAGTTCAACATCAAGTGCACACTTTTTTATAGGTGTGTTTTCAGGACTGCAGTTTAGATATATCAGAGTTCAATGTCACCTAACCCATAGGCTGGACTTTTCTGCGTGGACCTGCATCATAAATTCTGATTTTTGCAAAAAGTCTCTATACAATCTCATTAAAGTGAATGAACTGCTTTCAGGCAAATAAAGTTTGCAGGTTTGGGATCTGTGAGGTTTTGAAAATGTATCACATAACCTAAATTTCAAAGCAGTTTTTCTAGTGGGCTAATATTGTGAGGATGTGGGTCAAGTGTTTTGCCCTTGATTATGCTAGAAATTAGTGGTAGGACTCAAATTAGAAACTCAGATCACTGACAGGCAGCCTCTGATATAGGTGGTATTTATACAGTTTAAATGTATAAACATGGTCGGCATGCCCCCAAAAGCTTCTGCCAAGTGTATATAAACAAATTATATCATCTTTGCAAAAGGATGAAAGAATACTAGTATCTCATGTTTTATACTCTGAGCCTGATATTAACTGCTCAAACAAGAGCCACGTTCCAATATTACAAGATAAAGTGCAGATCCAAGGGCAAAATTTGGCTCTAAAGAACTGAATAGAAATTATTCTTAGAAAGGCTTCAATTATCTCCACAGTAAAACTACTAGAATCCTCATTTTCGTCACTAGAGACACTTGATGAGAGTAGCAGATGGCCACACAAAGCATCCATGCTATTTTATTTGAGATTTTAATGTAAACTGAACTCATAAAATATTTTAAATAAGACTTTTAAGATTGGCACAAGAATTCTTCGTTTTTGAAGGCTGTAGGTCCAAACAAATCTTGAAGTAAGCTGAAAATCAAACAAAAAAGAGTCTAAAGCTGTTTATTTTGAGGGGAGTTTCAGTTAAAAAGTAGCTAGTAGAAAAAGTTTCTTGGTCTGTTGGTGACTGGATGCTCAGGATGCTAGAGGCAATTATGAGAATCCTGTTCTCTGATTCTGCTACAGGAGACAGTCACAAACTGGAGGATTGGTATGCGTGGGTCTATCTTCAGTAGCCTCTGCCACAGGTCATATGACCACAGTAGTCAAGATCCCATTTTGTCACGTCAGTAGCACCTGTCAGCAGGCTAGTGGTGTGGGAGTTACTGTTTGCACCCTTCTGAAGATACAGTGTAAACCTTGCTGAGATAAGTCTTCAAGTGTCTTGAAGGTATTAAGCATCACACAGATACACTGACTCCTGTGTTATGGGGAACACTTCAGCTGCTTTTTCGCCCTTGTTCTTAATAGCATGATTTTTCCCATCGTGTTTGAAAGTAGGCATTCCAAGGAATACAAACAGTAGCTATAAGAGCTGAAATCACAGCAACTGCTGTTGTCAACAGTCATGATTTAGTTATAAAGACTGGCTGTGTATCTCTTCATTTCTAAGTAGAGATGAAAGCGTATGTGAGGTACGCTATACCCAGTATACAAATGAGTTTAGAAAAGACTTCAAGTTTCAAAACCCTGGTGTAAAAACAGTACTCTTAGTAGGCAAATTCTCTCAGCAAAACAAAGTGTCTCATAAAGGTTAATTCAACATAAGTTTATTAATGTCAAATTTAGTGTGTTTTTATTTTTCTGGGGTCTTGTTCTCCATTCACTTGTTTCCAGACATTTAGTCACTTTTAGATGAGCACATATCCCCATCAAACAGTTATAGGATTATTAGTACATGGTTCCCACTTGACAGCAAAAGGTTGGAGATTTAATTTGTTCAGCTGCTGTGAGCTTGCTGATACAACTGTGTACCAAAAGAAGGATTCCACAAATTTTTCTCATTTTGTTTTTCAAATATTTACTCTTACGAAATCACTTGACACTAAGGATCTATGTTGTCCTTTGAAATCACTGGTGTGAGTTGGGCAGACACATCTGGTGATGGAATTAGACTCTGCTTATATTTTTTTTTTTCCACTCTTAATTTTTCAGTGGCAGGAGTTGCCAGGACTAGTGTTTAATAAAAACAAAAATCCTATTCTATTTGAATTGAAAATGTATCCTTCTGGCTTTTTTTTTTTTTTTTTTTTTAATTTATTATTATTACAATATTACAGTTGCTTACCTGGATTTTTTTTGTAGTATTAACAATTTTAACTGATGCCAGTATTTATATCAGGAGATCAGACTGCAAATTCATTCTTTTCCAGAAAAGCAGAAAGATCGTGTAAAACTGGTGACCACATGTTGACAGGCTGCATGATTTAACAAAACCAGAGGCAATCATTTCAAAGAAAAATGTTTTATTTTCTGCCAGCAGAGTATAATGGAGAGAAATTGGCTGGTATTATTTTTAAAAATTGCTCAAATCACTGTAGTTAGTATAAAATTGTCTCTGAACTATTTCCTGTAAGTTAACCAGACATATGATTGTATCCTTTCTATTTTGAATACTGAAGCTCACATTTCATCTGTCTTGTGTAGAGCCCGTCAGGTATAATAGCTCTTTGTGATGGTTCCTTCTTTTCATCTTTCTTTTCTGTAGCTAAGCCCCCACCCACAAACCCAATACAATTGCTAGTTTTAGGCATCGCTCAATAGTTATTGCTAGCAATCTAGCAGTCATTGCACCTCTCTCCCCTTCCGATGAGCTTGCGGATCTATCAACAAGTAAGTTTCAAGATTAACATGCAGTGTTTACGGGTATATTGGTCTTATTTTCTCTTGACTCTAAAGTATTTCTCGTTTACCTGTCTGAGCTCATACCAGTGATGACAGGTATAAATAGAGTAAGGTGACATTTCCAAACACAACTTCCAGGGCTTCATTTGTCTAGGAGCAGGATTACGCCAGGATGTTGTGGTTTTGAAAATGACATCTTAATTATTCTATATGATTTGAACACCTGTATGAATTATGGTTTATAGGAACTCTCAAGAGTTCATTATTATTAAAACCATGTTCATAGGTATATTTAATGGCATAGGCTCACTTGGTAGGTGTGCCTGGGCATACCAAAACTTCAATAATTTGATGATGACTTGAAATGTGGAACATGAACACCACTACAAATGTTTTTGAGGCCTGGAAGTAACAGACCCATATTGAACCACAGTGCTGGTTTGATGGCTAACAGTGTTCTGAAGGCTTTTCCTCAGCTTTTGAGGAATAGTAATATTCTGCCACCAGCCCATCGGTGACAAATTATGCTGTGTACCCTCAGTGATTCATGCTGATGCTCTTAAAAGCTTTCCATCCCTGTTCACCTTCACAGGTCAGCCTCACAGTGATGGTGTGTCCTGTGGCAGTCAGAGCACTAGGGAAGATGGCCAGGAGGTTAGGAGAAGAAATGTTCATCTGTCAGATGAGTTTAAGTGAAATAATTTTAAAACCTCATGTTGTGACTTGGGTAGAAAGGGAATAACGGTGTCTTTATTTTTATATTTTAATATATATATATATATTTTTATTTATTATTATACAAGGTACTGAAAGTTCTAAATCAGTGATATTCTGGTCCATCTTAAGTGGTCTGTGCTAGGAAACATGGGAGCCTTTCCCTGTCAGGATACTGAGTCCATTCAGCGAATAGAAAAAAGAAAATAGATCTAGAGTAGTGAAAAGTGCATATGTGATGCTGACAGAAATGAGAAACTTTTAAAGGCTGTCTCCTCTTGTTTCTGTTTCTATTCATTTTAACCCCATCAAAAATTCTGGGGTGGTGTGAAAGAAATCCTTGCCTGGGTGTATCCAGAGCAATTGATCACTTTACCTTTATTTCACCTCAGAAATAAAATGGAGAATGATTGCAGAGAATCAGTTTGAATAAGAATAAGATAATTCTAGATGCCTGGGAGAAAACAAGGTGTTGGTGTCTGGAGTTAATGAACTAAAGCTTTTCTCTCTTTTTACCTACTACCCTACTACCTATGGAACTTATTGGATATGTTTCCATTTCTGACACACAAATACCATCAATAGCTAACTTTTCTTATGAGTAGCAAGGCACTGTAGCCCATCATGATGCTGTTTCAGATACAGACTAAAATGATCTTTAAATATATTAATTGAAATATTGATCTTGGAAAACTGTTACCCACAGATGATTGCTATGATGTCCAGTGTTGGAAATTTTTAGTTGATCTAATGTTGAAAAAGGAGACTGCTAAAATCATGAGTGGAAAATATACAATGACTGGATTTATCTAGTCAATTGAATCTTGTCAAAAAAGGGAAGGTTAAAGGTGACTTGATCGTGGCCCATAATTACCCAGACAGGAAGAAGATACAGATATTTGGAGTTTCTTTTGTTTAATGGACAAAAGAATAGCAAGATTCAGTGACTGAAAGCTGAAGTCAGCAAAGTTGAAACTGGAAATAAAACAAAAATGTTAATGGTGAGGCTAATTTAAACATCGCAGCTGCTTAGCAATAGAATTGCTTTGTCTTGGAATTTCTGGATAAAGGTTGATATTTTGCAAAAGAAACTTTTAAATTTAAGCACAAGTTATGAGGAAAATGCTGAAATTACTAGGTAACATTACATGGCCTGCCTAATGGAGAGAACAGTTAATAGATTATCACAATATTCCTCTCTGCTTTTGACCTGTGAGTCTTTGAAGAGAGTTGCTTTACCTGCTGAGTATATAAGAGGATACTCAAGGCAAGTACCTTTTAGGGAGGGAACCTTACTGCTGGAACTTGCTGTCTTTCATGCTTTGCTGTTCCTTACTTCACAGCAGGCTAGCCCTTTATGAGGAATTGTTTTTGTAAGCTTTGCCTCCTTGGTAGAGGTGTAGTCCTGGAGGCCATCATGCACTATTTCAGAACATTGCTAACTAATGCCTTTGATACATGCACTCTGATGGACTCCTAAAGGACATTGCTACTCTTGCTCATAGCTGGATGTTACTGATGAAGTAAGCATTATGGTACAACATGAGATTCATGTCTAACTGTTAATGCTTTGAGGCTGTTGGTTAAGTGTGGCTTTTTGTTGCTTTTTACAGTTTTAGGATTCCAATTGATGATTTGTGAGTTTTAAGGAAAAGTTTTGGCATATTGTTTCTTTGATCATAAAAGGCTTGTAGCATCAGGACCATCTGGTTTTAATTAAACTGGTTTATGAGGAGAAATACCATATCAACTTTGGCTATACCGTATCTGAAAACTTACATAGAAATTAAATCTCGGGTCTGCTACAAATGCCCCAAAACTAAAATACATAGGCACATACAGCCTATACAGCAATTACTGCTGTATGAGGCAGTTTGTGGTCTGGGCTGAGTATATAACTTCTAGCAACAGGCTGTTCTTGGCACTTCAGGAAACACATGAGCCCATTAATGTGCATTGTCAGTACTGATACATGCAAGTGGAATGAGGATGGCATTCCTCCTGCAGTCGGTGTGGACTTCATTTTTATCCTACTGTATCAAAACTGCTGAAAATATAGCAATATCATATATTTTTCATATGCCCTCTCTTTGTGTTGTACACCTAAAATTCATAAAGTCATATAACAATTAATTCAACAAGAAGCTTTTTTTTTTTTTTTTTTTTTTTTTTATCTGTCTACATAGAAAATTTCATTTTGGGGACCAGCTGAGAACCAGCATGAAAAATCTCAACTTAAAGGTTATTTCTTTAAGAAGGTTGTAACAGACTGAGACTAGAAAGAGTTTCGATCAACTTGGTACACTTATGCAATGCTACTATAATACACTGAGACATGATGCAGGCAGTGGGTTTATTTTATAAAATAATAAATATAAAACTGATTTCTTGGGGGGGGGGACTATGCACTTTAACCCTTATATATTTTTTCTATTTATTTATTTATTATGAATGAAGGCGAAATAGAAGCAAGGGGACAGCATGAACTTTTTTTTAAAGCTTTTGAGGATCACTAGTATATTTTGTACCACTGGAAAAATTTGAGAGCATGAACGTTATTTAGTGTGAATCTGTGAGCTCCACCAATTTTTTAACCATCTTTTTACCTCAAATGAAAACTGGAAGTTTGTGATTAAAGCTGAGGAGAGACTTGTGGAGCACTGTACCCTATAACATGTTGGTTCATTAGTCTTTTTTTTCCTCTAGTAACCAGTAAATTATAATGCCAGCTATGTAGCTATATGCTGGTGGAAACACACACATTTCCATATGGTTGCCTTGACATTCTGCCTTACGTCTTGGGGAATGGTTCCCTCTTGCTAAATTGATTGTAAGATTCTGCAGTATTTGGCAAGTCTTTCATGTTCCTTAGGAAATAAGGAGATGTAAGTAAAACATAATTCCATCAAGATGAAAGTAGGATGTGGGAAGCCAGCCTAGGAAAATTCACGTTAATTCTGATTTATGGAAGAACTATGGATTTTTTTTTCTAAGTCAGGTCTTCATTCTATGTTCAAACCTACACACTTGTCTGTTTCTTTTTCTAAAAACTGCATACCCTGCTGTAACATACCAGTGGTGTATAAGCTATCAGTTTAGACTTTGAAAAAAGCAGGTGACTGGACTGAAAATTGAGGGCTTTTTATTTATTTATTTTTTCTCCTGTTTGAATTTTTGAATTAATGTTTTCTGGCCTGTTTCCCCCCTCCCCTGTCCAGTTTAGGCTTTTCAGTGGTGTTTACTGGATAGTTACAGAGCTGCCACTTCTCCCAGAGGGATAAACAAAAAGTAAATATAGTCCCTTCTGCAAGGGAACTCCATGGAGATTGTAGCCTGTCCTGGAATATGTAGGAAGTAATATAAGTTATTTTACTGGTTGTGTTTGTGAAAGAGACATCTGCTTGTGAAAGGCTTGCTGCCTTGTGTGCTACTGAAGTTAATTCACACTAAACTGCTTGGTGTTCGTGCCAGAAGCCTTGAAGTAAAAGGCCCTGGAGCTCATTCATACTCTACCGAGGCAATGGTTCTGCAGCTAATGCTGTACCTTGGAGAGTGGAACTCATGCTGCTGGAAAAAAAGGAGCTTCAATAAATCCATTGAGCTGGAGACTTTCACAGGCAGCAGGGTCTTCCTGAGACTGCAATGGCAATGCACTCAAATCTGAGCATGCACTGCTCAGATTACTCAGTGGGTGTATCTGTACAAAAGCCCAGAGTGGTTGTTGCTTTTATTTATTTATTTATTTATCATTTTTGTAGATGCACTTTTTGGAAGGACTTTTAAACTAGGTTGCTCAAGTACCAGGTAGAAAAAAAATGAGCATTCAGAGATGATTTTGGCCACGTGGTTCATCACTGGGTCTATTGTGTTGGAGCTGTATTGTCAGTTTTAAGATTGCTCAGTTGTGTGTCTGTAAAATGTAGTAGCTCCTCTGGATTGCAGTGTCAGTGTATTCTATTTCTCTCAAAAGCTTCTTCATAAGAGGTCTTGTTAATACTCCCATTAGCAGGGGTTTGAAACTACAACTTGCATATCTTCAGCATAGAACCATCAGCATAAACATAACTTTTGGATGGGAAGGAGGGAATTATGAGATGGTGAAGAAAATGAGTATGTAGGGAAATAAAGCTATTTATTTAAAGTTATTTTCTTTAGAAGGGGTCTCAATGTTACTGTAATTGAGAACACACCACCTAGAGGTTATTTATGTGACAGCATTGAAAGAGAGGTTAGAATTCTTGTCTTTTTTTCCTGGCTCTAGGAACTAAATTGGAGCGGATAGATACAGAGCATAGCCAACTCTAACAAAATCCATATTTAGGTCATCTGTAAAGAGCAAACATGGGATGTCTGAATGCAATATTGTGCTCTTAGGCCTTTTGGCAGTAGAAAAACTTCATGGTATAGACAAACTGCCTATGATAGATACAGTTTATGCCACACAAACAAACAAACAAATACTAGTTTTTTTATGCCAGAGCTACCACTGGTAAAATAATGCTATGGAAAATAACGTCCACAGCTGATAGGAGAGTTCCAGCAAAAAAATAAATAAAAAAAAAATCTCTGCAATAGTTCTGATGTAGCTGAGGAAAATAATAGATGTTTACTCAGTCTTTAAAACATTAATTCAGAACCAAATCAAAACCTCATAACCTGGAATTCTCCTTGAAGTTCATACTCACTATAATGACTAAAGGAGTAAAACTGGAAATTTGTATGTTTATTCATTTCCTGGAGTGACTTATTCATGTAGTAACTGCTACTTAGTGCAAAGTATAAAGCTCATATTGAAATTGCAATGTGCAATACAGATAGTTTACAGTTTAATACAGATACCATATTTGGAGAACCTGGGCTAAAGCTATCCAGTTTTACAATTAAAAGTACTGCTTTTACTTCAGGCAGGTAGATGTGCTGTGTAACATTGTCTCTACTGTGCTCTTGTCTTCCTCATGTAACAGGTGCTGTTTTTCATATATTTGTGAGATTGCTAGCATTCAGGGCTACATTCACAATCCTGATAAGAGCATACCTGTGATCTTTCTTTGGTTACCCATTGAAACACCATAGTAAAATTGCAATTTTCATCTTAATGCTGAGTAAATTGCTTCTTTACATATTTGGTAATACATTTTCCTGTCACATAACTCTTGTTATTGTTAATTGGAATTGCTTGTGCTCATTGAGGGAGGAATACTTTTCATCCTGTTTTGAATGAAAATCTGTAGTCTTGAATTTGTTTCTAAACTTCAGTCATGAGAAGAGCAGCGCAGGAAATTGCTGCTGTTCCACCAAATTAGCTTCTCAGATATCCTTTTAATTGGAGACCATAACTCAGATTCTTAGTATTTTAGGAAGCTGAACAATACAAATTGAAATACAGATATTTCCAGTAAGGGCTCAGTTCAAAGGCGGCCTTTATACACAGATGAGTCTGCTAACAAATAGCATGTCATGTGATAATGAGACCATGTTTTCTTCAGCAGTTTCACATTTCCTAACTGTACTGCTGTGAAATAAGTGGAATGTTTATCTACTTTCTCTTAAACTGACAAATCTCTGCTAGGAACTAGCATGCCCACTACAGACAGAACATATGTATACAAAAAAAGTCTATGCTCTCAGTCAGAAGCACAACACTTCCAAATGCAATACATTACACTTGTTCAGAAAATTCATTTCCGCCAAAGTTTTTTTTTTTTTTTTAACGTAAAGACTTCAATTTCTGTTTAAGAACAAGTAAACTATAGTACTTTGACAGCCGTTCACACTTAATTTCTTTGCATTAAACCAACAGCATTCTTTTCCACAAACATCCATTGTTAGGACAATGCTCTCAGACGGAATTTATGAGAAATGGAATTATGTTACCAAGGAGATAGCATTTACTATAATGAAGAGTAGATCCTAGAAAATGGCCCCTTTTACAGCAGCTCAGAACAGAGCCACAAAAGCAATTGATTGGTCTTGGCATTTAGTCTTATATCAGCTGTGTCATCCATAGCTTCAGGAGTGAGAACACTAATCTGAAGTGACATTTCTGTTCTGGCGGGCTTTTCTGCCCTGATGAAAGCAATTACTTCATTCCTAAATGATAATTTGCAGGAGTTTCAACCACTTTAATTGATAATTTTTTGTTCTGAGAAGTTCAATTGTGAAGTGATTAGCTGATTTGGTAAATAGAAATTTAAGGTGTGAAATGTACAAGTTGCTCCAAGGTAAAGTGCTGTTTATTGGGCACTGCAAAATTGCTTGATAAAACTGCAGTTTCTCTATTATCATAAGGCTTGCAATTGCTTAGTTCAACATAAGAAAAAAAAAAAGATCAAAGTGTTATGGTTGTGGAGTTTGGTTGGGTTTTAACTGGTGTATTACAGCTCACTTAATTGTTGCTATGTAAGTGTACGTTTTTATAAGATTGTGCAGGATGGTGAGTTTTGTAATCCTTAAAGCTGCCAGGTTCCTATTATTGTGTTCTAATGAATAACATTGGAAGTAAATCCTGATATTTAAATGAAACAAAGATGCTTATTGAAGATAAAACATTCAATTTAATGATTAGTTCAAACATACAAAAACCTTTTCCTGAAAAAAAAAGATACATTTATTTGAACCAATTTTACATATTGAAAATAAAATAAAAGAAACATCTTTTGTCTAACCATAACCCCTACAAAACAACTTCTTCTCACTAATATTATAAAAAGCTTGGGTTAAAATAGGTATTATTTTTTCATAAACTGCACGTTATTTTTAAAATAATTGTTAAAATACATTTGGAAAATGTATTTTTTTGCTATCTATAAGGAAGGGGGCCTTTTTAATAGAAACCAGTTCTGTGATATTTTCCTATATAGTGAAAAAATAATGGTCATTTCATGTGTTAAATGAGAAATATAAAGCAAAAATGAAGGTCAAACTGATTTAGCACATCAAACAGTCTTTGTCAGCCAAGCTTAATATATCCTGAGTTTGTGGAACAAATGAAATTTTGCTGCTATGTTACACTTTGCTTCCAAACAACCATTACAACTGGTTTTATATATTGTGTGAGCATCAGACCATCAAACAGTGCATCTTTACTGACGTGTTGCTGCAGTGATGATCTACAGCAGCAATCTGCCATTTATATAAGGGCAAAATGTGCATCTATATTTAGTTGTGAAATTGGCCTATTATACTCTTGATGTTTACAGAGGCTAACATAAATTAATGATGACAGCTATGAGCAGTGCATTAGTTAAGCAGCAGAGTTTTTACCTTGAACTTGAAGGTTCCAGCTTTAACTTCCAGCATATACTATACAGCTTTCTTCCCACATTAAATAAAGTCTTCTGAAATCATTGATTTTTCTTGGACAACATTAAATGGCTCCAATTTGTGGAGTATGCCATTGATGATAATGTCAGATAATCGTTTAATTTACATTTTTAGCAAACTTTTTGCCCTGTAAGAATGGTGATATTTATGGTGTGGAAAAATGAATTCCCCTGAAAAGTGTTTGCTCATTCAAAGGGCCTGATTTGACTGACTTTGGACTTAGTCAGATGTCAGATATCCCTTATTTGATGAAAAGAGCAGTTTGAGAAAGCAGTGTGGCTCACTAGATTATGTACTCCTCTTTCACCTGAAAGTCTCCTCATGCAGCTTATGTTAGAGCAAGTATAGATACTGTAGTAACTATAGATTTCAGCTAACTATGACCACAGATCTGACAAGTATGCAGGTGTTCAAAGGTTCATAAGTTAAAATGCTGAAGTCTTTGATGAATTTTTGATGGATGAATTTTTAATACAGGTCGACCTTTTTCCTTTGAGGCTGCATGCTAGATTAATTGATAAATAGTGAGACTGAGCAATGTTCAGATCTCCTAAGCAAACAAGTGGAAAAATCCATAAAAATCTGCCTGTCTGACTTCTCAGATGTGCTTTAAAAAACAGAAAGAAGGTAAAATTTAATGTGGCTTTGATTCTCCTCCTTCCTCCTTTTTTGGAGGTTTTGCCCTCACAAAAGTACTCTTCTCTTAAGCAGTGTAATTGTTTTTTATAAGTCTTGAAATTCTTGTACTCTGAGTTCATAAAAAAAAAAAAATCTGTGTGAAAATTCTGTGAATAGGACAGTAGGGAAAAAAAAGAAAAAGGAAGAAAGAAAACCGTCAAGTTGAGAAGTTGTCTAAGAATAAAATCCAGAAAGACAGCAAATACTGTGTAGAAATTAGAGGTAAACATATTAACATATTTTCAGTATCAATTTTTCAGAACTAATTGAGTCAGTCTTATGAAATTGAAGATAACTTTTTTCTTAATTCACATCTGCAGACACATTAGGTTTTTTTTCTTTGCTCTTTTATACTCACTGGTAGCTACTACGTTGAAAAAATATCCAGTTTCATACATATTTGTGAGCTCTCATAACATTTAGAAAAAGAGAACAACAACAACAACAAAAAAAAGACAATAAGAGGCTTTAGGCTCCTACAGCCACTAATGCTGATGCTTGACTTGCTAGACTGGACTTTTCAACTGCAATATGTGCAATTACGTAGTGCAGGCTACTCTGCTGTGCTTTCTCCATCTTTCCCCCAGTCTAAATCTTTTTTTTAGTGTGTGAAAATGTTTACTGCTGTTCAGGTGAATATTCACAGGGGTCAAACATGGTTTCTAAGATGTCACTATAAACAAACATCCTCCAAAAAAAAAAAAAAAAAGAGGCATAAGAACAGCTACATTCGCAGTTAAATAAATATCCCAAATAATTGTGTCGTTTTGATGCTGATGCCATTCTATTCCTGCAATTTCTCATACTGAGTGATTATCCTGTTATATTAATGAAATATCATTCATCTGATGAAAACAGATTATTATATCCCAGAAAATGGCCAATGGGTGAGCATCTATAGGGGGAATTAGATGATACCTGAATGAATTACCTAGGCAGTAAGAGTCAGATTTTCAGTGTAACTGTTGCAATAAATGGGCTCAACTGTCATTCTTGTTTGTATTGGCCAGCTTGAAATCTGAGAAAAGATTCTTGTCAAGTATGTAGTAAATTGAGGGAACAGGTGATTTATTTTTATTTCCTTATGTAATACCACAACTAGATGCACTAGCAAGTAAACATTTTTTTATTCTTTATTTTTGGAGAACATTGTACACAGATGGACATACATGACTGAAAATCTCTTTTAGAGATTAGAAGCAATATAGAATTGGGTTTGTCCTCCTTTTCTTTTTTTTTTTTTTTTTTTTTTTTTTCAACAGACACATTGTGTGATCTAATGTTGCACATCCTTTCCATAGATCTGATTTCTATGAAATGGATATAACATGCATCTGACAAAGGCCTTTGGAGAGTTGGAGAATGTTTATAGTGGACCTTTTGATCCTTGAATTTGAATGACTATACTAATATGAAACTACACAGACATACTGCTTCATTGTCTATAAAGCTTGTTATAAGCATTATAGATATTGCTAAGTATTATTGTTGTACTGTATCTGTTTTTGCTGCTGCTAATCCATATTGTTGTTAGAGGCTTAAGAAATTTGCTAGTGGTCGATAACAGCTGAATTAACAAGTATGATGTTGTTTAGTACTTCAAGAAGCGCGCTATTCTGGTACACTGTTGCACTTGCAAAGCTTCTCCTGAAATCAAGGAGGATTTCAATAGAACTATAGAAATACAATAGAACTGTAAAAATACTGCCTATCCTTTGTGCAGTACTTTTCTGCCTGTAGTTAGTGACAACAAGCAAAAGCAGTGACAGTGCAGCATGGACAAGCTGTCTGTTGGCTTCAACCATTCTAGCTGTATCTCAGCAGCCCGTCCCTCAAACCTTGTTTTATGTCTGTTGCCCCCAGTCCAACCTCCATTTATATCAGGTTCAGCTTGGGCACTGTAAAACCCCACCAGTGTGGTATGTGGGACTGAGTTGGGGGGAGACTGACAGCTCCAAGTATTTTTCTAATATGTTGCTTTGAAACTGCATTTTCAGGTTGCAGATAGGCATATTTATCTGTAACCATAACCATTGCCTTGTTTTCATTCAAAATGCAAACTCATGGAATTAAATTATTTCACTGATTTTTACCACACAGGCAAGGTATTGATATGCTAAAAAATCCTTGCTAGTGTAGGTCAGTGCATCTGTTGATATGTTGTAATGTTTGATTGTCATTATATGCTACAAAAATTAGGAGCTGTCCTTGTCCCATCTTTCAGCTGAGAGATGATCAGTCAGACATGTGGGGGTTGGGGGTGTGCACATGGATATGGATGCATATGTAGGCTTATGAATATAAAATTTATAAAAATTATGTGGAATAAAATATGAAGCAGGTTAAGCTTGGAATGACCACAAGCACAATGAAATCACAAGTGATTTATGAGTACCAATAAAACTTTTATGCAACACCATATTATCATGTCTTCTGCATCTGATGTCTTCAATAGAAAATTTACTTCAAAAATGTTGTGTACAACATTTTAAAATTATACAGTACTATTTATTGTACCATTTCATCTGTAAAAGCAGATCCTCTTTATATTAGTCCATCTGGAAAAGCCCTAGAAGGACTTTTCTCTATACTAGAAACCTTCTATCCAAAATAGCATTAGTTTTCTGGTCATTAAATATTCTGTTTACATGCTGTTGCATCTCAGAATTATCAAGAAGCTAGCAGCTGGAAACCTGTCTTCTTTAGTGGACTCTGTATGGAAATTCCTATAGAAGTATGTTCTTAAGGGGAATGCATGAATTTTTACCATTCTATGATGACATCGTCCTTCGATATTGTGCAGGGATGCACTCTCCAATTATCTGAATTCCTTCCCCTTTTCCACAGACAGCAAGAAGGGAGCAATCTTTGTGTCCCTTGGGTATATTTCACACTTCGTTATTTTCTTGTTGGTAGCGTGGATAGTTTATGTAGATTTGCTTGTCTGTTGGGAGACCTTATCTAAGAACTACTCCTTGTGTAAGACACGTGCAATACTTGATTCTTGATGTTTTCTGAATGTGAAATCTACATAATAAACATAGGTAAAGTTTCTCTGACTTTAATTCTTATCAGTAGGAGAGCCTGGAGGAATTTTTAAGTGTCTGCACCCTGGTACTCTAGCAAGTTCATTTATGTTACCAAGAACCACCTCTAATCTCAATGTCATATGACAAGGCCAAGATATGTTTTCCTTCTGTGTCAACACCAGAGCTTTCTGCTGTGAGTTGCATATCCCTCTCTTATTGCATCTTCTTGGTATTTTCAGTGCCAGCACCTTCCTCTGCTAAGAGCGTCTTATGGTGAAGCTGATGTTGCCTATCAAAATCACAGGTGCCAGAGATGGTTAGGGTGTATCTAATGATTTCCTGCATCCTGCTAAGGAAATTGCTACTCCCAAATTAAGGATCCATTGTATCAGCATAACCTCAGCATCCAAGCTATGAGTGTTTCTCTGGTAGAATTGAATAGTATAGAAATTAAGATTTATATGCGTGTTTTGCCAGACATTGTTTCTAAACTTAGCATAATGCACTGATGCCAAGAGTTACGAACTTGACTTGACTGTCTTGGTAGACCTTCCACAAACAACAACATACCAAACAGACAGGAGGAAAAACATGTTACTGATATTACTGTTTCTCAGGGGTTGTTTTTGTGCATGTATTATATTGACTCCCCATTATTTGTACTTTGGGAGTTTTTTCATTCTACTAGTTTTAACATAGGTGGCTTTCAAAGTATGCTGTTTACTTATGCAGGTAGACACTCTTCAGCTTGCAGGCTTCTATTGCAAAACTGTTAACAATCCAGTAATGCATTAAAAGTTTATATAAGTTATACTTTATATTATTCAGTTTCAGCAATCTGCTGAACCTTATATAGGACTTGTAAAATGTGTATTCAGTTTTTGGTGTTGCTAAGGAATAATCTATCACCCTTCAATTTCAGAAATTGCTGAGATCTGCAATGTTTCTGACATGTTTACCAAGGATCTCTAAAAAGTCCCCTTCATGCACAGAGGTATAATTAGGTGCTTTGTAAGGGTGGTATGGAGCGAATGCTCTTGGTGAAGACTTTCAGAATAGATCTAGAATCTTAACTCTTCTGGACTCCTCAAATTGATCAGGGGATTTGGGATCTTTATACTTGGCTTCTGGAGAATAAAATGTGATGACAGATGAGTAAATGTCATCACTTGTACCCTGAAAATGAGTTTTCATTTGCAAGAAACTGAGCAGAGACATGAGCCTGCATCTCTCTTATGTTACTAGTGTATTTAACTTGTATAGGGTGTCTGAAATTAATTGGATGGTTCATACCTCACAGAGATGCTGTTTCTAGGTTTCTGTATATATGTAAAATACTTCTTCTGGTTATATTTAATACACCTCTTGAGGGATTTTTAACATCTATGACCTAACATCTATATTTTAAATTCAGAATTGGACAGGTGCATCTCCATGAACACTGAAGTATTTGTCTCCTAGAAATTAACTTAAAAACCTGAATGTAGCTGCTGGTACTTCATGAAGACAAGCAGGTACCTTACCATGGGATTCAATAGAACATCTTTGCCTGTGGCTAAGGAGGTGACATTTTCCTCCTGGTATCCTGATCTCTTACCACCTATGTTCTTTACTTAGGCTGTCTTTTTAAATACAATTGTTTAGGGAATATGAGTTGTTAATCTTTCTCAGGGCAGTATGAGGGAGGGATTTCATTTGTGTTTTAAGGGCCCAGCTGATCTACCCTTTCATGTCTGAGGTATGTCTTGGGCAGAGGCAGCCATAAAAATGCAAGCGGGTAAGAAATAAGAGAATCTTTGCAGTTTAAATCATCTTTATTTTAGAAAAAAAAAAAAAAAAAAAGGTAAATAGCGGTCTCAGAATCATGGTATTAGATTTACGTGCCTAAATTCTACTGATCTACCTCATGCCTTTGTGTTTTTTTGTACGTTGTGCATTGAATAAATCCAAGGTTTCAAGGAGGATTGTAGAAGCTAGAGTGAAGCATTTGCTCTTTCATTGTAAACTAATTGAATTCTAGTTCTATTGTAAATCAGTGCCTACTTAATGGAATTGTGTTTGTAACTTCATCAAACTAACAAGGAATCAAATGAAACAAAGTAAAAATAGTCTTTGTGAGGGACTAGAAGTGTTTCTACTCACCTTATGCAGTGATTGGCAGAAACCAACATCAGCACATAGACCCCAGATCTTCTGGGAAGTGTATTGTACATTTCTGTCTGCCTGAAACAACAACAAAAAAGTTCCTTTTCCCTTGTAAAGTAGTGTTATCATATATTGAAAGAAACTGAAGCTTGAGTTTACTTTGAGTTTCAGGAAAAGATAAGAGAAAGACCGCAGTCTTGATGATCCAATGCGCATTCAGCAGTTAGTAGTTATATGCCAATTAAATAACACAGGAATAAAAGCTGTTACTTTTAGGCCTTGCATATGGGTGGTAGCAAGAGATACATTGGTAAAACAGGAATAAATGAATGTCTCTGCATTTCCACCTGCTTAGCATAAGGCAGAAGGTCTTTTCTGATCAAAAAGTTGTCTAGGAGTCTGACATGTGGTAGTTAATTACAATCAGAAACATGAAACACATAGCTATTAACTGCTTTCTCACACCTCTGACAAAGGTTACTGTTCCCACAAAAAGACAGCTGAACAGCTCATAAAGAATAACTTCTTGAAATCCCAGAAGATTTGCACTATAACAGCAGACTTCTGTAAACTTCTGTGACTCAGAAACTACTTTACAACCTGTTTGGTCATCTTGGCTGCCTGTACAGCAACTCCTGTCAGAGGTGGAAAACACTTCAGACATCTTTTTCTAGCTTTCTTTCCCATCAGAGTCAGAATTTGGTACACATTTAGACAAAAATGGGTTACAGTGGGTCAGCGGCAGCAGTGGCATCTGTGTAGATAAACTCTGTACTCTTGGGAATTCTTTCTTGTGACTGGCATCAGAAAAAGGAAGGATAGCCTAAGAAGCTGTTGAGTTGAGTTAGTAGTCGTTACATAGCATGTCTACAACCAAAACTCAAGTACTATCATTAGTTTTAATTATTCAAAGTCTGGAGTACCATTAAATATATCCTGAATTCTGTACATCCATACACAACAACATTTTGAAAATGTGGTAATTTGTATAGAAGACCAGCAATGAAAAAGCAAATTGGTTAAATGTGACAGAACACTAATATTGATGAATGTCCTACTTTGTTTATTTTCTTCAGTTTGCAAGCTTTGAGGAAGGAAAAGTCCCGAGATGCTGCTCGATCTCGCCGGGGAAAGGAGAATTTTGAATTCTATGAGTTGGCAAAGTTGTTGCCGCTGCCTGCAGCCATTACCAGCCAGCTTGACAAGGCATCCATCATCCGACTTACAATTAGCTATCTGAAAATGAGGGACTTTGCTAATCAAGGCGATCCTCCATGGAACTTGAGAATGGAAGGACCTCCACCTAATACATCAGTAAAAGGTATGCTGTAAATACATTGTATTGTATCAAATATGGCAGCCTTTAGTAACCTCTAAATTGAAATTTTTACCATCATCCTTTCTTCTTTCCCTGCATATCAAATCCTTTAAAGGGATACAAATGTGGAAATCTGAGGTCTGCATGAGAAAGACACCATGTGAAGGTGAAATAAAACTCTTATTTTATATATTTTTATTTAACAACAAACCTGTTGATATAAGTATTACAGCTCTAAGTTTTCTGAGTAAAAGATTAAATCATTCAAAGTTATTTAACAATGATTGTGTTACTTTTCCTTTTCTAGTATTCTATAAAAGGATGCATTTGAGAGGAACGTGGCGTTATTCCTTGATTTGAGAACTCAATCTCTTAATTCTGTCACTAAAACTTAAAGGCAGAATCATGTTGTTCCCAGTTCACGAACATCACATCTAAATTTTTAAATCTTCATATCAGAGACCAGTATTTTATTCATCATCTTTTACGTGTATAGAAATTATTTTTGATTCTTGAGCTTGTAGGCATTTATCAAGACTTCAGCCAAAATACGCTATTTTCAGTATTAAACACCCTCTTTTCATGCTTAAATAGGCTATTGAGCCACAAATGTTTTAGACGTGAGTCGCCATAGAAGTCTGTTAATAGAAGAATCAGATTTGTTTTTAGAGGCTGTATGTGTGTTGGTCCTGACTAGTGTTTCTAGTAACTTGTATAAACTGAACGTTTTGTGTAGTTTTTTATTCATGCTATGTATATAGAAGAGTGCGATCTTGCTGTCTGATAAGTATTTTCAATTAGTGTGAGAGAACCTTATTAAACTACAATGTCCATGAAGGGTTACTGGTACTGGCAGTGAAAAGAGCTTTTACTTACTCTTCTATTTAAAGGAACCAAGATTAATTAAGCAAAGTTATAATTTTCAGTGGATGGAGGGCAGTAGACATGGAGGGCAACAACCAAAGGACTTTGAGGCTGATGATTTAGTAGCTGGACGTATTTGCGTCACTTCATATATTTCATTTATATTATCTGCCATGCCGTATATAATTTTCATGAAGAAAAAAGGTAATAATTACATCATTCAGAGCATAAGTACAACATGGTTCATCAGGCTTCTGATATGCAAATATTCCCCATTTTTTTCAGGATGAAACTTTGCTCTCAGGTAATTAAACAATGTTTCAAGACGAGTATAAAGTAGATTCCTTGCTGTAGGATCTATGAGCTGTCTGTCAAAATAAATAATTCCTTCCCATATTCCTGTAGCTAACTGACACGCAGAGCTTCTACAAGCTTCCTTGTGTTACAGAAATCTGATGTCTGCAGGTCTCTGTGCATATTTTCAGAGTATCTGGGATCTGTTTTTCATTATTCTCTTGTGGAATAAGAATACATATATGAATACTGAAGCTTCCTTTTGGGCAAAGATTGTAATGAAGGAAAGATTTTAAAAGGAGAATAAAACCTTATTCTTAGATAAAAGCATAAATAGTTTGGTCTAGATTAACATGTTTTTCCCTATAAAAAAGCTAGGTAAACAGTTAATGCCTTTCTACCTGTTGACAATATGGGTCCTAGTCCTCTAGGCATAAGGACTGTGGGGGCGATAAAGAAGGATTTTTACTTTTTGTTCTATTTGAGTAGATTTTTTTTAAAGCTTATTAGGATTTAAGTTTTTCTCAGTTTATTGAAATAATTATTACTAATGATTCCATTGTATAAGAACTCACCGTAAGCAGGCTTAACAGTACAGGACAGGTATACTTTATTACTTCACCAGTTCTCTTTACACAGAAAACCTGTTCACACATTCTGATCAAACATTTGTGAAATTCTATCAAAAGAAATTCATTTTTGTTTATAAAGGTTGCCTTTTTGCTGGCCTTGAAGAAGTTCATATTGATAAAGTCATATAAATAGCTTGCAGCTTCATATGAAATACAGTTGATAATTCTACAATAAAACATTGGACGTTATACTTTGTGCAAGTCCAAGCAATCTCCTGAATAGACTCAAAGGTATTTGGAAAATTATATGAGAGGTACTTGTGCTGCATAGGCAACTGCTCCCCTGTGTACTTCCCCCACACCCCGCCCGCAATGTGATGGTCTGCTTGTGTTAATAATTAAATTTCAAAGCTTAGTTTTAAATTTGTTCCCCACTACTGTACAGCAATTTAATCATTTTAATTGAGTATTTCAGGAAGGTCCTTTACTCTGCCCTGTATTTATCACAGCTTTTCTTAAAAGTCTATAAAGGCTGATGAGTATGTTCTCTTATGCCTATTGTGTAGTGATCACTATAAGTTTTGCTTGCAAATGAACACTCAGGTGACTTCATATAATACTTTCAGAGTCAATTACTTCATGGAAATATCTTGAGCAATTGGGAAGTAACAGTTTTCTCCATTATTTAAGAAATATCTGTATTGTTATAATACAGATCAAATCTACAATGAACATTATGCATTATTCAAGAAATGACCAGGCATTCTCAGCAGTGTTTCAGCTAAATAACTGATGATTGTAACCTTTAAAGAAATCTCATTGTGGTGACTATTGGTAAATCATTTCTCCATTCATAGTAATCTTTATTTAGAGGCTATCTAGAAACCATTATATCTTTTATTAATCTTAAAAGCAATAGCCAATGATTTGACATTTGCTAAAAATGGATAAATCTTCCATCAGCAGACTTCAGTCAATTTTTTTTGGTGCATTGTCGAAGGCCTTCTATATGTAGGAAGTATTAGACCTTGTAAACAAATACACAATTTGCAGCAGATGAGTTTAAAGATTAAAGTTCTTAAAGATCAGGACGTAATTCCTACAGGGCAGAAAATAATCAAAAAGTTATTTAGAGTCAATAAGAATAAAATTGTTATTCTTTACATAGTACATACAATATGTTATGAATAACAGTACTATTCCTCTTTGTTTCCAACCCTCCTGAAGTCTTTTTTTTTTGACTTCCAGTATTTAAGGGAAGTATTCTGAGGAGAAAAGTAAATGAAATACAAAGCTTTTTGTTTTTTTCACTGAGTGACTCTGCTGAAAGCTCTGATCTCAGAATGGAAGAATTTTAATAGCACGTTCTGTGTTCAGACAGTAGTGGTGTCTTAGGTGGCATGTCACTTGAAGGCCTCCCTTGTGTTTTGATTACCTGACCCAGAGTAGGCCCCATAGCCCTTTCACAACATCAGACTGTTGTGAGCACCTTCATATTTTGGAATATCATTGTCTGCAAATGATTGACTCCAAATTTCTTAATGTTTTTAGCACAAACTGTTGTTGAAAATGTTCAAAGATCAGCATCTTATGTTCTTTTCCACTATGTGATTTGTTTTCACCAAACTATATATATATATATATATATATTTTTTTTTTTCCCAAGTCAAGGGAGAGAAGGGAGTGTAAGGTGCTGTTATGTTCTGCGATGCGTGGAATGTTTGTAGCTGAAGTCATATCATGTAGCTACTTTTTGGGTGAGCTTTGGACTCTGGTACTAAACTGGGATCGCCATCACCATAAAAAGAAGGTTCCTGACTCTTTGTCTTGAACACATTGTTAGCACTTGCCATTTCTGTTTCTTTTGAAGCAGCAATCAACTCACTAGTCTGTGCCTAATTCTGTAAAGCCTTTAGGAGACTTGCTATAATGATTTTTTTTTTTTTTTTTTTTTTTTTTTTTTAGTAAACTGAGGTGTTCATTTTTGTCTTTGGAAATGCAAGTGTTTGTGTAAGGCCATGAGTATAATTTCCTGCTGAAGAATATGACGGGAAACTAGAGTATGTGAGACAAATTTAGGTGTCTTTTCTTTGAATGAAAAAAAGTAATTAAGAGATTATCTGCAATCTGAAGTTATAAGTGGGTTTATTGTGCTTTATTTTGTTTAAGCCAAAAATTACTTTACCTGTGTAAGATAATCTTGCTTATCTTCAGTCTTGAGAGAAGATGAGGTGAATGAGATTGTGAGGAGTGAAAAGCACTTCAGTAAACAGTACCGACTGGCATGTCACTTTTACTTTAGCTATCTCTACTTTTAGCGTTACAGGCTCTGAAATCAAGTAGCTTTACACATCTGTGTTCTGAAATTAATACGTTGGCATATGAAAAGAAATCAGATGTTGTCAAAATTTTGTGGTGGACTGAAATATTTCTTTTCTATGTTGCTCGTCTTATAACTAAATATGACTCTGACGTGTTACTTGTAATAAAGCATTCAGTGTCACTTCAGTTCTGCATTCGTGAGAAAATTAAAAATCTTTTGACAATCGCAAGAAGAAAAAATATGCTTTAAAACAAAGTTGTGCATTTCCTTCAAACTATCATGCTTTTCAAAGGGTCAGTTATCAATGCAAACAAAGTATAAAAGTATAGGTTGAAAATGAACTTTGTTTTATCGTACTGTGGAACTTGGGGTCGAGTCCAGTGCTTTGAATTCTCTGGGAAAGAAAATAAGCAATAATAATAATTGGAAGGTACGGTACTAGTTATCCTAACTGTCAAGTAGGATTACGTTAATTAATTTAAATAACTTTTTATAGTAAGTTTTATGCTAGATAAGTACACATTTTTTAAGAGTTCCCTTCTCATTTAATGTTACTTAATCACTCACATTTCTCATTGTGAGTGATTAAGTAACATTATCTCTTGTCACCCTCTTATATTTTAAACTAAATGTTGTCTCCTGGGTAGGAGAAGCAAGACAGTAGTACAAGTTCTACTGCTAAACCTCATAAACTGATAAAATTTCCTCTGAGATCACCCTTCCTTTCTTAGCTACCATGCACTTCCGTCTCAGGGAAACCATCCAAAGAGGTGAAGAAATAAACATTCTTCCTCAACATTTTTGGCCTAAGACACTGTTTTTCACTGTCACACAGGAAAAGATCATTCAGATGGCATAGCAAATATATTGTAACACATGATTTGGCAATATTGTTTGTCATGAAAAGGGCCTCTAAATCTGGCTGTCTGGCTTCACATGGAACTTCTGCTATTGTGCTGGAGAATTCTTGATAGCCTTGTAATTTATTACTCCATATCTTGCAGGCATTTTTCTTATTGATAGGAAAATCTGATTCCTCTTGGTACAAAAGCTGCTATACAGTGCTTTGGCTGTGTACATGTATCAAACACTGATTTTAAATGTATTATCTACCATTCTAAACCTGTTTATTTGGTCATAGGGGTAGTGCAGTTGTGGTAAATTGTTTAATCACCTATTGCACAGACTAAAGAAAAAAGTCTATTAGGTGATGTTTAAATGTAGAAAGTGAGTGCTGGAAATTTCAGGCAGTCAGTGGTAAAAAGATAATGTTCTTTGTGAGAATTATTGATGGTTTTCTAGTATGAAAAATATGGAACCCAAAATGAGGTAGCTCTGTTTGAATCTCACTGTGATAGATAAGAAGAATTGAATACTGGACTCGGACTTGGTGGTTGCCTAGTGACAAGTGATCAGGACCTGATTGCTTTCAATCTCTGCAAATGGAGTAGGGTGCCAACCAATATACTCAGTGCTTTGGAGGGACTAATTGTCTAATGGTGAAACTTAGATGTTAAATTGCTTGTGAGGAAAAATTTAGATAGAGAAATTAGAATAGAACTTGACTAGAACTCTTACAGGAAAAACATGAAATGATGATTTCCTAGGCACCTGAAAATTATAAAATGGTGTACTTTTTCAGAATGAAAGTGAACGCAATAATAAAGAAAACATATCTATTTGTATTTATGTAAAATTTTGGGAATAAAAGGGGAATATATAGCAATTAAGATAAACTGGAATGTCTAAGGTGGAGAAAGTTGACAAAGAAAAGAGGAAATATGAGAAATGAAAGGGGTCTCCATTGCCCAGCATATCAATAAAACAACTGAAAGTATTCAGTTCTCCCTGGGCTCAGTAGTTCTTTATCATATATATACATATATATATATATATTTATATATATTGAGATATGCTATATATATATATTGAGGTATGCTCATACAGTTTTGACATCCTGACCTGTTTGTTTATTTTTTATTATTTTTTTAAACCAATATAGATTCCAACATAGAAAAATTTCCCTCATAACATGAGCAGCAGTGGAAAATGTGCCATTGTTTATAGCTTAGTCCTTGCTGTCCCAACACACTGCTGTGCAAAACATGGCCCTATCCCATGTGTATGTTATTACAAAGAATCTTTGTGGACAACTCCTCTTGAAGTACCACATTTCCAAGACAGATCAATGTCCTAACAGACTGGAAAGAAAATCAGATGATAAACAGTTCATACTGTACCGTTCATCAGTACTCTACAAAACTGTTCATTAACTGAAAAAAAGTTGGGTGGCATCCAGTAGAGCTAAGCTTGAATAAATCAACTGACCTTGGATAACTTGTATCAAAGGGCTCCAAAAACCCTGAAAATATATTTGTCCCACTAAGTTAAATTTAAATGCATATTTTTTATATCATGGAAGTTGTAGATAGATAAGATTGCAAGGGGTAAGTTTAAGAAGAAAAACTGGAATGACATGAGTTCTAAAGGTTCCAGTGGAGAGACATGGGTAAATGAAGATTAGCTAGTCTGTCATAAGTAATAGACGTTCTATTGGAGAAATTACTCTAAGGATAAAATAAGGGTAAAATTATATATTTTTTTCAATAAATGTGGATAAATGAAAAGTTGTTTTTGTAAAACAAAGCCTAATTCTCTGAGGTTGCTAGTCAATTAACAAGGATATACAGTCTATACTGAAATATTTTTAAGGCATTTAATTTACTGATTCATAATACTTTGGTTTTAAAATAGTGGGATATTATATTGGCACATCACACCCTCCCATTAACTGATCATTTATAACTAATCTTGGAATGCATAACTGATCTTGGAAAGCACCTAAAAGAAAGTTACTATTAACAAAGGAGCTTCTGTGGATTTCTGCAGCAGTGGTTGCACTCTGGTCATGATCATCAATAATCTGGCAGTAAATATGGCATCACTGCTGATTTTAAATTTGCAAATTTCAATGATGTTTGGATCATTGACAATGATCTGTACAACTTAGTACATCAAACCTCCTGTTTTTTTTTTTGTTTTTTTTTGTTTTTTTTTTTCAGTAAAACGAAATAGAAAATTAAATTGTTCTTTAGTCTTATTATCACATTAGTCATTTTCATCCTGACTATCCTAAATCCAGGACAGAGGAAAAAAGAGCCTACCTGATACTTGAAGAGCTAGCAGAAACGGTAAAATGATTTAGTTTCTGATGGTGCTTTATTTGTGTCATAAAAAGTTCTATTCATCACTTGTGTAGAGACACAAAACATTTACTGCTGGTAACAAATTAATGCTCTTTCTAAAATGTTGTCAATCAGATGGCAGTGCCTGGAAGAATTGTTTATTGCTAGTGCTCCACCTTACAACTTAACAATTAAATAGCAAAACAACCAAACAGTAATTGTTTTTATGAGCAAGGAAATAGAACAGGTGACTTTAATGTTTTTTCTCATACTCAAAGCTGCTATTTTATTTCCATTCTATTGCACTGCAATTCATCTTCTGTTTTGTTCTACACTGGCTTTGCCATTTTTGCATTTTCTTTCTTTTAATACAATTAATTTATTTTTAAATTTACAATTTATTTAGTTTATTTTTCCTGGCCAGTTTTTATTTCCTCTTGTCAGTTTTGGTGTTGACTCTTCCATTTTGTATTCCTGCAATTTTCACTGTGTTTGCAGCTACAGTTCTTCAATTCTCAGTGCAGTCTTGGTAATGAAAAACTCATGAAAAGCCACCAGAAGAAAATAATAATAAAAAAAATAACTGTTTGCTTCACTCTTTCATCTTTCAATATGCATGTCTATGGACATTCATCCACTCTATCATTCAAAATTCACATAATTTCCTCATTCCAGCTAAAAGATAGTATTTTAATTCTAATTTGTGGCTGAGAATATTGACAGTATGGGCTGAGTGGGTTTTCACAAGAGCATGGCCTTCAG
Organism: Nettapus auritus; assembly: GCA_011076525.1. Taxonomy (NCBI): domain Eukaryota; kingdom Metazoa; phylum Chordata; class Aves; order Anseriformes; family Anatidae; genus Nettapus; species Nettapus auritus. The sequence continues at coordinate 44,065,635 of CM021769.1, forward strand.
CAATGGACTGACAAATATGTCAGGAGGAGAATTGTATTGACAGTTGCATGGGTTGCAACCTTGGTGATTATAGTAAAACAAGACAGAAAACTTTCAACTTAAAAAGAAGTTAATAAATTAATTTCATTGTATAATCACATGTATTGTTAAGGAGAGTTAATTACTCATCCAGTAGAAATTTGTGTAAAAGTTGATGCCACAACAGTCCACTTTTCCAAAAACCCTTAATAAAATGTTTCCATATGATTTTACATTCATGTTTTATGTTGCATGGGTTAGCACCAGGTGGTCTTTTTTAGAAGCATGAATATCTTAAATGGTATGTACAGTCTACATAACTTTTTCAAATAATGCACATGATGGGGTTAGCCAATTACAGATGTGCAATAAATCCGGTGTGCCAAAAATGCTTGTTCTGCTTTTTGCTTATACTAATCAGAAACAGACAAAAAGTAATAATTGCCATAGTTTTGATATGTAAAATGAAAAAAGGCTGTTGCTATCTGAAAGGCTATATCTGACAGAATTTTTCTTTGTCTTTTCATTTGTCCTATTTTGAACAGAAGACAAGTGACTTTGCTGTGAAGAGTGGTTTGAACAGTCTCTCTGTAAAGGTTATATTGTAGTGATCCATTTTTTAAGTGGTTGAAGAATTGGATCTTATGGTTGGATTTAAACGTTTCAGTGTAGTCATCATACTTGAATCTCCTCAGCTGAGCAAAGAATGTAAGAACATGCTTAAAGTCCTGCTAACTTCAATAAAGTTTAGCAATATCTTTCTTTCTTTTCTTGATGTAGTTTACTGGATTTCTGTAAATGGTCCACAGTTCTGTAAATTTTTCTTTCATTTGAGACAAAATATTTGAGTCATCTGAACTCCTACCATATACCTCCAGTGATATTAATGCTTTCTTTAGATCTCATTGAGATCATTGAGGGTGATAATAAATGCATCTGTATAAAGGGAAGAATAAATAGATTAACTACCTGATAATGAATGTAGCAGTCCTTAAACATGCACACACATGTAAAAATATGTTTTTATTTTTATGAATAGGGTATTTAAATTTTTATTTACTTATTTTTTACCTGAGTTAAACACTTTACAGGTCAACAGTTATGACTCAAATATTTTGTCTCAAATGAAAGAAAAACTATTTTTAATGGAAAGAGCAAATCTGTGTTTTTTTCATCTCATGTGCTTACAATTATATATTTATTAGTATTTTCTAAAATGACTGTCTAAATATTTGGCATAAATAATTGAGCTGTGGAAATGAAGGTTAAAGTAGATGGATTTAATAATAACTCTTAATTTTTGTGCAATAGTTGTGTTAGATACCTGTGGCCAACAGAGCAAGATTTAGGTATTCAAGGTAGAATTTTAAAAACCAAAATGCAGTGATTTTATATCTATATAAAATGCAAGTATAACCACAGTCCATCCAGTGCTTGACCACAATATCAATGCAGCTTAATTTCTGCAACTCTTCTCTTTGAAGATGGAGGAAGGAAATAGAGTTTCCACCAAATCCCTATGCTCATGTGGTCTCCCATTTCAATCAGGGATATAAAGTAGAATACAATGAATCCATAGTAAAGACTTTCCCAGGACATTAGAGAGATCAGTCAAAACTGTTTTCATTAGCTGTCTGTAATTAAAGAACACCCTTCATAGAGAGCTTACAATTTAGAGAACATGAAAGCCTCTACATCTCTCTGAGACTGAGCAAAATAGGAATCTTCATAACACTGGGAACTTAGGTAATAAAATATTTCACTCCTTTAAGAAACATGTTTTTTGTTTGTTTGCTAGCTTTTAAGCCAAGATGAATATTTTTCTTTATAAATTCTTTTAAATTAGTCATACTGTGATTCCTGTTTCTAAGGAAGGAAAGAAAGGCAAATCCCTAATAAACTACTTAACTCCAGTTGTGCTACAGTCGTCTTCATAACTGGAGCTGTTACAAAACGTTTACCTTAATTTCAGTGCTTGAGCATGTCAGTCCCTATAATTTTTACACAGTTAGCCCAGTGCATCTGCACAAGCATGAATGTGTTGTCACTCTGCATTCTATTTGTACTATATAAAAACTGGTTTTGCTTTGCTTTGCATGGGGTGGTGCCACATTTAAGTACAAAATTCCATGTCTTATTTCATCATCTGGAAAGTCATTAAATGCATATTCATAAAAAGAAGATGGAGGAATATTTTTCACATTTTTACATGCACAGAGAATTCCCAGTCATTGCATACAGCAAGCGGAATGATATTGTCAACTTTATTTCAATTTAGAATTTATAGAAAACCACAATTGTGTAGAAGTTTAGGAAAGATCAGGAGCTGGTTTTTCCTTGCTTTTTTAAGTACATATGATATTTCTGTAACTATCAGAACTCTACATTTATGTATCCCCTTTCAAATTTGAATTGCTGTGTATGCCAGCTGTTTCTCATCCTCTTGATGAAGCCGAACAGTGCTGATAATGCTAATAGAGAAATTGAGGCATATACAGATTTAGGGCTAGCTTTTCAAAAGAGCACAGCACCCCAACTGGGGCCAGATTTCAAAAGATCTCTGATCCTATTCAGCAACAAAATAAATAGCTGGATTTTCAAAAGATTTCAGCACTTTGGTAATCTGATCATAAGAAGCAGCTGCTGAGCACATTTGCAAAGCCAGCCAAGAGTGACTTGCTCAATATCACATGAGAAGCGTGTGGTTGAGCAGGGAATAGAGCCCTCTTCCCATGTCCTAAGATTAAGAATCCAGTTCTTTAGCAAGAAGGTCATCTTCGTGTCCTTTGCAAAAATACTGTATTAGTGAGCCTTTCACCAGGAAATTTAGCCAATTTCTGTGAGAACATAGTTTTCAGAATAACCATTAGGACATATAGTCAGGCTGGATAATGAAGCAATCAAATAGGAAAAACACTTTTAATCAGTTTCATATTGCATCTCTATGTTATATTGTCTTAATTAGGCATCCCTTGAAAAATAATCCCTACAGTATTTTTTAAAGACTTCAATAAACATTGCCAATCTTTTAAGTGTCATCAAAATAATAATAATAATAATAATAAGTAGGTATTCTAAGAAATATGAGAAATCCACAGAAGCCTGTGACAAGTGTCTAGGTGTGATTTTCTGTGGGCTTCCACCCTAAAACCATTTTCTGAATGTGCATTTTTTTGACATTTTAAATATTTCTGTCCCTTCCTGTAGTTGGTAGAAATGGGAAGTTTCGTTTTCTCCTTATTTTGTATATAAACTCTAGATTCATATCTTCCTCTCTGTACCTTCTAGTTTCTATCCTGTGTTGTTTTTTTTTTTTTTTTTCTTCTGTTATTCTTTTGCTCCAGTGTGCTATCCTGAAGACTTAATGGGTAAGCTTTATTTCACATATACTACGAAGGAACTGAGAGGAAAAGCAACGGCTCACCCAGCCTCATTGTACATTTTGCTTTTGTAGTTGTATTCCAACAACTTCATGAGACATAAAGGAACTGTAGCCTTCATGCAGATGGCTGAATTGAGAGACCACATGGCTGCCTTGAGATGATAAGTCTTCTACAAGGCCCATGTATTGAGTTCACCTATTACCAGCCTTGGAACCAGCCCATAAGTGTTTCTTGGGTAGAAGTATCAGGCATAGCCAGTGCTCAAACAGTTTTCCAGAGTGTGCTCACTTACAGCTTTGGTGTTCTTTGGTCTCTAGCAGTGATGATGCCAGAGAATGCAGTATGGGCATTATCTTTGAAGATGCCTATGTGTGTCCTGAAAGTGTTGTTCTTTCACCTGCCGAACAAAAAGAAAAATTTGGGGGAAAGCTCTGTTCAGTTAAAGCTTTGTTCGGTTTGAACTGAACTGCATACAAAGGATATGATGGTCATGAAGTGATTGGTTCTTGAAGTGGAGAGCACTTGCAGAACTTTTTTTTAAGGTACAATGTTAAGCAGCTGTGGTAAGCATCCAGTCTGACCCTTTGCAGACCCAAGACAGACCCTCATCCAGTAATTTCTGCATCTGTTTGAGATACAGGTTTATCTCTGAAGAAGGTATCTTATGTTGATGTAAAGCATGTAAATGATAAAGAATCAACTACATCCCTGGGCAGATTGTTCCAATGGTTAATTACTGTCACTGTGAAAAAAGTGTGCCTCATTTGTAGTCTTATTTCAGCTTCGGCTTCCAAACACTGGATCTTGTTATGCCTTTTTCACTAGATTAATGAGCTGCCTACTGTCAGAAATCTCTTCCACATGTAGGTATTGTGATCCTCTTAACCTTCTTTTCAGTAACTAAATAAATTGAGCTTTCTTAGTCTTTCACTATAGGGAATGACTTTCAGAAGTCTAATCGCTCTTGTAGTTCTCATTTGAGTCCTATCCAATTTTCTAAGACTTTCAGAATGGAGAAAACCACAGTTGAACACAATATTTCAATAATAGTGTCATAAAAGCCTAAAGTAAAAATTACAGTGTCTATTCCAGTGTGATATTCTCTAGCTTATCTCAGCGAAATATTTAATGTGCATTTTAGTGTAATGGAAATATTTTTTTATTATTATTTTTAATTTTGGGAATTAACATCTATTTGCCTCTCACTGTGGTGGTTCTGGAAAAGGTTTAGACAATGTCAAGAGGTAAATTCTCAGGACTAATTGTGAATGCTGAAGGTTACCCCTAGTTTGTATTTTGTTTCAAAAGCAGTTATTTCAGTAGGAATAGACTGAGGTAGAGAGAACTGAATTTAGAGAGTGGGTACCACAAGGTAAGATTGGGGAAGTAATCTTTTGGGGAACAAGGCTATCACAGTTAGGATATTGAATGGGCCAGGATAGGTAAAACCACAATGTTGGCTTGCCTGCAGAATCCAGAAGATCTCTCCAAACAAGCATCTATCCACACAAACACACATTCACAATCCTGTGGTGCACAGAAGTTAGGGCTCTGCAAGGAAAATGAAGTCACTTTTTTAAAGACAGCATGTTAACTGAAACCAAAATTTGTATGGAAATGCCATATGGAAATTTTGGAAAAAATTGGAAAAATTTGTACGGAAAAGCCATTCTGAATCCATACTTCCTTGGTTCAAAATCAGAGTTAAGTGAATTCAGGCTATCTGCATGGTTTCAGTTCAGCTGTCTCTAGCAATTTTGTAGTAATGGAAAGAGACATGAGCATTTCCTTATCTGCAAGGAAAAGTGCCTTTTTCAGACCCAGGTAGTTTCTTCACGATTATAAACTAAGCTTCAGATTTTGCCAGTGACTTCATTTAGTTCATATTCTCAAAAAGTAAATTCTGAAAGTAACAGACAAATATTTCAGACTCAGCCATTTTCCTCTGTGAATCGCTTTGGGAGAAAAATATTTTACTCTCTTTTTAGTCCTGCACAAAAGCTGTCTCCTCAGACTCCTGGGTCAATTCCCTTAATTCCTCCAAAAATGCAGTTACAGTCTTTTTACAACTTTCCTAACCCAGACAGCAATCTTTGGACACCTCAGGAAAACCTTCCTTTGTGCTTCAGCTCGCACTTCAGAGGCATGGGATTTTGCCCGTCATCAAAAATTTGGGGTGACTACTTCAATTCTATGCAACATTAAATGAAGTGATATCAGAACTTGAAGTCTTGCTTCTCTTGTTTGTGAAGCATGTGAGTCAGAAAGGAAACCCATGGCTCTGAGACAGCAGCACTCACCACATATCAAGCCCTGCTTGATATGCTGCTACAGGTAGACCGAAGATATATTTGACTCTTCGCCGTCACTATCTTCCCTTATCTTGTGTTACCCAACTTTTCAGTTTACCTTACCTGTATTTGCCCTGACTTCTTTCCCAAAACTATTTGCTAGGGTTGGATTACTTGTAACAATAGCCAAAATTAAAGAGTGCTTTGGCTTCTTTGCCTACGTGGTTGGTTATGTGTTGTCAAAGGATAAATTGGATAACTGCATTCATTTGCACAACTTCTCCACAGAACTTTTAAAATTATTCAAAATTATTTTTTTTTTTTTTTTAAAAAAAAGGTAAACCTAAATAAGTGTGCACAGTATTTGGGTGGATATGTTAGGTTACAGGTTATTTCTGCTATTAATAGAGTTTTTCTTTGTATATATTCATGTGTTTTAGTAAGTTACAGTAAAGTTAAAATCATCTGAGTCCATCTGTAGTATATTTTATGCTTCTAATGATTTCATTTTAATGTCTCTGTTTAGTTTCATACTGATCATTTATATTAATAAAAAAGAAAAAGCAAGGAACCTGCCATCAATCATTCATTTAATCAAGTAGCAAAAGTAGATAAACATACTGAGTTAATTATTCTTCTGTACGTAGTGATTGACAATAATGGTAATTTATTCCCTTTTTTAACCTTTGACTGCCAGTATAGTTGGGATTAATAGACACTGACAAAATGAGAAGAAATAATTTTTTGGAAGTCACTAAACATTGCTAATGTTGGAGTGCTTTCCCCTGAAACCTTGCTCTGAAGATGCATCAGATCTGTCATGCTATTTCTCACACCTTTTTGTGCTGTTTCATGCTATTTTGGCGATTGATATTAGTTTACAGACATATGACCAGGAATATTTTATGAATGAAGAAACTTTTGGGGATATACAATATTGCATCTTCACATTTATTGGAGATGAATGTGGAGATTTTAAGATCTCAAAATACTTTGCACGTTATTGCAGAGTCTATTCAAAAGCTAACGAAATAAGTCAATGTTACAGCTAGTAAACTGTCATCTGCAGCATCCATCAGACAACATCTTATCCATATGAATTCTCTTTTTCCCCTTTTCAATATTTGTGGGTCTGTCCGAAGTTGGGAGAGTATTTTTCAGACACTTTTGCAGAATTCCCAAAGCAGCTCTCACTGATAGGAGTGCAGAGAAGTCAATTCAACCACGTCTCCCAGCTTTTCACCACTGAATTGTATCCCCATGACTCAACAGGCACCTCAACGGATTCCCGTTAATCAGTTACCCTAACTTCTAAAAGGTATTTGTCATAATTAATACTCCTTCAGATTAGTACAGGAGTATGGTGTCCTGAACAAAACATGATGAGGACATTTTGCAGGTGTTTTTGAAATACTGTGTAATGTTGTGACATTCAAACAAGCAGAAGGCATGGTGTATAATATGCTTTTCACCTAGCTTTCACCTAGCTTGAATGGTGCATCAATGAACAAAATACTACTTCTATTAGAAATAATCTGATTTTATTCAAGTGTGTTTCCTATAATATTTCAATAAGTGTAGTTACATATTTCAAGCATGAAAAAGCTTTGCATTTGCATCTGTATCTTTTAGTAAGTGAACCTAAAATTTCAGAGGCACAAATAGTAAGTCTTGATTTTACAGATTTTGTTTGGATCTGTTTTTTTGTTTGTTTTGTTTTGTTTCCTGAAAGGGTGACCTAGTTGTACATAACCAGATAATCTCCCACATTTTGTATTTCTTCAGGTGTTCAAATATTGAAATGATTTCTTGCACTCACAAATGGCATGCTACATGGTTCCTGTGCATTCCTTTCTTAAGGAATGAAGGAGGACAGAGATGATATTTTTCAGTATACTGGCTCTCATGGACCAGGTTCCAATTCCAAACAAACCAACAAAAACAACAACAACAAAACCTTGGTCAGTTTGAAGAGAGATACAAAGGTTCAGAAAAGAAGAAAGTTGTTGGCACAGTGTGTAGTCTTTCAAGGTATACTTCCTGCTTTTGTCAGGGACTTTGTGACAGACCTGAGGCCCCCTCAGGAATTATTGCACACCCTCCCCTTCCCCCCCCCCCCTCCATTTTGTGGCCTTCAGAGAGACTGCTGGTGGGCTGCCAGTGGGGTTGCAGTGCCCATTGAGCTTCACATCATGCCAATATGCATTGACTTGCTAGTGAGAGTGTGTGAGAGGAGTCAATGGCCTTCTTGTAGCAGCAATTGTAAAGGCAATTTTGGCCTTTTTGTAGCAGCAATTGCAGAGGCAATTTGCAGGCTATAGACCTTAGTGAGGGTGGGCGTGGAGTAGACTGCAACTGCTAATCTGTAAGCAAGAATAACTAAGAAGGAACAATAAGAAAGAACCAATCGTGACTGCCCATATCTTGACTCAGGATCTTCTTGTCTCATACTCTCTAGATAACCCTTAGAAGCAAAGCATTGTTTTTATTTTTATACGTTTCTTTAAGGGTCTCTAATTTTACTCTTTGGGAAACTCGTAAATTTTCCAACTCAGGTCATGTTAAATGCTGTGTGTTTTCACTAAATATATTCCAACTAAGATTTGTCCAGTGAAAACAATAGCAAGAAAAGGTCTTCTGTTCATTGATTTGTTCAGCCAAATATGCAAGATTCCTGACCATATCACAGAACTGAAAATAGAGGGAACCACTGCAGAAAACCGTGAAAGCAATTAGCCATTTTTTTCTTTTGCAGTGGAATATTTTCTCTACCCCCTTCATTGGGGTGAGCACTATCCTGCCTTTTGTGTACAACAGCTTTATGTTTATTAGCAGCTGTTTTTTCAGAACTAACGTAGACTAATGCTCCATAATCTTATATGGAACCTAGACTAACTTTCCATAATCTTGTATGCAGTAGTATTAAAAGGACTATATCATTGTCTCCTCTTTCTGTTGGAAGGAGGGAATTACAAATGTCAATCAGCCCATTCCTGATGTTCTATTCCATGTCCACTTTCTGAGCATTTGCACTGGTTCTCTCAGGTCTAACTTATGCTGAAAGAAGGTGGTTCCCTCTAAGAGGGAGGCTCTGCTCTCACAGGTTAGCATCCAGGTAGATAACTGGCACTGGCAGAACCTATCATGGGAGTTTTGTTCTTACTATGGTTTTATTTTAAATCAGACATATCCTGGAAAATACAGCACTTCTTTCTCACTTGAAGAAATTATGCTTATTTTAAGGGGGGGGGGGAAAAAAAAAAAAAAAATCACTTAGTTGATCATTATATTTCCAGTCTATAGAAACTCATAATCAATATGTTTCAGATTAGAAATTTCAAAAAATTATCAACTTTGAAATATGTTTGCCAAACAATATAATTAATTTGCCCTAAGAATTCTAGCCAGTCTTTAATTTTGCCATAGTATAACATCATTAGGAAAAAAAAAATGGGGTTTAAACCAAAACCTGTTTGTATTTTTTAAGATTTATAAAGGTAACTGGTAAAGGTTGGAGAATATTTTGTAATACTATATCTAACTATATTGAGACTATACCATTATTTAATTCTAGGTTAGTTGGTTTTGTAGTTCATTGTCAGAATATAAATTCTTCTAAGAATACTTACCAAACCGCAGTATCAGTAAATCTGAAAGTGACTGTTTTTCAGCTCAGTACCTGAATATTTCTTTAAGCAAAAATAAAAATATAAAAAGAATCATGTTTGAAACAGATATGGCATTATTAATAGACTGAAATGTTATTTAATGGAAAAAAAATAATTACTGATTTAGATGCTCCGCACTTTCATACCTTATATAGCATTTATTAAACATTTGAATTATATTTTCCTTTGTATTTTGCTGGGCAGCATATGTACTCAGAGATCACCTAAGTACCAATAACATATTCTTGACTGAATAATGATGTACGTTGAATGTTACTTTTTTTGTCTTATAAATGGATGGCAATTTACACAGCTGTGGATGTGGGATGTTTCAATCCCAGACCATGTTGTAAGAAAAATTGAATGACAGTGAGCAAAACAGCAGTAATTATAAAACTAATTACTAAATGCTGATGATGCCCATAGGCTTTGCATAACTAAAATTAGAAAAGGAAATTGCTTTCGACTTCAGAGAGGCAACATGCTAGTTATTTCACTGTTTCAGTCAAAATGGAACATGGTGTATAAAGTTCAATCAGGAAAAAAAAAAAAAGTTTCTGCACATATTTTTTTTTAAACATGAAATGTTAAAAAAAAATCATCCTTTTTGTCTTTTAATATTAATATACCTATAACATAAATTGAGAAAAGTGACATGAAACAACTTGTTGAACATCTTTCTATAGAGCTTTACAAGGCCTAATTTACCATTGACTTACTTCAGCCTTGCTATTTATCAAAGAATCTACATGAATATGAAAAAAGAATTATATCCTATCACATAGGCCATGTGAAATATATGTTTGGGATATGCTTTGCAGGAGACAAGATTTCAGAATTCCCTCCGTGGAGTTCCAGCTCACATGTATTCTGGGTATTTAGGCATTAGATTAATCTACTACGCATGTATGAGTTTTTCCAGGGCTAGAACTGCTGGAAAGAATCTTAATGTTTACTTTAGCTATAGTATATTCTTATATTTTATATTAACACTGCTATTATATAGTGCTGATATTACTCATACCTATGTTTAGATATACATGCATGCAATACTTAAATAGAATATGCATATTAATACATTTAATACATTAATACATTTTAGTTCATAAGCTAAAAAAGTATTAGTGACATGAAGACAAAGCGACAATTCAGGAAGCATATAAGGATTACCTTTTACTAAACTCAGCTTAACATTCTGAATCTACGCTGTTGATCCATACAAAATTACACGGACGTTATGGGATTTAC
>CM021769.1:44076342-44214837 GCA_011076525.1 Nettapus auritus
GTTTTGTTTTCATTCATTTCTTATTTTTTATTTTATCTTTTTAGCTGAACTGGGAAAAAATATATTTGTCTGGTGGGGGTAACTGATAGATAGCTCTTTCTCAAAGGTTTGAAAAGGAATACTCATTGCTTTCACTTCTGTCAAAGTACATGAAACAAAAATCCCACCAAGTTTGAATATTTTTACTTTCAAAGTTGTTCTAATGCATCTAGATTTAGCAGCTATTGATAATGGAATCTAAAAATTAAAAATTAAAATCGGTTTTTAAAATTCTCTATCTTATTCAATTTTCTGCTTTTTGGTAATTACACTGTAAGCCTTAGGAAAATATTTGGTCATTCATAGGAAAGCAAAATTTAAGAGTCATACAGTATGTTTCCAACATAAAAACATTACAGTAAGATGTATATATATGTATATATATATATATATATTTACCATGGCCCACTGAGTTATTTTTCATTTTGTTATATCCTGGTAAATTTGTGCTAAAGTAGATGATCTGAAATTGGAATGTCACATATCCAGATAAAGAATAAAAGAGAATGTTTGTTTGTCATCTTGGATTTTGTAGAATCAAACTCTGCAATCCTCGTTTTGACAAAGTCCCCACATTTAAAGGCACATTTCTGCTCGGTTGTCAGGAGCAGATTGTAACTGTTCCCATGCACTGTTTATATGTATAATATATACAATTCCTATCCAAGTTTGGAAAAAAAAAAAAAAAATTACTTAAAGGACTTAAAGTAATATTTGAAAACAAGGAACTAAAACTTCTCTTTATTCTTACATTTTTTGTTTGTTTTTGCATTAATAGCAGTAGCATTATTAGTGGCATTATTTCTAAGTTTCAGTTCTACAAATCACATTCAAATCATTAAGTGATTTTATTGAATGAGATTGTCTTTAAAAAGCACTCAAAAAAAGGCAAATAACAAATCCTTCTTATAAGGACACAATTTTCTCAGAGGGTTCTGTCATGTTACGCTTTAGCAATCTCTCTATTGTGTGAAAAGAAACAATTTATCTTCAGTACTTGAAGGATACAGAATGTCTGACTGACTGCTGTCATAGCCTGTTGTTTTTAACATAAACATTACAGCTGTGTTTGCTTTGAAATATTTGGCCATTATCCAGTAAATATGTGCTGGAACACTAAATTATCAACTTATGCCCTCCTCCATCATAAGGAAGTGCTTTTGTCAAGAAAACGTTGCTGCTGTCTTTTCCTACTTTTTATTTCTGTTGAATTCAGGAACTTTTTTGTTGTTGTTTTTTTGTTTTTGTTTTATTGTCATTTAAAAGCAAACTAGTGAATGTCCTGATAGGTAAACTAAAAAGCATACAGAAATATGGATGAAAGTCCCTCTTTAGTACATTAAATTAAAAAACATATTTGGCCCAAATTTTTTTGAATGTTTCTAAGATGTTTTAAGATTTTAACAATTTAATATGTCTGATTATTGCACCATTTTCTTGACAGATATGAAGAGATTTATATCTTTGTTGTCTTCCTTACTCCTCACAGTTATCTGTGTCATGAGCTTGTAGGAAGTATTTACATTGTGAATACAAAAAGTAATTAACGTGAAAAACAGCGAACCTCACATAATTAAAGTTTTCACAAGTGGAAATAACTTGGTGAGTCTTTCTTCAAGGAAAGGGTGGTTAGACATTGGAACAGGCTGCTCAGGGAAGTGGTGGAGTCCCCATCCCTGGAGGTCTTTAAAAGACGTTTAGATGTAGAGCTTAGGGATATGGTTTAGTGGGGACTGTTAGTGTTAGGTCAGAGGTTGGACTCGATGATCTTGAGGTCTCTTCCAACCTAGAAATTCTGTGATTCTGTGATTCTGTAATTTTAACTGATTTCTGCCTGTTCTGCCTTATTGTCGCAAGGGAGTGCATCAAAGGTGTTTAGCACAAATAAACTGTGTAGTTATCTTAGAAGAGAAGCCTCTCTTTTTACCCAACAAGATTGGGTCCACTTTCTCTATGATCAGAGTATTACAAGGCTAGCAAAGAATAATTCATATCAGAGGTTCTGTGATGGAATGAAATGGAACTCTTTTGAAGTATGATCTCTGAAAGCACAGCATGAAGCTCAAATAAAGTGAAGGACATTCGCTATTACAAGTAATGTCCTTAATAATCTTGTTAGTCTAGTCTCCCTCTGTACGAGACAAATGGAACATTATTGGCTTATGGGCTGTAGTAAATAATTTAGTTTCCAATATTCAGGCTGCTTTGACAGTAAATTAAAATGACATGAAAGGGGCTTGTTGAATAAAGAAAGTATCCAATCAAATTTAATTGGCATGACTAAGGCAGTAGAAATATGTTTTATAATTAAACCATGTTGTCTTGGAGCTTTATAAGCATGTATGAATCAAAATGTCAAAAATTATTCTTTGATATTGTGCATTTAAAACTTTGCATGGTGAATAGTTTTCTTAAACAATGTTCTAGACATGCATATTCATTCAACATGAGAATAGTTTTAAAGTTTTAAATAAGTCTGTTTTTAGCATTTATCTATCGATCCTAGGATTTTCAGTAAAAGCATTGAATATTTTTATGGTCCCTTCATACTTTAAAATATGTCTGGCTATTAAACTAGTTTCACTTGATCCAGCTTTTTACTCAGGTATAAGCTCTGCAATGCTTCTGCTGCTATAATTTGGGATGTCTGAAATTAGCAGTAATAAGTGAAAGCGTAAAAGAAGGAAAACAACTGGTAGAAACATGAAAGGGAACATAAAATAGGTGGCAAAATACTAGTTTTCTTTTACTATTTCTTTTAATTATTTTAGTAAACCAATTTTAGAGTTCACATATATTAACCAAATTTATATGAAATATTCATCTCTCTGCTAAAGTAATTTCAGAAAATGTATATTGAGTGTGCATTTAATTGCATGAAGAGAAAATATCTGCACAACTCCAAGGAGGACAGTATCTTCAGAAACTTGCACATTTCTAATTATTCCTTTGTTCTGATACACACATACAACACTATATAATACTCAGTTACTTGCACATCCTAATGAAACTTCCTTTTCTAAAAAGAAATTATATAGCTTGTCCTGTCATTAAAACAAACAAACAAAAAACTCATAGAGAATTTATCTATGAAAAAGTTTTCTAAATTAAACTTGTCTTTTTGAAATTATGGACAGATGACTTCCCTCCTAAGTTAGGAACATTATTTAAGTTCCTAAAAAATACTGATGCACATGCATAAGTGGATGCTAGGATTCTAAAATGGATTAAACTTTAAGGCACAAGAAAATACAGATACAGAAGTGGAAATGAATGGCAGAATTCAACTTTTGTGTATAACCTTGTATATGATATATAGCCAATTCATACGGTCACACATTCCTGACATGAATTATGTCCAGTTGCAGATAGAAATATCTATGGGTCTATTTATGGACCAATATTATTTTAAAATAAAAGAAACCAGGTCTGAGCAGCTCCAGGTATCTCTCCCTCTTTTCTAGAGCTCAAAACCTACCATTCTTTATCCATGTCCTAAGGTCTAATACTTGGTTGTGTGTGTACGTTGGACTCTGTGAAATCCTGCAGGGCCAGACACTCTGTTTTCTGAGATGAATTCAAGCTGATAAATCCTGTGCTACTTGTACTGTGAAAAAAGGTGAAAACCTCTTTTCAGCATCACCTAGCCTCCTCCTTTGTGGGGGGGGGGGGTAGTTTTCCTTAATCTTTGATAGGTGTGGGTAACTGGATGTCCAATTGCTTGTCCTATATACCATTCTGTTTGTAGAAACGGGGGTGAAAAATTCTGGTTTTTAGGTGAGTGAACTCCAGGTGAACAGAGCTGAATAAAGGCTCTAGCTGATCTCACTTGACAGCTGGAAGCCTTATTTCCTCTGAAAAGAGAAGTGGGAATTCAATGAGGTGAAGTCTGCCTTAAATTTCTACTCATGACAAATCTGTGCTTGTCTTCTCAGCACTGTGTTACTTCATACTTTTATTCTCTTGTATTAGAGCCTTGTAGAAAGATTTTGAAAATTAAATGCAAAACCTTCTTAAATGCCTTTCAAATTCCTCACCCTAGAATACTTCCTGAATCATAAGTCTGCTGATTAAGCAGAATTTTACCAGCAGTGACATTTTAGGCATTGATGGTTTGTATCATACCAACCAGGTGCAGGTGAATAAGCCCTCTGTTGTAGTCGATGAGTTTTAGTTAAAGCCTCCTGGTGGGGAGTTTACACTTCTCTAGCGATGTCGTATTTACATCAGTATAACTATGAGATATCATCACTGAAAATTATTATTGAATTCAAGTGGGAGTTTTTTTAAAGATCTGTGTGCGTTGTTCATATGCCTTGACTCTGTTAGTTATTACTTTTATTATGGACCTCATATCTTTGCTGAGTCTTCCAGTACCTAGAATTCTACCTATTTTGTATTCAGCGCTGAACATCCCAAACAATTTCAGCTCGAGAACTGATTCCCAATGTGAATGATCGGTTAGTAAACTTCAGGCTCAGTGAAATCAATGGCAAAATAGTGCCATCCCTTCCACTGCCAAAGAGAATAGCAAATTATTTCTAAGAGATCAGGATTCCACTGCAGGTTTTTTTTTTTTTTTTTTTTTTTTTTTTTTTTTTTCCCCAGAATATTGTTTTGTGGGGTGGCTGGTTCTTCCAAGCATAATAAGATTTCTGGTTTGATTCTTCAAGGTGTAAGACATGTTTTTGTATTTTATTGCATCTGTTTTGTGTTAGCATAAATTCTACGGATTTTGCTTTTACTGGTTTTGAAGAAAATGTAGTAGAAAATAATGAATGCTTACATTTCATGATTGCTGATTAAATTTCATGTTCGATTTACATGTGTTTCTTTTCTACATGTTTTCAAATTTGCCAATTCAGATCGGGAGCTGTTCATTTAATCTTTATTTTTCGTAGTTTACTAGTACTAGGTATCTTCTTTTAGTATCTACTAAAATTTTAAATATTTTTGTTTCCACATATCTTTTTGTCAAGGAAATTAATTGTTAGAATAAGGGTCAGTTCAGGTAGACTCAAGATTTAGACATTACTTTCATTCTACAATGTTTACAAATTCCATGACACGCAAGACAGTGAAAAAAAAAAAAAGGCAATTGGCTGTGTGCTTTCTTTCATCAAGCATATTGTTCTGATGTCCCAAATTGCATTTCTTCTCCATCACTTTAAGAGGCGTACTTCTATTTGATTAGAAAGCAAACAATGTTTTTAAAAGCAATAAAATAAAATACATTGGAAAGATATTACATGATGTGTTAAGATTTACTTTTTGATATACTAGTGAAATCTATTGGGGGGAAGTCCTTGCTGTATCTGGTGGTTTGTTTTTTCTTTTTTTGGTTTTTAATTTTTATTTATTTATTGACCCATTTGTGCTGAATATTGTAATAAATAGAATAGAACTTGAAGAAAAATATGCCTCTCTTTATGTGCAGAAGTACTTTTTTGAATTAGTATTTCAGGGCCTAACATACCAATTTAAAAAAAAAACAAACAGGAGAACACAATTGTATTTTCACATTGTGATTTAGTTAACTAGACATCCTCCGTAACATCAAGAGTGTCGTTTTTTTGTTATGAAGTCTAGATTGTATTCAGTCAATACAGAGTAAGGCTTGGGAGCTATATTATGTGAAAAATGACCATATGTTGTAGATTTTTACAGAACAAAATTCACAGTGATACAATTGCTTACCTTTTCACAGTGACACTTATTAGAACTTATGAGAATCATAAGAGGTAATCTCCTCCTAGAGACAACATAATTTTGTATTTGTTTGTTAGAGCACTGTGTATTATTGGGGAGATATGTAGTCCATCTTGTTTAGCTAAAAGAATGCTATACTATGTGTCATAATACCATACTCAAGTTCTTATAAACATCTTACTTACAGATATTTTATGATTTTATGGCTTCACAAACAAAATGTAAGATCTTTCTAAAACTTTAACAAACGATTTGGAAACTTTTTTCCTTCTTCATTCTTTACTAACCTCATGCAGAATGTGTATTTTTCTTCACTGAAATTCATCATCGAGTGTTTCATGTAAGTGAAATATGAGAGTAAAAATAGTAGAATTTCCAAGGCTTTTGTATAGACTCAGGAGAGTCTTTCCTGCAATATCTAAGTGAAAAGGTAATGAACTGTAAAATATGTTGAAATGATTGGGGATTAAAAATCTCTGGTGTGTAGTGACAGTACAATTATATTCCACAGTAAAGGTTTCTTATATTAAGTGTAATAAATAAAACTTTTTTTTTTTTTTTTCCACTGTGATTGGTTGTCACCACTGTAATGATAGCTTTGACCTTCTCCCTCTTCAAATGTCATTAGTCTGTGACCAACCAGTCAGGATGTTATAGAATGAATTGGGATGGCTGTGCATGAGGGCAGCTATTGAAAGAAAAAAAAAAAAAATGAACACAGAAGTCTGTGGCAACTTCTGAGTCTTTTTGCATTGCTGCCCACACACAACTACTTTTACTCACATTTTCTATCTTGCAACATGTTAATTTATTTTAAGATATCTTTAACTCTAGCTGCTACAGCTATCCATTTAGTTTTAAGATATCTAGTTAGCATTTTCAACATTCAGATCTATATATGTTTATAGCATATTGCTCTTCTTATTCAAACAAGACCAACCCTGCTCATCTGTTTGTGGGGATAAACCAGAAGAGTGCAATTTTTTTTTTTTTACTTCCTTATGAATGGTGGAGCAGCCAGGTGACAGAACATAAAATTCCATCATAATATGTTTGCGTAATGCACTACCAGGTACAGAACATTAGCCTCTGTTGTAACATTTCTTATGCTAGTGTGAAGTGTGAATATTAAAGAATTATCCAAGTACTAGTGACTAGCCATAATTATTCATCAGAATGGTGTGCCTTTTGTTCTCTTTTTTTCCCCCCTTTTTCTCAGGCACTGTATGTCTGGCCGGGATGTCAGGCAAGTGCTGTCTTAGTGTTTGACCTGTTTGGCTCTCCACTGTGCTTTTCCTATATGCAAGAACTAACTCTTACTCCTCCTGGAGACTTAATAGCATCATTTCTACAATGAGCTTAGCTTCTCTTGGCTCAGGGAGCAAGCAGTGCAGCTCATTTCAGTGTTGCAGCTCTGGGATCTGTACAATTTCCCTTATCCACTGTCCTTTATAGAGGTAGTTATTTTTCTTAAAGGAAACTAGATCAAGCAACAAGGCACATAAAAATAGATACATTTATACTAACATTTGATGGACTTGGTAACATATTATTGCTTTAACTATTCTGTGCAATTACACAGGAGTGTGTTGCCCAGCATTAATGATCTTATGAACAACTGCATTAGTATCCAAAGTCTTCTAAATAATAATTATATTAACTTAATGGTCATACCTCATATGACCAGATAAGAGAAATGAGAACTCACTTGCTCTAAATTTATCTGAGCCTTTAGATGGGAGAACTCAAAACTCCTCCACTTTATGAGAACTTTTGATTAGGGTTTGGGTAGGTGGATAATGAAACAGTGAAACATTGAAATGTGCCTAAATAACATGCTGTTACAAGCCTTATGATAGATTTGTGTTTGACTTAACAGCTTTTGGAACCTAATAAAAAGAACTTAATTGTCAATTTCTTGAAATTGCTAAGAAAACCTAGTGATGTTGGTAGGGTATAATAAGGAGTTTTCTCATCACTGTCTTGAAGATTGAGCCTATACAAAAAAAAAAAAGGATTTATCTCTGTGGTAACTCTAAGTAATTGATATACAGACAAGGTTTGGTTCCAATTTGCCAGCAATAAAGTTGTAATAGGGTTTTCTCTGCAATTTTAGCCTTAATGTGCTCATTCCAAAGAGCGGTATTTTTCCAAGCGAACAAATAACATCAGTAAAGCTTACGATCAGTAATAGCCCCACACTGATGCTCGCATTAAACTTGTTAAATCAATTCACTAGACACTTTCCAAAGTGGACTGTCTGTTTACTTTGACTTGCACCCTGTGAGGATTATCCATCAGTTACTTTTATTTGAATGATCCTTACATTTGAATTTTGTAATTATTCATGCATCATTGTGGTTACAAATCTGTCTTCTCATTTTTTTTTTTCAGCTGTATTTTTGTGACTTCTCATTTTTTTCACCTTAGTTATATGAAGGGTAGGGGTATTTAGTGACACACAGTAGAATGCATTGTATGTTTAGCCTTATCCAAATCCTAAATGAGCACTTTACTGCATAATTAATGGTGGCTTCTCTTGGTAGTTAGTTATTTCATATTGCTGTTTACTGAAGGTAACAATCCACTATTTGCAGCATTGTTCTTCTAGGATAAAAAAATTAACATATAAATAATGTAGGATTACAGTATTTTGAAATAATTAGCAAAATGTGGTAAGTACTAAATGATTTATTAAAGATGTAATTTAGTGAGATTTGCTGCATAAGATATTAGAGTGCAAAAAGCCATACCGTACTCTGCAAGGAATCATTTTGTAGATGGTTAATCTACCAACTAGGCTTCATTTTTCACTCCCTACAAAACCAGTATGCTCCTGCACACTGCCTTTTGTCAGTAAACACAAAGGGAAATCTGAAGTAATCAATCTTGCTTATCAGTAGCATTCAGTATGTTTACCTTTCTTTTATATTATTCTTTGGCTCTATAAAACTAGACTAATGTGAAGCAAAATGCTAAGAGTTTAAAAGTTTAGAGCTTTAAGTCTGGTAGCTATGTACTCATTTTAGAAGGTACTGCAAAAACAAAATAATGGCATTACCTCCTCCATATATTAAGCAAACTGAAAATGTTTTGAAAAGACCTGAGGTCCTAGGGGGAAAAAAAAAAAAAAAAAAAAAAAAAATGTGGGCAATGGGGAATTCCTGGATAAGGAAGTTCTATCACTCAGCTTGTAGCTAAAATCTGCATGTATTATCTACATGCATTATCTGCCATTTTGTTATACTCCCAAGGCTGAATCCATATAGGTAGCACAGTGAGGAAAAACCAGCTGCATATGAAACATTACAGCTGTTCCTTACATGCATCACTTCCTTGGTGAAAATAATTATTTACTTTTCCCTTAAGTATAAGTAAGTTTTTTATAATAGGCATGTGATAAGATTTTTTGAAATGGTAGCTAGCTTGATTATAGAAATATTCAGACAAGATGTGGGGCAGAATACCTTATCCTTCTCCACCCCTGTCCCCTTTAAGCTTATGTCTCACTTGTCATTATTTAGCTATCTAATTGCTATTTATTTCCAAGGAGACAATTTGCCATAGCTGGAAGTGGTGATGTTGAGGGAAACATTTATGCTCCATAACATACCAAAAGTCTGTAAATCCATAATGATGCAGCATCATGAAGAAATTGGAAGAAAAAGAGTCATTTACTATACCTATAAATAGCTCATCCAACCCAACCACTTTCTTCTGTTTCATTTGTTATTGTTTCACACTGGAGGAATCCCACCTCTTAAGCAACCTCTCTGACTTTTCCAGCCTGCACCCCAGAAATGATCAATATATTCCTGTCTTTGACAGAACAGAAACACCAGAAATACGCTCTCCAGAAAAGCAGAGAAAGACATGTATAATGAACTCTTAATCCTTAATTTAAGAAGAAAATACTTAATTTTAAGTAGGAGTCCTTCATTCCTACTTTCACTCAATTTCTTCCGTAGAAATTAAGAGGCACGTAGTTTTTGCCTTTTTAGGCTTACTAGCTGTTGTTGTTTCCAGTGCAGATTTGCAATGTTTAAATATGGAAAAGGTGAGAAAATAAAGATGAAATACTCTCTCCTACACCCCTTTCTACTCTGCAGCTATAACTGAAGTAAATTACACATGATTAGGAAAGGTGTTGAAGTTGTAAGAAGTTTAGTGATAGAAGACTTGTGTGTGGCTTATGGTTTAATTAAGGTAGAATAATGTAATTTGCATAGGTTCTGTTAGGTCAGAGTTGATCAAAATGTACATTATGTTGATGCATCTTAAAAGCTAGCTAAATGTTGGAACATTCTGATATACTTGAACTATCTCTTCCCCTTTCTACGGCTTTCTTAATGTGATGGTGGCATCATCAGCTTGGGAAGTGAACTCTGTAAGAACTGGGGATGTACAATATTGATTAATACCTTCTCTGAGTCTGTTAGCAGCACCCTATCTTGGACATGGTCTAGGGGTGGAAACGGAGATGTCTCTCTCTGAAGGGACCTTGTAGGTGAATATGTGGCACCATCCAACTGCATGGCAAGCAGAAGAGGGAGAGACCTCTTACTTCCCCAGTCTTTTTGAGCAAGGATGTACCTGGTTGGGTGAAGCCTGTGTGAACAAATTACAGTTTGGCAAACAACTTAATGAACAATAGAAATGGCATTGCAGTAAACGTTTTATGCAACTAATATTCTTCCTGATCTATGTGTAATTGTGTGTAATTTCAGTCTTCAGTTTATGGTTGTTCTTCATTCTCGTACTTCCTAGGTAGTAGATCTGTATATTTTGAATGGTTTGGTAGCAGAATGGTTGAAAAGAAGGCAATCACAAACAGCATTTACTTGTGAGTCTGGAAAATGCTCTTCATACACTGGAAGAGTTGTTGCAGTGCTTACCATCTTTTCTGACTTACCTACGTGTTTAGTTACATATTCTGCAGTAGTTCACAGTAGATCTCTGTTTAGAATGGAAACCAATATTTACAGTATTCACATGTTGTTGAGGAAAACTTTCAAGTTTTGGCTAATAATTTTAGGAAATCCTTCAGGAATTAGAATAGGATAGGATAGGACAGATTCATTAAGGCTGCAAAAGACCTTCAAGATCATCTGGTCCAACCATCACCCTACTACCAATATTACCCACTAAACCATGTCTCTAAGTGCCAAGTCCAACCTTTCCTTGAACACCCCCAGGGACGGTGATGACACCACTTCCATGGACAACCCATTCCAATGCCTGACTACTCTAAGGATAAATGTTTACTAATTTCTAACCTAAACCTCCCCTGGCACAACTTGAGGCCATTCCCTTTAGTCCTATCACTAGTTACCTGTGAGAAGAGGCTGAATTAAATGAACAGAAAGCATCTTTTTGAGAGTACGTTCTCTTGCTTGCTTTTTTGTATTGGAAATTGAGTAACTTTCCCCATGTTAGTCCAGCTCACTAAAATGATTTTCTCTACAAATTATTTTATCTAATTCCAATTAATGATGTCAAAGTCATCAAAGCAGATGCTATACACTAAATAATTATTACCTTTTATCTGTGTGTAAACAGAGCAGCTTTATTGGATATTTGATCAAAAATTTGTGGGCAGGATTGATGTTCTGCTATCAGCAGATATTTTTATTTTATTCTATATTTCAATTGAAAGTTCTCTGTCCAGTCAAAAGCTTGTCTTGAGTAGGAGTAGTCAATGATGTCAGTATTGCAGCATATCATTAGCATATCAATTAGTCAGTGGCATATGAGGGAATGATGTAGTAACCATTGCAGCCAACAGACTCCATGGTACACTTGGGTGGAGGAGAAACAACTTTCTGCATGAATTTGGAGCATGGCTCAAACTGACATATCTGAGTCCGTTGTGAGATATCTTAATTGCTTTATCACCAAGTCTACTCTGTTCAGAAAGGACTAAAAAATTAAAGGATTTCTTCAACATTTCTAATAACTAATGTTGGTTCTAGAGTATAAATCATGTCAGTGTTTTTATTTTATTTATTTTTTTTTTTTCACTTCTGATTTTGTTCAGCTGTTTTTAAGGAAGAGGAGGAAGATAGGCTTAATTAAATACTTTTCCAAATGGTTGCATGCATCTGCCTAATTGACAAGTATAGAAGCAGAAGTATTCCTTGCACAAACTGAATCAAGATTGAAAAATCGTTATTTTTATTTTAATAAACTACCCCTTCCTAATAAAAGCAGGCCATGTGAATTATTACTTCCCACTAAGTTCTAATAAAACTTTTACTACAAAAATTTCCTCCTTGGTTTAAAAAAAAAAAAAAAAAAAAAAAAGAGTTTATCAAAGGAGCAAAAAGTTTTGATGAGCTTTACTAAATTTGATGTAAAAGTTATTGTAAAGGAGTTTTTACATAAGAGTTGATTGGGTAGTTAATATGTCTCCTAGGCCAGCCTGACTTATGAAATGACCTGTTCAGAAGAATCCCCAATTTATTTCTTTGTTTTTCATTTGTTTATTTGGAACTGAAAGTAGTAATCGAAATGTCATTTTAAAATTTTGTCTTTTACCATGCTCCTTTTGCTGATTGATATGTAAGATTTAGAGGGAAAAGAAAGTTTAACGTGTAGTAAGAACAGCAGCTAGAAGGATGCATTTTTCCCCAGTTTACATTTTGCTTAAGAGAATCAAGGTTCTTAGAGATAACTTTGTTAATATGTGCCTGATTTTTTATTGATAATAAATATAGATGCTAACAACTCTTAAATTCCCACACAAAGTGCATAGATTTACTGTAGTCATAACTGAACTCATATAGAACACTAATTTCATCATTTCCAGTTCATTCTCCAATGTTTCATAGCTTGAAAATATGGCCCTGTGTAACAGTCCTTCCAGATGCGTGAACTGCTGGCAATTGCGTTTAGCTAATATCTTGGCTAAAAAGCTGATTAACTTTACCCCTTGGTCACAATTAAAAGAAAAATATATCTAAAGACAAATGAATCATCCTGTCTGTTTTGTGTGTTCTCTCTTCATTAATCCGTTCTTTTTTTTCTTTCTTTTTTTCTTTTTTACTTTTTTTTTTTTTTTTTTTTTCCCCAGTGAAATCTTGTTAGGGCTTGTGCTGTCATTTTCTAAAAACATTGTCTTTGTGGCCACATTGTATATTAAGTATTTCTTCAAAGAGAGCAAGGAGAGCTTGGCCACTGCAAACCTAGGTATCCACAAGGCTTTGCTGATCCACAGATAATGTTGACCATACCCCTGCTAAAGCAGTCATACAGCAGTGTAAAGAAGGTGCTGGCACATAATGTCTTGTCAGGCACATGGGTGTGGAAGCCCATGATGCTACTCGAGATGTGCTTTCAAGAGGTCATGGCAATGAGCCAGCTGGAGTTCAAGAAGCGTTTGGACAACACTCTCAGACACACGATCTGATTTCTAAAAATCATTATTTATTTATTTATGGTGGTCCTCTGGGGACCTAGGAGTTGGACTCGATCTTTGTGGGTCCCTTCCAACTCGGATAGTCTATGATCCTATGAGGAGATCATCAGCAAGCACAGTCAGAGGTGTTCTGATGCAGAAGTTTGCCTGCAAGGGATTAAAGATCTAAAGCATGGAAACTTCTATAGCACCATGTAAAATGGGGTGGCATTCAGAACAAAAAGCATTGTCAAAGTATGCTGGATTGGATCTAGAATGAGAAGATCATGAACTGCGTTTAAAATTATAGGAATGGATATAATGAGTATGAGAAACCTGCTGAGGGAGGTCTAAGTAAGGATGGTAATAAGACAGGTGGAGATAGGGTCACTGTGCAAGTGGAAAGGGAAAGAAAAGTAGAAAAATGTCAAAGTGCTAGGAGTAAGAAGGGACTGATGTCGAGCTGCAAAAGACTGAGGGGAGAGAGGTAGGTCACATTGGTTTGGGTCAATCTTCAGCTCTAAGTAGATATTTACTTGTAAAGTATAAAAGTTAGTTGGGAACACAGGCCAAGCAAATATTGATTTAAACCAAGGGCTGGTATGAGCTTTTAATATTGTTGTTCCCTTTGTCCACTATGGCATTAGAAGCTGAACTCCTTTTTATTTACTTACAGGTAGGTATGGTGCCAATATCTTTGATATAGGCTTTTAGGCTTGCTACCAGTGATCTGAAGCTTGACCTGTGAAAACTGTCCTTTCTGGGCATCAAAAGTAATATAGTTTTAAAGAGCAATACAGGGCCTCTCCTAAGTGACCTGCCAATCATGCTAAACTGAAGTGTTATTTGCAGTGGTTTTGGAATGTGGTTTAATAATTCCCAGAGGACAGAATTCAGACCATGAAATACATTTCACTTTGGACCTGAGAATAGACCTATGGTATGGTTCTGAAGGTGAAAGCTGGTGTTTATATCCAGTCAGACTCATGGCCTAGAGCAATTCATGAACTTGCTGAAAAATTTTGCTAAGGAGATGTATGCTGCTTTTAATGTTTTTTTTTTTTTTTTTTTTTTTTTTTTCTTTTTTTCTTTTATCGTTTCTTGACTATGTAGATTGTTGTACAGCAGTAACGAATGTTAAAGTGCATGGTAGAAATAGTTCAATTTCAAAAGTATTTAAGGAATGACAGAATAGATAAGCACCTGACAACAAACTTACAGTGAAGAATATTTAGTATTTCACTGTTCCATTTTTTTCAGCAGACAGGTAGTTATTATGTATGTGCTATACAAAAACACAGTGGATTAGTTTTTAAATTTCCTTTTTTTTTTTTTTTTTTTTTTTTTAATGCACTGATACTTTGGCAGAGAGGTATTTGACTGCAAGAATTTTAATACTTAAATTTAGTAGTGATTCATAACCACTTTTCAGTACATCTGACACTAAAAATAACTACTGAGATTACTGTAGGTTCCAAATTAATAGGAATACCTTGCAAAGGGAGATTCTGTTGATATACCTCCCCCCCCCTCCCCGACTTGCTTCCAACTTTCTTTTATGTCGAGACATTTCAAAGATAAGAATGAGATATATTTTACTTGTAAAATAATTCCTTGACTTTCATTTTAAAAATACTAAGTTTTACACAGAAGAAATTTCACTGGTTTGCTCCTGGATCAGTAATGTGTACAGCATTTCTTTACATGTTCTGAACTTGAGTTCATTAGAAGTAAGACATAACTAAAAGATCAATTATTTGCATTCATTTTCTTGCTTTCTTCAGATTCATTATAAATGTAGATGGATTGGTGTGCAGTACATGATAAAGCTGATTGATGGAGTTTTTTGCTCTAATCTGAAAGGTCATATTTTCACCTGGTTCCCTTGGAATTTGCTGGATACACAGATCAAGTGATGTCAGTTCAAACTCAAGAATGTAAATTTAATACACAATACTTAATAATGCAAATTATTTAATATACATATCTGATAAAATTAATGGAAATGAAAGATTTTTTCTCGTATTACTTTTAAACTTTAGTGTAAAAACAAAATTGTAAAAGTATATCCTAGTGAATTCTAGTCCAGATGCAGCTCTCATGAGTGCAGGCTCTGTCCTGAAGCAAGTCATCAAAGAGAGTGCAGGTTGGGTCAGCTGGGAATGCTCCTGATAGCCACTAGGCAATGACGTGACGTCACTGACTATAAGGAGTTCCTGCAGGTTGTCCTTTCCTCATCATGCTGAGGTGTCTTTTAGCCACACAAAGATAGAGTTGAAAAGCATAAAAAATATGAAAATATAAAAAATGAAAAGCAAAAATAGAGTTGAGAAGCATAGGAAACTGGGCTACTGTAGTCCCAATTGTTGATTAAAAATTATCATAGGTCTCTTGTCAATAATCTATTACTTTTTTTTTGTTACAGAACATACAGCAATTTCAAAGCATTTGACTAGTATTTCACCTTAGAAATGATGATTCCTTAGGGTGTTTTTTTTTTTAAACATGTGTAAACCGAATAATCCAGAAGTGCCACAGGCTCACCCCCAGATAGCCGTGAAACATCATTTATTTCTTTCGCAAGTGTTAAAGAATTATTAAGGTAGTGTTAAATACTTTCAAGATTACTTTAAAGACAAAAATGTATCTGTATTTCATAAAAATTATTTCTTTTAAGATTTATATCACTCCATCTTTAAGTAATTTACTGCAAATAATTGTGGCATTAAAAGGTGCAATTTGCAGAAATTTTTGGTAGGTATCTTCACCAATTATGTATGTAATATCCTGTCTAATTTCATTCATAAGAGAGTAGATATTCTAGTGGTTGGCCACTTGGCCTTCGTAGCCGTTTGAAATCACAGTGTCACTAGTGCACTTCTGAGATGATTGCTTGCAGAAGTGCAGCTGGCAGCTTGGACCAGTATAGTCACCTGCACTTCTATATAAAATAATGTTGAGCGGTAAGGTGGTAGTGTATATGTCATCTGGATGCTTCCTTTTTCCTTTATGTAGGGCAATGTCCACATATGTGTAAACAAAGCAAGGTTTGCAAGAAGTAATATCTTTTATTAGACTAGCTGAGATGGTGAAAAAATGTGTGCAGTAGGACTTTTTAAAATAAAATGCTATTTCCTTTTGTGCATTTGTTGCATGTATATGAACATAAATATTGCTATGTTCATGTAGTTCCTACATAGATGACATTCACATATTTGTGTGTATGAAATGACTGCCAAAAACTTGCTTGAATGTAATGCTTGAAATGTAGTACCCAGAGTAATGCCTAAACAGAGACAATGGCCTCTCTCTGTATTTTTATCAAAGTAAAAAGAATTTAACGACTATAGCAGAAGGACCTTATTTTCTGATCTTGAAGGTTTCTGTAGAACAGTCTGCACTTTAAATTATTTAAATGTCATTAGTTTATGGCCTGCAATATTCAACAGTTTAAAGTTGCTAATTAGACTAATCATTATAAAAATGCATGTGAGAGGATGAATAGTTTTTATTAGCTTTTTTATAATGAAGCAGGAGGTCAAAACAGATTATCTACGATACTTCTGAAGTTCAATATGATCATCTAAGTGTATGGAGTTGTAGCTAAAGTCTATGACCTATGAAATCAAAGAAATTTGTGTGTCTTGCACCAACTTTGGTCTCTGCGAAATTTCAGTTACTTATACCAATTAAACGTATTCCAAAACTAACAAGCATAGTCTGACGTGAATGCCACACAGTTGCATGTTTTTGTTCAAGAGCCATATTGGGATCAGCTTATTTTTCAGTGGCTAGAAAGTGAATTTAGTTTTGGGGATAGCCAATAATGAAGGTCAGAAATGAGATTATTGATAAGACCATGAACCTTTTTGTTTGGTTCGTTTCTTTTGTCTAGTGTTTTGTGTTTTTGTTTTGGTTTGGTTTTTACTGAAAATGGGTATTCTAAGAACTACCTCTTTTCAACAGTGCTATAGCTACTATTTTTAAACAGAAAAAAAAAAATCAAAATTACTCGATTAAAAAAAAATCAATTGTTCATTGTGCCATCTGTTTTTACACTTACAAGACTACCATCAGCATAATTAAATTAGCACTTTTTTCCCCCAGTCTTTCTTACATTGTCATGTATTCTAATGTATTTATACAATATTAAATGAGGATACATTTTATAGTTAAATCACAGAACTGAACTAATGATATCTCTTGTTAAAATTCTGTCTTGAAAGGTTGCATTCAACTTATAAATGGCTTTGGGGAAACAATAGTTTTATTTAGAATCATACAGATCTTTTACAAGCTGAAAATACTGATGATACAAGGGAGAAGAGATCTAACTAGTGCAGTAAGCAAATAGTTATTAAGACATTGACTTCAGGTACCTGTCAGTTTTTGTGATTTATGCTTGGTATGTTTATGTAATGGTAGCGCTCTGTTCTACAGATCTTGTCCTAACAACAAAATAATCTTAAACTGCAGCAAAGATGGCTAATAAATGTTAGTAGTAGGGACATTTTCACCATTACTTGGACACACTACAATACTCCACTTACTTTTTCACGTGTTTGAGATGGAGAAATTGCAACAATCACCTCTCCCACTACAGAACGCTTCTCAAAGAAAGCAATAATTTTTGAACTGCACCCACATGATTTTGAGCAAGAAATGAGAAACGTGATGCATTTAATTATCCAAATCATAGTTTTTTCTGGAATCTTTGGATGTCCAGTGCCTAGAATGACAGTCACAAAAAACATTTTGTCTGTTTTAAAGTTCATGAAGGCTTCTTAAGCACAGAATGATTTGTGTGGTTTGTGCATACATTTATGGACGGTATTTTACAGTAGCCACACAATTTATAATTAGGTATATAATTTTTGTACCTCTGAATTTCAGTAGATGCTCGCTGTCAAATTTCATATATATATGTGGTCTTTCAGACAATTTATTTAATGAATTAATTCAAATAATTAACTTCTCTGCTTTGGCTGGTGCTTTGGATTCCATTTCTCTCCGTGTTCAGGTCATGCTCTCTTTTTTCATTCTCATCTGCTCCCTGTTCAACATTTTCTTGCTTCTGAGAACATGTCTATACTGAACAAAGCTGTGGTGTTTGGATTCACATGCTGAGTCAGTATAAGTACTAGAAATGTTCTGTCTGCACAGTATGAAGCTCTGAGAGATGGTAATTAGCTCACATGCGCTCCTCACTATGCAATATGGACCTGCCCTTAATCCTCATTCTTCACAGTCTCCTGCTTCATTCACCTGCAGCTCCTCTCCTCACTGCAAAAGGAGCCTGTCCATTCCCAGTGCAGTCAGAGTAAGCAGAGAGAGCCTACTTCTTACAGCCTGAATAACAGGAGCCGGAAAAGGAAACCCAGGTCCTACCAAAGATTATTTGGAGTTTATGAAACCTGACAGAAAACCAGATCTTGAATATCAGCTTGCCAATTACTTGATGTATTCATAGCTTTTCCTGTTCTGGAATCGTCTTACTGCATGCTCTGTTACATAGCTTGCTGTTCTTTGCACAAGTTTTTATTTCATTTCATATTTGCTTAAATTAAAAACAGACTTTCTGGAAGGAGTATCTTTCTTGCTGCTAGGGGATTTAATAGTGTTGGGGTCCCTCTACATTATTTACCTCTTAGCAACTGCTAGAGCATAGATTCATAGCTAGACATGGCAGTGAATGAAAACTCATTATTCTTTAGGACTGTTCGAGAAAACTCCCTGTTAAGGAAGAATTTTGCCAACATGTCACTTCAGATTTGCCATGCTAATCTGTGGTATGTTTTCCATAAAGATTTGTTCACAGTAGATTTGTTACCTAATGTTTGAGACATTGACAGCATATGAAACAATACCTGTCAACTTTGTTGGAGAAAACATGGATTGTAACTTGGGTAGTTGAGCAAGTGATGGTAAGTGAAGGAGTAATATCAGTATAAATGCTAAAGCAGGAAGTTCTCTCTTTGGCAGTCTCTTTCTCCTCTGGGACTCAACTTTTCATTGTATTACTCCTCTGCATAAGTTTCTATAATGAAATACACTTCTTCCTATTTGTGTAGACATCAAAATACAAGACAGCTGTTCACCTTAACTACTGAATACTTCAGGTACACAAAATTGTCTCAAATTCGAGAAATTTTGCATCAACATTGAAAATCTAGACCAAGATAATCAATCTTGATGCAAACCTGGATGCAAAATTTCTATTTAAATTATCAGTCTGATAAATAGTATTCCTCGTGGAATTGTAATTTCCATTCTCTTGCATGCTCCCCAAAATTATGGTGAGGCACTCATGAGACTATTTATAGTGGGAGTTTATTTCTTTATACAGCCACTCAGTGCCATTAAAAGTTGAAAATACTTAGCTGTTTTAGCAGCCTAAACACCTTTTCTTGCAGTGTGATGGGTATTCCTTCAAGGTTTGCCATTTGAGCATTTATCAGGCTCTTCAGTCATTGAGGCTTTTGCATTCTTATGAAAACAGTGCCAAAGGTAGTGTTGATGTCTGACAGTGTGTTGCCCTTCTGGGTTGGAGTTGGTGATAAGTGGAAATAATAATGCTGCAAATCTATGGAGAAATGTTAGTGTCTAACCTGATAGAATTGCAACAAAGCATAACAAGAAAACAAGTAAATCTATTCTAGGTTCAGGTAATAAACATTGCGGCTGAAGGGGGGGGGGGGGGAAGTGGGATTAGATAGGAAAGACCATTATTGCATCAAAATGATGCATCTGCAGGCTCCTTTCGTGAGTGTTTTATGACTAGGCAAACACATTTCCGTGTTGGCTTCCGCAGTAAATGTTTCTCCTTTATTACTTGATAGCCACTTAGAATTTAGCCTGATTTTTAACAGTGCTAACATACAGTATGAGGAAAATTTATTTGAATAAAATAAAGCTACATTCTTCTAAACTGGAGTCATAATATTAATACTTAAAATACACAGCAACATGCTGGGAAAATGGGATAGTTATTTAGATATATTATAAAATGTATCCTACTACTTTGATGTGATTCACTACTATTTCACCAAACCAATTTAACAGTCTCCTGTGGAGAGGGAATAGTGCAATTAAAATTAGTAACAGAGATTTTCACATTCATATATCTAATTTAGGGATGGGTGATAATGAATTAAATACTTTTTCCTTCTTCTTCTGATGTCAAATCAGTATTAAATGAATCTGAGATAGAATTCATATTTAAAGAGTGTGCCTGTGTGCAGTTAACAGCATCTGGAGAAAGATTTTCACATTAGAAATAGGTGTCCTAGCTCAGGTTTGGAAATTATTTGTCTTTTTTGTTTGTTTCTTTTCTGTTAGATTCTTGAAAATTATGTGAATGTATAACAGCAATTACTAAAAAGTTAAATCACTTCACTGTGCTCCCAAAAACTAAGAACTTCCTAGGAGGAGAATTGCTGTCATTAAATTTGCCTTGGACAAAAATTAAGGAAAGTAGAGCAAAAGATTGATAGCCCTGGGAACAATAGTCTCTAGACACTTGTTAATCAGACATTGGAAAACCCAATGGGTAATCCTCCAGGGTGAAGTGGCTAAATTTGTTTGTAGACATTATGAATAAGAAGTGGTTCTTGACTCATTATGAAGCAGCATAAAAAATAATAATAATAATAATAATAACAAGGATATGCTGTTGTCTATGTATGATATTACTCTGAGGAAAAAAAAAAAAAGGGGCCAAAAAAACAAACCTCAACCCTCCTTCTGGTACTTCCTATAATTAGACAAAGAAATTAGATATCTCTTCTTAAGCAAACAAGTCAGTGTAGCAAGAGTTGCATTAACCCTTCACCTAACCACAGATTAAATAATAGTTGTATATTAATAGTTCTAGAGGTCTATTGGCAAGGTAATATCTCAGTGACTCCTGCTGCATCACTGAATTTTGCAATATATGTGATTACTTCTGTTCCTTGATAAAAGCTTTTCAATAAACAAATGAACAAACCAACCCGTGCCCTTGTGCTGGCTGCACTTGCAATTGCAGATGGTATGTAAATACTGAAAAATGTAAATTACCTATTCTTTAGAGACCTGACCAGTAACAGGGCTGACAAAGAACAGGAATCAAAATTGCCAGTTTAAGGTAGAATTTTTGTACAGTGTTACCATGCTTATTTGGGGGCATTTTGCCCTAGCTCCTGCATATTGCTTATCGCTTTGTGGCTGAATAGCAAGACCTTCCATGCACCTTAACTTTATGGCATGTGTGAAGAAATAAGCACTTTATAGGATAAATAAATCCTCGGGTTTTAGTTTTAAAATATAAATTGTAAATGTTGCATACTTGGTAGTGTACATGCCTTTAAGTGCCTTAAAGATGGATGCTAGTATTGTACCCTGTGTATTAATTGTTAACATTTTCAAGGTAAGAAATATTCAGGAATTTATTTGAGCATGAGGGAAGGCTAGTGTCTTGCCCAGATAAAAAAAAGTAAAAATCAAGAAGTGACTTATTTGTTAAATCTAAACTGATTATAGTCATCTCAATTCAAAGTGTATCTTCTAACTTTCTGTTTACTTTATACCTGCACTGCACTCTACAGTACTGATTACCCAGTGTCTGAGTATTTTTGTGACCAAACCATACAGACCTGTGTACTCGTGCTTACAGAAGAGAAGTGAAAATGGAGCTGTCTGCACCTTTCACTTGAGCACAGAGCACCTCAGGAAGGCAAACGGAGAAGTGATAGAAAAGGGATGGCTGCTGTTCTGAGGAAACTCGTGGTGCAAAAGCAAGTTGCAAGCCAAGCGAGGATGCGAGCTGGGCAAAGTGGAACATCTGAGAGACTTTTTTCTACTTTTAAAATGGAGGAGCCCAGATTTTGTGTGTTCCTGTAGCTCAGGTTTGTTTATAGCACCAAGGAAAATCAGATGGTTGAGATTTCACTAGAAGAAAAAAAAAAAAAAAAAAAATGTAAATGAGCCAGTTAAGAAATGTGTTGAGATCCAGTCTCACACTTCCGTGTTACCTCACTGACACAGTGCTAAGTGTAAGCACTTCGTAGTATTTGGCATTTCCCATTTCCCTGCAATGTTGCCTGAAGGTTCTTAGGACTTTAAGTGCAGTAAGTTTTCTTTTCTCCTTCCCTTTCTTTTCTTCCCATCACAAAGGTGATAAATCAGAATGACCCTCCTTCTAGCAAAGAGAAATGGGCTAGTCTTTATGCAGCTTCTGTCAATGCCATCCTTTCAGACTGCTAGAAGAGGTCACAAAGATCAAATATAGACATCTCCCACTAGAGAGGAGCACATGACCTTGAACCCCTTCCCAGCACCTGCCAACCTCTCAATAGCCAGCCTTAGGATACAGCCAGGCTGCAGTTATTGCAAGCCTTAATGTTGCAGGGGAGCTTTGAGGAAACAGACGAACATTTATGTCAGCTGGAAAAGGCTTAAAATCCAATTATGTTTCTATGGTCTGCAGTCATACTCTCTGAGTCTCAGTGAAGCTTGGTTCTGTGTGCCTTTGTGAGAGAGGTGCTGGATCTGGCTGGTTAGGGCTTGTGTATTTTGGCTTCCTTGTCCTCTGCCTGTGCAGCAGAAACAAGGTTTTCCTACTGTATTTTGACCCTGCTCCAGCCTTGCATACAGCGGGAGGAAAGGATTTGTCCTAAATTCCTTTGGTCATTTGTCTCTTAGACTGATCTACAACCTCACAGTTGGTTCTGTTAAAAGTGCTGTTATTTAAAATGTCCAGTTTTTCCTTTGCACGTGCACACTTCAGAGAGCCGCCAGACCCTTTCACTGCACTCGCAAGCAGTGACGCACAGAAATGCAATGAATGAACCAGAGTCTACAGTCTGGTTTGGTAATTCATGAATTTAAGGACGTCTATTTTTTATCTAATTTACTTCAACTATTTTCTAGTCCAAGGTATCTTTCTTGTAATGTAATTAGCTGCTACAGCAATGTCAGTTTTTAGCATGTCTATATCCCGGCAAAAGAATTATTGTAAAGCACAATTGCATTGTGTAAACAGTGATACTTGTGACAGTCCATTTGCCTGAATACATTAGAGTCCATAAAAAAGGACTATTTAAAAATGTGATTTTCTCATTTCCTGCCTTTTGATTGTCATTGTTTGCTCAGTTATAAAGTGTTTTGTTGACACCAAATATTTTAATAATTCCTTTCCAAGTCCTTGTACCTATGCCTTTGAGATGCTGCTATAGTAATTAAACTGTCTTTTAGTTGAAATGCTTGTGAAGTGTCCAGTTCTGTGCGTGGCAGCTGGTGATGCATTATAGAGACATTGAGCTAATCGATTAAAACCGCAGAGACATGGGAGTTGTCTGACAGCACTGTACTAGGATGAAATTAGTTGGAATTGCATGGTGGAATTAGGGGGAATGCAGGTGATTGCAGCTCTTCTGGGAGAATCCTGGGTGAGAGGGACACTGTGTGCTGATCCCTGTGTAATTAGGACAGCCATGTTTTAACAGTATTTCTAAAGTATTAAAATGGACTGGGTAAATCAGCAGGGTTGTTTCCAGTGAACTTGGCATCCATCCACTGTGACTGAAATAACGTGAAATTTTTCGGCTGCTAGGAAATGTGAAATTGAACTAATTGTCTTCTAACTAGTCTGTTAGTGTGCTAGTCTGTCGCAGGTCAGGAGTACTAATACTGTATGCTTTCAGGTCTGTCATTGGAGCCTAAGAAATATAGCTATATTTGCAGGTTAAATTACACAGTTTATGGTAAGATATTTATTGGAATAAAGACAACACAAGTACAAATACAGATTAAATCACAGTCTGTACAAGCAGCTTGGATATACTTGTTTGTAAAACTGCCTAATGGAT
This sequence comes from Nettapus auritus, assembly GCA_011076525.1. NCBI lineage: Eukaryota > Metazoa > Chordata > Aves > Anseriformes > Anatidae > Nettapus > Nettapus auritus. Next base: position 44,100,334 of record CM021769.1, read on the forward strand.
CTGCTTTGAAATATTTTATATAATGATTTATAAGAGGCAATCCTAATTCTAGTCTAAGTGGAGAAGTTCCTTTGCACTTGGCACTTCCTCTACACAAATGCTGAGGAATCCCTATAAAATTAATTTCCAGCAAAATCATGGTTAGCTTTCTAGCTAAATCAGTCAGATTTCCACTCTGTTTCATATTACTCTGAGAATTGTTCTAAGCAGTGCTGGGCATAAAGCAATCTGCTTTCAATTGCAATTCTACATCTCTTCATTTAAATTTGGAAATACTGTTTGGAAAAACAGTTCAGCAGAGCGGATGGCTGTAGAATGCGCATCTTTGACACCAAGAAAATATTTTTGCTGCACATTTCAGTCCAAAGCAAGATGACAAAATACCCACTAGATGTGATGAGAGAGACCACCTCCTGTCTTCTGGAGGTGTGGAGGGCACAGATGGGCTGTCTTTTGGGGCCTCATGGGAACCACACTGTGCTACACACTACAGCTTGTAACACCTGTCTTCTCCAAGCATTCCTGCCCTGCAGCAGGGGCAACTTCTCTCCCTCCCTCTCTCATGGCCCCGCTTCCCCAGAGCCAGGGGCTGGGAGTAGTGATACCCACATGGAATTCGGCCTGGTGGGTGCCAGCTTCTGTGTTTCATGCGTGTTAATACAAGGGAGGCTGACTATGCTGGAGTTGAACTTCCATCAAGGCAAGAGTAATGTGTTACTACAAAGGAAGAGGTGCCTCCATATCAGCAGAAGAGAAATGACTAGGCAGTCAGATCTACATCATATACAAAGACAGAAATAGTATAATTCAACAGAGTGAGAGTTTAATTCAGTGTGAATGTGTTTCCTGAATGAAATAGAACCCAAACAGCAGGATCCCTAAGCAAGTAGATGCTTGTTGGGCAGGACCTGTGATACGTCCCTATGACAACCTGATGAGATTGGTACTCTGTTGGAGGCCAAACACTGGATTCACTGTCTGGCCTAGAATAACCTCTGGAGAAATGCCTCTCCTGTCATTCTGAATCTGGGAGTTAGTGGCCATAGTTTTAGCCCTGTGCTTGTCTTGTATTTAACCTAACTAGTCAGCTTAAATCGCTACTGAATGTATGGTTTTCTCTTGTAATTAATTGCATACTGAACTGCTACCGCAAACTGACAAGACACAGTGGCTTTTTAGGGATTATCTTATAATTTTGATTTAAAACAAATTTGACTTATTTCTCATGATCTCTTACCTTTAAGCTGATATGTAACACGGTGGTGTTTTGTTTTGTTTTCCATTTTAATTCAGGCAGCCTGTTTTGTTTTCTTTTTGTTTATTTTGGAAAGAATTACAACCATTGAGTTCTTTTCCAGATAACCAATTCTTTTCCAGATAACCAATATGTGGTGCAATCCTGCTGCATTGGAACATTGGCTTTTTTGTTTTGTTTTGTTTTTGTTTTGTCTAGGGTCATTCAGCTGTTCTTTTTTATTATTTTTGTTTGTTTGTTTTTGTTGCAGTTATTAAATTTTTTTCTCTGTTGAAGAATAAATGGAAAGAGCATTTATTATGAAGAATGTATCTTATATTGCTTATGATCTAAAGATGCATTTTATTTTTACAGTTATTTTGACCACACCTATTCTAAAGCAAAAGCTACAACATATTTAGGAGAACTTTTATGGTAGCAATGGGAATATATGGTGCACTTCTCAGATTTTTCCCCTTTTAATCTCCAAGATCCGCTATGCATGTATACATACAGCAAACCTTCCCATTCCCTGAGTAGATCTTTGTCTTCCACGAAGTACCACTAACTAGAATAGTAATTTGTCACTAGAAGGGGGAATTCAGTATCATCAAACAGTATGTCATATGTTTTTATTAAGCTGTATCTGAGATGCAATAAGATTCCTTCCCCACCCCTGCCTACCAATTTCTCTAAATGAAAGCCTCTGTATAATGGTTTGTAATGTCTTGGAAATGTTTCCTAGTCCCTAAACTAAATTTATTCACAGCCAATTTAAATCCATCTCTTCTTTGAGCCAACGCTATCTTTTACATAAAATTGTTCTCCATTCTATGTTGCCTAAATGTCTTGTAATCATATTTCTTCTCAGCTTTTGTTTTGGTTAGCTGAGTAAGCTTGTAGATCATCTGGAGATACTTTCAATTACCTCATTCTCTTTCCACATCTGTTTCAAACTGAAGATCTCTTGAACACTGGGCCCAAAGCTTAACAAAGTAGTCTAGATCAAGTCTTACCTCTACCTTGTGAGCACTACCTGGCACTAATTTGTTCCCAAGATCAAATGAGGCATCTCCCGAGGCAGTCAAAAAATAAAATATATATTATTAATCTCCGTACTTTATTTACAGCCTTTCCTATTTATTCTCATAGCAGCACTACAACAAGATGTCTCTGCCTTACTTGTGTCCAGCTGATAATTTTAAAGCTCTTAATATTAGCCATTAAGAATGATGTCAATCATTTCCTTTGTGATACTGTAAGAAATGTTTTAATGCAATTCTTACCTACCAAAATTTCTTTGCGTACAAAATAAACTACTAAAGAAAGCCAGTGAATTAATTTTGCCAATCTACCATTCACCTAAAAACCAAGGTTATTTAAAACAAGCAAAAAAAACCCACCTTGGAGTAATATTACCAGTTGTTCTTAATAAGCCTAGTCTAGTCATGCATCAATTCTAGATGTTGGTTTGGACTGTTTAATACCTAAAGTCTTAATGCAAGAGGTAAAGAAGTATTTTTGAAAACTATGTAATTGGAGACTACTGGCCAATTTTGACATATAAAACACAGAACAGCCCCAATAATGAACTAACACCTATAGAGTTTATTTGGATTTTTGTGCTTTCAGACTTTGTCAGTCTTCTATTTTTTTTTTCTTTCATCATCAGATTATAATTTTATCTTGCATACTTGTTCTTGTTCATTTTTTCAGTGGTCAAAAGGTCAAAGTTATGTGGTTCTTTATTCTGTTCTTTATCATTTCCTGTTGAAAGAACATTGTCTTTTTTTTTTTCTTTTAAAGATATTCCTAGAAGAACATGCTTAAATATTTCTGCATGAAAAGTTAAGCAGGTAAAGTAGTTCAGTGGGGAAACTCTTTTCGATGAGATCCTTATCTATGATCCTGCCAAAAGCAAAGATCCAGCTACTGACAGATGATTGTCTATGTTTTCAACTCTTGTAGGCATGAGAATTAAGAAGAAAACATTTCAATAAGTCATCTGGAAGCAGCAGTGATTGGGAAATGCCACAGATTTTTTATGTCAATGATTATTCACATATTTTAACTGGTTATTTCTTAATAACAAGTTTCAAATGCAAAACAATTTTGGAATGCTTGGAAACACGGTAGTTTGACAGAAGCCAGCAGAAGCTTGATCAAAACCAGACTATATTTTAAACAGCAAAACTTGAAGAAGATCCCTGAAACTAGAAGAATCTGAGTTCTAGATGAAATATTCATCAAAGGCTTAACTGTAAATGGACCCAAACATTTGGTAAAGTAATGAAATGTTGAAAAAGTAATATTACATCTTTCCTTTCTGTGTCTGAGTTTAGTACTATGATAGAGCACAAATCAACTACTAAATAAATAATTTTTTTAAAAGCACCAAAAAAGGAAAACAAATGAACAACAACAACAAAAGCCATAAGAATAATACAGCCTTTCTAGAGCTTTAAAAAGGGTATTATACAAATCCTCTGAAGTATTATTTGCAAGACTGTACTGGGTCTGGCTGGGATGTTAACTTTCCCTGCAGCAGCCCATACAGTGCCATGCTCTGCACTTGTAGCTAGAACAGCTGTGTTATCACACTAGTGTTGTGTCTGCTGCTGAGAAGTGCTGGCACAGTACCAGGACTTTCTCTAACCCTCCTGGGGGGTGTGCAAAAAGTGAGAAAGAAACATCACCAGGGCAGCTGACCTAAACTAACCAAAGAGATATTCCATACCATATGATGTCACACTCAGCAATAAAAGGTGGAAGAAGGAGGAAGAGGGGAGGGGTGGGCTTTCGTTGCGAAAACGTCTGTCCTCCTCGCGAACACCAGCTACGTGCGTTGAGGCCCTGCTTCAAAGACGTGGTCAGGCATCGCTCAATTGCGGGAAGTAGAGAATAATTTATTTCCTCTGCACTTCCACATAGCCTTTACTTGTTTTGTTTTGCTGTTCCCTTTCCCCCTCCCTTTCCCCTTTCCCTTTTTCCCTTTAGTTGAATTGTTAATTAATAATATTTCCTTAATATATATATTTTTTTCCCTTTAATTAAATTATCCTTATCTCAACCCATGAGTTGTTCTTTCCATTACTTCTTCCCCCCCTCATCTGAGGAGGGGGAGTGAGAGAGCGGTTGTGGTGTTCAGCTGCCCAGCACGGTAAAACCCACCACAAAGACCTTCTGAACAGGTGTTTATATATAGCCAAGTCAACTTTCAAGGGAAAAATATCGTGCAGTTTCTCAGTGAAACAAATGTTTCGTGCATGTAAGGTGCATTGCAAATATTTTGAGATATAACGTAAATATTTGGAATATTTTTTTAATAAAGCTAGGAAAGATTATTGGTGTTTCTTTAACCAATGTTATCACTTTGTTCCTCTCAGATATCTTTTGGTGTAGGGTTTAAATCTGTTTACACCTCTTCATTCTGAAATATAAGCTTCCACTCATCTTTTTACAAAACTAAAGCTGTTGTATATAGCACGTCTCTTGGACTCTTCAGATCTCGTTTCCACACAATTCCTCACCCCATCAACAAATGATCAGCAGTGTTCTGCCTTTGAATGACCAGCTCACTGATTTCAGCTGTGTGCAAATCCAAGGTCTGCAGCCTTCTTCAAAGCAGCACTGTGGTTGCTGTATATGTCCCCTTGACCACAGCCAATTTAGTTCTGGAATTTGATTCTGCTGTCTGCTGAGCTTTCCAGGCTGCTTTTACGTATTTTCAACTTGAAAACCCAACCAGCAGTGGCCTGATGGCAGAGCTTTTGGAGGCTTGTGTATACTGCATGCTAGGTTGCATTTCCACAGAGAAGACAGTAACATGCCAAAAGTAGCAAAAGTAGCGCCTGCAGGATGTGCCAGGATGGAATGTTTTGTTTTTGCCGTTGTTTCATTTTATTCTGGCTTCCCATATAGCAAAATCTTCATATAGCAAAAAAGGATTTTGCTATATGAAGTGACAGATGATGATAGAAGTGACAGATGATGTACACTAAGTTTCCAAACACACAAAACTTGGTTGGTTTTGAGGCAGGACGTATTTCTAGTTGTATTTTCTTTTCTCATCACTGCTGTCCTTTTCCTCTGCTGTATTCCATCTAAATAGTACCAAAGTTAGTATTTTTTTTTTTTTTTTTTTTTTTTCCCTTGGCATTGTTTACAGGGCAAAAGGAAATCCAAATTCTATGTATATCTCACCAGGGAAGAAAGCTTTTAAAGATTTCATTGTGAGATAAGAACTTGCATCCAAAAGGTCTTTATAGCTGAAGGAATATCAGTTCTCAGTGGTCTACAGGCTTATTCAACCAGGGCAGTTGTCTCCTCATGAGTGGAGAGACTGATTGACTGTACCAGGCTTCCCTCTGGAATCAATTCGTGTTACCGTGTACCATTATAGCATGAATGTGAGGGACTCCAGCGGAAGCTAATTAGGATACTTAGATGTGCCTTAGAATCATAATTTTCTTTCATCTTAATTTTCTGTGCAGTGACTTTTAAGCTCTGCTTTTTACAACCTTCTTACTATGGTTGTAGGACTAAGAAAATGAGTCTTTTACTAAGATATCAGCCATCGTCACCTTAGAATGACTGTATGTCCATTGAAAAATGAATACAGAAAGAAGATTGCTATGAAAATACACTTTCTATTGCTGCCAAAATTTCAGTAATGTTTTCTTTGATGCCAAAAAGTATTTAAACATGCATTGCATTCTCAACTAATGAGTGGAGGTAAGCCTGTAAATGTTGTTGGCTAATTGTATAAAAAAAACAACACCAAAGTCATGATAGAATATTGCCTTAAAAGTAACTGCAGCCAAATATGCAGCTTTTATTTAACTATATTAATAGTTCAAATTTTTATGCTGTGTTAGTAATGTAGGTTAAAAAACAAGTATAGTGCAACTCGAGCTCTGTACCTGAAACAATTTCCTATTTATTTTTCATTAAAATATTTTAGAATTTATAAAAAGAGAAAACAATTCTGAAAAGTGAATTATTTAATCATTTTGATAACAGTACATCTCTAAGAAACATTTTTAGTCAAATAAAATTTGCTGCTACCAATCCCACACATAGGCCTCACATGGTTTAATGGTATTACTAAATATTTTTGTGGGAGAGTAAGACTTTGCATTCTCTGTGTATTTTTTTCCCTCTTGAAGCAATTCCTGTAGGCGTGTGGAAGAAAAGGCATTTGTTTTGCTATATTACATGAAGTGATTTGGCCTTCCAATATGCTTGAGCTCAAGATGTTATTACAAAGGCCAAAGGGTTTTGTCTGTATGGACCTAATTAATTAAAATTAGAAGTTAGAAAGCTTAGGTACCCATTTATCAGAAGAAATGAAAATATGAAAAAGGTAGTGTTTTACTTTTTTCTTCTGGCTGAAGGATTATGAATTTAAATATGAATAAATCTTTTGTGAATCCAGCAGCAAGAATTTACATTAAATCTGTCAAATCAGGAATCGTACCATAAAACTAGAGAAAACAATGTTATTACCTGCTTTTCAAAATGTGTGTTTGTGTGGTATGGATCATCTTGAAAAGTCCAACTTCAGAGAATGCAAGATTTTGGATTTTTGAAAGCAATAATGATACTGGACTAAGTAGAAAATAGGGCAAAAATCACTGTAGGCTAGAAAGGGTAGATCACACAAGGTTAATCTGGTATCTTTCTAACCAGATAAGTAACTGTCTTGGGCGGAAAATATAAGCTGTTGATAATCTCTTGGAAACTTAATTTGGTATAGTGCCATATCAGAAATCATATATTCAACAGAAAAGTGCGGGTGTCAGCATAAGAACTGTTCATTTGTGGAGTAAGGAACTAAAGTCTGTGAGATGGCAGCAAAAAGGCACTTTCTAACAAGACAGAAGATTTTGAAGTACTTCTCAAGTTCTGGGGAAAAAAAAAAAAAAAAAAAAAAAAAAAAAAAAGTACCAGTGACACAAAATTAAGAGAAAGGAGCATTCAGGGCTGAATAATTTTGAAGACTAGAGTAACAGAAATGGAATGAAATTACATAGAAAGTGCAAAATGATGCACCTGGGGACTAATAGTGCTAAATTCTCTTAAAGTAAGGAATTTCACCAGATAGAAATGACTGAAATAGAGAAATTGATCTTAAAGAGCTTAAAAGGCACCAGTATGATGCAATGTGAAAAAGTCAAATGTAATCCAAAGTCTGGAAGGCTTTTTCTGGTAGAGATTCCATGACACCCGTAGAGCTGTAGATGGGAAGTGTAGGAGGGAAGTAAGACACAAAGGTTTTACTGTGGGTTACAGAGTTCTGTTGTAGATGTACCCCACTGCACTTAAGGCAGAGCTGCCCCTGTTGGCCTGGGCATGGAATTCTCCTGTGTTGAGGAAAGGGGAATTCAAAGTGTGAGAGATGCAGAAAAAGACTTTGAGGATCATATGGAGAATGGCTTATTTATCTTGGAGTGGAGGGGTGGAATCTGGAAATGTAGGGAAAAATTGAGTGCTAATTAGGAGATGTAAATAGCAAAAAGGCTAGGAGCTGGTATGATTGCTCTCCATTGGGAGTTTAAAATGCCAGGGTACTAGGGAAAACCCTTAAAAAGTACATGGTCCTTGAATTTAAGAGTTTGGTATTAACTGGCCACAGATAAAATCAGTCTGGAAATTTAGAAGATATCCATCTGCTAAAGTGATCAAGATCTGCAAGAACTTTCCATCCACAGCAAAAGGGTCAAAACAGCAAGTCCTTTCCAGAAGTAAATAAGTTTATAAAGAGATATGTGATGATTTGGGCAAATACATTGGCAAACTCAGTGAACAAGAAGGCCCTTCCTACTTTTTATCCATTGATTTCTAAGATGTTCAATGAAGTGAAAAAAATTTGATCACAACCTGTGAGATTATTGTGTATAAGACAGTCCAGGCTCCCACTGTGCTCCTTCCTGAATTCTCCTATTTCCATACAAGTGAAGTGTAGAGCAATTTCTAGAAATAGTCTCTGAATTGTAGCATGTGGCAGCTTTGTGGTATGAATTGTGCATCTCCACACGGTCAAAGTGGAGAGCTGCCAGTCACAGCTCTTGCTGAGCTCGTAGGCTGGGCTCGTGCCCCAAAGCCAGGAGGGGAACACACAGCTTCCATGCCTAATTCATGAGATATTCTAGCCTTCAGTTTTATAGTCTAAAGGAGTCTTGACTTTAGCTTAGATAACAGATGAGGATGCTGTAGGAGAGAAGCGTTATTATGATAGTTCAGATGTGGCCCCTGTATGTGCTGAGATTTTTAGATTTTGTCCCTCAATCATAGTATTACAATATCTAGGAATACAGTGTATACAGAAATATTTTTTTTCCAGACTTATGTTTGTCAGCATGCATCTAAGAAGTTTGACAAATGCAATGTTTTAAGTGAGAAAATATAACTGATCAATATGGCAATAACACCCTGATTATTTTAATAGTACATGCAATCTTATTGCTACTTCCTCTGTTATTACATTTCTTGTTACTTGTAGCTACCTGTATATTTAAACTAATGAAGGAGACTACACACTATTCATTGCTCTTATATTCCTGAGATACTTAACTTTCTGTGCAGGTACTGACTGTCAATCAAGGCTAATCAAACTGGCACGGTTAACATAATATATCATAAAATTTCACAGTAATGTCAACCTGTAATTCTCTCAATCTGGTTAAAGGAAATGGGCTAAAAACAATATTGTCATTTTGTAATAACACAGGGAAACTGAATTTTAGAATAATATTTTGCCGTCTCCTATAAATATATGGTGTACATGTTTCCAGAGCAGCCATGATTTCCTTTAGGATTGAATCAGTCAACTACCATGAGTTTTTAATGGCTGTTTTTTACTTTTCTCACTATCAGAGATTTTCAGTGCATCCTCAGAAAGAATGGGGTATTGCAGTTCTCTCTCTACTGTAACACGGAAGGTGTCCAGGGAGAAAGGTAGATGTGAGTTTTTTTTCTGTCCTCCTTCTGTCACTGCAAGGGAGCGTTTTATGATGGAACTGGCCAGGGTTGCCTGGACACCTGGGAAAGAGGGTTCCCAGCTCTGCTGAAAGCTATGTTTACATCACTTGCCTGCTTAACACTAGAGGAAGCTCACAGCAAAAACCAAACCAAAACAAATATAGCACTATTCCAATTTATACACGTGGGAACAGAAAAGTGCAGTCTGGCTATTCATATGGCATGATAAAGAAGTGTAGGCAGAAAATGCAAGGCTTCAAAATCCAATGCCTCTCTGCTTATGAGAATGACAATTTGCAGACCTTTACAGTTTTTGGTAGGCATGCAAGCCTTTACTTGGCAAGGTTAAATCTATTGACAATAGTTTGCTTTTCAAAGTTATCTCTGGTAAAACCTTCAGAAATAATTGAATGCTACTCAGTTGTTTGCAAAATAAATCCATTTACAGTTATTAAAATGTATCTAAGTACATAAGTAACCTTATTAAAACAGAGGTTTCTCATGAAGTAAAATATTAATTGGGTCAAATAGGTGTTACAGAGGTCTTTGTGGGCAAAGCTTGTTCAAGAACGTTGATACCATATCCATCTGTGATGATCTTTATTTGCCTGCAGTAATTGATCACAGGATGTTTCATGTGCGGGGGAAGGAATGCCTTTGGAAGCACCAAGCAGATTTGTCTCTCGTTACACAATATAGCGCATTGTATAATGAATCACCTAGGTTAGGTGGTCTTTGTCAGGTGCTGGCATGTACGTTTGTAAACCAGGGAAAGTTTAAAGGGAAGTTTACGTAAGATGGATGTTTAACAATCAGGAATCTTAGTTTGCAGGTGCAGAAGCTAGAGGAGAAAGGATGATAAATGAATCTGAGGGATCTATAAATGAAACATGGTTAGTTCTTGATGCAGAAAGTAATAAAGACAATGAAGAATGGGAAAATAAACTGAGAATGTGGTCTTTGGGAAATGCAGTATTAACAATTGGTTGCCAAAAAAAAAAAAATACAAGCAAAAGCAATAGATTAGGTAAATAATCACCATGCCTGGGTACACTGTCCATGGGATTGCTTAAGACTAAACAGTGATTGCAGTATCAGAACAGAATCATCATGGAAGCTGAATTCACTTCAGGTTAATATGTGAAAATCCATCATTCTTTAGCAAAGCAGTACAGAGAAACTTAAGACAATTACTTCTTGTGGCAGATAGGATTAATTTAAATAAATCAAAGGACTTACACTGATACAATACTTTGAAGGTGAAGTTTACAAATTATATCTAGAGGGAAAAGGCAGTAGCATTTCAAGCTTACTGTAGTTGAAAACATAAACATATTTGTTAAATAGTATTATCCAGGGAACAGACTGCTTGGGAAAATTATAGCTAAGTTCAGTTGTTGTTAACTGGGAATTTAACAGAGTGATATTGCCCCTGAATACAGAATAAGAGTTCGGAAGTTAACGTGCTGTTGATGAAATATGAAAGCAGTGAGAGAGCCCCATCCAGCCCCGTGGACTCTCCTTGTTGTAATAACTAGTACTGGTAAAAGATGCACTCCTCAGGAGCTGTGTATGATAGTCTCTTTCTGCCCCCATAAGCCCATCAACCAAAAGAAAATTATTCTTTCTTCCCAATATATACATGCAAGAAGATGAATATAGAAAGGACTTGCTGTTGCACAAGTGCTCAGCAAGCTGTTCCCAACTTAGGTCCTGCTGTGTTTTTTCTCCTGTAGGAGGGAGTTTAAGCATTTGCTCTGGACCCATTGCATTTACCCTCAACCAATAGAAGTAACTGTTGGTTTAAAAGGGTAGGTAAAGGCCCTACAGAAAGGACTGTATGTTAGGGCACAGGGAATACTTTAAATGATAGCGCTTTTTGCATCTTCCAATAAAGTGTCTGCCTCAAAGTTACAAGAGTCTTTACTACCCACGTGAGAGTTTTGTGAGCTGACTTCTTTTAAAATTGCAAAAGAGAGTAGGAAAGAAATGTCAGAGTTAACCTGCCTCAAGATCTTTCACCCGATAAGCCCAAAAAGTGACCTAAGAGAAAGGAGTCCTTTGCCAGATCCCAAACCACAGCAAGGCTGAGCAGACAAAGCGCTGAAGTACAGGTCAGCCCAGTGATTTATGCAATGTGTAGTGAAGTGGAAAATATTTATAAATCACCTGCCTTCTCTTAGAAAGAATATAGGAATAACAATGACATCATTCTTAAAATGTGGGAAGAGCATTTGAGTGCAAACATGAATATGTTGCGAAGAGGCATGTTTTTAATGCACAGAAAGCAAGACAAAACCTAGAGTACTTAGAAAGTCTTTCTGTAAAGCAAAGAACTGCAACACTATGTCATTAGAAAAGAAAAATAAAGTGTTTCCTTGCATCTGTAAACAAAACCTCTAAATAAAGCCTACATTCTAAGTCACTGTGGATGTGGTAATGTTAACTGGTATAGTGTCATGTGCAAGGATTCAGAGAGTAGGAGAAGCTTAGTGGAGGAGGTAGGAATCCCTCCCCCAGCTCCCAATCTGTTCCTATAGGAGAAATGACAATCACCAAACCTCAAACTTTGAGACAGAAATGTGTCAAGAATGTAGAAGCGAGCACAGAGCAACTGAAATTTGTCTGTTTAGGGCTTTTTGAACATACAAAAATTATGCTATGAAGTGAATTGGTTGAAGCAGAGATGGAGGAGGTAGCCTGAATATGCATGGGGATGCATATTTTTCTTGGGATCTGTATTCTGTTACAATATCCAGAAGATGTACAGACTGTTAAACTAGAAATCTGCAGTGCTGTTGCAGTTAGGAATTGGTGGGAGTTCTCAGGATCCTGATTTGTAAAGAAATTTTGAATGACTTGTATTTTATCTCTATACTGAAACTCCTTGTAGAACAACTGAAGGTGCAAAGCACTTTTAACAAGTGCCTGTAATAGTTACACATGCTAGAGACTTGTTTCAAACCATTGTCACCACACACGACCTCCTGCAACTGAGTCATGGATGTTAGACATTGAAAAGGCATAAGAGACTCCACTGGGGGAAAAAAAAAAAAAAAAAAAAAAAAAAAAAAAAAAAAATTGAAAAGTAACAGTACTACTATTCCCAGCATCAAAAGAGAGAGCTGGCTTAGATTAGCAGGAGATCAGGGCACGTTGCTGGTCCAATCAAATATCATGCTATTAATGATGCTTAACAAATTAGTAAAGAAGGAATGTTATTTTCCCGTGTGCAGAATAGATTATCCATATGGTAACTAGATCTAAAGTATTTTTCTTTATAAATGAGAATGGCAATGCTGTATTCCTTTCTGGTAAATGGTGAGCCAAACAGATGACCCTTACTATGCCATTCAGAAGATTGTTTTCTTGAATTTTTTGGTTTGGGGGATACCTGAGAAATTTTACAAAGAAAACTATGTTGAAAATCTTGTTTCACTTTAGATGAAACATTGAAAGATTGAAAAAGAATGTAGAAACTAAACTTAGAAAATATATGATGTGAAAAAAAATAACTAGCTCTCAGGGAATGTTGTTTGATAAAGCTTAGGCAAGAATGACACAGAAGTAGAGACTATACTTCCTGAAATGCCTTATCGCTAAAACATGTGGTTCTTCACTGTGGTAAACATTTAGAATAATGTAAACCTGTCCTCAAAAAGCTACAGCTTCTAGCTGCATTTTCTTTCATCTGAGATTACTGCTTGGGTATGTTGTTTTTTGTTTCGTTTTTGTTTTTAAATCTCAGTTGTAACTCCTCCCACCGTTGGGGGGAAAAAAAAATAAAAAAATAAATAAAACCTCTGCAGGGGCTTCACATAAGGTCAATGGCTTATTTGACCCAGCCAACTAAAAAGAGAAATTGTAAAAGTTTATTAGGCAGCAGATTACCTTTCCTCTGAACACTATGGGGAAAATATACTTGTTATTTAGGGCAGACTGTTATGTGGGCTCCCCCTTCCCACACTGCTCCCCATTGCTGGGAGTTCACCACTTTCTTAACTTTTCTGGAAATATTGGTGAAAGGAGATAGCCATCAAAGAGAAAGGCAAAACCCTTTGTTATTCCTACTGTACATAGTATGCTCACCAAACAGCGCCTCTGGTCCCAGTAGATCGCATGTCATTAAGCTCTGATTCACCACTAAGGTTTTAACAGGAAAACAAAAAGCAGGAGGGAGTAGAAGACATTAAATTACACTCTTAAAAATTACAATGAGAAATTTATTTTAATTCTCAAAAAGGTGTATAAGAATGTTTGAAATAAAATGGTGTGTAGCCTGGCAAGTAATCTGGCACTCTGCTTCCTCTTTGTCATGAGCAGTACAGTTAAAAAAAAAAAAAAAAAAAAAAAGTAGAAAATATTTTGTGGGAACCATATGTTAGGTGTTTTTGAATTAAAGGAAGAGAGAAGCCATGAACACCTCTAGGGAAGAATAAGAAGGCAGATCAGGAAGAATTTACACAGACAAGAAATAACTGTAATAAGAATGGAGCATCAATCACAAGCAACTTCAATTATTTTGTCATTGAGTGGAATAAGAAGATACAAAGGAGTAGAAAGATGACACATTTCTTAAGCATGATTGGAATGCTTTTAGACACCAGATCAACATTAAATATTAGGTGCCTATTTTAGATCAGAAACACATCTGTTTTAAGAAGTTACACACTGAAAATGTTTAATGTTAGTGTTATGACCATAATGAATTCCAACTCCTATCTCTGTCATTAAGGGAGAACTGATATTTTAATTAATTAGTTGTTGTGGTTAAGTTATTAATTGTAATAACTACAGCTCTGATTCTGTGAGCTACTTTACACCCCTGGGCCTCTGTGACTGAAGGAAGTTCCATCATGTTTCAGATGTCTTGTGTATAGGTACAGGAGCCATCCTACAGTTAGGGTAGGAGTATGGAGACTGCAGAATCAATAAAACTCAATAAAACCCACTGTAGCATTGTGGCAGGTTACTCAACTGGCCTATAAAACACAACAGAAGCAGACAGACCCATCCTGGTTCCTTCACAGTCTGAACTCTCTGGTTGTGTTCCTCTCTTCACAAAAAGTCTAAATACATGTGCATGTTTCCTGGGCTCAGACACATTAAGAGCAGCATATTCGGATACTGATTTTAATTGTTCTATGAGATTTTCAGATGTTTGTTTTTATTTACTCTTATGGCTGACTGACCATCCTTGAATGAGATGGAAAACAGCTGTCTGATGGTTAAAGGATAGATGAAAATATTTGTATCCGACTTTTCAGGGGAAAAGTTAAAAAGTAAATAGGAAAAATGTAGCCATTTTGTGATCAAATATAGTAACTGACCTTGGCTACCAAATGGGAGCATATTTAAAACTTATTGTAAATTAAAGCACTTTTAAACTAACAGATTCCATATTGGAGGGTATTTCCCTAAGAAAAATAATCATCTTAAAAATGTAGAAATGAGAAACATCTTAAAGCAGTCTTAAATCATAAATCCAAAAGTTTTGGCACTTTACCTCATATAATATCAAAACCTAGGATAGTGTAAATCAAGATGAATAGATCAAGTTCTCTCCTCAGAACACTCAAGTTTTACCTTCACCAGACTGTGATGCTAATACATCAAAACTTACAATTGCTGGTGTAATAAGTGTTAGTGATAAAGTTCTTAATTGCAGCTATGGGGAACCTTCACATTTATATCCGGTCCATAACATACATCCAGAATTTATTCATTTTTTTAGATATTCTAAGATCAGCCTAAAAGCAAAACAGTCTATTCTTCCCATCAGTTACTTAGGTGAGGGCCAAAAATGCATGCATTTTGTCAGGATAGAGGTATTGTATCTGAAAGCCTGAAGTTGCTATTAATTATGTTATAACTGAGAAGGAAATGCTTAGCTTTCTGGAATAAGGCAGAGTAGCTCAGGAAAGTCTTGAAACATTGAACTTCAAAGATGCTCTGTTTTTTATGAATTAAAAGTGACTCTCGTAGCTGTCAGATAAGTTTAAATGTTAGTTTTTTTTTTTTCTTCCTCTGAGATTTGCATGTTGGATTTGAACTGAGATTTTATAAAGGGTATGTGATACAGTTCCTATAAAATCTTTTAAAGCTCTCTAAGAAACTAATACATTTTTAAAATAGTACTTCTGTTAAAAGTGTCATATATAGAATACATGAAAAAATGTTGCGATATATGGGTTTTATTAGGTCTTACTTGTGAGATGGCCTGCTTTTCCATTTGTGTGTAATGCAACTATCCAACCTTCTGCCAATAATATCTTATATGCCAGAGCTTACACCATCACATACTGTACTTGCAGATTTACACTATTATTCTCATGTCTTTCTCAACAAATGAAAGGGATAGTAATCTATTTCCTTGAAACTGGTGAAGGAGAACTATGTGCATAGAGAAAAATAAACCATCTCAATCACTGAGTCCTTGCTGTAAGTGGTTCTGACTTTTCAGAGTTGGAAACTGAGAGCATAGAATGACCAGTAACTTAATAAGTAAGAAACCCAGACATTATTACAAGTAGACAAAAGGGCAAAAAATAATTTCTGTAGAGGATGTATGTGAATAGTTTGGAGAAATGCTAGAAGTGTTCCAATGTTCTGATTTTTCCTGATATATCAAGAGCTTAGAGTTTCAATGTAAGTAGTGCATAGTATAGGTTTTAAGAGTTTCAGAGTCGTCTCGGATACAGAAGCTAATTGCACAGAGGATACTGGTCAGACTATATGGTTCTCTACTAAATATCTCAGAATCAGAGAGAGCAAAATATTTGACCAGTTTTAGCAACCCAGTTATTTAACTATATGATACTATGCAAACCTAGGGCTGACGCCAGAGTGTATCTCACTTCTGTAGAGCCATCATGCAGGTGACAAATGTTTTTATTGTTGTGTGCAGTAATGAACGTACTTTATACATCACATCCTCTTCTGGCTTTTTCTTACTATTTATTCATTACTATGTTTTTTGTTTGTTTTGTTTTTAAGCTAAAGGATAGTGTAAAAATCCAGATTATGTGCTCATAATGCTCTAACAAGGATAACTATCATGACAGCTGAGTGTTCGGAATATCAGTTAGTAATATAAGTTAGTAACCTTCTAATAGACATCTTTAAAGACCTAACAAAGTTATGAGGAATATTGGCAGTGGCAGACAAGGCATTAGTTACTATCAAGAAACATTAAATGAAACATGAAACCTACCTAGCCTGAATAGTTAGCCAATAAAGTCATTTTCCTACTCAACTTCAACCAGTATTTCTATCAAAAGAACTCCAAAATTGATGGTAGTAGTAGTAATAGTTTTAAATCTTCTGCTATAACTGTTTTGGAGATGCTCTCCTGCTTTTTGCCCATGTTTTATACCGTTTGGTAGGTGAGAGAGGTTTTCAAAAAGCACTTTAGTATAGCCAGTTGTAATAAGCAGGTTATCTTTTCTTTGTAGAATAGAAATATTCCATCATTAATTTTTGTCTTACTGTAAAAGGAGTACTATGCTTAGTTATACTGAAATGAGAGCTGAATCCCATACTCAACAATATGAAAGGAGATTCAAAGTACTTTTTAAGTTACAATTTTTTAAGTCAAGTTAAGATCCAAACAAGAAATAAAATTTTCATGGAGCATCCCTTTTATTTTTGGATCCAACTCTTCCAAGATGAATGCACTTGATTAACCCTATTGCAGGCATTTATCTGTGCCTACCCTACGTGAGTAACCCTAATACTGGAACCAAGATGCTTACATATTTTGAACCAGTTGGCTCTGTAAGATTTTCAAAGGTAGTGAATTTCGATTTTTTCACTAAAGCTCTTGCTTTTTACTACTTTCTCTACTATTTTATTACCCTCCGAGTCATCCATGGGGTTGGCTTTATCTTCCCCAGTGGGAAGACTTGCATTGATTTCAAGCCACTGCAGATTTATATCTGTATATGTGCAGTGGACTTTAACTATAAAAATAACTTAATTATAAAAGTCTGAATAATTCCTTCTGTTTTAACAAACCTAGATATATGCCCTTATTATATATAAAATAATAATAACTCTAGTACTTTAACTATTCTAGTTGTGCTTGATTCTATTTTAAATAGAATACCTGACAGTAAGCAATATTTGTATCACTTAAAAACAAATCCCATTGATTTCACTTTATTATGTGTAGTAAGAGTTTCGGGAGTAAAAGAGAGAGAGACTTGAAGGAAGAACTGCACTGTTAAGAAATAAGTACTTGTCTTGTTCAGCTGCATTGATATTTTAACAGCTTAGATGTAACAGACAGTATTTTGTCAGATTGCTCAGTGGATTGGGCAGTAGTGGGAGTGGGTAGTGGAGTAGAAGTAGTAGTAACATTCCAGCTTTTTTTTTTTTGTTAGTGCAACAGTAAATGATAAGTCTTTATTATGAAATTCAGATGAAGAGTTGTGATTGAGTAAACTGAAATGAAAATGAGCTTTCATAACAAAGTAATACATAAAAAGTAGTTTAAAGGCCTTCTGCAAACCTTCATCTGACTAGCTGTGATTTACATGTTAATTCCATTAAAATCACAGCATATACCAAGTTGGAAGGCACCCACAGGGACCATGGTGTGCAACTACTGACTCCACATAGGACTATCTAAAAATCAAAGTACATGTCTGAGGGTGTTGTCCAAATGCATCTTGAACTCCAGCAGGCTCAGTGCTGTGACCACTGCTCTTGGGAGCCTGTCGCTGTGTCCGACCACCCTCTGGATGCATAACCTTTTCCTAACAACCAGCCTGACCCTACCCTGTCCCAGCTCCATGCTGTTCCCTTGGGTCCTGTTGCTGTTCCCAGAGAGCAGAGCTCAGTGCCTGCCCCTCTGTTCCCCTTATGATGAAGCTGCAGGCTGCCATGAGGCCTCCCCTCAGTCTGTTCTGCTCTGGGCTGAACAAACCAAGGACTTTAGCTGCTCCTCATATGTCTTGCCCTCTAGACCTTTCACCATCTTTGTTACCCTCCTTTGGACACTCTTAAAAGACTATCTTAAAAACTATTAAGTTTTACATCCTTCTTGTACTGTGAGACCCAAAACTGTACACACTACTGGAGATGAGGCTACACCAAAGCAGAGTAGGACAGTCCCTTTCCTATGTTTCCTCAGCCAGTTAACCATGCTGTTCCTGATGTACCTCAGGACACGATTGGTCCTTTTGGCTGCCAAGGCATGCTGCTAACTCAGAAACCATTAGGAAACATTGAGCTCATGTATGAGCACTGATGGATAATGTACCTGAGAACATTTGTGTAAGATGTGTAGTGAAAAGCAGAGGAAAGAAATAATTTCAGCTACCCAAGGGCAGAAACCTTTTGCCCAGGTTCTGAGTTTCTTTGTGTTCTGTACCCAGCTGAGAACCTGACCAGATCCAGTTGTAAAAGTCATGCTGATACATGAATTATTGCCATTCACTAAGAGCTAGAGAAAACCTGTATCTTCCTGCTTTTGGAAAAGATTAATTCAGTAGGATTAAGGATACGAAACAGCAAGCTATAGGACAAGAGGAAATGACTTCCAGTTGCACCAGCAGAGGTTTAGTTTGGATATTAGTAAAGATTTCTTCAGAGAAAGGGTTGTGAAGCATTGGATCAGGCTGCCCAAGGAAGTGGTTGACTCAGCATCCATGGAGGTATTTAAAAGACATGTAGTTGTGGTGCTTAGGGACATGGTTTAGTGGAAGGCTGGGCAGTGCCAGGTTAATGGTTGAACTTCATGATCTTAGAGGTCTTTTCCAACCTAAATAATTCTATGTTTCTATACCCAGCCCTACTGTGGAAAGAAAGCAGAAGTAATGGCTTTCTTGGGGAAGCATAATGTGGTGGTATGGACTGCATGTTGAGTAGGAACATCTGGATAGATGTTTCAGAAACGTAATTTGTCATAATGGTAGGAGTGAAGACTTTAAATTTTAAATTGACAATATAGGATTTAAGATACCCTTCTAGACAATTGAAAAAGAAGCAAGGTTATTTTAACAATTTTTATTTCTTCGGAGTATAATTACAGGACAGAGTTCATACGGCTACATAATGTTTTAGTAGAGAACACAGACTTCAGAAAATGGAGATGGATTTTGCGCTGTACAGTGAAGCGTTTTGCTTATCCCATTAGTGTTTGTTTTTGTTTGTTTGCTTGTTTTCCAGGACTCATTTCTGTGTTCTCTAAACAGTATTGTGTTTCTATCCAGAGCCTGACCTGAATTCATTGTGTCAGGCAAGTAAGACCTTGAGGTGTCTGCGTTCAGTGTAGTAAATAATCAGAAGTGGGTGTTGCCTGCTGCTTGCATTTTCACAGGATAATTTTTTTCTCTTGATGATTCAGTGTTAATGTTGCTTAGCTTGGGGAATATTCAGGGGGACTCAGAGCAAGGGCTATGGAAGTGAAATGGCATTAATATGCCATTTTCCCCAATGATTATTCCAGCAAAAATTCCAGAACTATTTGAAGCCCATCAGTAAGCTTTGACATGCCTGATCTTAAGGATGTTATATCTCCTTCTGACTAACATTACTGAAAGTTGCTAAGATTTGTAACAGTATGTGACACCCCATTAAAAGTGTGTAGTCAGGAGTGGTAGTCCTCTAAGGTAGCTAGTGTTTCTCCAAAAGTGTTCTACGTAGCAATCAGAAAATAAATGTGTAAGATCTATCAGCTCAAAGGTTACCTGAGAAGAGGCTGTGGTAGAAAGCTGGATATCTGGTAAGTCAAGATGCCAAGACCATGGACTCTCTTGGCAGTTTCTGCACTTCAGATGTCTTGAGTTCTTTAAGCCAATTGTAGTCACAGCCTCTGTAAGGGCAGAGCCCAAAGATAAGCCTGTTTTTAGTTTGGTCCAAGTTTACTGGACTAAAGCAATGGTGGCTTTTCAAACTAGGGCTGCAGGTGAACCACTGTGGGAGGTAGTTTGGGTGCCACCCTGAATTACAAAAAAATGTGACAGGATAGATGATATAGCCTTTGAGATTATCTCCCAAGAATGTGATAATCACAGCATGGTAACATGTTTTGTGGGGGATGTGGGGACAGAATGAAACTTTACAGATCAGGGGAAATTATGTTAGAGAAATAGGGAAAAGGAGATTAGGTTCTTGGTGGTCGAAAATGAAACAATAACAAAAGCAACAAAGGATGATGATCTTGTATAAATGGGTAAGGAAGGATGTCAGGAAGCTAGAAAAAAGGCATATTACATTCTTGAGATGGAAAGAAATACAAAGATGCTGTTGAGATGAATATAAGGAAAAAATGGAGAACAGAATTGTTTTAAAAAAGAGAAATAGCTTAAGGGTGTAAGCCTTAGACTGGCATTGTAGAGGCATAACTTCATTCCTAGCTCTCGAGTGACCTTGGACAAATCTGTTAATCTGTCCTTGTCTTGTTCTCTATCTCTAAATGTGGATAATAATATTTCTGTATCCCTCAATAAAATTATGAGAATAAATTCATCTGCAGTTGAGGTACTCATCTGATATTACTGTTGGGTCATGTAAGTGCTCAGGTGGATAGGTTAACCAATCACAGAGAGAGAAATTAAACCTGCTGACTAGAAAAGAAAAGATAAAAGACTTGAAGGAGAAACTTATTGTGAGTGCTGAAAAGGTTATTTTGTTTTGAAACAACAGACAACTCAACTCTTCTATTCAACCTGGAAATTGCCCACAGTAAAGAAATCTTTTAACTATCTGGGAACATCAGGAGTAATACAAGAAGAATTAAGTAATTTTCTTTGACTCACAAGGCTTTGTTTCCTTCCTTACCTCAACTTATTATGTCAAACTATTATGATTGAGTGGCATGTAGAATCTGATGATAAATTTGTGACTAGTCAACTTGGTCTGAATTGTATTTTGACCCTGCTCGGAGCAGGAGAGAGATTGGACTAGATGACCTGTAGAGGTCCCTTCCAATCTGGATGACTCTTGTGATTCTATCTATAAATGGAGAGTGCAGTACAGGTGTCACCTGCAACTGTCCTGTTTCACACCTCATTTGCACTAATACACTAATGCATGTGTGTAACAATCTTTATTTTCCTGGAAAGATTCTGAATTTTCATCACTGTACATGAAGCCAGTATGGTATACTGTTCCAGTACATCTACTTTTATGGCAACCTTGTAGTTCTTATTGTTCTTGTTGGATGTGCAGCAGGACTTTCTTTGAAAACTGCATTTGACATGAATTCTCATCCTGAAGATCTTAATAGCATTCCAAGTGTATATGGTAGCCCTAGGACAAAGCTACCATGTGAGGTAAAGACTTGAATAGATTACTTCAGTCACATTAGCCACTGCAGAAAGAGGACATCTTTAATGTATAGCGCTAGAAGCTAAATGATTTTGTTAATTTTACTTTTCCAATATTTTCTTCCTTAATTGCTATTTTCCATAAATGATACTAACATCAGCAATGCATTGTAGTTTCTGTTCCCATATAGAATTATCTTTTTTGAATAATAATATCTACTGGAGACTCTTTTCTCTTAGATTGTTCTTGAGCATTCCTCTGAACAGTCCATGCAATATTTATAATGTTGGAGAAGGGAAATAGTGGTTCTCTACCAGAGTATCAGTATCACTGAAAAGGAAATTCTTTTCCCTTAATGATCCCAAAAAATTACTGAGTTACTGTGCTTAAAACAAAGTATGCTAACTCAGTAATACCAACACTTAAATAGACTTAGGAGGTGTACGTATATCACGTGTTTTAAAACAAGAAAGATTATTTTTAATATCAAATGGAACCTTTCTACTCTAGAAATATGGAAAAAAAATAAAAAATAAAAAAAAAGTCAAAGTTAAACACATTACTTAACCTGTTTTCTAAACAGAAGCCACCTGGAATCCTAGCAGAAAAAGAGAGGCCAGCAGAAAAAGATTACTTAATCTTTTTCTGTTTGTTAGTTCAGTGTCCCATTATGAAATACCGTTTTTAAACCGTCTTGTGAGTAGGCCAACATATGTATGTGTGTGGGAATGATACTAACCATCCCTCACTGAAAGGAAAATAGTCCTGTAAAACATCCTGAAATAGCCCTGACACAGCTGAATGGCTTCAGGCCATTGCTCACAAGGTGTTCAGAAAGGTCTTAACTCTAAATGTTTTTAGGTAGATGTAATGAGCTAAGCAGTGGGTGCTCTTGTGGACCCCAACTTACACTTACAGGATGGTTAACAGGGCCTATTGTTTACTTCCGGCACCTTGGGATAAAATTACTATATTTTTATGTAGTTTTACAAACCTATTGAAATAATTTCATGTAGGTGCTCATGAAAGGCAGAAGGCAATAATCAAATACTTTTATATAAGTTTTAAAAAAATAACACCATCCCCACCATCCCCAGAGAAAAGTGTGCATGCTAGTATAACTAAAAAAGAAATGATACACATCTTTTAGCATTTTCAAAAATTATGTTATTTTAGTGAGCCTGAAATATGTACTCTTTTACAGTAAGAAACTTTAAGAAATAATTGTAACTAATGTTAGTCCTTTATAACCAGTAAAGCTACAATTTCTTTTAAACCCATTCTGGCAAATCTGCCTCGAATATTTTGGTTAAACATTCAATGTATTTGAGTTTGCTCAAATGTTAGACAAAGTTTAAAATACTATTATTGTGGTGAGAAATTTCCCACTGATTTAAAGATTAGTTCCTTTTTAGTAGGTTTAGGCAAATTCAGTTCCAAGTTTAATCTCAGAACTACATAATTTCATGAAAAGTAAGGCATTTTTTGGAAAACATTTTGACCACTTAGAAAGCTACACTGGTTTTAAGTGTGTGTATGTAGTATCTATATATAAGTACAGTTCATTAATAACATCCACGATGATGTTTTTTCAGCCTTTCAAAGAAAGGTAAGAATGAAGAAGTTCAGAGGGAAGGAAGATAATTTTTATTTGTAGGTGATGTCTGCTGAAAAGCAGGATGGGTCTGAAGCCAGATTAAACTGCAATGTGTGGCTGAAATTTGACAGAGGCCTGGAGTTCAAAAAGGTTGAATTTTTGTTGTGATTTTACCATGTACTGAACTATAGCACCATAGCCGCTCTCTCACTCTGCCTTCTCAAAGGAAAAGTAAGAGAAAGCATGCTCAAGGGTTGAGATAAGGACAGGGAGATCGGTCACCAATTATCATCATGGGCTAAACAGACTCAGCATAAGGAGATTAATATAATTTACTGCCTATCACTAGCAGACTAGAACATTGGGAAACTAAACTACAAAATAAAAACATCCCACTGAGCAGCCCAGGGGAACAGGGAATGGGTGCTGTGGTCAGTCCATGACTCTTTCATCTCCGCCACTTTCTTCACAGTCATTCTCTGCCCCTCTCCCCATGGGGTCCCTCGCACGGGATGCCATCCTTCCTGAACTGATCCTGTGTGGGCTTCCCACAGGCAGCAGCTCTTCAAGAACTGCTCCATCATGGCTCCCTACCATGGGGTCCGGCCGTCAGGAGCAAACTGCTCCAGCATAGGTCCCCCATGGGCAGCAGCTCCCTCCAGACCCCCTACTCCTGCATGGGCTCCTCTCCACAGGCTGCATCTCTGGCCCAGGGCCTGCTCCTGTGGGGGCTCTCCATGTGCCGCAGCCTCCTCTAGGCCACATCTACCTGCTCCATGGAGATCTGCTCCATGTGGGACCCATGGGCTGCAGGAGGACTGCCTGTTCTCTCCCAGCTACTGCTGCACAACAGTTTGTTTTTTTCCCCTTTCTTTTTTCTGCTTTCTCAGAGGCCCAACCAGCAACGCTCATGGCTTGGCTCTGGCCAGTGGTCGGTTCCTTTTGGAGCCGGATGAAGCTGGCTCTCATCTGACATGGGGCAGCTGCTGGGCTCTGCTCACAGAGGCCACCACTGCAGTTTCCAACTACCAAAACCTTGCCATGTAAGCCCAATATGGTTTTCAGTTCAGGATACAAAGGACGTGGAAATTGATTAATATACTGAAAACAGCACATGAATTAATAGAGATTTGGAAATTGGCAGAGAATTGGCCTTGGACCACTTTTCTAAGATCTTCTAAGAAGTGACCAGGATAACGTAAACATAAAGGTAACGTGTTTTGAATTTGCAGTGGGAAGAAAAAAAAAAAAGTAAAAAACAAACAAGAAACCACACCTTTATTAACATTTGCATGAAAAACTGAATAACATTCTATGATAACAATGAACAATGCATTCATTAACATGCACATCACTGAACACACAGCTATTCAGAGTGAGCTCATGCTGTCACAAAGACCTTGTTCTGAATGGGAACCTCATGGTTTCAACAGCTTCCTGGGCAGCCAAGCTTGGCAGAGTATGACTTTTTCCACCTGTTTAGTTGCTGAGTTATTTGGAAAACAAAAATCTAATGGCAAACAGCAGTAAGCTTGAGAGAGTGAAAGGGGATTGTGTTTGGGAATCTGGACAACAGCTCATTGTATCTCAATTTTATTCACTGTACTAGATTTGGAGTGTTCTCTTACTTCCTCCATAGCGTTGCTATGCATTCATCTTGCAGAGTTAGAGGCATCTCACTGGTGAATGCAGTAATCTCCTCCTGTCTATTTTCCACTTGTACTTGCCTCACAGCATATTCTGTCATCGGTGATAGACACCACACTTTTTAGGCTTGGAGTTTCTAGTCTTGCATTGAAAAGAACTAGCCCCTGTCCCCAGACAGAGTGTCATTAGAGTTTATTAACCTAACCTAGTGGGGGTTATTTATGTTGTGCAGAAAGGTAATTTGTTTATGCCCTTCCTTTTAACTTGGGGATTTCAATTAGTTCAGCCCAACTGCATGTGTCTGTCCTGCTGAAGGAAGTCAAACAGGTGTCACTGCAGGTTTCAACATATGCAGTCTTACAGGACCCTGGGGATTCAGATCGTGTAATTGGTTTTGCTTGTGACCTTCTAAACCTTTTTATTGTTAACCTAGTCTTTTCTAGCGTGCAAAAAGATACTAGACAATTGAAAGGTTAAAGTGGAATGTACAGTGTTGATCTTTTAGATATTTTAGCTACCGTATTCAGACTTTTTTTCCCAGATAGTTTTTAGTAATGTGTTGACACCCAGTACACTGAAGTCTATGGGAAAACTCACAGTGATGTTAGTGGACCCCTATCGGCCTTCTGCATCTCTTGTTTTTCAAGTCATGCGTGATAAAAAATTCAGGACTAAAACTCTAAATACTAGTTAGGGATTCAGAACGGTGTGTGTGACAATATGAAAATTGCAAGAGATCCCATCAAAAATTACACTTTAAGAGTTTTCTCAGTTATGAGAATTCTAGGGGCTGAGGTGCTACGTGCAGATCAACTTTATCTTCATGAATAATGTTTGCGGCTTATTTCTTTGCCCCATAGAGCAATGACATATTGCCGTGGCTTTGAGTAAGAGGTTTTATGCGCTTTCCAGCTGTAGGTGGGTGTCATTTTTCAGTGTGTCTGCTCTTGTATGTTGCTGTCAAACCCACATGATGAAAGCAATCCTGTTAGGTTTCTGTAAATGTATCATACCTCATCAGTTGTAGAACTATATGCCAATGAAAAGTAGAACTATGCAACAAGTCCATTAGGGAAATAGTTGTCTTCTGTATTCATTGGACTTATTCTTGCTCTCATTTTTGAAGTTGTCAAGACATTCATAAGTTTAATTTCATACAAGTTTTCCTTTCTTCAAAGTATAATTGTTACAACCATATAATATCCACAGAATGTAACAGCTTTCCACTTTCCTTGAAATTAGAGAATCTGAAACTAATGCCCTTAAATCACAAAGTTCAATTGAAAAAAAAAAAGAAAAAAAATCATCCAGCTTGATGACCAGATATTTCATTAAACTCCCACTGCACAGAGGTTATCTACTAATATCTAGAAGTGAATACATTAGTATCTAGGGATAGAAGTAGACAAGCAAAAGACAATAAATGGATTGAAGCAAACACGTGCCGTCCCCTGGAGAGCTGGAGTAGTTAGCAGCTGGAGGAGGGCCTGGATATAGAGGTAGATATTGAAATGTTTGATATTCAAGTAGATAAAATTAAGTTGATTCAAGTGTGCAGAAGATGAAGGTGTGAGTTTCAACATTCGCGCCTAAATTGAATAATGCCAGAAAAGAAGGCTGCGATTTAATAAAGATTTATTTTTAAAAGTTACCTTGACCCCCTCAACTGCATGCAATGGATTCAGCTATTCAGTGTAGCATGAACATTTATAAGCAATTATTATGAGTTTAATGGCTGAATTTCACCAACCGTGTCGTTGCTTTTCTGTTTAATGATAGAACAGAAGTTAATGAAAAATGCATAGTTTTGACATATTGTGTATAAAATATGTCAGTTTGGAAGATGGGAATTAAGCACAGTTTTCCTTTGAAACAGTTGTGGGTAATATTGGCGGGAAGTATTTAGTAGCTGTGGGATGGAGTTAAAGAACACAGCTTCAGAAGTGAATTTGGGAAAAATACTTTTCTGACAGATACTCTCCTATCTTTGTTTCTGTACAATGCTAAATGTAGTTTTGGCAATAGATGAAATACAATTGCTCTTTCATCTAATTTTGAAAATTCTGATGTGATCTGTATAGGTATATAGAACAAGATAGACTGCTTAAATTATGCATTGTGGTTGCTAAGAGTTACAACCACATCTAAGAGTCTTTTTTTTTTTTTTTTTTTTTTTTTATAAAAAAATAAAAATTTTTTTTTATTTTTTAAATAAATTTAAAAAAAAATAAAAATTTTTTTTTTTTTTTTTTTTTTTTTTTTTCAGAAATATCTAAACAGTTTGAGTTATAACTTCAATATAGCTCTAAGTAAGTAATCAGTTTTTTCCATAGCTGCTGTTTGAATGCTGGAATTTGTACTGAATCATAGAATGGCTTGGGTTGCAAGGGATCTTAAAAGCCATCTGAGCTCCAATCCCCACCTTTCACTAGATCAGGTTGCTGAGGGCTTCATCCAGCCTCGCCTTGAACACTTCCAGGGATGGGGCATCCACAGCTTCTCTGGGCAACTGGTTCCACCCTCTGAGTGAAGAATTTCCTCCTAACTCCTAACCTAAATCTCCCTTCTTTTAGTTTAAAACCATTCCCCTTTGTCCTATTATTATCTGTCTGAGTAAAAGGATGTTCTCCATCTTTTTTATAAGCCCCTTTAAGTACTGAAATGCTGTGAATCATCAGACTCCACCTTGCATAAAGGTGACAACCAAACGAACTCTAAGTTAAATTCTTCAAAGTTTCCCGTATCAGATGTATAATATACATTATGCAGTTATCTCTGGTGTACTTTGTGGGTGTCTTTAATCAACAGTTAAAAACACCAAACAATATATAATGACTTTGATTTGAAGCAGCTATGCTTCAACTATAACTTCTGTACAAATCCATGTTATACTCTGAGCACAAGGAGAATGTTAAGAGCCTTTCTTGTTATTTTAAGTTGACCAAAAGTGGATCAAAAGCTCATTGTTTCAAAGCATTTAGAAATAATACTTTTTTTTTTTTTTTCAATTAATGTGAATTGATAAGTCTTCAGAATCTCTGAGGATTATTTCAGAAACATTTTTTCCTTTATGCTGACCTACTGCTATTAACTTGGAGCAAAGCTTAAAATCAGTATTTAACATCTAATGGAAGGAACAAACTGATTCTGCAGTTTAACTCAACATTTGCAGTAAGATGACTTGTACCCTAATGGCTTGTAATTAATTTTTCTGAAAATTGTATTTATGATAGTCTGCAGATTCAGGGCTTTATCTAATACATAATGTTCATTTTGAGCCTTTAATTGCATTTAAATTAAAATTGGCTTAGCAGGAAGATGAATTGTGGGAATGCATCAAACCACCCAGCATGTCCTGAAGATGTGAGCCTGAAAATGCAATTTGGTGGAGATGTGCAGAATAATTTGGAGTTCATTAATTTTTATTGCACAGGTAGTTTTACTAAAGTAGGTTATTTTCTTTGAAATTTATATTTATGTTTATGTCAATAGCTGAATATTGTATTAAGCTATACATCTATTAGAGTTTATTAAGCCAGTCTAATAGGGGTTGTTCATATTGTTCAGAGGTAATTTGTTTGCCCTTCCTTTTAATCTGGGGAGCTGCATTTAGTTTAGCTAAACTACACGTGTCTGTCCTGCCCGAAAAAGTCAAACAGGTGTCACTGCAGGTTTCAGTGTATGCAGTCTTAAAGAATCCTGGGAATTTTGATCTTGTAAGTGGTTTTGCTTGTGACCTCCTAAACCTTTTTACTCTGAATAATCTATTTTTTTTTTTCATGTTGCTGAGGTTCTGACCCAGCCACTGGAATGAAAGGTTATTGATGTGTAACTCGGTTTTGTGGTTTAATGTGGTGCGCTTTGTCCAGCCAGCTTGTAAGCGATCCTTTAAATTGCAGATGCTGCTGAGGTTATACAATTTAATTATAATGTCACTTTACAATTATAAAGAAAAAAAGCCTTTTGCATTGCTTAATGAATACAAATTGTGCACAAGTTGGAAATACAAAAGAATAAAAATTAACATTTGTCCTTCTTGCCAAAGTATTTACATTTTTAAAACCGATAAGTAGCACAATAATTCTATTACCTATATCCATTAAAATTTGTGCTTTTCATTTAGTGATTTGTATACAGTAGTTATTAATAAAATGAAACTGTCAGCATTTGCTACTTTTGCCCATCCTCTTCTTACCCTTTTTATTCCATTGCAGACAGAGTAATTAGAGGTTGAAAACGCTATGTGCAAATGCCTGTTACAAGGATTAAATTATATAATCATGGTAATGATTTTCCTTAAAACTCGTACTGCCAACTGTAACATTTTTCACTTCACCAGGTTTTTTTGTGCTGTCGTATTTTATGAGAAAGTGGAAATATTTCTCTGTTCTGACAATCTGCTGCAAGTTACTAGTTTGTGGTCAGATATGATAGAAGCCCGTATTCATTTAATACTCGCCAATCAGAACTTGACAGAGGTATTGCTTATTTTCTCATTTCATCACTGAAGCATGCTGGTGTAGTTTAGTCCCTAATTACTCTCAGACTGAGACGTTCCAAATATTCCCATGGTGGTAATATTTTTCTGCCTGGATGAGTCATTACGTTGTTTGGCAGACTGAAACACCAGCCTTTCCTTGTTGGAACACTACCCCTCATGTAGCACCACATCTTTTCCTCACTGCTGTCTGTTCCACGACTTTCATCCTGCTGTGACATTTCAAGCTGTACAGTACGAGAGCACATTTGCCTTCCGTCTATCTGACTGATTGGAGCAGTGCCAGCTCTTTCTTCAGGGCCAAGGACAGGAGACTGGGATAGTCTGAATAGAGATGCTTAATGATCTAATGGAGCAGTGGCTCTCCTGCTGAGAGATAGGGCTTATTTGTTTGCTGGTTAGAGGAAAAGGTCAGGGAAATCCTTTTCAACAAAGGCTGTGACAGTGAGAATGTGCAATACCACACATTCCTGGTACTTGAATAACTTCATACATCAGGTGTTCCCCTCATGTTAAAAATCCTTTTCTGTTTTCATTTCATTTTCAATATCCTGCAGATGGCAGAAAGATGAAAGTGATGAATTCTACAACTTGGTAATATAAAGCCAAATGTTGTTCCTCCTGATAGAAAGAGACTTCATACAAGAAGTTTAACACCAGGGAACGTAATGCATGTAGCTAGCAGAGTTTCAGAGAGGTGGCTGCTTTTCCTTGTCATTGTTGTGAAGCCTATTGGGTATATGACTTTTAATGACTTTATGCTTAACAAGGCTGTAAACATAGTTTGCATATTTTCCCACTGAGTTCGACAAGGACTGTAATTCCAATTTGGTCGGTCAAGTTAATTTAGTCTAGGCTTTCCAGAGCAGCTGAGGAACTGCATACTTCTCGGGGTGGGACTTGTACTTGTACACACACAGTGATACTGCAGGGGCTCTCAAAATTGCCCAGAGCACTGCATCAAGGGTAGATGTGGGGAAGTTTGGGGCAGGCCCATCTGCGTTTCCTCTGAGGAGACTGAGGAAGGGGGCAATATCACGGGAGCAGTAACACTGGCGCTTTGCCATCAGAAGAGCCCCCTGCACGTGCATGACCTCACTTGGCCACTTAGGCTGACTTCATGCCCAGAAAGTGTGCCTGATATGCAACTCAGAGCAGCCACAATGTACCCCAAGATCTGGGCCATGATTTTTTATTTATTTATTTATTTTTAATTCCACATTTCAAAGCTGATGCCCATTTAAAGGAACACAGTAGACCTCTGAACCAGTTGTCTCCCCATAAATGTTTTACCAGTGGAGTTTTAGGTAGCTCCAGAGAGCACTGTAAGTGAAATATATTAAGAGATAAGCATTTCCTCCCCACCCCACCCCCTTCTTGGTTTCTCCCAGTTTCTTTACTTCTTTCCTAGGCACTTTTGAAAGCTATTTCTGCTCACTGTGCCTACCTTTTTTGTTTCTGTGAGGCTTTTGCACAGTCACAGGAAAGGGAGAAGCCACTCTTAAAATAGGAGCATATGTTTTCAGAATCACAGAAATTGGCTAGTGGTGCTCAGGGGTTAACACCTGACACTGCTTTTTGTCTGTTTGCTTTTTGTATTGTATTCAGTTGACGGGATTTCAAGTTGGTGTTATTTATTTTAACAATATTATTGTAGCTGCTTACTTCTAATACAGATGAAGTTTAACAGGAAATAGCGGATCTGCCATGCCATTAAAAAAAAAAAAAAAAAAAAAAAAAAAAAAAAAAACATACTGAATATTCTTATTGTAAAAACTATTCATAGCCCACCTGAAGTTTTCAAATACATGCTCTGTTGCAACTGATGTGATCCCAGGAGATGGGAACCTGAAGCCCTGATGTTTTTTTCCCAAGTAAAGAAGATATAAAGATAAACAAATCCACATAAAATGATTCTGATAACATCTTCATAGATTAGAAGTAAGATGCTTGCTATAGTATTAGATGATCTGTCAACTCGTCAGAATTTTTATTTCTAAATAGAAAGCATAGGTGAATGTAAGTTAAACTGTGTAGCAAAATATCAAGTACTTAAAAAAGCAACAACAGGAATTAATAAAATATTAGCAAGACAGTAAATAAAAGCGTGTGTGGGGAGGGAAGTAAAAGAGAAGGCAGGTCCCTCCACGTCACGGTTGAACTGCACTAGAGGTGGAATGTGGGATGCTTGCAGTCTGCTCACTCAACTGTATTTGACTAGGGCCGTCATCCCCTCAGCTTTCATAAGCACTGAATGTGTCAAAAATCTTTCAGAGAAAGTGTAAATTTTAACCAGCCTGCTTCTGGCTTGTATTTAATGTGGTTCTAAAATGCTTAAATCATATCGATTCAAGGTATTTCTTCATCAACCTTCATGGAGGTTAGCATAAATCAGCAAGATAGTTCAATGTGTGAGTAAGTGTTAATTATGATAGGGATATGGCACTGATTTGTTAGAATTTGTCTCACTTAGTTCTACATGAATTAAGGGTTTACACTTTGTGCATGCCATACTTTTTTTTTTTTTTTTCTGGTGACTCTGTTTTAAGGGCAGATTTTGACCTAACCTTCAGTGCTGCCAGATTAATCTAGAGATCTCTATGCCTATCCCAAACTTGTTTGAAAACAAGTAAGTGTTTCACCCATTCAGCCACTGGAAAGTGGGTAACAGTTTTTGTAGTGTTCTGGTTTCTTGTGTCACAAGCTCTGTGTTTAAGGAACTAATGAAGCTCTAATATTTCAGTTTTTGGAATTTCTGTCATGCCGACTCATAGGTTTGTGCATGTATATAACATTTCATCCTGAGTTGTTATAACAGCATTCAGTGTAATACCTTCCTGAAATGAGTCATCCCTTTGTTATCACTTTAACTACCTATTAGAGAAAATTGAGTTGTATGGTCTTAGTCTGAAATAAACTTCTGTGCTGAAGAAAACTGGCAGAGAAAGGCTACAGATCTATGTTAAAGTCACCAATGCAGTGCATGTGCAGCAGTTTTCCTCAAGCAGTGAACAGCCAGTAGTCTTGCAGACAATAGCATCAGTGTGACATGCCCTGCCTTTGCTCCTTATTTTGAATCTTTTTTTTTTTTTCCTGCCTCTTTAATCAGATAAGAGTTTCTGATTTATAATTATTAAAGAGGCTGGTAAAACTGCACATATTGAAGAACAGATTCTGTATTAGTAGTAGTAGCTGGCAGAAATGTTAAGTGCTTTTCACAGTCAACATTCAAACAGATTATCAGATGGCATATTTCACCCTGTTGTTACTTTAAATGAAGTGACCATGAAATCAACAAATCTGCTGTCAGGTGCCTGTCACGAAGATAGTTCTCCCTGTCACACAATGCCTCACATAACAGGTAATGTGTTTTTAAGAATCAGTCCTGTGTCACCTCATCAAGTCCTTGTTAAAAGATGAAATAAGATGGATGGTGTTGTCTCCCATAGACTTGACTGAAATTCAATGGAAAAAAAAAGGCGGTGCATGTTACACCAAAAAAAAAAAAAAAAAAAAAAAAAGAAAAGTAACAACATAGGTGCCCATAAGATGGCTCTGATAAGGACAGGGAGAATTAATCCTCAGTGATCAAACAAATGAGAACTCAGAGTGGTGGTGTGCCAATAGCTGCACATTCACTTGGAATGGTTGAGACCTGCTTCTGTGCTGAACAGAGATGACATTCATAATTAATTAAGCTATGAGGTGTTGCTAACAATTTTATTCAGGATCCTTAAGTTTATTCATTAAACTTATGGCCAGGGATGAAACTAAAATTATCATATTTGTTCTTTTTTTTTTTCTCTGTATACTTTCATAACAGTTCTCCCAAACAACGTAGATTTTTGTCTTGTTCATGAAATTTTAATTATAGCATCATTCTCAGCTTCTCAGTGTAAGGAACTGTCAGCCAGCTTGAACTCTGCTGAGACAGATGCTGCAGGGATTTTTTTATTTTGTTTTGACTTTTCAGACTCACCATTTTTGATATAAAAAAAAATAAAAATAGGGAGGGAAGTCACCTTAGTGATATATGGGCATCTGTTACTGTAATTTGTTCTTTCATGGCTAGGTTGTGACTAGCATTAGTATATTTAGGCCAGTGTGAAAAAAGTAACCTTTCCTTTCCTCACCACTGTTAAATGTAGTTTACAGAATTTTTATAAATAAAGGACTGTTTTAGAGAATGTCACTTACAAGAGCAAGAAGTGGTCAGGAGGTACAAAGAATAGTCTGTTTCCTCTGTGCTGGCCAGCCAAGCTATTTGACTATGAAAATGTCGCTGCACCTCCTAGAAATTGATGAAAACTTCTCCCACTAGTGGGAGAAGGGAGGAGACTGGACCGTACTTTTGCAAGGTGACTGAGGTGCTGGAGGCTGTGTTTGGGACATTGTGCAGGTCATGATTAATGTGAATTGCATGCATAACAGTATGACGTCACTGTGCTAAGAAAACTGATAGTGGAGTCACTGAAGGGAGTGACTCAGTGAGACCCCCCCAGGAAACCAGGATGACATTGCTTGAAACTTGTCTTGTGAGACAAGACTTTATAGTTTGCATTCAGTTAATTATTTTGAGGCGTCCATGCTGTTCATCTAATTTGTGTCTCTGTTGCACAGTATGTATTTGAGCAGGTTTGGACCAGACACATGACTGTCATTTTTACTTCCCTACAAATTACCTGGACACATTTTGAATGGTTTTTGATTTTTGATTTTTTTTTAATGCACTTGAATTTGAGACATTGAAGATACTGAGGTGTCATTTCACAGCAACTTCAAAGAATCACGGGCTGGGATTACATGAAGAAACTGCAGATGGGTTATGGAAAAGCAAATATTAAAAGAAACATGCTAAAACTTTAGTTGGGTTGATACTTGGCAACAGTTTTTAGTGCATTTCTCTTCTATGCCTACTTAAGCTTTTGTCATGATTCAGGAATGGAGAAGTGATGTCTTTTGGATTAGAAGCAGAGATGGTGCAGAAAGAGCAAGAAGTGTTAACGATATTTTATCTACTGGCTTCTCTTTGCTCCATATGGGCAAATGTTGCTACTTTGCTTAAAATTGGAGGCAGAGCCCAGCCAAATCTTGCGTCGTGATTATTAATTTTGCTTATTGTGAAAGCCAAAAAGAGATTAGAACTATAGATACCTTTCCAGCAGTTCCACAAATGATTTTACTCAACATTTTACTGTTGCTGTTCTTGTTTTGGCAGAGAATTAACCACAGTTCTCTTTGAGAATGTGCATACATTTGAACCAAAAACATAAATCTGAGGCCTGGTTAATCCTAGTCCCTGGCCAAACTTCAGTTTTGCAAATGCACAAGGGGGAGGAAGTAAGTATTGTGGACCATTTCAGAGACTTGCCACTAAGCCAGTGAATCTTACAGACTATTCTGACCACAAACCTCTGCAGAAATGCATGACCAAAGCTTCCCCAACCCACATTAGAATAAGTTGGATGCCTGTAGACATGACACGGATTTCACGCACACAGATTTAAAACACTTCTGAGTATTTTAGAATTAATGGAAAGATGGCATAGCTTTTCTGAATATACTTACACTAGAGCCCAGATACAGATAAGGTATAGTAATACATGGATATAGATAGAGTGGACCTGGAAAAAAAAAAAAAAAAAAAAAAAAAAAAAGATTGTGGTGAGACTGGAAATGTCTTCCACTCATCCTAATCTTGACAAAACACTGTGTTTGGTTTTGGTTTTAAAGTTTAAACAGCAGAAATATGAAATCTTATTCTTCTAATAATCACGTACCTTGGAGAGACGTGGATTCTGCATGTGATTCAGTATACTCTTCATGCATGTCTGAAATGTAGAACTAAACATAATGGAAAACATTTCAAAGTCCTTTGTTTTTGCCTGCCACTGGAAAATATTGGAAATTTCCTGCTTTGTCATTCCTGACAGAAGGATTTCTGAAATCTCCCACCAGCTGATAGTGACACTGCAAGCTCTTAGCTAAAGGCCCAAACGCCATTGATTGCAGCTGCAGTTAGAAAGGATAATCTTATTTTCCTCTTCATTCCTGGTGACACATTTCTGCCTCCTTTGTTGTGTCGGTAAGTATGTGTGGTGGCACCAACTAACCAATTCAGGTGCAGACTAAGCCAAAAAAAAAAAAAAAAAAAAAAATTAATAATTCCTGCCCTTAATTCTCCAGCGTGGCTCAGTACACAGGTGTGCACGTGCTAGTGCTGGCATGAGATAGGAGGTAGAAACAGAGCCCAGACATGGCAGGATGGTGGCACCTCCTCCTTCAGTTGTTTTAAAGTGATGAGAGCTTTGTATGTTTGGGGCAAAGGAAGAATACAGCACTGAGGAACACTGGATCTTATTATCTAGTGCCCTTTGTTTTCTCCATAATCTTCCCAAATGTGTGATGCTTAGCACTCTGAATGATTGCTCCACAGGAAAGGCTGAGAAATGCACTCTAAGTTTTTCACTTAATTCAGACATTCAACAAGCACACTTAGTAACAAAGCCATGGAGATTTTTTTTTTCCACTTCTATCATATTAAAAGTAATAGGCTAAAAACCTATTACTAAGAATCAATATATAAGTACCTTTATTTATTTCCAAAATTGCAGGGCAGGAATTTTAACACAAGTGATTTAAAACCTAACCCAATAACTTTAAGAATCTAAGATACGTGGACTGTTATGTGTGGAGGATTACTTACCATTCCCTGCTCTGGAAAATTTGTCTGAATTGTCTGAAATTGCGTAAAGGTGGGATCAGGGACGCTAAGGTGGCTGTTCTGTTCTAGCATGCTGATCCCAAAGCTCCCATAGAGGCGAGGCACGTATTCAGAGAACCTGCATGCATCAAGTTCAGTTTCTTAAATACTGCTATCCAGGTATTCATGTTAATTTGGGTATGGGTACTTCCTGCAGGTGTAGTGTGGGACTAGCAGTCTTTAAAGAAAGTTTGCATTGAAATATCTAGTTAAATTTATTGCTCGCACAGAGGTTGTGAGCATACTCTTACTTTACCTAAGTATACTTTGTGGTGGCTACCACTCTGAAGCTATTACAAAGCCAAAGTTTGAACAGTTACTGTGTTTGAAGTTCCATAGGTGTGCAGAGAGAGCTCCCATCAGGTTTCTTTCACCTGCTCTTCCTTTGTGTACCTATGCAGACTCTGGGAAAACAAACACAGTATGTCTGCTTCTTTTTGACTCTCAGCTTCTTGCTTCTTGACAGTAGTGTTCAGTAAGCTCCTAACAGTCCTTCTGAGACTTCTCTTATACCCAAATTAGTTATTCAGAAACTAGTTTGGGTTATTCATCAGTCAACTGTCGCATGCACATGCTGTCTGGATTTGGCAAAAGTTGGTAATATAAACAATGGGGTCCTTGGCTAACCATTGCTGTTGAACCTCTAGTTCCAAGGTGGCGTTATATTGTGTTTGGAGTCTCCCAATGCCTTCAGCTTTCACTAAAGGCATTTCACTGCCAGTTTACCTGGCAATTCTGGGTGTGGAAGTTCATATAATTCCACAGCTGCTGAGATGTTTTCAGTCAGTGGGTTGTTTTATTACAAAGGCTAGTCTGGATGGAGCAGTAGTCTTGTAATGCACACAGATCACATTAAATGCATATGAATTATTATCTTTATTGGTTTTCTCTCTCAAAGTACTCATTCTCATCTTCTGCAAGATATTCTTGACTGAAAAGCCTCAGATCCAGAAGCAATCTATCATTTGATGGATTATAATATGGATTATAATATGGATTGATACTTGACTTTTTGCACAGTTCAAGCTAACGCCCTAGCATGCTGGTTTATAGAATCACAGTGCTAGCTGAGTTGGTATTCTTAAAATAAAATTCACTTAGAATAATCTCATACATACAAAACTTTTAGCAACAACATTTTTCACCTAGTTTTACTTCTAATTAGTTGTTTCATGTTACTTGTGTTTCACACTGTTTATTTTGTCCTACAAGGGTAGAATTTACCGATGACCAGAAAACATTTCAGGTGCTTCAGGTTTTTTAAAACTGTTCACTCTTGGTATTCTTCATAATAAGAAAGCCTTTTGCATTCAGATATTTTTCAGTTCTTGCAAAGTGAAATACTTATCCTGGATTTTATTCTGTAATTCAGTATCCCTATAATATGTGATATAATTTTATTTATTATTACTATTATATTTACTTGAGTCAGAAAATTTATCCTTACGTCACTCTTGATGCTTCTTATATAGTCCTTTCCCCCACAACAATCAGATGGAATTTTCTGAACTCTTATTTAAATCTATAGAAGTAATACAGTATAGACCTAGCAGAAGCTGTTTTATTTTGCTGATTTCATATATTTGATTTTTTCCTGGTTCATCTTTCTCACACTTTCAAGTTCAAAAGAAGCATGCATGCTATCAGACTGAATCAAGTGTTATGCCAAAAGAGTTAGATTTACACTAATGGACCAGCAGAAAGGTAAATAGTATAACAATATTAGTAAGAGACAACTTGGTATGAAGAAAAGTCAGATATTTTCACACTTAAAAGTGTTAAAGCTTGGTGCCTGTTAGTATTTTTTGGAGTATCCATGTGCTTTTAACATTTTTTTGGAATCCTGTTCTCTACTTTTAGTCCCCTAATTCACTTAAAAAAACTGGTCTGATTTTGTATGCTTGTGAACTTGTACAAAGTGATTTAAATAATGGAAGCTACCTCACAACTCTCAAATATTTGTTGCTTTTTTGATGTATGTGCATTGGATCCAGTTGGTGAGCCATCTTTTCATGCATATGGCTGCAGTAGGACAGGTTAAGTTTTTGAGATGGTTCCAACAATTTAATGGGACATTGGATGAAACAGACATTCTTGGACATTTAGCAGAGCTTTACAAAGAATTTCGGCTTCATTTAGAGCCAATCCTTTAAAGCTATGGAAGTCAAGTTCACTTCAAATAGAATCATAGGTTGCTCAATTCCCCATCGAACCTGGCTTTGAACGTTTTCACAGATGGGACACCACAGCTTCTTTGGGCAACCTATGCCAGTGCCTGTATAACAACATGTGCAGCATGGAAACAAATGGGGAAGATAAATTCTAAACAGTTGCAAAGGTTTAATTTGTACCAAAGTTTGGAATTCTTTCTTACTATTTCAGGAGATCAGGGTTTCATTGCCGATAGTCCTATGCTCCAGAGCATTTTCTTCATTCACTTCTATCACCATCCACTTTCATCATATGGATGAAAAACCAATGTTTTGAATACTAAATAGAGTTCTTTTAACCATGTCTGTTGAAGATGTACTAAGAACTATTTCTTAATTCTAAAAAGAATTAGATATTCTAGAACGTGATGGGACAATTGAATTGCATTTCTATCTGAATACATTATAACCTTCATTAAATGCTTGCTTGGCCTTAGGAATTTGTGATGGGATGATAGCATTGAGTCCAAGGTTACAGCTGTCTTACATAAAAAGTAAAAGTCTTCAGTTTCCTAATGCTATGATAAAACCTATAACAAATGAACTAACAGGGGAAAAAAAAAAAAAAAAAGATTGTTTTGGAAGATGCATACAAACAGCTTTTCACTTAAGAACTTAATTACTGTAAATAGAAAAATAAAGCTGGTATTATCTACCATGTAACTACTTAATCTTGGATTTCTTGTCTTTCCCTGGAACATCTCCTGCTGGCCCATGTTGTCCACAGATGGATTATAGAACACTGGACCAAACAGACTATTCATTTTATCCAGTCTGAACTTTCTTTGCTACTATTGTGCCATGATTTTTGTGTGACTCTTGTAATTAAAAATGAAAAAGGACACTGAAAGGACAACATTTTCTGTATTTTATTTTCTACTTCTATTTTCTGTGGTTTAAAATGATCAAATCAACTTAAACTTGAGTGATACACTCCCCAGCTCATTCTCAGCAAGCATTCAACCCCAAAGAAAACATTTACAGATGCACTGATGTTAATCCCCCTCCCCCCCCCCCCAAAGTACATAATGGGTATACTGTTCATGCACTGTCTTGCAGGCAGCAGCATACTGCACAGTACAAGTATTCA
Organism: Nettapus auritus; assembly: GCA_011076525.1. NCBI lineage: Eukaryota > Metazoa > Chordata > Aves > Anseriformes > Anatidae > Nettapus > Nettapus auritus. The sequence goes on from CM021769.1 coordinate 44,139,632, forward strand.
CAGTAGGAGCTCTGATCTGCATATGTGGTAATTTCTGTATACTGTTTCTGTCGGCACAAGAAAAAAAAAAAAGGGGGGAACAAAGAATGAGGGAAAGCCTTTAAATGGGAAGTTATTAAGCTTTTCTCATCTGCAGAAGAGCCTCATAGCCTACTGTTTTTTGTTTGTTTGTTTTTTATTTTAAAATTTCTGAAAAGACTAAAATCAGTACGTGTGAAAGCATGTGAGCAAGGCCTGCAGAGATGAAGCCAATGTGCTGGTGCACATTGTCCTGTTGTGGGTTTTTCCCTTGGTAGACATTAACATAGACACAGAGGTTTCATAACAATCAAGATCAGAATCCAACTAAAGACTATAAGGGACAATAGTTGATTGAGGCTGGTAATCACACTACTGAATTAAGAAAAGCTGAATAGATACTTCAGAAAACAGGTTGGGCATCAGGTTTTGAACTGCCTCCTTATATATACACATGTAATCGTGGATCTTGATTGAATATTCCCACTCTGATTTTGTAATTAAAACATCATTTATACTGAGAATAATTAAGACAACTGTACATTTGATTTTAAAATCAGTTTTGAGCATTGTGCCTTGTCAAGCTACAAGACCGGTTCCTGCAGCTTTACAACTTAGCATTAAGAGGCAGACAGTGACCGCAGGCACCTGAGTGGAAGGTTTGACGGTTTGATAAATTAGGAATGACACTTGCCAAAATGGCTGTCCTTCCCTCAGCTTGCCAGTGGAGCATTTACACACTGTTAATTGAATTGGCAATTTGTGTAACAGTACCTGCCCCTGAGCTTTTGTAATGCTGGAGCTGCCATTTAGCTCTGATAATCCAAGACTTGGGAATAAGGACGAAAAGCTTCACATGATATTATTGCAGATTTAAAATGACAGTTGGGGACCTTGTTGCCAATTTCCCATTAAATGAGAAATAATTAACAATAGCAATAACAAAGTCTTATAAAGCTGGAAAGTTAAATTGACTTTTCAGCAGTAGTATGGTTTGAAATTGCTTCTAGTGTGATTATCAGATTGCCCTTTCAGTATTATATACCCTAAATAGTATCATCTGATGGCCCAAATAGGCGATGTTTTCAAAGCTACCCTGTTTTATTAGTGTGACTCTTCTGTTTTATCTATTTGTTTAATTTCTTCTTGCCATGTAGAAATTGAGTTATGTTATAATATTTCATATAGATAAAGACCATAATGGAATATTAGGGATTCTGATTTCTGTGGTTATCAGTAATTGAATGACAGCAGAAACAAAATTTTCAGCCGTAGATGAATATTGTTAATTATGAAGTTCTTTTTTATACTTGTACTTGCAGCTGATAGCTTCACTATCTTTCCCTTTCTGTAGTGTACCTAATGCCATCAACTGAAATGACAATTTATCAGCAAACTGTTCTTTTTCTCTCAGGTTTCTTTTGTTTTGATAATTTCTCAGGATACTTGCTGATGATTTGACATCTGAATAGCATAGTAACAAAAACCCATACAAGAATTATCCATTAAAGGTTATTTATTTGTTATCTTAAAGATTAAATATATATATATAGATATATATATAGATATATATAAAAGTTGACATGTTGGCTGACCAAGTTCCATATGCAGACCTTCAGCTCTTATTCTTGCCCCAAGATTTAGATGGGCTGGGCATGCTCAAACTCTGTACAAACCTATTTGTACATTCAATCATGGGACTTCTTAGTATATTGAGATGTGCATTGAGCTAGTTTACCTAGATGGGTCATTCCCACCATGAGAATACTTATGCATTCATAAGGTGCCACAAAGACTAGATGAAGCACAGAGCAGCGTGATCCATTTCCTACATAATGAATGTAGAAAATGTTTTTCCTACATAATAAATGTAAGAAAGACAGCACGGCTTAAATGATTTGCATGCTTGAAAATATCCTTTCATTGGATTACTGTGATCTTATCTGTGTACAGCTATGTACTGGACAAAGCCTGAAAAACACACAGAATGATCCCAGCCAGTAGGTCTACACTCGCTACAAGTAATATGTGTATTTTAATATTATGTTGGTGTTATAGAGGTTTTGGGAGCTACGGGGGTTGTAGAAGTGCATAGAGGATAGTAGAAACATGATGGGATGAGGGAGGAAAAGGAGAGGTGTAAAGGAGGTTTGGCAGAGAAGAGGCAATGGAATGAAGAAAACATGGAAAGAGCAGGGAATGGGAGTTAGGGCACGCTGTTCTATGTGCTGTTGAAGGTGGAAAGGAGAAATGAGTTTCTGTTGAATTGAAGGTAAGATTTTATGACAGTGGACAAGGGATGTAGGTAGAAAGTAGACTTCTAGATTTCTTAGAAAGAAAAGCTTTATCTGACGTTTCTTTTTCTCTTCCCAAAGCCTTTCACCTTGATAAAAGGGAGTAAGGAATTAACTGTGATTGGACTGTACATTGTGATTTTCAGGGGTCTTGTACACACCTGCAGGTCCCACAGTATTTGTGGGAAACTTCTTCCAAAAATTTGAGGTTTCACAGAATTTTAGTTCATGCAGTCCAGAAATAATGGATTTTTTTTTTTTTTTTTTCAAAATTGTTTATCACATGGTAAATATAGTATTGTTTTTGGAGGGGAGAAAGATCCCCTGTAGCTTGGTCTGAGACAGTGCTGAGAGGCTTTGCTACCTGTTCTAACAAGTTTTTTGTGTGAGTTAGTTTTGCATAAATCGTGATCCAAACTAAAAAGTTTGCAATACAAATTAGTCCTATTCAAACCCCACATTGATTAAATGTTGTTAAATTACATAATAAGAAATTATTGTAAAAAGAAGTCAGTTTCCGGGGCCAGTCATGAAATGTGAAACTCGCGGATTTACATGTGTAGCAGAGACTGTAATAGAGTTACACTGGATTAAACTTATTTATTTGTCAGTAATTTTGAAAATTAATGTGTTGCTGTTGGCAGATTAATATCTGAATAATAAAGTCTCTATCATTCCCATCTTTTTACATGTGAAGGGCATGGGAAGGGAAGGAGAAAGGGAGGGGGAGAGAGAAGAGCACCTTACTGTAGCATACCCTGTTCCAGAAACATGGTGTGAGCTTTGTAATATCTTTAACTATATTCCAACAACAATTGAAGTTACTATGCTGCTTGTGCATCCATTTGTCACATTGGATTTTTAGTTCTGTTTCCCTTCCTCCTGGCTTCTCAGAGTTTGGTGGTAGAAAGCAGAATCTTTTTGTTATTTTCATATCTTTCTAAAACTCACCTTCCAATTTCTCAGAGCTTGTTCTCTTTACTCGTATTGTAAGATATCTCAAACACTAGGATCAGCTTGTTAATTTATTTCCCTTTCTGGTTCATCTTAAGTCTCAGCAAAACACTATACAATTATGTCTAATAGTATAGAATAATTTAATACTTGGACAGGTAGTTTCGTATTTGTGCAGTCCTAACTGAAAATGATAAAGATGGAAAATCTCCCCGTACCCTGTTTTTACTGTGCTTGTTTATGCTTCTTTTGGAAGAGGTTGGAGACTCCCTGGGGAAGCTTCACAGTTTGAGCTATGTAGTCTTATTTCTGGCTCTTACCCTGTGAAGTATGGTGTAAAACATGAAGCGCTCTATATATACATTATTTATTGTGTAAGAATAATTGGTGAAGGTGTATGCAAGACAAAGAGGATTGCAGGAGTTCTGAACAGATTTAAATCCATGTGTTTAAGTATGTGATTTTATGAACAGTCTAATGAGTGTTTTCTGAAGGAAAAACATTAAATATTTCTGCTTAGAACTCACTGTTGTCTAGTACTTATTTTCATTTTTGTATCAGATAATGAGAGAAACTTCTAGCCTTGCTATCTAAAGAGCAATTAAAAAAATCTAACTGCTCTTTAGTTCTAGCACATAACTGTTATTGATATTCAGTGTCTAGTGAAATCTTCCACAATGCATTTGCAGGAGCTTATGAGGGAATTTATAACACCAATTGTTATTTTATGCCCACTTTTCTTGAAGAATTATGTATGTGATAAGCAATATGTATCACTAAGAGCTGAGAAAATCTCTGTAGGAATAGCTTTTAAAAGTCCTCTAAAATGGTCCAGTTTATTACCCCCCAAAATTTTACAAACTTTTTGTAAATTCATAATCATTTGCAACAGATAGTTGGCAAATTTGCATGTGACTTTCTCCTCCTCTCAGGTGAACGGCCTGAGTATTAGCTTAATGGGCCTTCCATTTATAATCCTTTGCTTGGGCAAGATTCTGTTTCTTTATGAAGTAATTTCACAGTCATTGAAACAGAGAATAAGGATAAGAATGTGTTTTTAGCTATGTAGTGAAGACAATCTGTTCAGGATATGGAAATTCTTGTTCCCTGTACTCATTTATATACAGTTCAGTGGTGTCAACAAAAGTAGATACTACCTGAACACAAAATAGTTCATACCCTAAGTTAAGATTCTCCCAGGACAGGAGTGAGAACGATTTCTTAATCTCAACTGGAATAGTTGTTTATTTTTGTATGATAAGGGGTTGAGGCAATTGGAGACTGAAGTAAAAAATGAATATATTCATATAGCTTTGTGCATAAATTCTGATGATTTTTTTACTTACCCTTGCAATGTAGACACATTTAGAAGGGATGAATCTTTACTGGAACTATATATCTGAACCACCTTTGATGTCAAATTTTGAAAGTAATCTGAAATTTACAGTTTTAGCCTACACTAAAATATGATCACAATTCTTCCAAGAATCACAAGTAGTTGAGTTTTCTATAAACGCTATCAATCTAAATGGCACAGGGATTCTTTCTGCTCTGCACCACTCTGTTTATCCCCTTAAAGATGAATCAGAACAGTTGCATGCTACCTGTTCCAGTCTTGGGGAATCTTGGTTCTTAATCCAAACTTCAGACCCCACGTTTGGTGATTCTAAGTGTTGACGCTACTAAGCTTTGGTTTTAGAATAAATGATTCCAGAATAAGATAGTTGCTGTAACTTTTTGTGACTAAAGTTGGAAGAAAATTTAACTTTGGTTGTGTTTTATTGTTTTGATTGTGTATCTACAAAATGATAAAGATAGATTTTGCTCACTTAATGAAGTGAAATTAGTTGTATTTGCTGCATAGAGATAAAAAGGTGTTTTGCTGAATATGTATTTTAAAAGGGCATACGGTGAGAAAACAAAAATTCCATTTACATATAAATGATTTAACAGACCACAGTAAGAAATGAAAATATTACCAGTTCCTCAAAATGCTGTGGTGGTTAAGGAAGCTGGCTCTGTACTGAAAAGTATGTGGGTTTGAGGTTGTTTTACAGTTTGTTTTTGTACTGCGTTATAATACTTAAAATTCAATCCTATTGAATAATGACATAGAAATCTCATTTTTAACCAGACATTTAAAATATTGCTCTAAATCATACTGATAATATTCAGATTTTATAATCCTAAGAGCAGTCGTGCTTCTACTCTTTTGTGTTTCTGTGGCTCTGTTTCCTAGTGAAACATGAAATCTGCTTACACTATTTTTAGCCTCTTCAATTTCAGGTAAGCATAGACTTGAAAAAAGGTTACATGTAAACTCATTTCTTTAATGAAGACTTTTCCGATTGGCACAAGACTTGTCTGTGGTTAAGGTAGAAATACTGAAAATAAATCTCACTACAGTATAAGACCCTGTTTCCCTTCACTTTCATTGAAGCTCAGTTTTTTTCTCCCAGATCTACAAATATTATATTTAGGTGACTATAACCTACTGATTCCTATGAAATAAAGTATGTTTTGAGAATCTGCACTTAATAGTTGATTTAATTTGAAAATTGGATTTAAGTTATTTAATTATTTTATTATTTTTTTTTTTTTTTTACTGCTTGCTATCAACAATAAACATAATGCACTTTTGAAGATGTTGCTCTTCGCTATAAACAATAAAAGTAATCTCTTTGTACATCTATAATCACTGAATATTGCAAAGAAGTAATAAAGTCTGAAGAAATTTTCCAACATACAGAATTTCATAAGGTCAGTTCAGTAGCAGTGTATATTTCAGTAGTATTTATGTTAAATCATTTTATTGACTGCTAAATAGTTTGTAAACTGGAATGAGGTTCTTTGTTTCGTTCACATAATAAGTTGCTTCTTCAGTTTAAATAGTGCTTTAGAGTCCGATGGGGAAATAGGGCTAAGAGGAGTCTGAGGCAAAAATAGGCAAAAGTGTGATTTTGTACCATATAAGCGCTGATAAAGAATATTCTGTATTCCCTTAACACTTCATGCAGGTAAAGCACTGGAAGAGCAGTGTATCACAACAGAGTTTAATTCCAAAATGTCCAGAGGGAATTCACCTGGAATATTGTTTTGAAGATACTACAGCTAGGGCCCAAAATGCCTTTTGTGCCAAGAAAGCTAATTTTTGTATCTTAAAATTAATCTTGCCAAAATCTAGATCAGTTATGTCAGATCCCCTTAACCACAGGCATGTAAACCTCAGGATAGACAGCTGTTTGGATGTTTCAGACTGGGACTCCTGCCCTCAGCAAACATATTTGATTCTTCTACATGGTCACTTGGCTGCGTCTACTCATGCCCATATGCTTGGATGGCATTGTGCCTGCTCACTAGTTGGTCAAACTGTTCCACTAGGGCTTAGACGCCAAGATAACAGGTTGAGTTGGGTACCATCTATAACAATATGCATTCTATCACTTCTGAAAGAAATCTTTCTTCAGGGTCAAGATGCTGCACTGCATAACTTATCTCTTTGCATTCATCTTTCTTTCTACTTAGATGTTCCAAACACCCCAAAAAGAAGAAAAGCAAAAAAGATCGAGGAGAGATTTTTGGCTTTCAAAGAAGTAATTGTGATCGTAGCTGTGGCAAAAACTCATGAAGTTCACAGGGGATTTGGAAATGCATACAAAATGAATAGTGTACAAGCCCTCAGGCAATCTGCATTAATTGAAGCTTAAATCAGACAACACAAGTGGGCAAAGTGTAAAAAAAGTGGAAGAGTCACTAAACCATTTTGCAGTTTGCCTTACATAGCTTAAAAAGACCACTGTAATAGTCTCTATGTTTACAACAGCTGATAAATTCAGAGATGGGAACCTTGCTTTCAAGGTCAGTCTCATCTCCCCAACAAGAATTAAAAGGCTTGAAATAGAGTCCATAGAAAGGAAATATAATGGTGTTTGATTATTTACCATTTAATATATTAATTACAGTTATTTTTTATTTTTCCTATTTTCCTTCCATGAGTCCTGCAGCATAGCACTTTGTGATACTTTTGTGGATGCCATGTTGAATTTGGTTGGTTGTTTCAAATAATTTTGGAGAACTCTCATTACCTGAAAGGAAACAAAAAGTTGAAGGATTTCAGAAACATATGCTGCTCTAAATGTGTTATAAAACTTTGATGCTGTGTTAATTCTACTTTATACAGATTTATTAAAACTGGCATGACTTCTAGACCGCCTTCATTCAACTGAGAATAAGCCAGACAGAAAAGCAACAAATAAAGGAGTTTTAAGCAGCTTAGTGACCTAAATCACTTAGTCACTGTCTCTTTACTTACATAGGTCACACAGTTTCCTTTTTTCTACTGAAAAATTATCTGAAATATTTGAATAATGAGAGGGAGAGAAAGTCAAAATCAGACGGTTACTTGAAACTAAATGGGAAGACTGTGGTGTTTTTGTTATTGAGTGCATTGACAGGACAGGTGACCTCTAAAAGTTAGAAGCTGCATTTCAAATTACTCTTCTGCTTGAAACCTGTGTTATCATTGCCACTAAGCTTTATCACTCTGTGCCTTAAAGCTCAAGATGCTTAATGTCATTTCAATTACTTGATACATTGTTAATATACTTCTAATGTGAAGTAAAGGTGTTTCAGTATAACTTGTCTATATGTGTAGTTGATATTAATTGCGAAACAAACCAAACCTATTTACTTTCTTTCATTCCTTCTCCACTGTTAAACAAGTCATTCATATCTTCTGATCTCGTACAGACTGCAAGAGCTGAGCCTTAGTTTATATTTTTTTCCACTGAGTAAAATCAGTATAACATGATTACTTAATATAGAGGCTCAGGATGGGTCTTGGACTCAAATGGCTGTTTTTAGATGTAGTGGGATTTTGTTGGATATCATTAAACACTGAGTAACATAGACTGGGAGTGTTGACAAAGCATGAGTATAGGAGCCAGGAACTGAAGAGCTCTGATCTTGGCAGTGCTGCTGTCTTTCTGCAAGACATTGTCTAACCCCTGACATGGGAAATATCAGAAACTTGTGATTTTTCCGAAATCGCTTTAGACCTCTCTTTGTACCTTAGTTTATTCATGTGTGAAATACATTAATTATGCACTACTAGTTTTGTAGTAATATATATAATTCCTGTTTTCTTTAAACAAACAAACAACAACAAAAAAAAAACACTGCAGGAATGCAGGGTAGTATTCTGTGTAGTAACACCATCTGCTTTCCAGTAAGTGTAGAAGTCATTAGAGAAGAAAGAAGAGAAAATAATTCATAATTTCATAGTAACCTGACCTTTCAGGATGGCACGGGTAGGTTTTCATGGTCAGCAGCACTTAGTGATCTCAGCAGGATTTCCAGAGCCTGCTTTCTAATTCAAACCTATTCCACAGGAAACTGTCTGAGCTAAGCCACTATGAACAATGAGTTTCTTTATAGATTTATGAACAAGCGTTGTTGAATGATTATTACAAATGTGGATCCAGAGCATAAGTAATTATATATCAATGTGTGCTTTTTAACATTTAGAGCATATTTGAGGGTGGTTTGGTTTTATTTTATTTATTGACAATCAGTAGACAAATAATAAATGTGGATATTTTGTAGTCTTGTTTCTTGGAGCTTTTTGAATTACTTTTATACAAACTTCATGCTGACTGGAAGAAGACAGAACATTCCTGGCAAAAATCTGAGGGTTTAAAGTTAAGTCTTCAAAAGATTTGTCAACAGAGGTGGCTCTGCAAAGGGAGTCTATACCAGTCCAATGCCTTCTGTCATGTGGTTGCAGCATGTTGGTAGAACTGCTAGCATTTTCAGTAGGACAAACCCCCATCACCCTAGCTGCAAATATGAATGGAGTCCTGATTCAGCACATTGCTGCATGCGTAATCCTCTCATGTTTAGCTGAACATTTTGTGTGTGTTTATCTGTTATACAATACCTTATAACTAACTCTATTTTAAATTAAATAAGCTTAAGAGAATACCAAAGGAAGGGTACTTGAGCTTTGTAAGAACCAAACGATTCAGACTAATGATGGTTTTGAGCTGACAAACTGTAACTGTGGAGTAATAATTAGAATTTACTATTCCCTCCCCAAACGTTATTGTGTATACAAATGATTATATTATATTCTGAATTACCTTTGTATTCCTTAGAACAGTGATCTTATTGAAAAAAATTTAGTATTTTGTGATCATTCTTTCTTTAATATTTGTGCCTAAAATCAGTGTCTGCAGTTTGCAACTTATGCATGTACTTGAAGGAAATTGAATTAATAGAAAAGAAATTGCATATCTTAAATGAAAATGAACATGTGATAATGTTTAGCTAGCAGATTCTCCTAGTCTACATACTTCTACCCTAATCTTCAGGCTCTGTATTAAGCCGAAGGCTACTTTTTCTCAAAATCCCTAGTGGCAATTGCTCTTTCTCTTCAGCCTTTCCATGGTACATCAAAGACAGACTCAGGGAGAGAAAGGTAATAGGAAGGGCTTTATTAACCTATCCATTTTATGTAGGCTACCACTCTTCCGGTATTAACATGTTCATTACGTGACATAGCTGGATTTGCCTGAACAATGATGATAATCCTGAGGCTCATGTTGATGGTATTTTTTCCAGAAGACTGGATGTATCTGGATATATGGGTGTAGGATGTGGCTCCCTGTCTCACATTACATGAATGAAAATAACGCTAACCCGCACAAAAATCTAGCTTTCTGGCTCCTGCTACATGGGAATCAAGATGATACCCATGCTCCTCAGACTGTGTGGGAGGAGGTCACTATGGTGAGGTCTGGTTTGAGAGGAGAGCTTTATGAGATTGTTCACCCAGCTGTCTGTTTTCCTCCTGTTGAACTGACAACTACGCACATCCTGCATAAAGCTGCAGTTTACAGCCTGACACTTGCAGGATAACATTTTTACCTGTCTACTTTAAAATACCAGGCCGTGAAGGGTAGGAGTTCAGGAACAGAGCAGAAAGTGCCTCAGCTGTCAGGGCACGGGTGAAGCCATTTTGGTCTAGGCCTTCCCAGGCTGGAGCTTAAGTTCTCAAAATGTTGTCCACAGGCACTGATGTGTTGTGTGATGCTAGTACCTAAGGAAGCTCTGAGGACAGTGGTGTGCATTGTGGCCAAGTGGCCTCTCCTGCACAGCTGACTGCCTTGTCCTGAGATAAATTTCTTTCCAAGGTGGGGTGAGGCTTTTGATGATGAGATTAGGGGAGGCATGAGTGCTATCTCTCCAGCCCTCTTTATCTGTTGGTTGGCCTGTTTACCAGGAGGCCTGTGGTAGCTTCCAGTCTCTTATCAGAGAAACTGAAAGTTGTATTTCTCATGTTGGAAAAATATGGCCTCATATTTTCCCCCAGTCCAGAAAATATTCCCCCTGCCTACAGGTCATACCACGATTTATAGGGAAATTTTATACCTAGGATGGTGCCCTCTGGTAATTTTTATGATCAGTCAGAAGAAACCATGGCTACAGTCTTTGCTCTAAGGACTCCTTGTATGGATTATCAAGTTATTATTTTGGTGGGGTGGGGTTTGTTTTTTTTGTTTGCTTTTGGTTGGTTGGTGGGGTTTGTTTGTTTGGGGGAAAAAAATTAAAGATAGACAGAAGCAATTTCTCAATATCTTGTCCAGAAGAGACAAAATGAGCATTCCTGGAAATGGTGCCATTCTAAGAGAAATCCTCAGGCTTTGTGCAAAATGGATACTAAGATAGGGAAACTTGGAAAAGCAAAACATGAGTTATGTGGGTACTTCTCGTAGATTAGTGGCAACTAAGTGAGGCTACTGAGGATCAAGAATTTTGATTTAAGTGTCCAAACTCTCCAAAATCCCTTTTGAATATGCTTTTAAATTCCTTTACTATGCATTGAAATTTTAAAGATACACTAATCTGAAAGCCACTGAAACATGTTTTAAATTCTTAAGCAGTTCCATCTAAAACCTGCTACATTTCAATAAAAGTTTGTGTTTCTGAGCTTTGCTAGACTGGAGCCTAAAGATCACCATTTAGATCAATGTACGGATGTAGTGGCAAGGTTTTGGTAGGAGGGGGGCCATAGGGGTGGCTTCTGTGAGAAGGATCTAGAAGCTGCCCCATGTTTGGTAAGGGCCCCACTGCTGACCAAAGCTGAGCCAATAAGCGATGTTGTTTTGCACCTCTGTGAGAGCATATTTAAGACAGGGAAAAAACCGCTGCGCCACTCAGCAGCTGGGAGGGTGAGAGGAGTGAGAAACAGCCTTGCAGGCGCCAAGGTCAGTGAAGAAGGAGGGGGAGAGGTGCTCCAGGCGCCGGAGCAGGAGTCCCCTGCGGCCTGTGGTGAGGCCCATGGTGAAGCAGGATGTCCCCCTGCAGCCCATGGAGTACCACGGTGGAGCAGGGTTCCACGCTGCAGCCCGTGGAGGAGACCACGGTGGAGCCTGTGCCCCGAAGGAGACTGCGGCCTGTGGAAGACCACTGCCGGAGCAGATTCCGGGCCGGACCTGCAGCCCGTGAGGAGAGGAGACCACGCAGGAGCAGGTGACCCGGCAGGAGCTGCTGCCTGTGGGGGACCCAGGTTGGAGCAGTTTGCTCCCAAGGGATGGACCCCGTGGGGGACCCAGGTTGCAGCAGTTTGCTCCAAAGGGATGGACCCCGTGGGGGACCCAGGTTGCAGCAGTTTGCTCCAAAGGGATGGACCCCGTGGTACGGACCCATATGTGGAGCAGTTCTTGAAGAGCTGCTGCCTGTGGACAGCCCACGCTGGATCAGTTCGGCAAGGACTGCATCCCGTGGGTGGGACCCCACAGCACAGGGGACAAGAGTGACCGAGAAGGAGCGGCAGAGAAGAAGTGCTGTAGACTGACCATAACCCCCATTCCCCCGTTCCCCTGCGCCGCTCGGGGGGAGGAGGTGGAAGAGGGTGGATCGGGGGGGAAGGTGCTTTTGGTTTCTTTCCTTTGTTTCTCACTTCTCTAGCTTGTTAGTAATAAGCAATAAATCTTACTTTCTCTCTATGCTGAGTCTGTTTTGCCCGTCACGATAATTATTGCGCGATCTCCTAGTCCTTATCTCAACCCTTGAGCCCCTTTCATCGTATTTTCTCCTCGCTCCTCTTTGAGGAGGGGGAGTGAGAGAGCGGTTGTGGTGGAACTTGGCTGCCCACCCGAGTAAAGCCATCACAACGGAAGAAAAAAAAAAAAAAAAAAAAAAAGTTGGTTCATTTGCAAGATTTCATACAAATATTTTCATTTGCACCATTGATCATTTGCATGTGAACAGTCTCTACATGTCACTGGAAGTTGCAAGCAGGAAAAGGTACAAACTGTTTAAAAATCAGACCTTGTTACCATTGTCTTCTGTAACATAAATGTAATCTTAGTTGTTCAAATCCAGCGACAGAAATTCTCGTTCAGTCAGAAAAATACATCAACATTTAATATTAGTATTAAATATATACATTAAGTATTAATATTAAATAGTAGTAATTAATACTGATATTGATATAAGTATTAAAGCTGGTGTATCTTTACTACTAATATCAATATCGGTATTAATTAGTGATGGGTATGGACAGGTATGCACAAGTTAAATTGAAATTAAGAAGGTGTAAGCTTATATACCACCAGACGCTTCACTGGAACAGACCAGCTGTACGCTTTACCCTGGTAAATGTTATGCAGGTAGTAGTAGTTTGTTGTAGTAGTAGTTAGTAATCTTTCATTTAAAGAGAAACTGTTACATGTTTCTTATTTTTTTTTTTTTAAGGTGCTTGTAAGCCACCAAAAAATAACGGGTTTGTACTTGCTTTACTTTAAATATAGTTATCCATATATAAGAACCCTTGATCACCATTAAGATAGCCTTTATTTTTATTTAGTTCACTTTTAAATTAGGCATAAGTGCATCAAAGTTATTTTAATGCTGAATGAGATTGTCCAGACAAAAGAGTTCAATGCAATTTGACAAATCCGTGTTTCATTCTCATGTAATTTGGAATAATTTTTTTTGAGCACTTCCATGTAGATAAACTCTCAAGTCTGAATACTTAAAAACATATATATTTAGCTAAGGACTGCAAGTGTATTTGTTCCTTTTAGAAGTAGTATTTGCATTGCTGTTTTAATTACAACTGTAGTGAATCATGAAATCCTTACAGAACTGAGCGTTCTCACAGAGTGCGTTAAAGCACCACACACGTAACTGAAATGTTTAACCAATTTTCACTGGCAGAGGTTTCATTTTCTGATCACCATTCATAGAAATTTTTAACCAAAGTGTTTTCTTAGCCAAATTGTAAACGTATCCACTGGATAATTTTATAAACTATAAAATACATGCACATGAGTTCATTTCCAACTACTTCTGGCTTATAAGCCTTTAGTTGGAACTGTAATATCCATAACAAATTAAAATTATTAAAAAAAAAAAAAAAAAGGCACTGACTACGCTGACTAGAATCTACTTTTGAAACTAAGGAAATACTTTAAAAACCCAAACCCTTACTATGGCACCTGCTGTTTTTCAGGTGTTTATAACATAGCCATAAAAATCCTCTCCAGGCTGAAACTTGGTATTTAAAAGTCTCAGCTCGGCAGGATTTTTAAATCATATTTGGTTTAAATTAGTTTGACTCTTTTTCAGTTATAAAAAGGAGGGCGGAGGAAAGAAATTCTGATGTGTCAAATATAATTTTATTCATTCCTCTAACTGAAAAACAGGTTTGCTTTATAAAAATATAATTTGCAGGTCATTAACCCATAGCACAGAGTAGGGAAGTAGGATGTCAAAGGGGGAAAAGAGGGAGAGAAAGAATTAGCATCCAAGAATTTGGCATTTGCAAATGCTTAATGACTCTTCTGTGAGAACATTTACCATAGATCCTTACTGAGCTTTCATAAAACTGTATCCGGGATATACAGCATTTTTTTAATTGAAAAAACATGCTTTCATTCAGTAAAGTCAATAACTCACAGTTTAAGGTCTGTTTTGTCATATGTCAATGCCTGGTGGATGAATTATGTTAAGACATAATTGATTTAGTACTTTCTAACATTGACATTAAAGAATCTGAAGCAATCTGGGACTTCAGCTTCCTCTGTGTTTTACTGGAAGCTGGGCACCTACTGTCTCTCTGGCACACCTGAAAAATCCATCCTCCCTCTGTTGATTTCAGTGCATGTAAATTACAAAAACAATTTAAATTAACTGAGGATCAAATAGAAAGATTTGAATAGAATAGAAAAATTGAATAGAATAGAAAGCCAAAACTCTGGAGGGCACTTAAAAAAAAAAAAAAAAGAGCCTCAAAATGGCTAGTATTAATTTCTTTGAACAAAATACATGCCGTGGTGTTTATGCATTACCATAGTGTTCCCTTCTCCCATCTGTTCCTCAAAAAGGAAAAGACGTATGTAACATTACAAAAGGACTCTTGGAAATGTTTATGCAAAGTACTACTTTTCATCACTAAATCAAACCTGAAGACAAGCTATCACAGAAAGTGTTCTTTCTTTTCCATGCAGAGGCTATGCGTACTTTTGCTTTAACTATCAATCCTGAAATGTAGATGTTTTTGCTTTCAGTTCATCTTGCAGTACATAACTCTGAGATGTGCCTGATGCTCCATGAATGATTAGCATTTACTGATGTTTCTCTCATTGTGAGGCACTGCCAAGCCATAATTTGCAAGTACTGAATGTCCTGAACTGCAATAGGATAATTTTGATACTTCAAGCTTGGTATTATCTCCGTATCTCGGGTTTTGCTTTAAATTTAATTTTCATGTCTGTCCTAACATGGTTATTTTACAAGTAAAACAGATATGTTTATTGTTTTTCTTATTTTTTCCCCTATTGTTCATGCTTTGACAGTTCCATAAAGTTTATTTCTCCCTGCTGCTTAGTGTCTTTGTTCTGTTTGTTTTTCTCTACTTCCAGCTGGGATATAGTTTAATTAATTATTTTTCAGTGCATGTGATATGGCTTTTATGGCCTGCCTTTGGAGACTGTGATTAATACAATTTTCTTTTATTCTTTGACCTGACCTGGTTCCCAGTGCTTATGGTAGTGATCATCATTGTATTAAGAATAATGAGATGATATTGTCCATGTTAAGGCTGGAACGTATTTTCATTCATTCTGGTTTTTATTCTTCTGCAAGGATTTTTATTTTTAGTTTCAGTCCCAAAATTGTTGTTTCTGTGCCAATATCTGTACATTTATTTTGTATTGCAGTTGGATAAGAAAGATCTCTCTGCTGGTGAGCAGTCCCACACAGTCATCAGACCCATACCTTCCATGCATATGTTTTTTAAGGTGATTTGGCATCCTTTTTTTTTTTTTTTTTTTTTTTTTTTTTTTTTTTTTTTTTTTTTTTCCTAAGTGTTTTGTGCACCTGCATGGTAATTTACAGAATGTCAGACAGGTTTGGATTCAGCCGTTCTTTGAAGAGTTAAGAGCCTCCCCAGCCATGGTCAGGAATACACAAACTTTGCAAAACAAACCTAATGGGGAGGAGAGAAGAGGTGGAGAGACCCCATTACACTTTTGGTAAATCCATACCTACGGATATGTATTTTCAATTTGCATCTTAGCCCTTTGACAGCTTTTCATTCAGCCAGTCTGAAAATATTTTCTTATTCATCCAAGGTTATCTTGTTTTACTTCCTAAAGAAGGATGTTAGGTCAACTATTTCTCATGGTTAGCTACTTTTTACAAGGAAAAAAAAGTTGTGTAAAGTCAGCATAGCCAATTCTACCCTGTTATTTCCTTTGTTGTTTCATAGATATGTACAAACCTGAAAATCAGTAGGTTTGAGAGTCTGACTGGTCAATTTTTCTTGCCTTCTAGTGTGAGAAACTAAAGAGCATATTGTTACTGGTATGTTACAGCTTGTCCACTGAGGGCTGGTCTCTAGTTCTTTCAACATCTAGTTTCTTTCAGCTTATGAATTCCATATTAAGGTGGTTTACTTTCAAGGTTATACAAATGCTTTCAGCCTTGCTTATTTCAACTTTTGTATCTTTCTCTTTCTACTCTTCTAAGAAAAATTGCCGTTCCATCTTTCATATTTTGTGTTTTTAAGTACGTCTCATTTTCCTCGATGAATTAATCATACTGTTCTCTGTGCATGTGCTCTGTAGCACTTAGCTGTTCAGGTTTCCCAGAAGATTAGGGAAGCTGGGGTATTTAGACTTCTTATCATCTTTGGAGATTGTAGTTTTGTCACTACCAGCAAAGCTCTTCAAATTCTGCTCCCATCTTCCATCTTGAGATTTCTTTTGGTCTCCCTAATGCATCATGGCATTTCTCAAAGTGGAATTAGATTATTTAGAGTTTTCTTTGCTTGAGTGTTTAGATTTTTTTTGTAGTTGCTAACACAAAATTTCCAGAGTATCGCTTTTGTTGCTCCTTAGGTCTTTCATGACAACAGAAAGATTTTTTTTTTTAATGTATCGACAGTCAAGTTGAACCATCATTTCTTGGTTTAATGACAGAGGTAGTAATTCCTTCCCTTAGATACATTTTTGGTTTCTAATGCCATTATTTCAGTTTATTTCTTATCCTTCATTATTAATATATCAGCACTGTCTGCACCACTGTACTTATTTCAGCAGTAATTGTACTGTTTTACTGAGCAGTAGTTAACATTTTTCAGACTTATTTCACAGAACACGTTAATTAATACAATGCAAAATGATACATTATCTGCTGTGTGGTCTTAAGAGTAGTAGAAGATATGAATGCCAATTAAATGATCTGCTCAGATGACATGATGAGCTTTTCTCTGTAGTCTGCTTATGCCTATATAAACAACATTACTTTCTCCTGTTATTGAAGTCATTGTTATAGAATTATGTTACTGTGAAAAATGATATATGCATCAGAACACTGTAAATAAGTAGATCACTTCTATCCTCACTGAAGTCAGCAGCACAACAGTCTTGGTGGAGGTGCCCTCCAAACGTATAAGGTTCAGTGAATACACGAAGTGGACAATGGAAAACATTCAGTAACATCTTGAAAATGTTTCCGTAACTCAGCAGATAGTACTAGATAACAGGTACATCAGAAAGAGATATTTTGATATGCTTTGTGAAAAAAAATGTATGTTTAATTTTCTCTAAGTATTTCTGAGCCAGTAATGAGTTCTGCTGTCAAAGTAATTTTCATTTATCTTCCCACATATTGTTGATCATTTTAAACTCACAAATAGGATTTTCAGCCAGTGTAATCCACGAATAAGTTTTTTCACCTAACTATGTTATTGAGTTCCCTTAACTCTGAAATCATCTTAAAGATAGGCAAAATATGCTTAGTGTGTATTTTTTTCTAGAAAAATGGAAGCATAAAACAAAAGCTGGTCTGCTTCTTTTATTCATTCCTGGAAGAAGATGCTTTGAACTTCTGCCTCTTATTGCATTTACTTCTGATGCTTCTTATGCACTGAATACTGTAAATTGTTTTTATTTTATAATTTGGAAATCTGTGATTCCTGTACAGAGTACAAAATCACATTTTTTCTAACGTCACTACTCACGTAAAGCTTTTTTCTATTTATTGTGCATAAAGTAAGTCACTGATATCTCCAGGCCATGGATAATCAAGCCCTTTTGTGCTTTCAACTTTTACCATAAAGTCAGGTTGTAAGCCACTTGTATTCTGTGAGGTAGAAGGACCACTTGTGTGAATTAACTTTTCATCAGCATGAGTACAGAGGTCTGTTTCTGCCAACGTAAACAGTTGAGGTAAATATATGAAAATAAGGTTCAAGATTAGAAATAAAAAGCTGTCAGACCGATGTAGAAGAATTTAGTCACTGTCTAGATCTGGAGAGGTTAATTGTCTTCTATCTTTAACGTAAGTTATTTTTTTTCCTCTTTAGTTTTAGACGAGACTTCATTTAATTCCCAGGAATGCTGGTTTATTTATCAAGATAATTTCAGGTTTAACAATTGCAAGGTTCTTCTTGTTACTAGCCCAGTTGTATTGTGGGTTGTTTTATTTAAAATAAGAAGCTACTATTTCCTGTCACAAAAATGGTATTACTTTCTCCTGTCGTTTTACAGTAGACTTTGTTACCAGATCATTTTGTGTATTATATGAGTCACTTACTATTAGTTTCACTTTTTACAGAATTGAATTTGCCTATTTTCTTCACTGATGGGAATTTTATTGTTTTGGACTTCTGCTCAAAGAGAGAGGGGAATGCTAGTGGCATAACTGGAGGGAATTTATTTTATTATTTTCTGCTCTACCTTTGCAGAATTGCTGGAGGACAGAAGATTTTTTTCCCAGCAGGACATGTGGCTTTTTTTTTTTTTTCCTTCCTCAGCAGAGGAAATCTCACACTTCGGACACTTTGACACATCATGGACTGTTAGAGAATGTGGAGCCACTGTTTACTGCTAGTTCTTGAGTCTTAAACAGCCCTCCACTGCTTTTATTATACCATTAATTGCACTTAATGCAGGTGCATTTCTAGTACGCTTGGCTAAGCTCTGAAAATTAAGTAGAGGGTACTTTGTTATAAAATTCGCTGTAATGAGCTCTGGTGGGACAGGGTCTGTTAAGTTTGAAATTACCTCAGGCCATTTCCAAAGGACTTCCTAAATATTTCAAAGCTATAAAAGTTTGCAACTAGATAAATAGGCAAAGGTATGGTAGAGAAGAAAAAAAAAACATAGCCCCACAATAGGCACTGGATGAAATATGAACATTTTAAATACCAAATTGTTACATTTATTTTAAATATTTATCATCTTGAGTAATTTGTTGAACAGAAAGTTTTCAAGCCAACAGCATGTAAATTTTGGGTGTTTGGTTGACACAGTGGTTTTTAAGCAGACTCTTTTTGCTTTTGGTTTCTTAATCCAGACCATGCATTCATGAAACTGGAATAAATTTAAGACTCCCCCTGGGTTTACGTTAATTGGTTCAAGAAGGGGTCACACCTCTCAGTACAAAAACCTTCTAAGAACTGCTGCAACTATTAGCCAATTAGCTTAATGTTACAACTAACAGCCTGTACTGAGTACTGATCTCTGGTATCTGCCTAAATAAATGACTAATACAGCTTCAATTCCCTCAGTGTTCTTCAGCTATATGACCGCTGTAATGCTTTGCGGCTAATAAAATTTCAGATTGACTAATTTATTGGGTAGCTTTACCAAAACATCCAAGAAGTAATCCTTTATATACTCATTAGAAACGGGTCCAAAATGAATTCTCTTAGGACTAAGGAAAAGTCTCCCTGGGATCAGTATCGTTGAGCTTTAGGTACATTGGCACAAATAGGGTGGAGGATCTTCTGTGGTTTTAGTACAGCAATTTATCTACATTTTGTAGTTAAACTTTAAACATGAGGTAATTAGAGGCCCCCAAGCTTGAAATTCATGCACCCTTTTTTTTTTTTTTTTTTTTTTTTGCCATTTAATAGGCTCTGTACAAGCTTGCCAAGCTAACTATTTGACAGACGTGAGTTGTATGTGGAAGCTCTATACAAAACTTCCACTAGAAGATAGGTTAAAATCTTAAAGCTGTTTTCTTTTGTTTTCAGATTTTGAATTTACAAATGGGTAGGAAGTCTGCTGTTACCAAGGGTCAGTCAGCAGCCTATTGTATCATGCAGAAATATTCACTAGTCAATAATCAAATACACTGTGGCCATTAAGTACTGCACCTGTTGTCCAGATGGGCTAACAATAAACATGACACAGTCAATCATGCTTGTAGAATAGGGTGGACAGAAGGCTTTGGGGGATGTTTCTAGGGTCTTCCTCTGTTTATCTAGACCTTTACTTCTTTACTATTATGTGGTTGGGAGTATCAGGGGTAGTCCGTTTCCATTTTGGAATCACTCTGACAAGTTATACCAAGGGACTTTGTGCAGTTTTTTGTTTGACTTTTAAACTAAAATATCATCTCTCTTTTTGTTAACTAAGAAAACTATTATTTGACAAAGAAAGGAGCAGTAAATCTCCACATGTTGAGAAACATTAAATATTATCAAAATTGCTCTAACTTTAAATGCAAATAAAGCTGGTTCTCTCTGGTAAACTTCATCTATAACAGGATATTTTTAGAGCTATGAATCATGTATTAGTTTAGATAATTTTATATTATGACAAGTTATTGAACACACAATTATGTGCAGTACTGCAATATTAAACATAGAATCAAAACTCACCTTTATTGAATAACTGCTTTATAGAAGTGTTTTGGACCTAAAGTACTTCGGAAGTCACAAAAGCCCATACCGCATATTTCTCTCCTAGGAACATCCTTTATTGGATGGACAGGTTGGAGGAAGGATAGACAGAGATTTTATGTGAACTTGAATAAGCATCTAACCTGCACATTATTTAAAATAACCTTCTTGTCTTATTAGTTTCAGTGTTTAAAATATTGGGATGAGTTTACCCATATACCTAAATTCAGAATGAACCATTTAACTTTTTTTTTTTTTTTTTTTTTTTTTATGAAAGCATGGCTTACTAAGGGGCATTGCTAAATATCCACTTCACTTACCGTTTTGGAAAACAGTTAACCATCATTTGTGTATTTTTTGGATGCAAGTGACTAGAAAAGATTATGCTATGTTCATACAATATCACGAGTTTGAAGGAACCCACAAAAACCATTGAGTCCTACTCCTGGCTTTGCAGTGGACCACCCAAAAATCAGACAATGTGTCTGAGCCTTGTCCAAATGCTTCTTGAACTCTGGCAGGCTTGGTGCCATGACCACTGCCCTGGGGAACCTGTTCCAGTGCCCAACCATTCTCTTGGTAAAGAATCTTTTCCTAACACCCAGCCTGAGCTTCCCCTATCCCAGCTCCATGCCTTTCCGTCAGGTGTTAAGTCAGCTTGAAACACTGATGTTTGAATGTCCAGTCAGCTGACAAACAAGTTTGTCAAACTCTAACCTAAATAATCTTATTTAAATAAAAATGACAAAATTCAGAAGCAATTAATAAATTTGTTTAAATATTTCCAGATGATGTCAGAAATGCTCAGTGTTAAACACAGTTTTCAGTAAGTTTAACACGATATGGACTGGCAGCGTTGTGTGGGAGCTGGTATGAAATGAGCTGGAAAGTAAGATAGTCTCAAACTAGATAGTCACCAGATGCAAAAGTGTATGATTAGAAAGTGCTCGTGTTTGGTCTCTTGCCTGTTGATGTTACTGGCAAGAATGTCCAAATGAAGCATGTTGCCTCTGCAGTTACTTGGAAGTAGTGCTCTGATATCACCTCCTATTGTTTGTGTGGTTCCAGAGGAATAAATAAGGGTGAATGCATTGGTGGATGACGTGACATTTTGTTGATGAGCTAGTGTTATGCCTGGTTTGTGGATTCAGTATCACACTTTGGATAAAGCTGGAGCTCGGAAGATGACATGTTGCCCTTTTGCCACAAAGAGATGGCAATGTTTGGACTTTTTGCTGCTATAGGTGTCATAAAAACACCTGGTTCTGTTTTCTGATTAATAAATTATTTTGAAATTCCCTGGCAGTTTTGTCAAGGGTTCACCAGAGAATAAAAATGCACTTATGTTGAGCCCAAACAGTAAATATTGTCAATACAATAAAACATAATAATAAAAATCAAAAAATTGTGGGGAGAAATTGTCTTCTTTAATTGCTGTCCGCTTCCTCTATCTTTAATGTGGATTCAAAGGAGACACAATTTAAAAACTGATATTATGAGTTAAAACAGCATTGTATTTTGACAGTTATTTGTAGCTTTCTGGTGACGTATGGAGTAGTATAACTGCACTTTCCTTTCCTGTCAACACTGTTTAAGGGAGAGAACGTTAACCTGAAAATGAGTGTAGGGTCACAACCCTTTGAAGCTTCACTATCAATAACAAAATGAGGGAAGAGGCTACCTCCCGTGTGATGTTGACAGCCTGAAACTTTAGTGGAGTGAACAGTAGGCTCTCTGCTGTGTGATTTTAATGAAAGCTATGATGTTTTTTAAAAATCCCTGCAGGACAAGGCTTTTTGGAATAACATCCAAGGGTTTGTGGGATAGAACGTGTGTCTGTGTGTGTATGTATGCATGTTTAGTAAGTGAAGTTCAGCTACTTCAACTTGAAAATACTGAAGCAGATACTTATTATTCCCAGGTATGTTGCCTTCTGGAGCTGCACATACCTAAGAAAGAGATCCATTCTACCTTACACAAGAGAGCTTTAGGTCCTCTGATCAGTGTTTCTCCGTAAGGAACTTGTGTGGGGTTGAAAGAGGCAATGCAAATAAGCTAATGTCAAGTAGGAAAATTAAGGGAAGAGAGAAATGTAGAAAGAAAAGATACACTGAAGTAAGGTAAAAGAAGAAAATCGGAGACAAAAAAGGTGCGCTTAGTCTTTTCCAGGATTTTTTGTACAATACGCTTTCCCTCATTAGTTCTTAACAAATTAATTAATTAAGAATTAATTAACAGTTCTTCATTAGACAGAACATGTTTACACAGCAGTATAAACTAGCTCAGGGACTGGAAGCAATTCAGCTGTTGTAACAGAGGAGAAAAAAGTTATCTTGCTTCATGGGAAAGTTTTATAGCTTGTGTTAGCACAGCTAGACCATTATCAGTGGCCACATTAACCATTTTCCAGCTAGTTCACCTTTGCCTGTATTGTGACCATACAGGCACACCCTTAGCCCACCTCTAGGTATTATGTGCAGTGGTTCAATGGACGTTTGAACCTCACAGACCAAATGGATTAACAAAACAGGAGAGTTGTATATGCAGCTCAGAGCAATTGAATCCGTGTTGCCTTATTAGCTCTAGTGTCAGCAACACTCATGGCCACCAGCTAGCTTGTAAGCTCAAAATATGACCTCAGTGGAGCCAGAGGATTCCCTCTGAGAACAGGGGTAAGGTTCAAGGCACCATAAGAGCCGTGCCTTGAGCTAATTGCGAGTGGTCTCTCCACGGCAGTGGAGACCACATCTTTCCTGCATGCTGCTCTTGATAGAGCTGTGAGCAAGGCACAGCTTTAAATTTCTATTTAGATTATTCCTAATTCTTCCCTTCACTCTTCCTCTCTTCCTTTTTATTATTATTATTATTACAAGTGTTTTGATGTTCAATCTATTCTCCTGCTATCCACTTTTCCTCTTATCTATAAAAAATATATATTTTTTCTGAAGTCATTACTCACCAAAATAAACCTTTCTCTTTAGAAGACACCTACCCATGAGCCACCACAGCACTGTCTTTTCCTCTTCCAGTGATGCAGGTGCTTCTTTATTCCTCTGATTCTTCCTCTCCTTTAGAATAAGGAGTCCCTACGAGGTGAGAATTATTCCCAGAAATTTTTGAAACATTTTTTTTTTCAGGGTCAGTCTTGGAAAAGTTGGGATTTAGATTTAATAGTTAATTTTTCTCTTAACGGTTCTAGTGTGTTCTCCATAACATTTGTAAAAAGGGGTAGAATACAAGTTGCAATAATACTGCACTCATAAGGCAAAGCCTTTGTGCTGAAAGACTTCTGTCAGTACTCGTAGAAATAGCTTGCTTCGTCTTGTTCTCCTACAACATTGTTGGGTGCAAATGCATTTTTTCATGTAAAATTCTCAGATTTTTAGGTATCATTAACAAAATAAGATGTCTGCTGTACATTAGTACAGCAGACAATTTAAAATCATCCAAAATGCCCTTAAGCTAGCACATTCATAATGAAGAATGTCAGAATACAAACCCTCTTCCAAAAGGTTACTAAAAGAAATAAGAAAAATAGATAAACAGTGTCAGGCATTACTTATTAATTTTTCTGCAGAATGCATAAAGGTTGTGGATGACAGGAGAGGAGAAAAAAGAAGTGTGTTCTGTGTTGAGTTTAAGCAGTCTTCAACTCTCTTTGTATATTTTAGTTTAAGCATGATATTGTTTTATAGTGGGGAGGCTTTTTTTCCATTTAAATTGAGCTTCAATTGCAAATTATATAGTTGTGAAAATCTAGTTTTTCAGCTGGACTTAGGCAGCGCAAGAAATATGAAGTTGAAGTACAAAAAGGAGATGTTGGAATGCAAAAAAAAATTAACAGAATTTCAAAGAAGTTCAGTAAAACCTCAGCTCAGAGACTGCTGAGCTTCTACATTAAGCAAATTATTTTTTTAAGCAAATGCATTCATGTATTATCTTAGGTTTGGTGGGTGTAAAATAAAAGATAATTGAGAAGCTATCTAAATGCAATACATTATTGCTATAATTGTAAAGCTTAAGGAGAAAAAAAAAAAAAAAAAAAAAAACTAAATTTATCAGTGCTTGCAAAATGTGAGAAAGATTTAAAGACTTGGAGTGTTATACTGCAAAATGAATCTGTGCCCCCAATGTTGAGGTAACCATCTGTGTCTGTGTCTGATTCAAATACTGTGTGGGGAATAAATTCTGATGCTTGTAAGTTCATTTGATAAAGAATACCAAAATTATCTGGCTAGAATAAATCACTTTGATGGTTCAGATGTTCAAGGTATATTTTGAACCATGACTGCCATGTTCGTTGTCTTACAGCATGGGAGACTCAACTTTTGCAGGTAGGAAGTGTGAATCTTAGCTGTGACATAATCAAATAACAGGAATATTTTCCCTCACTGCAGAAAGAATTTTGAGCTGAATTAATTCCTGATGTTAATGAATGCAACTCTGCTGAAGTGAATGTTGTGTCTACACAAAACATTCTCTCTGGCTGTAGAGAATTTCCCTCCTGTTCTCATTATTAAGCTCATACTACCATAACTATTTTGGCTGTCTTCTGATCAGACTGTTTTATACTCTTCCCTGCTAGGCACTCTCCCAAGGTGAACGAAACTGGTCTCTCCTCACATAACTGTTTAAAAAAGACCCTACTGCCTACAAAAAGGGAAACACTAGTCTTTTGCTGGAGCTAATAATAATAACAGAAAATATGTTAACTTCCTATTTCTCATTTATTTTCAAGCTCATTCAACATCAGCCGTATTTTTTTTTAACCAGCAAATATTTAAAGACCATATCACTATTTCCAGTAAAGATTTAACTATGCTTCTTAACAGTGATTGGAATCTCCATGAGATTATTTTCTTAACTGCTGAAATAGACTCTTACAAATGATAGCATGCTTTTATTATTTTTTTATTTTTTATTTTTTTAGTTGAGAGCCCCATCCAAAGTGATGGAAAGTCTTTCTCTGTACTATAGTGGCTTTGGGATTTGGATCAACCCGAATTATTTTGTAGGCAGCAGTGCTTTTAAAAACAAGCAGTTCCATTTCCTAGTTGTAAGGACTTAACCAATATTCTGTATAAGAATACTTCTTTTGAAGACCGCTACATTAGGACTGGGAGACTTGCTCATTTTTCACTCCTCAGCAATTCCAAAATTCTACATTAGATTTTATAAAATTTCTTGGTGAAAAAAAAAAAATCATTATTTTTTCCTAATAAGAAATTAATGACAAGTTGCAAAGATTTTAAGGATTTGTTAATTATATTACAGCTGGTCTTAGTAATCTCCTTACATTTCTTTAGTTATTTTTTGAAATAGCCAAATTCTGATTAGTTGCATTTTCTTGCAGCCTCTCATAAATAGAGAGAAGTAGCAGCTGGAAGACAAGGAAAAATAATTGACTAGTGGCACAGTTGGTGCTTACCAAAATCCTCAGTTAATTACACAGTTTAGTTTTGGTGACTGATGCAGATTTCTTCCCTGGAAATGGGGATTGGTTGAAGACTTGTACCCAGTTTCACTCATTTTATTAATCTTCATTTTATGTTCATGACTGTGTTATGAAAAGAAAAAAAGGTACATAGCATACAATAGATCCACCACCTACATGCACCAGTACAAGACTGTAAGAGTAGTAAAGCTCTGCATTCCACCTTTGAACCAGAAACAGTTCCGAAGAATTGTGTACTTGGATTCATTTTGGTGTATCACCCAATTCAGTAGGCCAGTGGTGCATTAGTCAGTTAAGCTATGTCATAGCTGAATTTTGCATGCCAGTGGTGAAGATGACTCCTGCATTTGCTAGTAGCAATCTTTGATGTATTTGTTAATTTGGGGAGTTCACATAAAATAAGCAAGTCTGTTCTTTTCCAATGCCCTTCTTTATCTCAGAGGCTTCCTTTTACTTAGACTGTCATAGTATGATAGTGAATATGCTAGAAGCGCAGATGACCAAAACAATACAACTGCTTGCATCGGTTGCAGACTGTAAAAATTTTGCAAAATTTCTTTTTTTTGGTTTCTGATACTGACTGTTGAGTATATTACTTAGTTCGGTAACATCTAAAACTGTAAGTTTCTAATATTACTTCCTGTCAGAAGAGGTTATATATATGTCTTTGGAAAACTCAGTGGGCAGTTGTAGCCATGTAGCAAATAGTTGGCTTCCTCTGCAGGCAGATGTGAAATGCCTAGCCTTAGCATTACGCTTCAATAGTGACAGCATAGCCCTGGTAGCACATTATATGTTAGGCTGTTAACAAGTATTTAAATATTCGAGTACAATGAATATATCAATAAAAGTCCACATCTGTTACTCTACCAATACTAATGGGAAGCTAATGGAAAGCATGCTGGTTGTAAAGCATCTTGTTTTTCATTTTCCTTACCCATTTACTTTTTTGTTACCATATATCTGTCCTTCAGGAGTTGCATATTTCCAATGAGTACTGGAAAAAGTTAAGTTTATCCATAAAATGATGCAGTGCATCCAACAAAATGAAAAGGATTGAAGAGAAGAGTAGGCAAGAAAGCAAACCTCTGTATAGGAAGGTCTAGTCCAGGGAGGCTGGATGTGTTTTAGTGTTAGTAAAAACAGAGATGATGTGAATCACAGCTTGCACATTTGCCACACACCACTGTCTAAGGCATAAAAAGGCAATTGTATTGACTCTAAGGAGGAGCAGCTTGTCTGTTTTGTTCACAGAAGATTCTGAAATAACACTGCCAAGATTTAAGACAGCAGAAAAGGGGAAGGCATAACAAAGCAAGATTTCTCATTCTTGAATCTCAGAAATATATTATACCTTGCTTCATGTCGATTGAACAGCTTTAGGTCCCCTTGACATACTAGTGGCATATGAAAGCCCTGTGGATGGATAGAGCGTTAGATTGGAAGTAATAAGGTTGTGCCTGACTTACCTCCGCATTTGTAGCAGATGTTACAAATGTCATAACATGAACCATTGGGATCAGGCTGGAAAAAAAAAGAAAAAAAAAAAAAAAGGCAAGACAACAAGACAACAGATGTAGGCCTCTTAGTTTTACCAGCAAGTATAGTCTGACACTATATAACACTGTTCTGACTTGATGTTAATACCCCATCCTCCTGAGAACAGAATCAGTGACACTGACCATTTCTGAAGCTGGAAAGGGGTGACAGCAGTTTTCTTCCCCAAGGAATTTTAATACTAGTTTAAAAATAAAAGACAATAGAACTATCACCCCAGCAAGCGTCATCTCTCACAGAGTGGACATTTATCTAAAACACTGCCAAATGCCTCAGTTTTTAACCCCCTCAACTCACCCCATGTTTGTGTCACCTTCTCCGTTGCCTTGCACATTTGTCCTCCTTCCATATTTTTGCAGACTTTTCCTCCTCTCTCTTCAGAGCACTAGGACTTCTTGGGAAGTTCCTATCTCACTTTAATTATTGATACCAACTTCATTCAATCTACAATGACATCTAAAATTTCTTTTACTGGCAGCACTTTCTCAGCTATTGTATCCATTCTTTTCAGTTTTCAAAACGTTTTTGTGCTTCTCACATTGCCCCATATTTGTAACTAATCCTTTCTGGACCAAAATGTACCACTTTTCTCTCTTGTTTAAGAATGCTACTGTCTATCAATATTGGAGTTGGACTTCATGATCTTCGGAGGTCCCTTCCAACAGAACTATTCTATTGACCTATGGTAGAAGATATTCCTTCATTTTTTATCTGTTTGTGGGAGTGCACTGTATGTGTTAGGATCACACTTCATATACTTCCATTCTGTATATATTCTTCCTTCTCCCATATTTTTGCAATCAAAAAGCAGTGTTGTAAATAATTGTAAAACAACCCTTATAAAGTGAAGTTGATACTGGGAGGTAGCTCTAATTCAGTTATATCAGAGACATTGGTCTCTCCTCTCCATGCCAAAGTGCATTTTGCTACCTTGCAGAGAAGCTAATGACTAGAGTGAACGTTTTTAGTTACCCTTAATTGTTTTATGGGTGATGTAGTTCTTTTGTTTCTCCTTCTATTGATTTTAATGGAAATTGTGTGTTCTTTATTTTGTGCCATTGTCCTCTGTGTGGTGGAAGATGCATGAAGTTATTCCTTCTCCCATTTCTCTGGAGTTTTGGGCAATGTTCCTGTATTTCGTGGGAGGAGAAGAAAATTAATTCAGGAGTGCAGGCCCTTGTATTTTTTTCCTGTGTGTTTCAATTTAAAGCGGTGGTGATTCTCTCTGCCACAGCACTCCCTCAGGTGCTGCCATTCTTGAACTGGAGGCTTAGCCCTCTCCCTGAAGAATTTCATTGTCAAGGAGAAGAGTGGGGGTTCTCCCATGAAGAATTTTAATCACCCTGTCTGTAGCCTTTTTGAAGGAGGCACAATAGTTCCTATAGTAACTACTACAGTGTGGGAGAAAGGCCAGTGCTCCCTCCCCCAGCCACAGATGGAGAACTCTCTTTGCTTAGATGACTGGAAATTCTTGCACAGCAAAGCCTTCATACTTAACAGTGAAAAGAAAAATCTTTGAAATAAAGTAGTAACATGTACAAATAAGTGCTAATTAAGAAACAGTGTTATTTGAGTTGAATCAAATAGAGAACATAAAAATCTTGAATACACTAATTTTTAAGGTGTGTTTAACTTTCAGTCTTGGATTTTTTAATTTTAAGAAGTTCAGAAAAGAGAGAGAAATATTTAGGACATGAGAAATCTTGCTTCACCCTCCCAGCCCACCCCCAGAGAACAAATCCTGTGGGAAGTAACAGATACATAAAGCAGATGAAAATAATTGAGGAATAGGCGCATAAAATAGATGAAAACTTGCACTAAGACAGCCACTTCTCTACTTTTTTCCATTCACCTAGAATCCGGGGGAGGGGGACACATTATTCCTTGGAAATGCATCTTCAGATCTTTTGATTCCAGTCCAACAAGTACTTTCTGCTTTTTTGACATTTTTACTTGATCAGTTTTATATTATAGAAACTAAAATAAGCTATTAAATGTGTTTTTTTGTTGTTGTTGTTTTTTGTTTTGTTTTTAAAGTATTAACTTGAATTTGAAAAGCAAATTTTATTACAATTTTTTTTAATCCCCAGAGTTTTTGATGAAACACTATAGATGATCTACTTGAAATAAATAACATACCTGTAATCCTGTTAGGTAACATTTTCTTAAATTAACCAGTTCATTCTTGATAGCTACTTAGTTATTCAATGGAAAGGTTTGGTTTACTTTCTGAGCGGTGGATTCTCCAGTAATGAATACATGCTGTGTACTAGTGACCAGAAGATGGACATCTAGAATAATAGGCATTCGTCTACACAAAAAATAGATTTGAAATGCCACTGTTAGCTTTGTAAGTCAATTATCATATATTGCATTATGCATCTTACATGTAGTCCTTTGTGACAATTCTGTGCTGATACTTTATTGCTGTGATACTTAGTTGGTAATGGCACAGCATTAATGATTCCCATAGCTTTACTAAACCAAGATAAAATACTTTTCCACATATGTCGCAACTCCATCTGAGATTTATTTCTTCTTCCCATCTGTGTGGGTGGATGTTATAAGGGACCTAAATTTTGGATCCCATGATGGTTTACGACGAGGTAGACTGGTGACATCATCTACTTTCTTTGGATACCCTTTCCAATTTAGAGGGCAAAATCTCTGCTTACATCATGCTGGTTGTCCACCATTGATCCCACTTTAGAACAGGATCTGAATATATATAATCTATACCTTATGTCTTCAACATACATCTCAGGCCTGCAAGTTGATTCTTGCTAGAGATTTCTCTCAAAACTTAAAATCAGTGATAAATGGGGTGGCAATGAATGATCAATAGAAAAAAATAAAAATAAAAATAAAATGTAACAAGGTATTAAATATGAAGTTAGAAGAATTAAAGGCAATATTTTTTTTCTGTGGATTTTACAATATGTAAATACTAGCCTGCTTTCATGAGCCTAATGTTGGTTTCACATTCTTCTTCTCTCACATTGCATCTTCTATCGTTCAGTCTAGCCCTCCACCAGTGTCCCTGTCTCTTCTAAAAGAGAATTTTTGAGCATTTCCAAATCATTTGCTCATTGGAAAATCCCGGGGTTTTAAAATGGCATCTCACTACTTCCTGTGAAACCACTCTGGTTATCCCATTCACCTTCACTGTTCTTTCACAAGCATTTGGGGTTGTTCCTTGAAATAACAAAAGAGAAATCTTTATGTAGAATCTACTTTACATTGAGGAAAATGTATTCAAAACTCTATTGAAATATCTATAGGTCTTTTTTCTACTTTGGAAAAAAAATATATATATATGTAAAAGAACACTTAGAAAATTGTAGCCATGTTCATATTGTGCACTGCTTTACACATATAGTCCTCTGAGATGATTCAGACAACTCTGCTTCTGTTTTCTTATGTTCTCTTATCTGAAATTATTATCTATTTAGTTGATACCTATTAGATGACACAAGGTCATCCAATATTTCTCTTATAATATCTTATCTAATATTTTGTGAATAAAAAAGATAATGGTCTTTTTGGTGGGCTCTTTGTGAACTTTTGTATTTATGCAGGCCTGCTCAGGCTTTGCTAATTAAAGTCTGACTTTTTGGAAGTCATAATTAGAACTCTTGAAGATCAAAAAAGTGAAACATGGGATCTATTTTTTTTAAGTAACTATTCAAACAGCAGATTACCTAAACATGTGTAGTGGGATAGGCCTACCTCTACTTCTCCTTGCAAGCATACAAAAAGGTGCTGCTCAGAAGAGTTAAAAATAAAAAGAAATTTAAAAAATGAAGATTTTGATGCTAATTGAATAAAGGCCTTTCTAAGTAAATATAATTTCAGGAGAATTAATTTAAAAGTTCAGAATAGTTTTGAGAAATAAATTATTAAAGCAACAGCATTTTAAAACTTGGTCTGAGTTGTACCAAACATTCCACAAAACCAATTTATGTTGAGATGTGGCACACAACATCTCACAAACGTATTTTAGAGAGAACATTATTGTACTAGTAGTATATTTTCATTCTTAGAGCTCAAAAAATATGGCTTCTGTTTAATTAGTGTTCTCCCGTCACTAGGAGAAGGTCACAGTGGACATCAGTTTTTGGTCGTTCTGTGCTCCAGAGGCTTAGAAGTGAGTTAGAGGAAATCCTCTCTTATTGGGATACATGGAAATCTTTGTTAGGGAATCTACATTTTTCTTTCCCATAGCTTCCCACTCCTCCTAGCACAATTGCAAATGCTCTTGAGATTGCATTAAGCATGCTTAGACTGCCCCCAAGACATGTTGAAAGGGATGTGGTTCTTCCTTCAACACATGCACAGCCAGATTATTCATTGAGGGAGAAAATTTGAAGAGGAATTTGTGAGCAGTTAGAATTTTTTCCTTATTAATAGCTTGTTAAAAAATAATCCTATGCCAGGAATAGACGTGTCAGTCATGTCAATCTGTATAGTAAAAGTCATGGTCCAACGATATGGAAAGTAAAAGATTTCAATGGGAACACTCCTATTCTCCAGCACAACAAAGTGTATTTTGAAATCATTAGTACTAATAGCACTAATGTACTATTTAGTACGTAGTAGTCGCTAATAGTACTCAGTATTTGATAACAATATTGATTTAGCCAGCTCTTTTGTTAACCATAATTTTATATTCATGAAATGAATACTTTTAATGAATACTTCAATGAAAGGAATACTTTGTTTCTACATTTAAAAAAAAATCTACTCTTTGTTTTGTATTGTTTTAAAAAGATATGCATAACGATCTTTAGGACTGTGAAGTTCATTGAACTGCTTTGATGTTCTGATATGTTCTGATATGAATTCTAAATCCCTTGCTTTCCAAGTTTT
The DNA here is from genome assembly GCA_011076525.1 of Nettapus auritus. NCBI lineage: Eukaryota > Metazoa > Chordata > Aves > Anseriformes > Anatidae > Nettapus > Nettapus auritus. The sequence goes on from CM021769.1 coordinate 44,171,982, forward strand.
CTGTGAACAGCTAAACTGCATCTGTTGATGGTTCCATCCACAGGGGGAGAGATTTAGAGATGACTGGCTGTGGCTTATATGATGGGAGCCAGTTCAGTATTTATAGTTTGTTTTGAAATTTCATAAGAAAATAAAATCATGGCCTATTTTTTAATCCAGCCATTTCAGTCTATGTCTTCCTTTCATCTATTGTCTTGCCAATGATCCATTCAGTACAAATAAGAGGCTTTGTGCTGTGATTGGACTGTGAGATTGCTGTGTTTTTGAAATCTGTCAATGTGATATGCATCTGTATACTCCAAAGGGTATTTCTTCTGATGCAGATACCTATACTGAGAAATCTTCAAAGCTCAAATAAGTAAAACAATGATGAAATGAAGTCAAAAGATCAAAGAAAAAAGGTTTGTTTCACCTGTTCTAGATTTATCTTAATATTTTTGTCTCATTCCTCAGAACATAAAGAATAATAGTTAGGGAAATGAAAGAAATATAGAAAGGGCATATTTAATATCTGTTACATTACCAAAAAAAAAAAAAAATTGCAGTATGGCTACCAGAAGCAGAATGGTTTTCTCTTTAACATATTTATCCTGGTTGTAAAATTAGGAACTGTCATTACAATACCACATCACCTGAGTAAGTGCAAGACACATAAATCAAGGAGTTCTGCTATAAAACTGTCAATGATCTGAATGGCTTGAAAGTACTGCAAGGTATTTGTGTGCATGTATATCAGTCACTAAGATACAGGCATCAACAGAGGATTTAACTGACAATTTTAAAGCTAAGATGTGGCCTTCTTGTTTTCTAGTTAACTCGCTGACCTTGAGTCTTTTGATTTGACCTATAGAACTGAGAGCATCCCAAGTATGAAGAACTGATGACTTACCTGCAAATATCATTTAAAGATACTGTTTGTAAAGTGTTACGTTGCCTTCATGCATTTTATTCAAGTTATTATACTCACGTGCTAAAAAACTGCAATTAACATCATAGAACTGGAAGCAATATTCTGTATGTAATGGATAACGCTTTAAAATGCCAGTGGATTGTAAAGGAATGATGTAGTGCAGGAAATAGAAAATTAATTGGAAGACAAATTCCAAGTGGTGATGTGTTCAGATAATGTGTGGAAAATATAATGCAGTCTAGATGGAAGAATGAAATGACCTAAAGGATTTAAGCAGGTTGTTTGTTCTTTCAGAGGCTGATTTTGCTTTGTGCAGTGCTCCTATGGAGACTACTATGAAGCAATGCCTAACAGTCCAGAACTACGAATTTCCTTTTTGTTGCTGGTAGATTATACATAAAATGACGTGGGGGGTGGGGTGGAGGAGAAGACGCTAATTGATAGCAAGTATAGTGGGGACACCAATAATCTTCACAATGCCATATATTCTGTTTAGTCCCATAACTAAAGCTAAAGTTTCTCTTAGAAATATTGGTACAGCTCCTATGTAAGCAAACCTTTGATAACATATCTGGAGGCTTAGTACAGAGAAAAGAAGGATCATCTTTAAGTCTTGTGTCTGAAAAAAAAAATAAATAAATAAAATAAAAAATAAATAAAAAAAAAAGGAGCCTTAGTTGCTAGCAAATTTGATGTGCTCTGATTTTTTTTTCTTTTTTTCATGAAATAAGCATTACTGTAAATAGCAGGCATCACTATAGCTATAGGAAAGATAAGACTGAAAAGAAGCAAAACAATTTAGGATCAGAAGACTGATAGAGAAAAATGTAATAGTGAATAAGTACTTAAAACTAGTAAAAGAAGAATATTATGCTGACATGTCAGGCAAGTCACTATACTAACTAATGTTAAAAAAACAAGTACAACGTATGTATCTATTACCAACTTTAGTTGAAGTGTAAAGGAGAAGGCTTGTTTTCTTATGCTGGCAGCATCTGCATCCTTAAATATCTTCAGAGAAAAGAAGAGGACTTAGAAAACACTGGGTCTAGAGCAGTCACCGTTTGTAATTCTGAGCTATGGCCTGAATCCGTTAGCAATGAAGCCACATGTTTGCCTAATATAAATAGGCTTAGAATTTCCTGCAAGGAAATTACATGAAGCATCAATAAGGAATGATATTACATTTTTAGGTCAATATGACTATCATTACATGGCATATATCTTTTCTTACTGATATCATGTTTGGCAGACAGTATCATAGAAGACTAAAAAAATGTTGCTCTATATTTTGTTTTCATTGATGTTAAATTAGAGTGTTTAGTACTGACAGTCATCCATTCTACTTGTTTTAGTGGCTCCCTTGTTACTTCTTTTTTCTTACTATGTGTTGTTCCAGAGGCATTAGACCATCAGTGTCTTTGGATATAAATGTTTTTGTATGCAATTTAAAACTTTACCTTTTCTGCCTGCTATGGATATGCCTGGCTTTGAAACTTATAGAAATGTTCCTGCAGCCCTGTACCATCTTCTCTGAGTTCTTTCTCTGATCATGTGGCAAATACAGCCTAAACCAAAGAGGAAATCTCAGCTTGCAGTCAATACCTATGTATGGTCACTCAGACTTAATTGCTGGCTTTGTGCTCCTGGCATAGAGAGTTTAAAGAAAAATTAGTTTTATGATTTCTTAGCTTGTTTTCTAGTCATTTCTGCTTTTGAAACACAACCACCTGTTACCCAAATTGTACTTTTAAACTATGCAATTTAAGTGTAGAAGTTGAAATTTTAGGTATCTTTTCCAGCAACTAACATGGACACCTTACCTACTACTTCCCTATAATTAGGAAGCATCTTTGATATCTCAGATGTGATGACAGTGCAGCTGTTGCCAAATGTTAATTTTTTTAAGTTGCGTTTACTTCGTTTTAGTTTCAGATAAGATAAGTAACATGTTCAGATAAATCTCTCAAATATCTTCCTAAGTAATATTTAGTTCTCATCATTACATTTCAAAAACATTTACATTATATACTTAGTGTCTTCAGTACTACATTCTGCATGCTATCATCATCCTGTATGAAAAAAGCTTCTACAAGTACTCAGGACATATTTGAACAGATTATTCATTTCCAGAATTCCTGGACATTTAAATAGCTTTTTTATTTCTTTTTTTCTTTTTTTTTTTTTTTAAAAAAAAGGATACTTTTATCCTCAAAATTTGAGTCACTGAAAATTATTTACCAATTTTACTATATGCAAGGCAAATTTGAAATCAACGCTGGTGTTTAAAATGCAAAATATATTTAAATAGTTAATGTGAAATGCTGTGATCAGGGATTAGAAATGAATGTGCAGACCTTGCAACATAACTGTTTTTTATTCAGTTATAGGTGCCCAGCGCAGGAGAAGTCCCAGTGCCCTTGCCATTGAAGTATTTGAGTCACATTTGGGAAGTCATATTTTACAGGTAAAAAAAAAAATGGCTTTTCCAAGAAAAATCGAAGTAACTAGTCAGATCTATTTCTGCCAATAATTTGGATACTGTTGGTGTCAGCACTTACATTAATGAAATTTTAAAAGCTCACGTTTCTTTCTTTTTAGAAAGCCCATGATTGGAACAATTTGAATGAGAGGGAGGGCAGGTGTTGTATAGATGAATCTCAATATTTTGTTGTTTTGATCTGTGCAGTAGGTGTTTGCTCACTGAATGTATTTGTGTGTGTGCACGAAACGGTATTTTGTGTTCGTGATTTTATTTGCCTTATGTGTCATGTACAGGTTTAGGGTGTTTTTCCCCCACTTTGGTTTATGTGCACTGCTTTCCTCTTTGATATCACAGTTGTCATGATTATGTATCATAAATTTGCAACAATCTGCAAAAAGAAATGATGAACAGCAGCATGCTTCTTAGGTCTCCTTAGCTATCTGATAAAAACTAATCAGATATTTGTCAAAGAATTTAGTCACACTGTAAAAGGAACTATATTCCAGGAAGATTAGATTGAAAAAACAGTAAACTGATGGAGATGTTCTTATGTGTGCTTTGTTTTGTCAGGGTTAGTACAGCCTTTCTTACATTGCAGTAATCGAAGTGGAGCAGAAGCAGTTAAGAACAAAATGTGAAGTGTTTTGTCAGCAAGGCAAAAACTCAGCACTATGGAAATAAAAATATATATATAAAACAAACAAAACCAACAACAACAACAACAACAACAAAAAAACCACTCTTTACATGTAGTCTTTTCTAACTGCAGCACTGAATACCTGCACTTAGCAATGTACACAGCTTCTCAGTGCAAATATATTGCTTGGTATGTTATCTTTTGAGAGGTATGAAAGAGGTAAATTAGGATATTATCATGAGAAATATTCCACTTAATTTGAAATGATTGAGAGCTATCTCTCCGTACTGCCTCAGCTGTGGCATTCAAAAGCATTATGGATAATGTCAGATTTTTCACATATTTTTAAAGTAACTAAATGCAGAATAGCAACAAAGATTATTTTAGGAAAACATGAAATTAACCAGCAGAATGAATTTCTCTTTGGAGCAAAAATCATGAATGAAGTGACTTACTTAGTTGTACATCCTTAGCAAAGGTCTATTTCAAGTTTTTGATTCTGTAAGCAAATGCTTGCATTATAGTAACTACCAAAGTTATCTGCACCAGTATCTACAATACTATTTACATATCACACAGAAATGCTGTTATGCTGTCTCATAAATGTAGAAAAAAATATGAATAACTAAACAACAGTTTTGTGATGTTCCAATTTATGTAATTTGTTGGTGTGGTGTTTTGAGTATGTAAAAATGTGCTATATGTCCTAGAGGTATGTTTATTGTCATATAAATTATAAGAAATTTCTAAATAAGATCTTACTGAGACTGATTTATATGTACTCTTTAGGTATTAGGTTTGATGCTATATGAATATATGATTCAATTTTTAAGAACAAAACTAAGATGTCCACTTTGACAGATTTATAGGTTGAACTAGGTGATCTTAGACATCTTTTCCAATCTGAGTGATTCTATGATTCTATTCTATGACAACTACTTGACATTTGTATTTTTCACCTCTTGCGTGTTTTAGACTGTTTAGTGATTTTATTACTTCTTTAAGCTAGATTACATTTTTTTTCTACTTATACATGATAAATCAGGGTGTTTTCAGGATATATCTTTCTCATAATACTAGTGAAATAATCTGTATTGCACTGTAATAAATGGATTGAGGACCAAAATTGCCATCAACATCATATTGAATATCTGAGGTGTGGCCTTCTCAGAGAGGGTGGTACTTTTACCAAATTACTCTTATTAATCTCCTAATTGATAGAAAGTTATATTCTGACATTTAAGAGAATAGACTGTTGATGATGGATAAAGGACAGAATGAATTAATAATGGTTGCAAGTTTATCATGATATGTTAAAATCTTATCTTAGCAGAATAATCAACACTTGGAAGGAAAGTCCTTAGCAAAGGTCTATTTCAAGTTTTTGATTCTGTAAGCAAATGCTTGCGTTATAGTAACTGTACCAAAGTAACTGTACCAAATCCACCACTTTTAAAAGATCTGAACAAACTTCAAAGTACTGTTTTGTGGTTTTATAGGTAGAAAAATAATCTCCAGAAAATATGTAAATCTCCAAAAGATAAGTAAAACAACAACCAGATAGATCCTGAAATGGAGTACTGTTCTAACAAGTTCTCATTTAGCTTGCTACTCCTAAAAATGACATGCAAAGCAGTGTTGTGATAAACATTGTTTGCAAGTGAAGTAAACAACCTTGCAGAATGATGATACCTTGGAACTACGTGTGTTTTCCAGTCTGCTATCTAAGGAAGTTGAATTTATAGTTTGTTTAATCCCTTTTGCTATTAATATTTTGAAGACTGGGTTAAGTGTAAGCTCAGAAATTAAGGAGCCTCTCTAATCCTTCTAATATTTTGATACTTCAAAATTTATTGACAGACACATGAGAAGCATAATATAGTATGCTTAAAAAGGTGGATGTTATTTGCGATGATGTAAAAATAGAAATGGAGGTGCATCTTGTGATATTTTACATCTTGATTCTGTAACCAAGAAGTCTCAGTCATGTCCACAAATCCAAGCCACGGTCAATTACTGCATATCATGCTGAAGAGATTCCTATAGTAGGTTTGCAGCCAAGGAAACCAGCTACTTGTGGAAAAATAGAAACCCCAAAACATGAATATGTGAAATGTTGTCATATCAGTGTCTCCAAAGTCAGGGCAAAATAACTTTGAAATGTTTTCCAAGTAAGATTACCTGTATGACGAACCATAGAAAAAATAGGTAAAGGATATATGTTCATTTTTTTCCATGATTTTTGTTTTGTCAGATAGTTTGTGTTTTGTTTTATTCTACATTTATCTTCTTTGGAAAATTAGTGTTATAATGAGAATAGACTTCAAAAAAGACATCTTCGGTTTTATATTTCTATGTATATATGTGTCATTTATTAAATTAATCCAGTAAAAAATTATTACTTCTATTGCCTGCTATTCAGAAATTTGGCTGAGACTGGTTTTAAAAATTAACAGAAAGATGATCAGTTTATACAAGGCACACGGATTTTTCTTGTAACTTCATTGCTATTGAGGAGGTATGGAAAAGGGTCAGTAACCCCATATTCTTCATATAATCAGGAATGATCAGGAAATGTAGAACTAAATATAGAGAAAAGGGAAAGTTAGTGAATATATTTGCATATGCAAATTAGCTTAATTGATACTGCTTGCCTCTACAGGGATTTTTCATTACAAACTGGAGTGCTACATTGTTCAGCTCATATTGAGTAATTTAGTAACTAATGAGACCAGTTTGCACTAATTTGCATATGATAAATGAGCTTAATTGCAGTAAATAACTTGGAGGCATAATTACTTAATTTTCCTGTGTTGCATGGCTTTTAAGTTCACGTATGAACAACTCAAGATAATTTTGCATATTTAAATTAGTTGCTTTTAAAATTCTTGAACAAAAAAGAACACACCTTACAATCTAGACTATAAAACAATTAAAAGTAAAATATACAGTATTTTCAAATAAAATTTAATATCTATAAAAGATATTTCTTCCTTTAAAATACCAATGACTTCTTAAAGAATAAATATTTGGAATTATACAAAATGGAATAGCTTTTAAAGTCAGAATAGGATAGAAAGATGGTATTTGTAATAATAATAGAACTGTGTATCTGAACTGTAGTGAGTGGTACGCATTTTGTATTCCTTCATACAAGAGTGATAACTTTCATAATTGCATTCTTTGCTTCAGCAGTGCCTATGCAGCTGTTAAGAAGCTGTAACACTTTCATATAGCATTATATTACCATACACAATAACTTAGATACTAGTTGTCTTAAATCGCATATACTGTCCTACCTCCACCTAGTTTTGTGTGAAGAAATCCTTAAATCAGTGAGATGCTGAAGTGCAGCAAAATGCCTTTTTTTTTCTTTTTTGTAGACTTGGTCAGTGGTGAGCACTGTCATTAATAACTCTAATGAAAGAGACTTCTACCTTGAGTTTCAAAAAAAAAAAAAAAAAAAAAAAGGATCACATTTTCATTTCTGCCATGCCCCTAAAATTATTGTCCATTACATCCTTTTGATAGAATTGATAGACTTGAACTACTGAACTAGACAGGGAAAGAAATCAAATGCTCAACTAACAATTGCATGAAGTGTTCAGTCACATAGCAAGATCTGTTGTGCACAGGTGATTTGCAAAGTGGATGACATTTGTTGAATTCTCCATCTGTGCCGTAACGGGTCCCATCTACTCTCCTAGAAGATTTTTTGTAACCCTTCTGAATGGTTTCTTCAAAATTTTGAGACTCACTTTTCCCTTTTACTTTACATTATATCTATTTCTCATATTAAGGAACCATTTTGAGATGAACAAAGGTCTAAGTAGTTACAGCATTAGATTAAATGACACAAAAACAACAGGGTTCTATCAAAGTCAAAGGAAACAGAGGCTCAGTGGAATCATTCTGACCCTAGAGACTCAGTGTTTTTTGTCATCTTAGAGTTGTGAGCCCCAAGATGCAAAGCACGTACTCTGGAGATCCAGGAGTGGAACACAATTCAGAAAGGACAGCTGTAGTGGATGTGCAGTTCTAGCCAAGATACCCCAGCCAAGTTGTCTGTAGTATGCACTCAGGCTGTAAGCCTGTTTACTTTGTAGCATCCTCGTTATCAGCACAGACTTGATCAAGTAACAGTCCTACAATGGGAGCACCATTTGAACTCCCTGGAAGTCACATATAGCACAAATGCTATGGTTTGGCTCTACTGCGTGCAGTGCTCTCAGATTCTTCATGGATGTGAAGGGGAGTCCAGTATTATGTAAATATGGTTCACATTCTTTTCCCTGCCACTGGAAACCTTAGCTTGGGGGTAGAGCTTCATAGAGATTTAATTGTCGTTACCTTCATTCCCTGGAGAAACCACAGGTTATTAGACCCATTGAGGTTATTTTAGCTTTTCTGTATTCAAAGTCAACAAGCAAACAAACCATATGCAGCCTATGAATGCAAGAAGCCTGATGCATTGCTGACATTGTGAACAATTGAAAAATATATTTTTCTAACAATTTTTTGTTTTAAAATATACATTTATTAATAATTGAGGCTAGATTTAGATTAGGTAGTAGGAAGAAATTCTTTTCTATAAGAGTGGCAAGGCACTGGAACAGGGTGCCCAGAGAAGCTGAGGAAATCCCATCCCTGGAGGTGTTCAAGGCCAGGTTGGATGGGGCTTTGAGCAATCTGATCTGATGGGAGGTGTCCTTGTCCATGGTGGAGGGGGTGGAACTAGATCTTTAAGGCCCTTTCCAACCCAAGCCATTCTATAATTCTGTTCTATTATTAATACTTTCCTCACTAAAATACTAAGTAATATGCAACTGTAGAAATTTATCATACATGTCAACATAGTGTACTACTGCTCTTCAGAGTAGGTCCTTTACTGATTGTGAGAAATGTCCAGGATGAATGCAACATCTCTGGTTCCTGTGAATCATTCCAGGCAATGCCATAATCAGATAGGGTGGCTTAAACTACATCTTGGTCACCATGTTATTTTTTCAGAGCATATCACATAAATTTAAGTTTCCTTAGGGGAAGAAAAAAAAAAAAAAAAAAAGGAAAGGAAACTGAGTAACAGTTTCTTCTCTCCAAGTGAGCACTTTAAAAATTAGTCTTCTGTTTGCAGGTGGCTACTACCCCTTCTACTTGCCTTCCACAACTAAAATAAATTTCTGTCTAGAATTGTGTTCTAGATTTGAATCATACATGTGATGCTCTCAGAAGTATTTGTAATTGCATCATTGATCAACTGAATATTAATAAATATTATTAGTATTTCAGTAGTTACAAAACAAAAGGCTTTTTGTCATATTCAACCAGAAAAATCGAGTTTTTATCAGGAGAATGTTTCTATTTTTTCCTAATAATGCAGTTAATGCAGCTTTATGAACTGGTGTTTTCAAATGCAACAGGTGTAGAAGCAAATACATGATTTGAAGGAAATTTCTATATCAGAATTTCTTCTCTGTTATCATATGGGGTCTTGTCCTCTGTTTCTGTCACTAGTTTTGCAGCACTGTGACACTTTGAAGGACAATGTTATTCTGTCAAGCTTAACATAGACAAAAAGTAGAAAGAATTCACTATACATCTTCACTACAATACTTAGTGATGTTTGGAAGATGTTGCTATTTACCTATAACTACTATATTGAATATAACAAGACAATGACAGTATTCATTTTTTTTTTCTAAAAACATCTTGCTGGAGAGCATTTGAGTAAAGATTTTCATGCACTGGAAGTATGAATGTTCAGCATGCAGCCACTTTAGATTGTGGAATACCCGTGAATATTTAGTTGTTGTAGTTGTTTTTGTTTTCTTTTTATTAAGACAAAGCAAAGATTAGTGAACAGAATAAATTATTTACATTTTTGCAGTCATGAGTGATTATGGATGAAGTACAACAATTGTGCAAAGTGTCATGGAGACAGAAGTTTTTCCTGTACTGAAAATAAGTATTAACATTTCACTGTATAAACATGCTATTAGGAATTAAAATTGGCCATATGGTATGGATAATCATAGTGGAAGAAGAAAATACATGGTTCTAAAATTTGCCTTCACACAAAAATATTTGAATCTTGCAAAACTTTGGAGTATTTTAAATAGATATAGGCAGTACAGATTGACATTAAGTTTGGAGGTAGTTCTGCGGCTGGCTGGACCACAACTGAGTAGAAACCAATTTTCTTCTAATATTTGAATTATTACAGAGAGCTTCATCTGACAAGAGAATGTCAAGTAGAAAACAGACAGGAAGGTGTTGCAGTGCTATAAAATATTAGGGAGAAGATTTACCTTCTCATTTGTTATTTTCATTCACTCTAAGTATTACATATTGAAGTTAACTCTGTGTAACAGTGATCAACACGGAAATAGTGACAAGAGACTGAAGGTGAGGAAGCAGAAGATGGTAGTGCTGATGGAGGATTTTTCCAGTCTGCAAAAGGTCTTAGCAGAAAAGACTTCTGCTGGTAAGGAGATTTGTGAAGAGCAGTTGCTAGTGGTGATGTTTGTAGTGGTGAGTGTACCTTTGTGAGGATGAAGAAGACTGTTCAGTTTTTTTGCAATCTGTATTGGGCTACAGGGATAGACTACTAACCATTCTGTGTTAGCATGTGTCAAAGGTAGGCAAAAAGAGGGAAATGTGAAGTGGCCAATAAAACATACAAAATTTAGTGTATGCTTGACAGCATAGGTCTGTGTTCTCTGTAATATATATATATATATTGTGGTGAAGTAGTGAGTAAATTATGCATTAGTAGCCAAAATAAAATGGAAATTAAGAGATCAATTAAGAGAAGATAGTTGTTGCAGAACAAACAACTCAGCAAAGTGATCCTGAACTGTCTCTTGGCACTAAACAGCTGTGTGTAATGCAGTGAGACAGAATGACTATATAACAGGTCAGAACAGGTTTGGAGACCACATAATCCCTCTATGAGGGAATGATTTCTATATGTAGTCTACTTTGCATGCTTAAGTTTTGAATCTGAACCTCATCTTTATCATACAGCTTGTTTGTATTTATAAAAAAATAATGTATTTATAAAAAAATAATAATAATAAAATAAAATAAAAAAAATCCTGAGATTTAGTGGCATTCAGAGCATTCAGATACAAAACCAAAGGGGGAACTGATTGCTCTCAACAAAGTACTGCCCAGAAATTGAACATGATTAAGGTTAAAAAAAAAAAAAAAAAAAAAAAAAAAAAAAAAAAAAAGTAGACAATCAAAATCAAAAAAAAAAAAAAACAAAACAAAAGCTCTCGGTATACAACTGTTTTATATAGGAAAACTAACAATTTTATAAAGTTCAAATTAGTAATTCAGAAACAGTGAGATAACAGTACTAAGTTGGATGCTGTAATGCCTTGGTATAAACTGAACAAAAACTATAGATTTATGGTATAAGAGACAGTAGTGTATAAGCAGAGAGATCAACCTTCTGAAAGTACCGTTTCTATCTAACTGGACAGGATGAGAGAATAATTTTGATTGTAATTAGGAAGAAAATTGTTAAAAAAAAAAAAAAAAAAAAAAAAAAAATAAAAAAGAATGAGGCAGGAGAATGCCATGATAGTAAGTGTTACATGGAGAAAGATAAGCAGCCTACTTGGAAAAAGTAATTTGGGGTGACTTGAAATGCCCAGTTACTAACAGGTCAAACACCTCACCCAATGTGAGTTGAAACGCAGGAAAACAGTGTAAATGCTGATATGTTATGGAAAGAGCCCCAGGACTCTAGTAAGAAATGATTGGTATCTCAGCTTTGCACTGTGCCTTTCTAGGGAGATTCCAGGCATCTCCATCAGCACTTTCCTGTTTCTGATTTAAGGATAGATTCTATGTCACCTTTCAGCAGCAACGTAGGAATAATCTACATAGGAATCTGTTCAGGTTTGATCACCAGTCTCTCCTTAAGCACTTTGTAGATTGGTATTCTCAGAGGATCATCCTCTTGTAGTAAAACTGTAAAAGTCTTAAACCAGATGTTAATTTATTTAGAACTTTAGAAATCGAATTGTTTATATTTTTCCAGTATAAATTTGCAGAGTGACGATAGGTGTTGGAAGCTGAAAAGAGGCAGAAAAGCCCTATAATAAAAATTGCAATGCTGCACGCCTCTGTTCAGTGTTCTGTATTTGTTCTGTGATGCTACTTTTGCACTTTAAACATGTGTAAATGCCACTGAATGCTACGCTATGACTCTGGTTCTACACCGGTTTAAATTATAAAAGAGGTTAGCCTGATATGTTGTGTCTTTCTACAAAGAGCTAGGAACAAAGGCTAGATTTGAATCTGAAAAGGTTAAAGGAGTTGCACAGACAGCATTGTTAAAAGGGACATCTCAGGTCCATTAGCTGAGGATTTCCTGGGTTCAGGAGACTTGAAAGGTGCTGATTTGAATACTCCAATTTGTCCCAGTCACAATAAATGCCTCAGGTTGAATCCATAAGGGCAGTGTTTTCAATCTGGAGTTATGTCAAAGGTACAGCATCCACGCAGTTGCTGCCCAAGGGGTTGTATGTTAAAAGGAGACTGGGGAAGGGGTGGGAAATGCCAAATTGTTTTGCAGTTGGAGCTTGAAGCAGTGCACTTAAACCTGCATTTTATATGGCAACTGTATATAAAAGTGTCCAGTTTCATTTAATAAAGACATATTTGATCTGAGCAGGACACAGCATACCACAGTGTGTCATTTAATTCCTGTGAAAGTATTTGAAGAAAATGACATATCTCAGCACTGTTTGTCGACCGTTTTGTTGTCACCTGCTGAGTGTTGTCATTTCCATAGCCAGTGGGCTGTATTGAATAAGATGGAGGGAAGAGGTCATTAACAGAAATGGAGGACTTTCTGCAGCCTGTAGATGCTGAAGGAGGAGTTTTTCTTCAGATACATCAACAGAATTCTATTTAAGGGAGTCTACATTCAGCTATGATTTGGGATTTAGCCGTATTGAACTGAAGTAAGGTGGCTTGAAAAGTATAGGCAGCATAAACTAATACATGGGTTGACCAGAAAGAATTATACCTTCTCTGGTGTTTGCAATGATACAGGCAAGGAATCCTGGTTTCAGAATGCCTCGATCCTTTTTTTTTTTTTTTTTTTTCAGTCACAGCATTCATCAAGAAAGGAAAAAGGTGTTGATTTCCTATAAATAAATACAACTGGGGAAAACAATGTTTCAGGTCATGCTGTGCAAGTTAAGTGATATTTTTCTTCACTACCTTGAAATCATTGATGACATACTTTCCAAGATTCCTCATTTCAGATCTAATGAAAATAAAAAGCACTAGAAATAGGCTTCAAGCATCTTTTGTACTCTACAATAGAAGTGAAGGGCAGCAGTGTGTGACCTCTTTTTCCAGAAGATCTGGCAAAGGATAATATTGGGGTCTGCATGCAGAGAATCCTTAAATGAAGCATGTGCAGTTGAGATTCATGTGAATGCTATTGTTTCAGGCTGATTTTAACTCTTAGTTATTTCATTATACTAGCTATCTGCTAACTACATTTTCATAATTTTGTTTGTAAGGTCTAAATAAATGTAAATATTAATATTGAAATAGAGGCTGGGGGTTCAACCTTCAGTATTACTGTAGAATCTGGAGCCCCAGATCTACTGGATTTTAGGTATAAAGTTCAAGCACCGTTACTCAGACTTTAAAACACATAACACAAATATAGTTAAAATAAGTGAGTTGTGTTTGTGGAGAGTGCACTCTGTTCTTGAGTATGTTATCTTTAAAGTTGATTAAAAGTTGTTTCCATTATTTGCTGCTAAAATGGCACTGTATTAGAATTTCTACCTGCAGAGAAATTACAAAAGATAGCATGGAAACAAATATTTGTTGTTGTTTCCAGAAGTGATTTAATTGTGTGCAATTACATCATATCACATTTTCTTTGGGTACATTTTATAGGGTCACATAAGAAGCAAATCAGTGCTGAATTCTGTTTATTGATTATGCACAGCACTTAGCCAATGAATTGTTTTCTTCTTTCACATTTTCTCCATTCTATGGAGAACACTATTTAGGTGTACCCATTGACGCTAATGTAAGACTATACCACTTTGATAGTGTCTGATTGAATTCAGGTTTGATTGAATGAATTGTAAATTCTTTCTTACATATTCTAGATAGTGATTTATGGTGGGTATCATTGGCTTGCTTTGTGCGTAGTATTTGTTCTGTTTTTCTCTTTAATTGTATATTCTGCCGAACATAAAGATTTTAAGCTTTATGACTTCATTCATAGTTTTTCTAACATGGAGGTGGTAGACTATTTGCCTTTAATGCACACTTTAAGGAGGAGAAAGAATCTGTGATGTGTGTGTGTGTTTATGTCCAGAAGTCCTCCTCACATTTCCAGAGTGGCCTACAGCAGAGAACAGGAATTGCTCCTTCCAAGGACCATTATAGAGGACATCTTCTTTGCTGTGACAAAGAAGGTCTCATAGACCATTGATAAAAACATTTAATTCTTTACTTCCCAAAAAATAACAATGGTAGAAATACTTTTTCATTCCTACTATACATCATTGAGGAGTGGCAAGAAAGTAGAGTTAACAGTATAGAATCATTGAAATATCTAGGTCAGAAAAGACCTTACAGATCACCAAGTCCAACCATGAACCTCACCTACTGGGTCCCAGCTATGTCCACACATCTTGTAAATAACATCAGGGATGGCAAGTCCACCACTTCCCTGGGCAGCCTGTGCCAATGCTTGGCTGTACTTTCTGTAAAGAAGTTCTTCCTGATAGCCAGTCTAAACCTCCCCTGGTGCAACTTGAGACCATTTCCTCACATTCCCTCACTTGTCACCTGAGAAAAGAGACTGGCACCCACCTTGCTACAACCTCCTTTCAGGTAGTTGTAGAGTGCAATGAGGCATCTCCTCAGCCTCCTCTTTCCCAGGATAAACAACCCCAGTTCTTTCCTCCTAACTCTTGTTCTCTAGTCTCTTTACCAGCTTGGTTGTTCTTCTCTGCATATGTTCAAGCAAGAGTATGTGATTGGTCATCTTTCTTTAGGTCATCACTAAATGTTTTGTAGTCTAAAATATAAAAAACAATGTTTGTTTTATTGAAAATTAATGAAATAAAAGTTTGTGTGGAGGCCTAATATGTAACAGAGCTGTAGAGACTCAGATTTCCTCTGGATAGTCTCAAAGAAGGTGAGTTACAGCCAAGACTTAAACTGAAAGGCTTTACACAGTGTTTCAAGTGTTTGAAGCAACCAAACTTTTCTGCCAATATGTATTGCCATAGCGGTTTAGAATTTTGTGGTTTATTTATATAAAGTATGCTGTCAGCAAACAGTGCTAGAAATAACATCTAAGCCCTCTGTTAAATCTCAGAAAAAAAAGGGGGGGGACTTTAAATAATATAATTGAAAGAATGTTGCAAAACTTTATCTTTCCTTTTGTTCTTGCTCTTTTTCTTTTTTTAATTTTTACTTCTATGTGTCTGAAATAGCACTGATCAAGACAAGGTTTTTCATCCTTTACAAATTATGCATTTGATCAAAATCAAAGAATATCGTACTCCATTTGATAAAAAATGTCTAGAAATTATATAAAAAATATACAATTGTTATCAAAATGTATGTTAGAAGGTAGGAAACAATTCAGAATTTCAAGGGTACAATGTTGTATTTCTCTATCAAAACAAAACAAACAAAAACAAATACTTGGCTCTGTTTATTATAAACTCAAGTTTTTTGGCCTGAAACTGGAAGTCATGCTTCCATGTTCTTCTGTTTCCAATTACTTGCAAGTAGCAATTTTTTATATATTACACTTGGCACCAAAAAAAAAGAAAAAAGAAAAAAAAAAGTTTTCAATTGTATCCTTAGTTATAGTCTGCTAAAGCTATGCCTGTGAAAGATCCAACCTGTATGGACAGCTGACGATACTGCACCTTCTGGTAGAAAGCCCTGCTGTTGTCACTAGTGCAGGCACTAAGGGCATTGTGGGGTTTATTACTTCTGTCTACTTGGGAACCTTCAAATTTGCAGTTTAGGATGTGGTAGTCCACGTTAGGTTGAGCACACACTGTGGGAGAGAAAGGGTGCTGCTTTGTGCCTAGTTGTTGCATATTTAGGCTACTGGATTTGTACTGTGCCCCACTCTGCCAGGGTGTTTGCCAAAGGCTAATTAGCGCCATTTGGCACTCCTTCTGCAAAAGTTTCCCCAACTCCCTAACAGATTATTCCTGATGAGGGCATGAATTATCTACATGTAGGAGGTTTGGCAGAAAGTGATTATAGCTTCTATTGCTGAATTTAGGAGCTTGTATACCCTTAAGCCTTGCTGTAGATTCATTTCCTGCAACCTCCCTTTTGGAGAGGCTTGGAGGGACTCAGGAATGACCCTCCTCAGGACGTCCCTGTAAGTGGAAAGTGGTGTTTCCCATTTTCCTATCTAAGGAAATGGTTAACATTTCTTGATTTATGGATATTATCAAGCTTTGGTTTTTTTCCAAGTATTCAGGTATTGTTGCATTGTAAAGTCAAAGGAGAAAAAAAAATCTACTGTTGTAGTTTTTCAAAGCAAACAAGGAAGAACAGTAGTAACAGCGGAGCACAGCATTTCAGTGAAAGAGGGTTTTATTTCCTTCAGTGTCAAGAATGTGCCTGTCAAGCATGACACATGCAAATTTCTAAGCGGGTGTCAATGATATATTGGCAAATTTTTACATAGATTTTTTTTCCATATAGAATATTTTAGTGTAGTGTGTTTTCCTTTTTATAAAAATGTCTTTGTGGTGTCATCCAAATCTTGCACTTGAAATTCTTGGTTGTATATCTAGCAGTAAGAAACATTGTTTAGGATTAAAAAGTAATGGATGGTATCAGCAGAGCTCTCTATCCACAAGACAGGGAATGAACATTTACACAGTTTTCAGATTCGCTGCACTTGCAAGATTTCATCATCTGTGCCTAAATCACCAGGAACAGTAGAAATACTGGAAATAGATGTGTAGTGACATATGAAAGCTTTAAGGGATGCATACTATGCTCAGATAGTAGTTCTTAATATGGAGGAACCACTCACTAATCCAAAAAACATGACTACAGAGCAACAGCAGGCTCTGACCCACAGCAGACAGAGTATCGGGTTTATCAGCAGAGGCAGCAGCAGAGCCAGAAAAGGAAAGCTGACATCCAGATGCCGGTGATACAAGCATCCTATCCAGACTTGGGCATATGGGTCCTGCATCTGTCAGTGTTATACCAGCAGTTGGCTCCCAAACTCGAGCACACTCTGTATTCCCAATGAGTTAGAGATTCCAGCCAGCACAGTCAGTGAAAGGATAAAGCAAGTCTTCTGAAGCAGTGCTGTTATACTGGAAAGGCAAGCTCAGGTTGAAAGAAGTCCTGTGAGATAGTATGGGGGCTCTTCCCATTCATGGCAAGATTGTGATGCATAAGGTTTTTTCTGCTTATGCTGGCATATAAAAGGAAGTGACACAGTGAGGAAATTATAGCATTTTTTAAATGCCAACAGAAAAATAATCCATCTGAAAGGACTGTAACTCAGATTTTATTTCTCATGTGGAAAATAAATGTTAATATTTACTTGTTTATTAGCCTCAAAGAACCAGTATGGGTTCCTAAGTCAGTCTTGATCTGTAGAAACCTCAAAGTCACTTATTTTTAATAAAGAAGTTCTCTGGCTATATTGTCCCCGTTTCAAAACCCTGTGAAGGCCAAATCCCTTTGTGCCTCACAGAGTAATCTCAGAGAGTGAGGTATCTATTTCTATTTCTATCCTGTGATAGAAATGAGGGTTTCTACCTCTCCCCCCTTCCCTGCCACCCCCAGCATTTTCTCCATCAGCAAAGTTCTTTATCCACTACTGCTTTTCACTTCTGTGAGCTAACGGGGGGGCTGTCCTTCAAGAAGCTTGATACATAAGTAGTCATTTAAGAATGACTGCTTGACACCAACAAGCATCAAGGACACTATAGGACTCAGAAACTCAGCACATTGGACTCCTTTAGAAGATGAAGGTGTGAAAGACAAGAAGGTGGTAAAGAAGATTAATCCATCTTCTTTAATTGCCTGTAATCTCCTTCAGAGGTAGCTGTATACATCAGTGGAGCATTTACTTGTTGCCTGACTTTAAGCCTTAGACTAAATTCATTGTAAGCATTAAGTGGTCAAAATGCCAACGCTGAATTTACTGTTGAATAGGCTAATTATTTTTTGCACAGAGAGAGGAAAGAGTGGACTGTGAATATGAACACGTTACTTTTATCAGCTCTCCCCCACAGTTTTACTTGGACGTTTTAATTTTGAGAAGTTCTGGTCAACTCTTTCCAATATAGAATTTGTATGGTATATAGGGATTACTGGGAGCTGATCTTAGAAGTCTGAAGAGCTGTACAAGTCTCCTCTGTTTTGAATATGAGTGGTACTGGAAGGATTACTGAGAGTGCAGCACGTACTTCATAGCTTTTTAAATAAAAAATGCCAATCCTTTAAAATAAGTAGCCAATAATTATTAATTCATTTAGCTAGTACTATAAAAATGTTAGTCATTTGGAACTAATATGGCTTAACAGGCTTCTACCTTGGGGATTTCATTTTAGTTTAGCAATTATGTACTTTTATTTTAAAGTGTTGTTAATAACAGCAACAATAATATTTCTCTTAAAGATGTGATTTTATGAAGTGTGTTTTTCATTTTTAACCAGTGCTTATATAAACTGGGAGAAGAGAGGTTTTGGTTTCATTTTAAAAGGGAAATGTTTCAAATTTAAAAAATCTGTAATATGAGGGGAAGATAAGGCAAGATGCCCATCTCCTAGCCCACTAAGACACAGGTAAATTGTCTTTATAAGCCTCTCTTGAGTTAAGATAAAATTGGACATGAAATTAAAAGCAGAATCAAAAATGTGCCCTGCTCAGTTTCGTTTTTTCTGTACAATAATAGTTCCATTGTATTTTTAGTTGTTGTCACTAATATATACAGTCCTGTGAATATTAGTTATTTGATTGTCCTGCGATGATTTATGACATACAATTCTACAAATGTTGCAGATGTCTGTCATCATAATCTTACTTCTAATATAGAATTTTATGCATTACATAAGGAAAAAGTGCTTCATATTAGAAAAAGGAAAATTAAACCTTGGAGGTAATTCTCATAAAAATCTCGTTGGAGAATATTTAAACCTTTAAAAAATATTCTGCATTATTATTTTGCTGCTTGTGCTGTTTCACTAAACTGCATTAATTCCAGATTTTTCTTACTACAAAGAAATTGTGTCTTTTCTGGCAGAAACAATTCATTTAAACCAAACCAGCTATGTGATGTCTGGGGCATGCAGAAGGCTAATTTTAGAAACAGAAGGCATTTTACAACTATGAAATAAAGTTGTTGTTGTTTTGAATTACCCATTAGAGTAAGTTTTCTCTCATTCTGGACTGTAGTCCAGAGAAGGAGGAGAATTCTGCTCCTGCAGTTAGAGATTAACTTTAACTGACTCGGATTAGATTTAGTGAGTGTCCTCTGGACATTATCATATCAAAAGGGCTCAAAATAACATGAATGTTATGAAAACAACTTAAGAGGAGGTGAAACATTTTTTTTCTATTAATGTGATAGCAAATATATTGATAAATTAGTATTTTCATTAAAATTTTAAGTGATATCATGATTATTCATTTTTATGTTTATTCGTTTAAACTGATGGAACTACAGAAACCCCCCAAAAAAGGCTGAGTGAATACCATCGTGTTTTATTCTGTCCTGTCAGGCAGAAGGCTTAGATATGTATCTCTGTGGTTACCACTGTTCAATAGGGAAGCAGTAGTGAACAGCACTGCTGACTGTAGTAATAGTAGATTAAAAGATCTGGCAAGAATACAGAAATTTCTATTTGGGCATCCTATCCATGGGGGGGGGGGGGGGGGGGGAAGCATGTGGGATTCAGCAGACATTGAAGATGATTACATGCTTTCCTTTATGACCAAAATTCTAGTGTTGTGATCTCTTCATGTGACTTCCTCAGCACCACCCATACTGCAAAAGATCCTGAAGTGGAATAATAAGAAAGCCACATGGAAATGTTGTGGTTTTGCCTTCCCTTTTTCCTAAATAATGTGTATTTTGAAATACTACTGCAGAGCTAAACCTTTCGGTCACGTGATAAATTTCTAGCTAATCGTCTTAAGTCAAATTCCTCCATGAACTTTATGCTACAAGAGCCACAGTATGTAGTTAATGACATTTTAAAAATTCAGTCTAAATAAAGGATGAGAACACCTAGCACAGTAAGTTAATGTAGTGTGGAAAATATTGAGTACTCATAGTTTCTACAAATAACTGCTGTTTTTACAATATGGTACAAAGACCAGCATCTTGTAATGCACAGACTGGCTGAACAGACGTCAGTTTTGCTGAGAAACAAGCCCAGATGCATTTCTCTTTGAAACCAAAAAGCCATAATTATTACAAAGGATGCAATATCAATTTAATAGATTTTATTTCAGTTGTTCAGATGAACATAACTGGATATTTACTCTGAAAGTGAGAGCAGTTTTCAGTTATATAAAAGAGTAGAAAGGAGGAAATTCAGAGCACATTTTTAGCCAGACGTTTTCAAGATATGGAACCAACTGAAAGTAAAAAAAAATGTGTTTCAGTGTTAAGCTTAAATTTCAGAAATGCTCCATTCTTTATTCAAAATGGAAAAGTTCTCAAATACAAAACAAATGGAACCCCTCAACCACAGTTTTGTTTCTTATAAGCTCTATTTTTTAGGAGTGTGTAAGCTGGTACTGTTTCCAATATGGATGCTACCTTCTCCAGCTGAAATTTATGACTGCATCAAAGTGGAAGTTTGGTTCTCTAACTTCTGATGCTTTGTAAAGAAGCAAGAAACATTGTCCACTGTGTGGACCTCACAAATGCAAATAATGCAATCCTATGGTTCCCCTTTTTTAAAAAACAAACAATCAAAAACATTTAATTCTATTGCTCCAGTGAATGCTCCTGATTTATTTAACTGTTAATGAACCAGACCTGAAAACTTTGTACTCTTGAGAGCATTCAATGTCTGTTTGGCTGATCAATTATGATAAACAAACTTGTTTGGAATTGTGTTCTGTGCCTCCATTCAACTTTACAGTGTGGTGGTTTTACCGTGCTAGGCAGCTGAACACCACAACCGCTCTCTCACTCCCCCTCCTCAGATGAGGAGGGGAAGAAGTAAAGGAAAGAACAACTCACAGGTTGAGATAAGGATAATTTAATTAAAGGGGAATATATATATATATTAAGGAAATATTATTAATTAACAATTCAACTAAAGGGAAAAAGGGAAAGGGGAAAGAGAGGGGGAAAGGGAAAAGCAAAAACAAAACAAGTAAAGGCTATATGGAAGTGCAGAGGAAAGAAATTATTCTCTACTTCCCACAAATGAGCGATGCCTGACCACGTCCTTGAAGCAGGACCTCAACGCACATAGCTGGTGTTCGCGAGGAGGACAGACGTTTTCGCAACGAAAGCTCACCCCTCCCCTCTTCCTCCTTCCTCCACCTTTTATTGCTGAGTGTGACATCATATGGTATGGAATATCTCTTTGGTTAGTTTAGGTCAGCTGCCCTGGCAATGTTTCTTTCTCACTTTTTGCCCACCCCCCAGGAGGGTTAGAGAAAGTCCTGGTACTGTGCCAGCACTTCTCAGCAGCAGACACAACGCTAGTGTGATAACACAGCTGTTCTAGCTACAAGTGCAGAGCATGGCACTGTATGGGCTGCTGCAGGGAAAGTTAACATCCCAGCCAGACCCAGTACATACAGTCATATGCTTAACTTAAAATGTGCTTAAATTATTACCTTAGTAGGAGCATGTAAGCAGAAACAAAAAAGTTATCATAAGAATAACTGAAGAAATAGTATCCAGGACTGAATGTCACAAACTGAGGTAAATGACTGAAAGTATTCTGCTATTGCAAAGATTTTTAGAGAGAAGTATAAAAGCCTTCATTATAGGTAGAAAGATTTCCTCTTTCATTTGAAGTACCTCTTTTAAGAACAAGATTATTAATAGCTCCCTGCCAATATAACAAAATGGTTCATTAAGATTCGTTTATTTCAGGATAATTTCCTTGTTTTATTTTGTGCAAGCATATATTACCCTGATTTCTGCTTTCAAGTAGAGAGTTATTTGTTATTCCAGCTCTTTTTTTTTTTTTTTTTTTTTCTTTTGCAGTTATTGTTGATGTATTTTTTTCTTCTGGTCATGTGACAATCTTACCTTATGCACCCACTGATCCATCTGAGATAGGAGATTTTCTAATTATACCACCTAAATGCTTCTGGGCTGGTTTGATTTGAAAAATACCTGCCTGTTGCCATCAGCTGTTTGGTTTTTTTGTTTGTTTGTTTTTGCTTTGTCATTGTTTTTGTTGTTGTTGTTACTGATAAAGAAGCCATATCAGTACCTAATGAGGTTGTCACATGCTCAACTTTCTGATACCAAAATTCTCAAATTGCTTTCTTCATATAACTTTGCAAATCTAGAAGACACCAGTGAAGAAAATTTCTTTGACAGTGGAGTTCTTTTGGAGTGTTTGGATTTTCTTACTGGTAAAATCTTTTTGGGGGGTTTTCCTGATTTGCAACAGACATTGTTTCAACCTGGGGTACTGAAATAATGGGGATGTTGGAAAGATGTTTTAAATGTTTATGCTTGGTTACTGTCTTTCTCACATAACTGGTCCCATCTTTCTTGGTTCACCAAACTAGAAAAAGCCTGAAATACATTCTTAAGTCAGTAATCGCTTGTTTAAAGTCCTTTGCTGGAATATAGCATTACCTTTTAGAAAGGTAACTCTGAAAAGAATGAAATCCAGTGTCCTGTAATGTAGAAATTCACTAGGAAATCATTTGTGTACTGAGAATATCTTGTCTGCTAGTGTAAAGGGGAGAAGGAATATAATTTGTTCATTGCGAACAATTGTAGCTATATTGCCTAGACTGTCTGGTCAAGATGTAAGAACTTTACAGCAACACTGGTTTTCTTCCAGTGGAGCTTCAGTAGTAAGTTCTGTGACCAGCTATCACCACTCTTCTTCAAAATCTCTAAATCAAAAGTGTCTTGTGTCTCACTAAAAAACTTTCTGATCATCATTTCTAAAAGTAACTTTTCATACAAATCTGTGCAGCTTCCTCTCCCAGAAAGACATCTGAGACTCCCCATTTCTGTTGAAACTATGAAACTTATATAGTTCTGTTGGTTTGTTGCCATGGCGTTCTTCTTTCTGTTACTGCCTGCAACCAAACTATGATGCATTGATGGATTATTTTAATTCAGACTGTCCATGGTATAAACAATTGCTTTAGTAAAGGAAAGAATATCATTAAACGTAACTTAATATTTCAGAGAGACATTCTTCACAAAGTACTGTAAAATATTCTATATATACTTTATGATTTATTTTTTTTAATGTTTTCTTAGGGAAAAGGAAATCTCTTTCTAGCAATCCTGAAATATTTATTCATAGGACTCAAAAGGTAGTAAAAGTATATTATGATACAATGGATGTTATCTTGAACCCTCTTTTACTACGCTAGTTGTAAAAAATAAAAAGTTTCTAAGGATAAGGTAAATCTCAGTAAGTCATAGTATTAAACTTGCAAAATAAAATAAAAGATTATCATAAGCTTCAGGTGAAACGCATAGACCAAACACCTTCAGATTGTTTTGTAATAAGTAGTTACCAACTTACTGTGTGTACAATTGTGGCAATGTTTGCTAAAGGTGTCTTATGGAGGAACATCAATATTTACAACAATTATATTGTTTATTTTGATTGTCAGTGCCTTGACTCTGGTCAGTTCTAGACTGACTTCTGTGGACATAAAAACATTACGTGATACCAGTCATCCATTTGTGGTGAATATAGGGTACCACAGTCACCTTTGCAAACTGATGAGAATAAATACTGACTAGGCATTACTGAGGCTCCAAAACTGAGCCTGTGTGAGAGTTGAAGTAAAAACTCAGTTCCAGGAGCTGTATGCCATTACTGTGGTAAATGTTTTTGTTGTCTTATTACCTTTTGTTGTCTTATTACCATATTACCTACTGAGAATAAATTCTTAGTAGGTTTATAGAAATAATTTTGCAATACTTTGAAAAAAAATATATATATTATGCCTTGCATTCATTACCAATTTTTCAAGGGAAAGATTGCAGGAGAAAGGTAAAATCTGTGCTATTTGTTTATTCTGCATGGCCAAGGTTGGTGAAAACCAGTCATACTCTTTGAGAATGACTAAAATTAGTAGTGGGAGTGTGAAGAGGAAAGGGAAGAGTTTTTCCACTAAGTTTTGGGGCCAGGAGGTGGGTTACTTGGGAAAAACTAGACATCATATTTTCATCTGTGAACTAAAATCAAATATAATGATAATGCTTGTCTTTCTGGATCATGAGTTTTTTCTAGTTCTCCTTTTAAAACCTTGCTTTTGGAATCCCATTGAGATTAGTCATTTCCTTCTTTAACATCTGTGAAATGTCATTAAGAGGTTATAAAGATTTGAAAAATATGATTGACTTAATACAAGACCATCAGTGAACTAGTTTGGACTCATTCAGGCACAGCAGACACAAAGGACAGTTCCAGGACCACATCTAATAGTTAAAGATTTTGCAAACATACATTGTTTTGTTTAGTGTGGTACCATAAGCTACTGAGATTCTGAAGCACAGTACAGCTTTTTGCTCCATACTGTTCACCAAACCAGCATTAGTGATATGCTTTCAGGTGAAAGAAACCAGAATTACATGCTGACAGTAATCTTGTCTAGTTGTGATGATGAAGGGAAATATTTCCACACTCTCTCATAACCATCCTCTCATAGGCTTTGCAAAAAACTCTCACTGTTTTGTATCTTGTACCCTTACCTGGCTATTGTCTTCACAGTGAAGACAACAGTATTGTGTTGACCTTATTTCCTTTTATCCTTTACCCAGAGGAGATCCTTCTCTGTGATTTCCCAATGGGAGAAAAAAGCTTGCCCCACCTAACAGAGACAGTTTCACCATGTTGGGCTTGACCAGAAAAGATCATTTTCTGCTGCTTCTGATTAAGAAAAAAACAACAACAATACTTTTTGGACCATTTGGGCCAATGAGTTACCTATGACTATTAGTTAATGAGATGTCGTCATGATAGTGTAAATGGATCAACAGGGTTATGATGATTTATGTTATCTGTGGTTATAGCCTTTAAACTATTTGTGACTTAATATGTTCGCAACATCAGGATATGAAAGCTGTCTGCTTCATTGCAACAGACTGTATTCTGTCCACTGTACTTTTCATAACAGATATACTCTCCAATCTCAGCTTACAAAAATGTTTATTTACTCATATAACAGAGTCAAACAAAGTTAATTTGGGGGATTGTAGTTGAATTATTGTGGATTAGACTGTTAAACATGGCAGAAGAAGGGACCTTGTCTGTGCAGTAACATTGTTGGAGCCCTGAGGCTGTTGGCCCAGCTCATGATGTATTGTTCTGCTAGTGTTTCAGCTCTCAGGGGATTGCTGGTCCTACTATAAGGTCAGGAGTTAACTACTTGAATTTTAGCAGTGTACTGATATCAATACTGCTCCTATGGAAACCTTACTTGATGTCATTTTCGAATCCTTGCTACTGTAGCCAAGCTTTAGTAAAAGTCAATAAGAACATTAGATTGTTGTCTGTATTATTACTTGCCACTTCCTGCCAGCAATCTACCAATTCATTAGCAGAGAGTTTTGGAAATCTCACTTGATTATTTATGCAGTCAATAGCAAGGCTTGTCTGCATTCATAATTGTTTGATTTTATGGCCTCTTCTTTAAACAAACATTGTCTATGGTAATGCGATGCCCTGATGGATGGGAAAGGTTTTGTCTGTGAATATCATTTAGATAATTAAAAATGACAGATGAAATCGCCTGCTGTCTTGACCTGTACTTTGTTCCCTCAGTGATGCTGAAGAGATGCTGATTGCTGTCAATCAAAACCCATTGGAGGTTTGTAAATTCTGGCTGCTGTGAACTCTGACCTCCAGTGTTGATCTGAAATAGATAATAACCTTGAAATTCTATTAGAATTTTAAAACTGTTTCACCAAAGGGGCATACTATATATTTTTTCTCTAGAACATGACTATTGAATGTGATTGTTTACTCCACACATTCTAGGCATAAAAGTAAATGTATTGTGTTTAACAAAACTTAATAGTACAAATCAGAACTAAAATCTTATAAAAATAAAACTATGTCTTCCTGTTGTTTCTACTTTAATGTTGCAAATATTCTTTAGGAAAATGTCCATTACAGTCTGCATGCTGGTGTCCAAACACTGTTTTGATTATGCTTATTGATTTAAGATCTTATAATGTTACCCTGATTAATGACATATTCTGACTTTTCACTGTCTCATTTTTTCATTTCCTCTGTGGTTAGTCTTTGAGACTTTTTTTCATTGAAGAATGGTTCTTTTCTTAGGAACCACTTGGAAAAAAAAAAAAACAAAAACAAAAATAAACAAACAAAAAAATAGAATATTTAATATGCAGAAAGCCCAGGCAGAAACACACAAAGTTCTGAACCAACAACCACCTTGAAACCTGGGTCAAGAGATCAGGTGAACGAAGGGCAGTTGTCATGAGAATTTTTTTTCATTACCTAGAAACTTATGGGATAATAACAAATGTCATTATTTGTTTTGAGATTTGGGATTAGATTTGTTTTGGTTTGTTTTTGATGGAAGAAGGGGTTAAAATCTTATTGAGATGATTTTGCTTTAATCAGTATTCTATTTTTAATTTTAAAATTACTGGGAATAGTAATTGCCAAACTTTTGCAAACACCCAGTTTTTACATATTTGTCTTAATAAGAAACACCAAATAAACACAGAATAAATGTTTTTGAGTCTAGTCATTTTCATTTTGGTAATTAGGAGATTCCAGCTAGTTCTTAAGTACATGTCCTTAATGGGATGGATGAATTCACTCAGTTAAGTACAGTAAGAGATGCAACTAAACATGATCTCTGAAAAAGTAGTTGACAAAATTTCTTCCTTCTTTTTTGAAATTTGATGTGAAATTTTATTAGGCCTGGTTTAATGACTAGGATTTTCCATAATAATCTTGATTTTGTGCAGATGAAATAATTTAGACGTTCTGTCATAGGTGGAGCAAAATAGATCATAGAAAATCATACTCAAATGTTGTGTCCAGAATGAATTGGAAAGGGTAAAACTCGCATCCACAAATCAGTTTAGCAGCAATTCTAATTTTGTTTTCAGTGGGCATATCATTTCTTCCCTGAAAGGAAGCCAGTGAATATCTGATCATTTTTATTTTCTGATTTACTTTCATTTGGAAAAATAAAAAATAAAAGGACAAGGGAAAGTCAATGTTTGTAGTAGAGACTAAATACTTCTTTATTCAGCTGAGGCAGATGTTTTTCAAGCTTTTCACATGTCTCTAATAATGCAACTGAGTTCCAGTGCCTGATAACCCTACTGCGGTAGCCCAGGCCTTTTCTGAACCAAGTACTGTTTGTCACAACAAGCAGGCAAATGGATTTATATAGACAATTATGAACAATAGAAGTGTCTTAGGTTTTGTGATGTTCTTGCAGCTTTCATATTCTGAAGTGCTGAAACACAGCACTTTAAGGTGAAACATACACCTTTTAAGTAGTTATATCTTTAAGCTCTTGTGTAGAAGGGTCTCCTTTTAACTGAGTTTAAATGGATTGTTTGAAAAAGTTTATACTTTTATATTTATTAAAATCATAGTAGTATTCTATGATTAGTTGGAAATAAATTCAGGGGGAAAAAAAGAATATGCAGAAGAAGAGACTGAATGAAAAGTTGCAATGTGATTTATTTTTAAAAATCTCAAGCACTGTTGTACCCTGAATTTAGATACAATGAAAGTTAGGTTTGGATTTATTAGCATACTCCTGAAGAGATATCTCTTTGCAAGTAAGTTTGTTTTACCAATCGGATCCTAGCTATAATTTATAATATCTACTTGTCTATAAACATGCCTGTGGTTTAAATAAGTGCTGATTTTGTAAGATTTGTAGTAAAGGTGTAGTGAAGTAAATCTGTAAAATATTACAAGTAATTTGCTACTGAATGAATCCCATCCATTTTTTGGAAATGGGATTTTATTGCTGAAGTGTCATTCCTAGATGTAGTAAGAAAATGTTTGCAGTTGATTTTGAGGAGATTAAGCTGGTCTAAAATTGCTGCATCTGATTTAAAGTACATAGTCTGCGCATCTATGAGTATAAAGTGAGATTTCTTTTAATTCAAAAGGGCTCCTGAGGTTATTATTTTGCTACAATATGAAAATGAATTGTGACAATACAGGCCTGATTACAAGCCTCCCAGGCTGTCCCACTGTGACAATTAGCTCCCAATTGTTAAACCATTTATTTATTAGAACATTAACGGCCAGAACTGTCTTGACTTGCAACTGGAAATGGATTATTACCAAGGTTGGTTATGAACACAAAGGACTCTCAATAAAGTGTTTTATTGGACAAGAATAACCACACATTTCAAGCTAATTTAATTGAGTCACCTCTAGTACACTCCAAGAGAGTTATTAAAAAGACATCTGTAACAGGTGGTTCACTTAATCTAATAGAAATTTGTTTTGAATGTTCGTAAAACTTTAAGCTGTTCTCCAGGGACCATGAAGTAGTTGGCAGCACAGTAACATGATCCAGGAGTTTAAAAGGTGTTTACTAACTCTCCATGGCTTTTCATGAATCCACAAGTTAATTCACATTCTGACCATTACAACAGAAGGTGTTCTGAAAAAGGTAGCACTTTCTGTGCATTGGTGTTCGTACCCATATGTGCTTGGTTAAGAATCTGCAGCTAGACTTTGTTGTATTTTTATTTATTTATTTTAATATAAAATATTCCCCGAGAAACCTGGTTACATAGCAGTGTCTCATGAATGCACACTAGCTTCCAGAAGACAGTATTTTACTGAGTAATAATTATCAGGCTAAGGATGAAAATTATGTTCAGAAAAGGGGAGTGCTCCATCCCACAGTTGGCCTGCTCACCCCAAGATCCACAATTCAAATCTGTGTTCAGCATAGTTCAAAAACACTGAACTAAATCTGTATTTTCCTTACTCCTGGTGAGAGCACAAACTGATGATTGCTCTAGGTTGGATCTCAGTATTCTTAATGTTTACAGCAACTGGAACTTGAGTCTGGATCTGCATTGTACCAGTACATATGCTGCTTCTAACCTCCTGTCATTTTCACCATGATTTGGTCTGTTGGGGTCTGTTCCACAAAGTGATACGAATTTTTTCTACCAGCACCGGATATACTCCAGTTCCACATTCTGCATTTTCAGTTCCTTTTTCCATTACCAGCACTTAGGAGAATTTCTGGGTTGGTGCCTCCTCAAAAAAATGCTATATAAGAGATCAGTATTTCACTGCACAGTGCTACAGAAGATTGTTTGGGTTGTATCATCAAGCTAGAGACAAGTTTGAGATATCTCCATGTTACTATGGAATTAGTTTGAATAATAATTTCTGACTTGGAATCTATGATTGGCTCTTCTCTGTGATACAAATCCTATGAAGGTTCAGTTGTGCTTCTGCTTCAAAACATGTTTGGCTGCTGTGCCAATGGTACCCAGAAATAGATCTGCATTCTGCTTGGAAAGAGGCAGATTTTCTCCAGTTTGGGATGTATGTAGCTGGGATGTATGTTGCTGAAATCCTTGAAATCTGCAAAAAGACCACACGCAAATACTAGTCATGTATTTGGAAGGGGCCTGTCAGCCTCAGTAAATACTAAGAGGGAACTTTAATCTTCCAAACAATACTTGCTCGGATCATCGCTACCTCACTCTCAGCTAAAGGCTGTCAGTCTAGAAGATGGGTGCCAGAGAGTTAAGTGGAGAAGTGGGCACAGTTTTTCCTCTTTCTGTCTAAAGAGGAATCACTCATTTCCAAATCTGGACTAAATGATCTGTAGTTTAGCTGAAAGAATATCCTAGTTTAGTCATACTTTCAACTTTACTGTTTGTTTATAAGGTACTTTACTATGAGTTGTAGCTTTTTAAGAAAGTAGCCTTTTGTATGGAAAGGAATGGTGGGTGAAAAGAAAATAAGATCTTTTGTCTTAAAAAAAAAAAAAAAAAGTGCATTAATATGGATATAACAAGAGATCTGAAACTTTATGAAGCTGAAAGTGCTTGTGTGTGTATGTCATTACAGTCTTTGCTGCTTGGTTTTAAATGCGTCAAAAGAATAGGCATAAATAATATTTCAGCATATATTAGATAAATGCTTACTTTATGTCCACAGTTCTTTTTTAATGCAATGAGAAAAAAAAAAAGGCAAGCATATGCTAGAAATATTCTTAAATATTCTTAATTTTTTAGCAGAATTCACTGAAAGCTGCAGTGTTTTAAAACATAGGTAGACAGTTTTGAATGATTTTATTACATTTTCTTTTTCTTGAAGTCCATGAGAAAATAGTCATTGTTAAAAGTTTTATCGCTCTTCCTGGTTTACATACAAGACAGTGTGCTAGGCACTGTAGTTTAAAAAATTTAAAGGAAGCCACACTATCTCTTTGAGAGGAACTGAATTCATTTTCCCTAAATGA
The DNA here is from genome assembly GCA_011076525.1 of Nettapus auritus. Lineage (NCBI taxonomy): Eukaryota > Metazoa > Chordata > Aves > Anseriformes > Anatidae > Nettapus > Nettapus auritus. Next base: position 44,202,714 of record CM021769.1, read on the forward strand.
AGAATTAATAGCTTACCGTACCTGAGATATAAGCATTGCTGGTTGATTCTAAGCTGCTGTATTGTGAATTTATTTCATAACTTAGGCCCTGGAAAATACAGCAACACAATGCATCACTGATACAAGAGTGATAGATTTAGAAAATGTTTAGAGAGAGTATTCCGCCTAGACCAGTAGGAACACCTGCTTCTATTATTCAATCACTGATAAAATGGTAAATAGCTTACGTCAGTCATGCAGCTTGCATAAAGCTACATAGTTTGCCTGTAGGTTTGGCCTTTTTTTTTTTTTCTTTTTTCCTTTCTTCTTTTTCTCTCTCTTTTTTTTTTAAAAAAAAAAACTTCTACATGTTTTGTATTCAATTTCTTTGTTAAACAACACCTTAGAATTATAGGATTGTAAATGGACATTGACACTATTTTTTATCTTTGTTCATGTTATCTGCAAGTGCAGCTCTGCATGTCATACCTGGAAAAGAAAAGGATGTCAAAGCCATTCTATGATTCTGTAAACTAACTGTTGCTTTTTAATATTAGGGTAGAATCCACGTGATCTGTTTGGTCCCAGGTTTATTTATTTTTTGTTTGTTTGTTTGTTTGTTTTTTTCTGTTTAACTCATAAGCTGCTGGGCTTCTCCTTTGAATCTGTGAGAATGGGAACTTCAGTGTTTGCATCCTCCCACATACTCCTTGCTCCCAAGTTCATTAACCATTATACAAACAGGAGAAATAATGACACTGCAGCTTCATTTATGTTGTATAACATAATGTATAATGGTAATCATATTCCACCCAAAAAAATATTCACCTGAGGAAAGGTGACTTCATCTCAGGTTTTTCCTCCAAAAGTAACCTTTTTCCATGATAGATTTTAGACAAGACAGTTGTACAGACTAGAGCTTCTGAAAATGTGAATACTATCTGTGAAATGATCTGTTCCTGATTTTTGTAGGTCCTTTCTGGGCCCATTGTAATACTGCTCTCTCAGAATGGTAAGAGTAATTCAGTTCAGCTGTGTGGTAACAAATAGTTAAATAATCCCTAGGTGATATTAGATAATCCCCATAATGGCTTGCTGCCATCATGTGTGTACTATGGCATCCAGTCTGGTCATCCCATTTTACACTGAATTTTTTTAAGGAAGCAATGGGAGTAGCACTTCCAAGACAGAGCCAGAATATTTGCTTTTAAAACCTTTTAAATACCCACTGCTGCCTATGCTTAGAAGGCCTAATACTTTTCATTATGAGACTTCCTTCTGATTTATTCGTTGGTTGTTTTTTTTTTTTTTTTCAGAGCTCTTAACACTTGCATTGTTTGCAAGAGGGCTTGAACACTCTGCACAGCTAAAACCCCATGGCTGCAGAATTTTTTTTTTTTTTTTTTTTTTTTTTTTTTTTCCCTACTGGAAAAAAATCCATTTTCTTTGTCCAAAATATATAGTTTTGGAGGGGGAAAAATGGTCATGTATTGCCTGCACTGCTGGCAATGATGTGGGAAGGTGTCAAAATACTGACTGAACAGGTATGAGTAGATGTGGTAAAGTCCCCAAATTTCATCAAGTTTTTGTCATTGTTCTGCTCCAGAACAATTCAAAATATTTATCATCTCTAACTCTAATCAAAATCTAAGGCTGTAACACTATTAGAGCAACTGCAGCAACTAGACATACTACACTGGGAACCCCGACAACAAACAGACAAAAATAAGTGCAAGTAGAAGTAGGCTGTAGCCAACAGGTTCCCTCCTTGTGGCCTTGGCAACCCACCTTCCTCTTCCCTCTTGTTGTCAGCAAAGTAGTTAATCCTTTAGCATAAGATACACTCCTGTGTTCAAGTGTCAGAAATTCAGTCTTTCAAGGCTGAATATACAAGTTTGATTTGTATAGTATTGCATGCAGATGAACTTGATTAACTTTTTTTTCCTACCAATAAAAATGTCAGCAGCCTTAAAAGCTACCAATAATAACAATAAAATCTCCAGTAAAAGAATAGTAAGAAAGTTAATTACTAGAAGCTGAAGCAGTATTGGATTTATGGTTTTCTGTACATCCCCAATTTGTTCCTCTTCTGTGTTTTATGATAAAGTCTTCAACCATATGATCAAATACTGTTTTGTCTGCATTATTCAATATGCACAAAAGACAGGTCCTGAAGAGAACTCACGGCTGTATAGAAGATAATACATTTAGGGATTTTTTTAATTATTATTATTTTCTCTAGTAATGGAATTACATAAAGGGAAAAAAAAAGAAAAAAAGATGGAGTTTCAGGAAGAAAAAGATTGGTCCCATGAATGACAAAAGTTCATATCACACCTGAGAACTTAGTTTGATCCCTGTCTCTGCCAGATTTTATATACAATGCTCAGTTATTTAAACTGAAATGTTGGCAGGAGGCCACTAATTGTGCATTCCTCAATTCCTTGACATCAGTTCAAGGTCATAGAGGCAGGTATGGAAAAGATCAGAGTATACACAGCTGCAGTATGTGAGAGTTCATGCTAGGAAGTGCTAGGAGTCGGACACTGCACTCAACACTTTAGACCAGACTCTTTAGAAGTAATACAGTTCCGTGTTCCACTGCAGGCTGTGCTACCTATTAACTTTCTGACCTCTGGGAAGTCTCTTTGTCTTGATTTCCCCACCTGTAAAATGGAGATAATAACACCCTCATCTCTTAGTGGAGATGAATTTATTAATGTTTACAAGGCATGAAGATTCTGTGGTGATGAGCACTCTAGAAACACCATGAGGAAATAAACAATTCTGCATTCACTGCAGGCTTTTGATGGTGTGCAGTAAATAAAACAGGGGCCAGTAATAGCATGTTAGGGATAGAAATATTGAAGAGCTGTCTCCTTCCCTGAGAAGTATTTATCTTGGGCTTCAAGTGAGGCAAGGGGCTGCTGTGATATATATTGTTCTGTAATTAAAATTTGCGTCGCTACAATTATGCATGGGGGTGGTGGTGTGTACGTCAGTTTTGCCCAGGCAACCTTAATTCTGGCAATTGTTAGCTTTTGGAGACTTGACTTTCTCACTTAAATAATATTTTTTAATTCTTTTGTGGAGTCTAGTGACTCTCACTGCATACAGGAGAGAAGGAAACAAACTAAATCTATCCCTTACCAATGCTAGTGTGGTCCATCCTTCCATAAGGAAGAACAAGCAAAACTGAAGGTGACTGTAGTTAAGATACAGGTTAGCTCAGTTATGCCATAGCTGTAGACACAAGGGAGCACAGTTGCCCAGATGTGCCCAAATGTGTGATTTTATTGTTGTTTTTTAGGTTTGGGTTGTTGTTTGGTTTTTTTTTTTGAACCCCTTTATAGTCTCAGTTTCTTATGGTTCATATGAAAATCAGCATTCAACCAACACCCACAATAACACCCCCCTGCCCCCCAGCCTTTTCAGCCTTTTCTTGCAGTTGCATTCCATCCTTCTCTCTTTAAATCAATACCAGACTATATTTAATTCTCTCAAACCATAGCTCCTTCCTGCCTTTGCTGTAGCCTAGTCTTAAGAGGCTGATTGGAAATCAGCTCAATCTGAAATCAGGAAGGGTTGAGTCATAGTTCACTTGGTTCCAGCTCCAAATGTCACTTGGCGATCACTTTTCCCAGCTCAGTAGTAGAAAATGAAATATGTAGAAACTCACCTCACTTCCCATAGAGATGAGATGGGAAAAAAAGAAAACCAACAATGCTCTCAGTGTTTCCTGCCTGCCCCTAGAAGACAGTTATGCTTCAAAATGTAATTGCAATTAACTACAGTTTTAGTTTTTCTATAACATTTAATTCAGGAAGTTTGGGTCAGCAATATGCTTGCATTCTATTGAGTATCTGCAATTATTTTCAGCATACTAAAAGATACATCCGCTAGTCCTAACAAACAGTGGCTGATACTGAACATCTATGTGCATTCTGGCGGGTAAGCAATTCAGCTGATGAAGAAGAGTTGCCTAGTGTTCATTATGTAGTGACTGCCAGAACCACAAGTGAGTAAATCCCAAGTTAGAGCAAGAAACACACAACCTGTGAAATGCATTCCAGCTCCTTTCTGTGAGATGTGTTTGGTATACGTTGGCCACAAACCCATGTTTATAGTTGTCCAAACCAGAACAAGTGCTTGTATTTTGTCATGCTCTTATTCATCTTTTTGCAAGTGTTTCATGTTTTTGGTAATCACACTTTGGTAATCACAACTACTGAAACAGCAGGAATAAATAGGAGCTTTTGTGGTAATATTGACTCACAGAACCATGGTCATATCTGAATTTCTGCAAATTAAATGCTGTTTGTTCTGACGATGCTTTTAATGCTTTTACTCACTAATGGCTATTGCCCGATGAGGCACAATATATGTGCCCCAGGATGCTTCATAAATGCTCTTCTGAAACAGTAGTAACCAAAGACCTTCTAGAACTTTTGTACGGTGCACATGGCCATCCTTATGTCACCATTGCAGAAATGTTATGTGGTATGGATGAGGGTATGAGAATACTACTCTGATCTTTCTAATTAGCTTGTTACTACAGAGACTGGCAGCAGAAATGTAGCCATAATTAGAGCATACAGGTTTCAAATGTACATAAGAGCACATTCAATCATTTTTTAGATTTATTGTCAAGGTAATAAAGACAGCTCTTGTATTACCTACGGTATTTGGAGTAGCTTAGCCAGTCAAACTTAAATTTTCAATCACTTTTCTGAAGTGTATTTTCAAATCCTAACAAAATCTAGGCCTTAGGTTGAGTAGGTACTTATTCTGGTAGTCTTTGAGTGGAACTCCACACCCTGCTGCTTTTGGAGCTAATGGCAAAGGCTAAAACAGCTTCTGAAAGTAGTCATGGAAACAAAACGGTGTATTGCACTGAGACTAGCCAATTTTTGCGTGTTGAACCGTTTGTGTTGCTGGCCTCAAATATGTTAAATTGGTTTTAATAACTGATGATCCCATATTGCTGGCAGCATTGGTTACTGTCTTCAGAAGCCAGAATTCTGAAGCCAGAACACTGAGAGTAAGTGAGTGCGACCATAAACCATTTGATTACAAATCCTAGGCACGTGCCTAGTTCTGAAAGTTATATTGAGGATCAAACACCTTAGGACAAAAACTCTTTATAATTTAATCACTGCTCCTGATTCTGCTGTCTGACTGTTAATTGCTGCACACTGCTTATATTGTCTGACCGAAAGGCCACCCTGTGCTCCTTTAACAGTCTCACCTTAAAGAACAAAATCAGGACGATTAGACAATTTTCTAAAAATACAACTAATTTCATTATATATGAAAGATGTGCTTGTATGCTCTGGCAGACAAGAAGCAATGAAAGTAGTCTCCAAAATGTATCCCCCTTGATAAGAACACTGTGTGCTGTACAGTTTTATGAGCTGTACCTTACCTTTGGCCTGTGGAATGCATGTGAAATGCTCCAGAAAGAATATCCAAATTGCTGTCTTTGTTCCTTTTAATGGCTTGTAACTCTACGGAAATGACACAATTCCATGCCCTCAGCTGCAGAATCTTCTAAATTGCAGGCAAATAGAATTCACCGGTAAACGTCCTAAAAGCAAACTTAAATAGCCTGACACTAACTGCATCTGTGGTTCCTTGAACTCTCATTTCTGTCAACTCCTCTCTGATATTTAGAAGTCTATTTGAAATCAGACGGGACTTCATTCTCAAAGTCCAGATCATCAGTTAAAGAGCACATTTGAATCCTCTGTTTTATCCCCTGCCAAGATCTTTTCAATTTCCCCGAGGCATGCATCAAACGCAGTTATCTAAGTAATGGGAGATGAGATCATGCCATTCCCGATCTCAGGTTTCTACACAACGCCCACACTCTGGGACAGCAAAAGCTCACTATAGCAAAACCTTCAACCAAATATTTACACAGAATGTTTACATACGCATGGGAGCTTTGACGCTGTGCGAGTACTCTCCTATCCAGGGAATCACCCTGTTTTTATAAGCTGACACTATTTACATGACTCTCAAGTCAGCTCAAATTCCTGATACTTCAATGTTTGCTTGAAACATTTCGCAAAGGGTTCCGATTCTCCCCTTTTATGTTACTTCACTTACAACTCTGTGACACTATGCATAGAGAGAGTTTACACACAGAGAAATCATTACCTTAACATCTGTAAAGTTCTTGGATCAGGCTGTCTCTTCATCAAATACTACACTGACAGTTGTCTCTGAGTTATCAATAACGTGATGTTCTTAGACTACTGGGGGACAGCATTCCTTCTCTGTGTACTTAGATGAGTTTATTCGAGCACCCTGTTGCACATATGCATTATGTAAATAAAAGGGATACCTCGAGTCTCAAAAAATGGGACTGAATAATAATCCTACACTATTCTCTGAAGTAGGTCTGGAGGATTTATTTGGTAATGGCTCATAATATATCATTATAAGGTGAGGTCGAAGTGTACTTGTTACTGTTGGTACTATATTTAATCTTTAATCTCTTTTCTTGTTCAAAATTACCTCTATGTTTATCTGTTCTAAAAGCAATCCCCCAAACCAGTAGCTAAATCTCATACTTTTCTTCATGAAATCATTGTCTCAGATTTGCAGTCTGTTAAGATCTTGTACCATTTTGTATAGCTGTTGTAACTGGTGAAAAAAACTCACCATGTGAATGTTTTCAATGCCAAAAATGAGAACTTTCAGGATGAGATGTCCTGTAGTTCTTCCACAGGGCTGAGGGTAGTTTTTATTTTGTTTGCTGTTGCCTGTGAATTTTGTGATTGATGGCATTTCAGTTCATATATACTTATATCCAAACCTGAAATGTAAAAGAAATAACCTATTCTAAAAGCTGAAAAAGATGGAGAGAAAGGGTTATGTGCCTGTTCAGTCATACGCCTTTAGTGCTTGGAAGGTTTCATCATGTCAGAATGAGACTTCACATGTCCTCAGCAGGGTGTCATTCCCAAAGCTCAATTGCCCATAGCTTTGCTAGTTCTGTTTTGCAGCAAGGTATGCCATTTACCATAGGTCTCTCTGAATTTATGCTCAGTATTTTTTTGAGCTTGGACTTCAGTCACTGCCTCTGTTTATATAGACCTTGGCTTAATCAGAAAGTGACATTTGTGGGACTGAAAAATAGTTTGAGGTAGTTCCTGTAGGGAGTTTTTCTGCCTCTCTGAGCCTTCTTAGTTTGCCACGTTACTGGCTCACATGTGATTTTGTTGCTTGCATTTTCACCCCTGTAAAACGGTCAACCAACCTTAGCTCCCAGGCATTAGGAACTGTGTTCTCCCCAACTGCAGCTTCTTCTAAGAATCCCAAGAACCTTCCAGTAGGAGCTGCTCTTCTGTAGACTCTCAGACAAGGACTTGACAACTAACTAAGGCCTATTAAGGTCACTTAAAGTCGATATATCTCTGCAAAACTTTCCTGTACTTTGAATATTGCCTTGCTTGTTCCTGGGGCTCTGAATGAAAGGTGAATGTTAAAAAACTCTGTCTAGTTGATCCTGGCATTTTACAGTTTCAAACACCATAGTGTCTTAGCTACTTTTAATGCTCAGTAATTTGTGTGATACAGGACTTTCCCCTAGTTTTCACCGTTTTTTCCTCCATCATGTCTAGGCGTGGCATCTATTCAATGGTGTGATGTAGTGATGATGTAATGAGAGCCTGATGCAAGCTGTTTGGTCCAAATGGCAGCAGAGGCTCTTTAGCTTGTATTTTCTGTTCCCATCCAGACCTCTTGGCTTTCAAAAATGCCTAGTCAGTAGAAAATAGTAGGAACAAGTAGGCCATCTGAATGTGGTTCTCTATTCTCAACCTAACTTTAAAATCCAAAGATCTCAGTAATTTTTAAGTTTTGGTGGGAAAAAAAAAAAAAAAAAAAAAGCACACTATTGAAAATGTAAAGACAGATGAGAATCTGTGTTAAAGTATTAAAAAATGGCACAAGTTATGAAAGGATATAGAAAATTTAAAAATTGAACAAGACGGAAAAGGTAGAGGGAAGACAGAAAAGCAAGGGGAAATAACTTAAGAATCAGTGAATTAGTAATTAGTGTAAAAGTGTGCTAAATTTTTGAATGCTCATTTCCCTTCTTATTGAGTAAAATAAATCATGCAGATAAAAAATTCTGAAGTCTCTTATAGGGCTATGTTATTGAGATTGTTTTCCAGCTCTTCACAAGAAGAGTATAAGATTTCTAATACGCAGTACTTAACTGATTGAGGAGTTTGAGAAGTATTGTACTCTGTCAGACAGTAAGTGCAACCTTTCCTGCAATATGGAAGAATGAAATCTTAGAGCTGCTCTCTGGCTTAGCTTGAAATGCTGAGCGTTGCCTTCAGAACAGAACGTATTTGTGAGACAAGAGCGAGCCATTGCAAGGCCTCACGGAAATACGTGGGGGTGCAGGGCTTGAAGAATGCAGCCTCTTGGAGTGCACGGGGAGATGAAACGTCATGCTTCTGCACCCTTGTAGATCCGAGTGAGATGGAATACAAAATCCATCACTGCTAGAAAAACAGAACAAAATAGCTTGAATAACATCAAATATTTTAAAGTACTTTGTTACAGGGTTCATACTTTGTTTTTGAGGTTCATATCTTAATTGACTGGAGAATGCATCAAATGGTGAGGTGTAAGTCCCCTTTTCAGCTACTGTTGAAAATATTAATACAGAAAAATTAAGTTAAAAAAAATAGTATGGCAATAGTCTGTTTGTGCATATTCATGAAGTTTTTAACCCATTATTGCTTGTTTTTGTTTCAGAAGATTCTGCAAGTCTAAACAACTAAAAAAAATGACAATAAGGCATACATTCCTGTGATCTATTTTCTGTTATTAAAATATAACAAATGTGACCAAACTCATGTGGGTTTCCCATCTGTATTTGCTATGGAGCAGCTAAGCATTGTGATGCAGCCTTAAATGTTACAGAAAGAGCCTTCTTTTTATACTGTGATATTACATTGCTTGTCTGCACATGGATATGTTCCATATTAATTGCTCCTGATTGTCTCCATGTGTGAATGCTTTTATTCTAGAACAAGAGAGGGTGAAACCCAACTTTCAAACCTTACAGGAATTAAACCCTCTTGATGAGAAATAACAGTGCCCAAGCATGCAATTAATTGAGAACAGCTACTGAATTATGGAGAGATGAACGAAGTCTGAAAAGCCCATGAACTTGCATTACCACTGTATGGAAGGACATAGAACATAGTTGTTTATATACTGGAGAATATTGACACAGGACATTTAACTGACAGAAGTGTACCAGTTTTACCACGTGGCCAAGGAAAAGGCTAATTCCATTTGATTCATCCAAACATATTCAAAAAGGAACTGGAGCAAGGGATTGCCTGGCATAGGAGGAATCCAAAAAAGATTAATACACCTCTAGTGTCTAGGAATGTGAAAAGCAGTTTCAGTCTTGATATTTCACGCTGCTTGGCCAACAACAAAAAGAGAGTTCTTAGCAAGAGCATTCTTAGTTTCATTTGTTTTAATCAAAAGCGGTATACACAGTTCTAATACGGGAGTTCTTAACCATTAGGTGGAGATAAATTTAATTTTCTTTCCCTTTACTCAGGTTTGTTGTCAGTTTAAATAAATAGACCATTTTCCCTTTTAACTCTCCTTTCCCCAAAATGACAAACCACTTTGTTCGTATTTTTAACTCTGTTCTGATCTTTCTCTTGAGTTCAATTCATTGGTGTTTTATGTGATATCGGGAAGGAAAAACAAAGAATACAAGGACATTTCTGTAAATAGTAAATATGAAAATGATTGTTCCTGTCTCCTATACATGGCACAAAAAGGCTGCTTCTGTTAAAGACTGGATACAGTTTTATGTCTCTGTGTAGTATAATCTTGTGCAATTACCTCAGTGTGGTTCAGAAAAATAACTCCGTAAATATAGCCATGTAGGGTAACATGGCTGTTTCTCATTTATTTCAAATAACTTTGTTCTTTCTGTAAGTTAAATAAAAGTTTTGACAACACAGCTAAAGCACAGAATATGTGGGTCAAGGTATTATCTGTCTCAATTCTGTATCAACAGCAATCACATATATATTTTACTTTTGGAAATAATTGTGTTATTATTCTGCTGAAAACAGGCCAAAGTGCTATCCAGCCCAACCTTGTTTTGCTTCCTTTCCATTTTCTCCAGCCCGAGCTGAGGGATTTGTAGGAGAAAAGCTGGGAACTTTTAATGTACTCACAGATCCAGATTCATAAATATAGTTAAGCTTATGCCTAACTTTTCAGCATGTGTGATATCCCACCAATTTTTGCTTTGAAAACTGGATTAGGATTCAGGAATTTGGATTGTTCATTTTGGCTTTGTGTCAGGCTTCTTGTATTTCCCAAGCAAATCATGTAGTCTCTGTATCACTTTTCCGGTGTAATATGGAGGTGAAATTCGTTTAGTGTATGCCCTTTGTGGAGGCGAAGACTTCTGAGACTTGTATAAGTAAATGGCAGTGGGTTGTTATTTCTTTGAATATTGTATGAAATCCAACACCCAGTGACTGCATCACTGATGACAAAACTGTGAAAATTTAAAGGAGGAAAATAGTAGAAGGCTTCCAAATGACAACAGCTAGAAATGAAGGTTAATGTTGAAAATTAGAACTTGGAAGTTAACCATGAACCTAGGACAAAAACAGACAACCAAGAGCTCTAAGTGCTGTGCTGGGAATCTTTTTCTAGCTTATAAGAACAGTGATCTGCCACCAGATCTTTTGCTTAATGACAAAGGATCTGGTGACTGCGGCATTGAAGGCTGCTCACAGAAGCTGCAGTTAGTCCTGTCTGCTGCACAGTATTTCATTTTGATTTCCACTATAAATTGTTTGCTTTCTTTCTTGCAATAGAAAGATTTCCAGAGAAGTAAATGGAAATTTTGCCTCTTGTTACACCAGGATGCACATTTCACCATTGATTTGGTGGTGTTTCTTTTTTTTTTTTTTTTTTTTTTTTGGTGGGTAGTGGGTTTTGTTTTGTTTTGCTGAAGGCAAAATGTTCTTTGTTTATAGTAGCACTCATTTGATTATTAATCATTAAATGAAATAAGTTTAACTACTGCAGAAATTTCTTGGGAAATTAGTTTTGTTATGGGACTCCAGAGATGAATTTTCTGTTGGCTGTCTTATAACAGATGACAGTCTGCAAACTTTTGTGTGTATTTTTAAAATATGTGTACTTTTAGATAAATTATTTAGCGCTTCAAAGCTAAGACTATCATCAACTTATATCTGCTTTTAAGCAATTTGTACATATCTTAGGTTGAAAGCCTATGAAAGCCTTCTTTACAACATAATTTTCTGGATTTACAATTTTATGTTGTATAAAAGATGTTCAATATTATTATTTTCAGTATGGTACAACTGAAAAATTTATGGTAAAGAAACTTCATTTGGAGCACATCAGAACCAGAGACTATGTTTTGTGTATTGGGCTTTAAAAGTGCTAAATACATTTCTGTGTGAATTGCTGTATGATAAGGATTGCATCTTTAAAACATTCATATTTATCAACGTTATCAGAAAAACATGACTGGATGTGAATGTTCCAACATATTTGTTTTCTTGCTATTAAACTAAACTGACATTCTGAAAGGACATTCTCAAAGCAACTTCTTCAGATGCTGCTAAGTTGTATTTATAATTAGTTCTCAATTTAGCTATGCAAGCAGAAGTGAGGAGGGACGCTTATGTTTTGCCAGATATGTTTTTTTTTTTCCCCTTTTAAATGTAATTATAGGAGGTTTTTTGCATTTAGACCATCTTAACAGACATCCTCTCCTCAGCTACCAATGTGTAGTTATTGCATTTATGCATTCAACTTCTTAGTCAAGTGATGCTATTTTTTTTTGTTGCTGCTGCCTGACAGCCACTAATAATAACACATGAGGACAGTCAGACAAAATGAAGACAAATGCTGCTTGTCGCAGCAGAATCATAATGTCTCCAGACTCAGTAAAGACAGTCTAACTGTATGTGGATGCTCCTTATAGCTTATTTAGGCCTGTGGTTTTTCTCTGTTTTTTTTTCTTTTCTTTTTTTTTTTTTTTTCTTTCCTTTTTTTTTCTTTTCTTTCCTTTTTTTTTTTTTTTTTTTTTTTTTTT